>OY728166.1:244857054-246057054 GCA_963277665.1 Viscum album
AATTCATCCATGGATCTCAAATAATCAAACACATTTTCATTTCACATAATTAAATTTTCAAACATATGCTATGAAAATGAATTTTTCCTTTTTCATTTTTTGTATAATATATGACGATAAACATAAAAACCAACATCAAGAGGTGACTTATAAATTATTATGTACTCAAAATAAGTAAAAACTTAATTGTGAACTCCCATGGCATAACATGATTGATTTTTTACTTCCAACATCAAGGATATACATTCTCATCATATTGATGTCAAACATTTTATTCATTGAAAACCATTAAAAAGAATAAAACAAACAATAATTGGGATAAATATTGTAAAAATATATTACCCAAGATAGATATTCGAGCATACAAGGGGTCTACTAAACATAATGATAAACTCAAAAAAATTTAGGGT
Source organism: Viscum album (assembly GCA_963277665.1). Lineage (NCBI taxonomy): Eukaryota > Viridiplantae > Streptophyta > Magnoliopsida > Santalales > Viscaceae > Viscum > Viscum album. The sequence continues at coordinate 244,857,465 of OY728166.1, forward strand.
ATTCTTATTTAGCCCCCTCGTAGGGCACGAACATTGGTCTTTACACATTTATCCAATAATATTATATGTTCTTATTTTTCTACTATAATTTTAATGAATCCATTCTATATGATATCTCATATATGTGTGTAGATTCTGATATAAATTATCTTAAGAACTATATCTTGTGATTTAGGGGATGGTAAAGTTTTTTTTGGGAATGCATCAGTATACTCCTTTATAATATTAATTTCTTTAGGTTTCATGATTTCATTTTTCCCAATAGTTTTATAAATATATTTTTTTTCATTGTTAATCGACAACCATTACTATGAATGATTTTATGAAGGACAAGGATATTCTATTTTCATTTATAAAATAACATGTGGTAGTTTGGGAAATGAATGAAAATTTATTTTTATAATATGTTTCTATGATCTATATATATTTAGAGTCAATATTTGACATCCATAGCATTAAATTCCTCTAAGGGAAGAATTTTGATATTTTAATGGATACATTTCCCACAGATTCTAATAGGTTAAAATTAAAACACATGACTAGGAATAATGATGAAACAAGTTTTTTATAGATATATCTAGTTCAATTTATTAGGGAGTTAATTAAATTGTTCTAAAAACCTTATAGATTTAATGGAATACATAGAACCATCATTAAATATTACATTAAAAATTTATTTGAATAATGTTTTTACCTTTGAAAACCACATTATTCTATTCAACCTCAATAGTGGGGATAACCCAATCATTCCCTCTATCCCATTGAATATTTGGTTGTTAACAATGATTATCCTTTAAGACCCTTGGTATGATGCAATTCCTTGCATAGTGCGTATGTTCCTTACAAATAAAGCATTTCACCATATATGGTGAATTGAGTAGTGATTTCATTTCCTCTATCATATTTTTTAGATTCCATATGTATATTTCACATTCATGACATTCACTAACTTCTCTTCCACTCTTAAATCATTGTTTAATTACATTGAGAAAATATACAGGGTGCTTCATTAAAAATCATTGATTTATGGGTAAATGAATCTTATTTCCATTATCATTTGATCATCTGTATTGAAAATATATCCATAATTTCCTATCTCCATGCTATTGGGATTATTTTATATAGTATATCTATAAATTTGGATCACACTGAACCACTTCTTCATAAATCTAAAAGTCTAAAATTTCGTGATATTTTTAGTGAAGTTTGATTAATCTATTGAAGTATCTATTTATTTATCTATCATATTTTATAATAAAAGAAAATATATACATTGAAATACATTTAAAATTTTCCTCACATGTTTAAATAGATTTATTCACTTATCTATTGAGCATTAAAAATTCTCTCTCCATCTGAATAAAAAGTGTTCAAGGAAAAGTACAAATGAGAAATGTTTTTGGGAATTCCTCTAATTACATTGCTCATACATCATCATTAAGGATTTTATTCTTCATTATCGTCTACCATATATTACACTCTCCCTCAAAATTCTCAACATCTATAATTTCTTTATAATCATAATAATTATAGACAATGTAATATATATTTTCAATTTCTTTATAAAATTATTTTATAATAAGTGGATTTAAAGATGCACTAAATTTCAGTGATAATTCTCACATGAAGTATTAGAGATATAATTTCTCTCACTTATATGAAGGTGGATGGTCTACATGGTTCTAGTTTTTACTCAAAACCTTTGATAAGTGGATCAATAGGACCATGATGTTTTAAACACCATATCCTATTTTATTGGGAGTGTCATTCTGTAAAACATTTTATTTTTCCTCAAAATTATTAGAGGTCCTAGTTTCGCAAAGTTACAACTATTTAATAAAACATTAAATGTTACAATAAATCAATAGTCAATGAAGAATGATTAAAAAAATAATTTATTTTTTAAAATTAATGATATTTTTTAAACATATGACATCCCTATAGTTAAAATACATTTTATTTTACACACATGTTTTTTAAATTAATAATAATTTATCATATGCACACTATAGAAGACCAAATCACACATTCATGATCATTTCATAATTTTGAGAGAAAAAAACATAATAATACAAACCCTAAAATAAATAGGTTTTGTGTCATGTTAAACTAATGTTTATAGAACATGAATACATATATATATTTAAAACTATATATAAATCATTTAGCATGATACTCATAGTACCGTTCATAATCCTAATAATACTTATAATAACATGGGGATATACATAATATAATTGTGAGTCAAAACAAACGGAAGGGGAGGAAAATAGTAATGATATGAGACTTGAAAAGATATGGGTAAAAGCATGTGAATAATCAATAGCATCCTGTCATAACCATAAGATCATCATCAAAAGAATCTTTTAATAATGTGATCATTGAATGAAATGTGAGACATGAATAATAATGAGACATCGAAAACATTATGGATGTTTCCCATCTATAAAATGTAGACATAAATTAATAAATCCTCATGAATAAAATATCTGTAAAAATCATACAATATCATGTGAATGAAGATAACATAATCATAATTCGTAATATTATCCTGAGATATGAATTTTTTCCCAATGAGTCAAAGAAATATATATTTCTAGGAAAATTTTCACATTTAAGTATTCTCAAGTCAATGAATTACACATTGAAAAGAAACATATCTTATTCCTAAATATTGATTGAATCTATGGTAATAGAATGTGTCTTATAGTGATTTCATAAAGGATAAGTTTAATAAACAACATGGAGGTTAGAAAAAGAATTAGTGTTAATACTATATTATAAATTAATGATAAAAATTAATAAAGTAAAGATCATAGATCATTAAAATAGTAAAATGATCATTGAAAGAATGAAGGAAAAAAATTCAATAATAAATATTTTATAACTATTCATGGAGGAGATAAAGAATTAATTCTTATATAGTAAAAAGATTAATATCCCTATAATAAGGATAAGAGAATAAAATTAAAATAGCTTTATAAGGGATTTTAGAAGAATCATGGTAAAAATTGGAGAAAAGAAGTTAAAACAAAAAAGAATGAGTCTGATGTGGGAGTTCACTTACCTTAGTTCCTATTTGGGATTCTTTATGTATACACTAGATTTATATTAAATTTATATTTATTACATAAATGATAAAAATTTTCATAAAATTATTTTATTTCATTATTGACCAATTATAATCATTATAATTTTTTTGTTAATTGTTTTTCTTAAATATAAAATGGATGATGACATGTTACTTATATTTTTCATGTTTTATTTTGATTTTATGGTTTTGAATCATTTTTAATTATACATTAGTATAATAATGACTATTAGAATAAAAGTAACTATTTATACATCATTAATTAGTTATTCAAACAAGATTTAACGAAAGGGATAATTAATGAATTGAAAATTCCCTTATAGGGGAATAAAACTGACAATTAACATGACATTTCAAATGTATGGGGATAGAGATTATATATATTATGACTAAATTATATTAGTTTTTTGATATCATAATAAATTTAATTTTGCATATAACATGATATATCAGTTTTATCCACTGCTAAAAACCACAGCTAGATGAGAATGTTTTTTTACATCAGTAATAATAAAATAAAAATGAAACATTGAGTGTGGGTTTTGAAAAAAATCTCTAAACACATTTTTTTTCTTATAGGGTGTTAAGAAAATTCATCATCTGTGGGACTACCCTTATCGCACCCCCTCATTGTTCTTCTAAGCCTCTTACGTTATCAGATGTTGATAACCTAAATTGAAATTTGACATCTTCATTTGGATCTTCTTATTTTCCTTTAGAAAAAACGTTTACTTTTACTTCCTCCTTTTTCCCATATTTATACATACAAGTTGACAAAATGTCTAAACGATAATTTGGTATATTTACATCAAGTCATGATCCTCCACATGAAAATTTATGTGTTCTTTTCATCACATAGTCCCTTTAAATGTACACATTCAATTGAACTTATTATATTTTCTTTGATAATACTTAAACATAATTTTATTTTCCATGTATAAATATTTCTTATTTTGAAACTTATTTGGATAAATATGGTTTTTTATTTTATCAATATTCTATCCCAATGTAGCCCCTTCATTATTTATTAAATTATGTGGTTTTTTTCTCACATTAAAATATCATATATTTTTGATATTAACATTGACCATTTTTATGACTATACCCATTATAACCTCCTTAATATCATTAAATTTAACTAATATACTTATGTTAGATAGATTTTTCTTAATTTTTGAATGTTCAATACTCTTATGTTTCTCCCTCTTAATCAAATCATTTTTCTTCTAGGATTTGGGAAATGTACCAACAATCCATTGATATATTCCCAAACCTATTTTCCTACAAACAATGACACATAATCCTTGTTCTACTTTTCTCCACAATCATTTTATATTTTTCCAGAACGATAACATACTATTTGTGGTACTTTTATAAAATTGGATGGACTCTTTTTCTGTGGAAATCACTCATAATCATTTTTATTCCTATAATAAAATATGTGGTAGGCTTCTCATAATTTTCCAATTTTTTTTACTAAATTTAATTAAAACCTATATTGTTTATATAAATAGATATAGAACATTATTTTAAAAATTGGAATGGATGATACCTTATTATTTGAGAATTATTAAGTATGATTATCATATTATGTAATAATATTCATACAAAATGTTTCAGGTTTTTTAAACATGAAATATCATTATAATAATTCATGTAAGTATCACCATTCTCATTTAATTTCAAACACATAATTTGTGACATTTCCATATTGACAAATTTAATTCCAATATATGAAACATCACATTGAAATAATTCTTCTGATATTCATTAAAAAATACTATTTCAACATTATATTTACTCATATTCTGAATATGTTGTGATATAATTGTAACCTTTTCTTGAAGAAAAGTTTCATGTTATTTGATTCTATTAGATTGATTATGACATTATGTATTTTTGCATTAGAACAGTTTTTATAATTTACCCCATTGCATGGATATCTTCTTCAAGGGTCTTGTTGTTCTCATCATTCTCTGGAACTTTTTTGGGAAATTTATTTTTAATTTGTAATATCTTTTTTAAGTCTCCAATTTTATTCCATTAATGACCTGAACCTATTTAGATATATATATTTTTATATTTATAACTTTTCCTATAAATCATTTTTTACATTATGATACACTTCATCAATCTGAGTGTATTATTCCAACATACATTCCAAAAGACCATATAAAATGAAGACATGTTCTTTGTAAAAAATGATTATAATATCCATTAATTCATAAATGGAAACATCTATTGACATGACATCACCCCACTGGTGCTGGATCTTCTAAAGAATAGTTAGAGAAATAATTTTCACATACTACAAGATCACTAGAATTGTGTGTTCCTTTATTAGTATATGGTTTGACCAGATCATTATTAGAAGACATATCCACTGTTTATCCTCCATTTAAGATAGATACATTCTTATTAATGTCATTTTGGGGATAAACTAACACTTAGTCTACTTTAGGGAAGAATCAAAATCACTATATCTTCGTCTTCTCTTTCATTCTCTTAATCCTTATAGTATTGATATACATTAAATTTTAATTAGAAATAAATCAAACTACTTCTAAACATAACTTCATTAATTTTTTTATATAAACTAATATTTTAAAAAAAGAACAACTTCCAAACAAATATAGAATCCAATTAGTGGTGAACCAAAATTTCATAATAATTGAGGGGGCTGATTTGGGATATATTCCGAAATAAGATGGGGTGGGCGAATTAGTGTTGGTGACTTTGAAATAAATTTGTAGTTTTCAACCTTTTTATTTTTCATGTTTCACTTACTAAGGTCAATGAATATTTTCTTCTCTGTTATTGTGATCATACTTACATCTAATGTAGTTGAACACACCAACACAATAGGGAAAATAAATTTTTTCATGGTTCACCTTTCAATATGATAATGGTAGTACATTATTCAATATATATTCTTTAATGATATTAATACCCACTAAAATAAAATTTCAGGCACAATGAGTAGGGTTTCCCCTTTAACTCATGTTATAATGTAGTTTCTTGATAGTTTTTGGGCATCAGAAATTCTTACAGTATACCATTGATTCTTTATACATAAGTCCAATTTGATTAAAATACAGTTTTGATAAAAATGAAATGAATATTTCTCACATACTGACTTATGACATGCTCTCAATGTGCTATCATTGTCCTTATTTTAATTCTTCTTATACTAGAACAAAAACATGGAAGTGATGCTTCTTCTTTTATATGAAAATAGTGATTCACACAACTCCTTACTCTTCAAATAATGTAATTTAAATTTCTAATTTTATTCATAATAGCAATTGCTATTCTTGGATATGAAACACTAACATTAAAATCAACAACATATTCCATCTTCTACTCATTCTTTAGTGAAAATACTTCACCAAACCACGTATTAATTTCTTCATTGAAATACATAGATTCTTCAACATGCACACTGTGTTAGTAATTATATCTTGGGCACTGAAAAATTTATTTCAAATTAGAAAAATATCATGTATCTTTCATACCTCTTCATAAAACTATAACAAATATGTCTATAATAAAATAAATTAGTTTCAATTAATTATTTTCCTCTTCCTAGTATTTATTCATGGTACAACAAAAAATTCATATATATATATTTATCATAATATAAAAACACCTATATTATTAATATATGAAAATTTGAGAATTAATGAAGACTCATATCTCCACTTAATTCATACATGAACAAATTTCATCATAAATATTTGTTATAATATATTAATATGTGTAAGAATTGTCATGTGAATCTCCTCTTTTGGACCCTATCGAATTTCTACACCTTATCAGAATCAATTAACAATAACTCATTTTTAATCTAAATATAAATAGAATTGTTCATATAAAATTCCTGATCATTCCATATCCTTCGTAGCATAACATTCTCTACAAATATTTTACATCAGCTCACCAGAATCGTGATAAAAAATTAATGTGTTCATATAAAAGTAAAAAGAATTCCATAGACATCACATCATCACATGATATGTTAATTGTTACTTTATCCTGTATAAATAATGAAAAATTGTACCTTTGTGTTTTTTTAACTTAAAAACATTTTATTTGGAATTTACTAGTTTAATTTTCTTCAAAAATTATAATTCTCAAAGATCATTTTAATTTATACAAAAGAATTTATGAAATTACAATATATATAGAAAATATCATTTAAAGCATACAAGTTAACCTTCCATGAACACTTAACCATATTTTTTTTTGATATCCATAAAAGAAAATTTAGTTTACCATTCGAGTTGGGTACCTATATAGTTTATACTTCCGATTTGGGTACCTTTTGAGTTTAAACATTCGACTTTCATATACCTTACCTGATTTCCTTTTATAAATATTTTATCATCCATTCATAGGATGCGTTTCATTTCATTTACAATACTATACCTTCTAATCATGCATATCTTTTTAGTTGGTATACCATTTGAGTCAAGAAAATACCTTCTATGCAAATATACAGACCAATATGGGACTTATCAAATTATTCATTTAGCTCCAACAATATAGATTAACATTAAATAATTTTATATTTGTTAAAAAATACATAAATCAAATTCCAAATGATTTAAAACACTTCAAACCATCACAATATAATTCAGTTCAATTAAATCACAAAATTTCAATTGAGAATGAATATTATTTTTTTGTGATAATAATAAAATACAACACAAAAATCATATGCACTTCACCCTTCAGAAAACCATATATTGTTTACGTATTCACAAAATCCCAGTAACATTATTCATTCTGTAAACCTGAATTGATATTCCCAAAAACATTAATCATAGAGACATAGAATTTTACAATATAATTCATCCATTGATCTCAAATAGTCAAACACATTTTCATTTCACATAATTAAAATTTAAAAATATTCTATGAAAATGAATTTTTCCATTTCATTTTTTGTATAATATATGACGATAAACATAAAAACCAACATCAAGAGGTGTCTTATAAATTATTTTGTACTTAAAAGAAGTAAAAACCTAATTGATAACTCCCATGGCATAACATGATTGATTTTTTAATTCCTACATCAAGGCTATATATTCTCATCATATTGATGTCAAACATTGTATTCATTGAAAACCATTGAAAAAGAATAAGACAAATGAAAATTGGGATCAATATTTTCAAAATATATTAATCAAGATAGATATTCAAGCATAAAAGGGGTCTACAGAGGAGAATTATAAACTCAAAAAATGTTGGGTATGCTTATTTAGCCCCCTCTTAGTGCATGAACATTGGTCCTTACACATTTATCCAATAATATTATATATTCTTATTTATCTGCTATAATTTTAATGAATTTATTCTATTCGGTATCGCAAATATGTGTGTAGATTCTCATATAACTTATATTAAGAACTATATCTTGTGATTTAGGGGATGTAAAACTTTTTTTGGCGAATGCATCAGTTTATTCCATTATAATATTAATTTCATCAATTTTCATGATTTCATTTTTCCCAATAGTTTTATAAATATATATTTTTTCATGTGGAATCAACAACCATTACTATGAATGATTTTATTAAGGACATTGATAATCTATTTTCATTTATAAAATAATATGTGGTAGTTTGGGAAATGAATGAATTTTTTTATAATAAGTTTCTATGATCTATATATATTTAGAGTCAATCCGTGACATTCATAGCATTAAATTCCTCTAACAGAAGAATTTTGATATTTTCATAGATACATTTCCCATAGATTCTAATTGGGAAAAATTAAAACACATGACTAGGAATAATTATGAAACTAGTTTTTTATAGATATATCTTCTTCAATGTTTTATGGAGTTAATTAAATAGTTCCAAAAAACATATATGATTTAATGGAATACGTTGAAACATCATCAAATATTGAAAAAACATTTATTTGAAAAAAGTGTTAATATTTGAAAATATCATTATTCTATTCTACCTCAATAGTGGGGATAACACAATCATTCCATCTATCCCATTAAATATTTGTTTTTTAACAATGATCAACCTTTAAGAACATTGGTTTGGTGAAATTCCTTGCATAGTGTATATGTTCCATAAAAAAATTTACCATATATGGTGGATTGATTAGTGATTTCCTTTCCTCTATAATATTTTTCAGATTCCATATGTATATTATACATTCATGACATTCACTAACTTCTCTTCCAAATTGAAATCATTTTCTAATTACATTGAGAAACATTACAGGGTGCTTCATTCCACATCATTGATGTATGGGTAAATTAATCTTAATTCTATAATCATTTGATCATCTATATTGAAACTCTACCCATCATTTTCTGTCTCCATGCTAATGGTATTGTTATATATAGTATATCTTTAAATTTGGATCACACCAATCCACTTTTTCATAAATCTAAAAGTCTCAAATTTCTTGATATTTTTAGAGAAGTTTGATTAATCTATGGAAGAATATATTTATTTTTATATCATATTTGATAATAAAAGAAAATATATACATTGAAATCCATTTAAAATTTTCCTCATATATTGAAATAGATTTATTCACTTATTTATTGAGCTTTAAAAATCATTTCTCCATCTCAATATAAACTGCTCAAGGAAAATTCCAAATAAGAAACGTTTTTGTGATGTCCTATAATTACATTGTTCCTACTTCATCATTAAAAAATTTATTCTTTATCATTTTCCACCATTGATCAGACTCTACCACAAAATGCTCAACATCTTGAATTAACTTATAATTATAATAATAATAGACAATGAAAATATATTTTCTATTTATTTAAACAATTATTTTATTGTTTGTGGATCTAAAGATACAATAAATGTCAGTGATAATTGTCACATGAAGTATGAGAGAGATAATTTATATCACTTATGTGAATATGGATGTTCTTTATTGTTCTAGTTTTTACTCATAACCTTGGATAAGTGGATCAATATCACCATGATGTTTTAAACACCATATCCTATTTTATTGGGAGTGTCATTCTGTAAAATATTTTATCATTCATCAAAATTGGTTGAGGGCCTAGTTTCTCAAAGTTACAACTATTTAATAAAACAATAAATGTTAGAATAAATCACTAGTCAATGAAAAATGGTTAAAAAAATAATTTATATTTTAAAATTAATGATAATTTTAAAACTTATGACATCCATATATTTATCTTATATTTTATATTACTAAAATGGTTATAAAATTAATAAACATTTATCATATTCCTACTATTGAAGAAAAATAATACATTCTGATCATAGCATAATTTTATGAAAAATAAACATAATAATACAAACCTTAAAATAAATTGGTTTTGTGTCTTGGTAAACTGATGTTCATAGAAAATGAATGCATATAAACTTTTAAAACTACATACAAATCATTTAGCATGATACTCATAGTACCGTTCATGATCCTAATAATACATATAATGACATGGGGATATACATAAAATAATTGTTTGTTAAAATGAAATGAAGGGGATGAAAATATTAATGATATGAGACTTGAAAAAATATGGGTAAAAACATGTGAATAATCAAAAGTATCCTATCATGAGCATAAGATCACCATAAAAAGAATCTTTTAATAATGTGATAATTGAATTAAATGTCAGACATTAATAATAATGATACAATGAAAACATTATGGATGTTTCCCATCTATAAAATGCGAACAAAAATTAAAAAATATTCTTGAATAAAATATGTGTAAAAATGATACAATATCATGTGAATAAAGATAACATAGTCATAGTGCATTATAATATCCTGAGATAAGAATTTTTTCCCAATGAGTCAATGAAATATATATTTATAGGAAAATGTTTTACATTTAAATATGCTCAAGTCAACGAATTAAAAATAGAAAGGAAACAAATATTATTCGTATATATTGAATGAATACACTACTAGAAAAACAGGTATTTGCGACGGGGGCCCGTCGCAAATAACCCGTTGCTGAAAACGGCGTCGCAACAACACTTATTTGCGACGGGCCCGTCGCTAATGCCTTTTTTTGCGACGGTCATTCTCCCCGTTGCAAATAGTATTCCGTATTTTTGTAAAAAACTTTTAAAATAGTTTTTGCGACGGACCTGTCGCAAAAACTATTTTTTAAAAAAAATAAAAAACTATTAATAATACTAGTATTTGCGACGGGACCCGTCGCAAAAACTATTTTTTTAAAAAAATAAAAAACTATTAATAATACTAGTATTTGCGACGGGCATAGTATCCCGTCGCAAATACTATAAAAAAAAAATTATTATTAAATTATTTTAATTAATATAATAATAGATTTATAATTCACAAATAAAAATAATTAATTATTTTAATTAATATAATAATAATAGAATTATAATTCAAAAATAAAAAATAATATAATATTAATAAATGATTTAATTAATATAATAATATTAGAATAATAATTCATAAATAAAAAAAATATTAATAATTTATTTTAATTAATATAAAAATAATAGAATTATTTTGCATTCAAATATTAAAATAATTCAAGTATTACAAAAAATATAATTAAATTATAATATTATAAAATTTTAATATATATATATTTTAATATTATAAAATATAAATAATATTATTATTCATATTAATATTGTTATTTAAAAATATAATATTATTAATATTTTATAATGAGACAAAAACTAAGAATAGAAAAAAAAATATATTTTGATTTCCCAAATTTTATAACATAAATACAAACTCTAATCTGAAGGAGGGGTGGGAGGTGGGGGATCTGCAGATGGTGGTGGAGGAAACTCCATCCCTAAAGCATGAGTGAGTCGGCGCATGTACTCCATCTGCTCCTGATGCTGCTGCTGCCACCGACTCGTCTGCTCCTCGTACAACTGCTGCTGGCGTCGACGCTCCTCCTCATGATGTTGACGCATCTGCTCCTGCTCCTGTCGAAGAATCTCTATCTGTGCAGTCTGCGATCGCAACTGATCCTCATACTGTGTAGTAGAAGAAGATGCACGAGCTCCTCTCGAGCTGGACGCCGACATCGCAGCACTGCCATAATAATCTCTGGGAGTCAGTCGAGAGCCGATACCAACTACCCGACCCTTCTCAAAGGCATACTGGGTGGCCTGCATCCATGCCGCCTCATCAAACTGACGGGCAGTGGTCTGATCTGATGACTCGGCCTGACTCTCAGGCCGGGCCTGTGACGCTGCGGCCTCATATGACTCCTATAGTTGCAATTTAAAATTAAAATTGTGAATATATTATATTCAGTTAATTTTTAAACTTGAAAACAAATAATACTGACCAAGATGTGATGCTGACGATCACCTCTGAGCTCCCCAGTAGCAGGATCACTATACATCCTCCGATATACGTCGTACTCTGTAATATCGGGGTGCTCGACAGCCTATAAGAATAAAAAATAAACTGTTAATATTTATAGTTTTATAAAATATTTATAAATAATGTACGTACCAGATGCTGTCTATGAATCCTCAAAATCTGACACTCCTGCTTTCTTCATCGCAGCTTTTCTTAAATTGTGCAAAAACTGACGAAGGCGATCATGCATGGCCACCTCCCATGCCTCGTGGATGGCGTCACGCATGGTATCCTCGATCGGATACCATAAACCCTACAAATAAATCAAAATATCAAGTTAGAAATGAAATAATTTTCAAAATAAAAATTATTTATTTACGTACGTACCAACAAATGGCTGAACATGGCCTGCTGCACATCAATGGGAATCTGCTCCCATGTGGTCCACGACTCAGAGAAATAGTTGCGCAAAATAGCGCTGCCCTGTCCGACTGCTATATGCGGAAAACTGAAAAAATAATAAACATTTATTATGTGAATAGATTAATGAAATCTTAGTCAAATCCACAGGTTATCACACAGGTTATCACTCTCCGTGTGCGTGGATCAAACCCAAGACGTGGACGTCGCTCGGGGACGGGGTCAGGAATCATCAATCGTGCAAGACCGCACCCCCTCCGCATAATCCCTGGAGCGCCTGCAGGATGAGGGTCATTTGTCAGCAACGCATCCACATCGAAAGTCAGGTCAGCATCCGCCAACTCACGAAATGTGGCCTCGTCCATCTGAAACAGAAAATGTTAATGTTAGAAAATAATTGATAATTACTATTATATATACATATATACATATATACATATTATGATTGTATATAAATACCATGGAATGCTATCAGTGTTCATCTTCATCATCATCTTCATATATGTCAATGTCATCTTCATATTCCTCCTCAACATCATCGATATCCATTCGAGTTACAGTTGCTTCATCTCTTACCATTTCAAATTCATATGTGACATCATTAACATCATCGTCATCACCGACTCTTAAATGTGGGGTGTCGTCATCGATACTCATGTCTCTTTGTAAAAAAAATTGATTTTGAGTACTCTCTTGAAAAACTTCAATTCTTTGCACATCAGTGAAAGCACATTCACTTTGAATAAACTGATTGTCTCGAATTTTGATTTTTATTATACTCCACCAATCAGTCAAGTCTCTTGATGTTGCACAGTACTTTGCATAATAAACTTGATATGCCTGTTGAGCCAATAAGAATGGTTCATTTACTGCGAGAACACTTTTACATTTAATATCGATGATTCCATGAGTCGGATGAACACGCACGCCTCTCTCTGTATCCAACCACCGACATTTGAACATGGTTATGTAATGTTGTCCAAGATAACAGAGTTCAATGATTTCATCAAGTATGCCATAAAAGTCAACTTCTTTTTCTCGATGATGAGATCCTCTCAAGCTAACTCCACTGTTCATTGTTTTTTTCGATTCCCCATATGCATGTGTGTGGAATCGAAATCCATTCACCACATATGCATTATAAGTTTTAACAAGTTTGGAAGGTGGTTTACTCAATACACACAGCCGTTTTTCAATTTTATCAGCATGTCGAGACACCTGAAAATTTGTGAAATAATTATCAATATAGTAAACTATACATTGAATGAGTTGCTAAAAGATAAAGAATTTATGTTACCAGTTTTTGAAACCACTGAGAGAAATTTTTCAGTCGACGTTCTTCGAGAGCAGCTGCTGTAATTTGTGGAATTTGTTTCTTGATATGATTATCATACAACCTATAAAAACCAAAGTTATTTACTGTAACATAAATGATAGAATAAGTGATATAAACACTTACAGTACAACTGATGTCATCTCTTCACAGTTGAGCAGAACATACGTATGAGCTCTCTGATGTTCATCATCTGAAAGCCAGCGTTCATAAACTCCACCAAAACTAAGCTCTGAATGGTTGAAAATAGATAATTGACTATCGATTTCATCAATATTCCTCTCGTTCCGTCCCATTCGGTTGTGTTTTGAACGATACTCAGATTCAAAATAATGGGAGCAGAAAAAAGATATTTCCTCTTGCAAATAAGCTTCTGCAATAGATCCTTCAACAGATGCTTTGTTACGTACTTTTCTTTTCAATTTTTGCATGCATCTTTCAAATGGGTACATCCATCGAAACTGTACCGGACCTCCACATTTGGCTTCATATGGCAAATGTAACATCAAATGTTCCATTGAGTCGAAGAAAGACGGCGGAAATATTTTTTTCCAGTTTACAAATAATTACAACAACATCTTTTTCAAGTTTGCCTATAGCATCATAATCTGCCGTAGCCGCACAAATTTCCCGAAAAAAATGAGACATGTCTGTTATGGAATCCGAAATCACAGAATTCAACAGACCTCTTAATCCAATGGGTAGAATTCTCTCCATTATAACATGACAATCATGACTTTTTAATCCAGTAATATGACCATTCTTTACACATCTACCCAAATTAGAAGCACAGCCATCTGGAAGTCTCAAATCTGCAATCCACTGACAAAATAATAAACGGTTTTCTTTAGACAGTGTATAAGCTGCTTTTGGTTTCAGTAACCATTCTGTTCTGACATTCTCAAATAGTTCCAATTCTGGACGCCTGCAAATTTGGGCAAGATCTAAACGTGCATTTACATTGTATTTGCTCTTTCCTGGCGTATCCAAAACTGTATGAAACAAATTATCAAAACAGTTGTTCTCAATATTCATGACATCTAACATGTGTCGGACCAATAGATCAGACCAATATGGCAAATCCCAAAATATGCTACGTTTAATCCAATTGTGTTCTTTCCCAAAACCAGAAATTTTCTGTTGGTTTATTGTGGGACCAAAAGTGATGGGAGGTAATGAAAATACAACTGATTTTAACTCCGAACCTAATAGCATTTTTGGAGGTCCATCCCTTTCAACTGTTCCTTTTCTGAAATGAGAACTGTTTCTGCGAAAAGGATGATCATCTGGAAGAAATCTGCGATGACAGTCAAAATAACAAGGTTTCTTTCCATGAATGAGCATAAATGCTTTTTTCTCTCCCATACAGTAAGTACATGATTTCTGACCATGTGTACTCCAGCCAGATAACATCCCATAAGCCGGGAAGTCACTTATTGTCCACATCAATGCTGCTCTCAGTATGAAATTCTGTTTCGTTGCAACATCATATGTACTGACACCAGTACTCCATAATAAATTTATTTCATCAATCAATGGATTCAAATAAACATCAATATTTTTCTTCAGATGTCCTGGAATTAGTAAAGTCAAAAAGATATATGGCTCCTTCATCAACATCCATGGAGGTAAATTGTACGGAGTTAAAAAAACAGGCCAACATGAATATTGACTACCATAAGATCCAAACGGATAGAAACCATCAGTGGAAAGGCCCAGTCAAACATTTCTAGCTTCTAAAGCAAAGGATAGATGCACTCTATCAAAATGTTTCCATGAATCACCATCAGCTGGATGATTCAAGCTTTTATCGGTTGAAATATTCTCTTTATTCCATGACATCATTGTCGCTGTATTCTTAGACATGAATAAACGCTGAAGTCTGGTTGTATGCGGAAAATATCTCTGCTGTTTTACAGGAATCAAACCAGACTTCCCGTGTTGTCCTTCTTTGTATCTCAGTTTCCCACATGTAGGACAACTATCCAACGACTCATTTTCCCCAGAATATAAAATGCAGTCATTTGAACATGCATGAATCTTCTGACAAGTAAGTCCCAAATTTCGAACCAGCCTCTTACTCTCATAGTAATTTGCAGGTAAAACATTTCCTTCGGGTAACAGTGTTTTCAGCAAAGAAAATATCTGGTCAAAACAGGTGTTTGACATTCCGTTATCTGATTTGATAGCCATAAATTTTGCAACTGCTTCTAATTTGCTCATCTTGCAGCCAGGATATAATGCATCCTCAGCAGATTTCAACAACTCATAAAATTCAGACGGTGCCAACTCAGGATTTGAAGCTATATCAACCGGAGTTTCTGTATGTTGAACAAATGAACCTGCAACATCATGTACTAAATCTTGAAACCGGGATGGATCCAGAATCAAGTTGGTATCACCTGCTCTGGAACTGCGTTCACCGTGTTGATACCAAAAAACATAATCTGGTTGAAAACCAAAACGCAAGAGATGTTCTCCCACTTTGTCAAACGTGTCAAACGTTCTCAGTGCACATTTTATGCAAGGGCATTTTATTTTACCTTCTGAAACAAATTCTGAATTTGATGCCGCAAATGATAAAAAAGTCTCCACACCCTCAACATATACTGGATTTAAACCAGAACCGTTTGGATTTCTACGTTGATTTATCCATATGCGGTCACCTAATAATGATTGTTGACGACCTCGTTGTTCCATATTTCTCTATAAAATATAAAAGCATTACTGGTTTTGAATAATTTGTTAGAAAAACCACTCAAGTAAAGATTGAATATATTGAGAATAAAGCAAAACATGTTACAAATATTGATAATTTTAATATTATATTTATTTTTTATTATTTTAATAATACAAATATAATTTTTTCATAAACATTAATTATATAATAATAACATTATTACATTATTAGTATATTTTATTATTAATATTAATTATTGGTAATTAATACCAATTATTGGTAATTAATACCAATTATTGGTAATTATTGGTAATTAATAGCAATTATTGGTAATTAATACCAATTATTGGTAATTATTGGTAATTATTACTAATTATTGGTAATTATTGGTAATTATTGGTAAATATTGTTAATTATTACGAATTATTGGTAATTATTACGAATTATTGGTAATTAATACTAATTATTGGTAATTAATACAAATTATTGGTAATTAATACTAATTATTGGTAATTAATACTAATTATTGGTAATTAATAATAATTATTGGTAATTAATAATAATTAGTACTAACTATTGGTAATTATTACTAATTATTGGTAATTAATACTAATTATTGTTAATTAATACTAATTATTGGTAATTAATACTAATTATTCCTAATTATTACTAATTATTACTAATTATTACTAATTATTAGTAATTGTTGTTAATTATTTTTAATTATTACTAATTATTACTAATTATTACTAATAATTGGTAATTATTAAAATTTATTATTAATTATTACTAATTATTGGTAATTATTGGTAATTATTGGTAATTATTGGTAAATATTGTTAATTATTACGAATTATTGGTAATTATTACTAATTATTGGTAATTAATACTAATTATTGGTAATTAATACTAATTATTGGTAATTAATACTAATTATTGGTAATTAATAATAATTATTACTAATTATTGGTAATTATTACTAATTATTGGTAATTATTACTAATTATTGTTAATTAATACTAATTATTGGTAATTAATACTAATTATTCCTAATTATTACTAATTATTACTAATTATTACTAATTATTAGTAATTATTGTTAATTATTGTTAATTATTACTAATTATTACTAATTATTAGTAATTATTACTAATTATTAGTAATTATTACTAATTATTACTAATTATTACTAATTATTACTAATTATTACTAATTATTAGTAATTATTACTAATTATTATTAATTATTAGTAATTATTAGTAATTATTACTAATTATGAGTAATTATTACTAATTATTAATAATTATTACTAATTATTGGTAATTATTAATATTTATTATTAATTATTACTAATTATTGGGAATTATTAGTAATTATTACCAATTATTGGTAATTATTGGCAGTTATTTCTAATTATTGGCAATTATTACTAATTATTGGCAATTATTGGTAATTATTGGCAATTATTGTTAATTATTACTAATTATTGGTAATTATTGGCAATTATTGGTAATTATTGGCAATTATTGTTAATTATTGGTAAGTATTGTTAATTATTACTAATTATTGGTAATTATTGGTAATTATTACTAATTATTGTTAATTATTACTAATTATTACTAATTATTGGTAATTTTTACTAATTATTGGTAATTATTACAAATTATTACTAATTATTGTTAACTATTACTAATTATTGGTAATTATTCCTAATTCTTACTAATTATTGGTAATTATTACTAATTATTGGTAATTAATACTAATTATTGGTAATTAATACTAATTATAGGTAATTATTACTAATTATTGGTAATTAATACTAATTATTGGTAATTAATACTAATTATTACTAATTGTTACTAATTATTGGTAATTATTCATAATTTTTCCTAATTTTTCCTAATTTTTCCTAATTTTTCCTAATTTTTCCTAATTTTTCCTAATTTTTGGTAATTATTGCTAATTATTTCTAATTATTGGTAATTATTGGTAATTATTGGTAATTATTCCTAATTATTCCTAATTATTCCTAATTATTACAAATTATTCCTAATTATTCCTAATTATTACTAGTTATTACTAATTATTACTAATTATTACTAATTATTACTAATTATTACTAATTATTCCTAATTATTACTAATTATTAATAATTATTACTAATTATTCCTAATTATTACTAATTATTACTAATTATTGGTAATTATTGGTAATTATTACTAATTATTACTAATTATTGTTAATTATTGGTAATTATTCCAAATTATTGGCAAGTATTACTAATTATTGGTAATTATTACTACTTATTGGTAATTATTACTAATTATTGGTAATTATTACTAATTATTGATAATTATTACTAATTATTACTAATTATTGGTAATTATTACTAATTATTACTAATTATTCTTAATTATTGATAATTATTGATAATTGTTCCTAATTATTAGTAATTAAATGAATAATTATCAATAATTAGGAATAATTACCAATAATTACAAATAATAACATTATTAATATATTTTATTATTAATATTAAAATAATATAATTTTCTAATTTACATACAATTCTCCTTTCATCTGTGCGTTTTCTATCTCCACATACAAATAATACATGTGAAGACAGCAAACACACAGATGAAAAGAGAACTGTATATATATAAAAAATTATATTATTTTAATATTAATAATAAAATAGACTAATAATGTAATAATGTTATTATTCCTAATTATTGGTATTTATTACTAATTATTAATATTTATTCTTAATTATTAAAAATTATTACTAATTATTCCTAATTACCATTAACTATGAACAATACTAATAATTTAAATTTATTAAGTAATAAAACAATGTAAACATAATTAAATTACAACTAATTAAGAATAATTGAAACTAATAAAAAATTAAAAATAAATATTAAATTAAAATGAACATAAATACCTTGAAAATTGATCTGCTCTGATCGTTCTTCAAAACCTTAATATCAGCTCCGGAGAAAAAAATTAAACTGGAGAAAAACTGAACTCTACAAATATAATTTTGAGAGAAGGAGAAGATAGAGAATGAGAATGAAATGAAAAAAACGGATGGGGGTATTTATAGGTTAGATTATTTGCGATGGGCCCATTTGCGACGGGTATCCCGTCGCAAATAGTATTATTTGCGACGGTACCCGTCGCAAATACCTTAGCCAACATTTATTACGGTCAACGGGTAAATAGTTATTTACGACGGGACCCGTCGCAAATAACCACCTGCCGACATACTATTTGCGACGGGGGAATATTCCCGTCGCAAATACCTTTTACCGCCGCCGGTTATTTGCGACGGGAATATTCCCCCATCGCAAATAAGTTTGCCGCGATTTGGCGCGCAAACCGCGCCAGTCCTTTTGCGACGGGGAAAGCTGTCCCGTCGCAAAAGGCTACTTATTTGCGACGGGATTTATTCCCATCGCAAATAACCCGTCGCAAATGCCCTTTTTTCCCATAGTGATATATGGTAATAGAATGGGGTTTATAGTGATTTGATAAAGGATATGTTAAAGAATAAACCTGGAGGTTACAAAAAGAACAAGTGTGAATACTATATTGTAAATTAATGAGGAAAATTAATAAAGAAAAGACTATAGATATTTAAAATAGTAAATTGAACATTGAATGATTGAAGGGAAAAAGTAAATTATAAATATTTTATAACATCTCATGGAGGTGATGGGGAATTCATTATTATATAGTAAGAACATGAATATCCCAAATATAAGTATAAGTTAATAAAATTAAAATACTTTTATAAGGTATTTTAGAAGAATCATGGTAAAAATTGGAGAAGAGAGGATAAATTGAAAATAATGAGTCTGAAGTGGGAGTTCACTTACTTTAGTTCCACTTTTGGATCCTTTATTTATACATTGACTTTATATTCAATTTATATTTATTAGAGAAATAATAAAAATTTTCATAAAATTGATTTATTTCATTATTAACCAATTATAGTCATTATAATTTGTTTGTCAATTACTTTTCTTAAATATGAAATGGATGATGACACGTTACTTTTAATTTTCATGTTTTATTTTGATTTTATTGTTTTGATTCATTTTTAATTATACATTAGTATAATAACCACTATAGAAATAAAAATAACTATTTATACATCATTAATTAGTTATTCAAACAAGATTTAAAGGCAGGGATAATTATTGAATTGAAAATTCCCTCACAGGGGAATAAAACTGACAATTAACACGATATGTCAAATGGACGGGGATAGAGATTATATATATTATGAATAAATTATATCAGTTTTATGATATAATAATAAAATTAGTTTTTCATATAAAATATGGCTAAATCTATAGGGATGTTAGAAAAATTATAGGATATTTAGTGAGTAGAAAGAAAATGGAAGAAAGAGGATGATAATATTAACTATTTGTTTATTCTTATACCTTTTATATAAAACTATGGCCTTGAAGGGATGGTGTTTAATGACACCACAATTTCTTTAAGGAGACTAGTGGGATTATGATACATGTATTTATCAGAGATATATCAATGATTATTTCTTGAGAATTGATTTGTAGATGGGGTGAGAGTGTGTATTTATACATGGTGTGAGAGGTATTTTTAGGTTGAAATATAGAATGAAATAATATTTTAAGACCAATTCATGTTATAGTGGTCATATTTGAGACTAAATAATATTAATTTTTAAAAAATAATAACAATGTTTAAAAAAACATATACTTATAGTTTTTTTGTATTTTAATATGAATATTTGTTTTATGACATTATAATTTTCCTATTTTATTAATTCATTGAAAGTAAATATTATTTTCAAGTCCTTTTACCATTTCATTTATCAATTTACAATCCTGAAAATCAAATTAATATTCTAATGGCTAGGTTACTTTTTGAATTGGCATATTTCTATTCCATTATTTATATTACTTCTATACCTCATATTTCACTGATTCATCATTCAAATAATTTTCTATCAGTGTTATCTATATCGATTATAAAATTTTAATCCCATTCCATATGTTTTGTTTTATAATTATAGTGTTATTAATGGGATGGGAATTTATTAGAGACAATGACCTCATATATTTTAAAATACTATATATGCGTTTTTTTATTTAAAATATCATCAACATCCAAAGGATAATTAAATTACAAACATGGAGGGGTTGTGAATCAAAGTTTTTTTTAAAAACAGTATATCTTAAGAAAATAAACCTTAAAAATTTATTAGATTTTCTACCTTTCCAATCTTATTAAACTCATGTGCAAGAAAAAGGTGAAAATCAAACAAGAAAATAAATATTTACAAGGTTTGATCTTAGCGTGAGAACCTGCATCCTTCCTATATCCACTCCAACGGGTCAATGTAAAATCAATATAATTAATAAGTGAGCAAAAATTGTGTAAACTCACATTGATCAACTTCAATGTACTAATAGGAATGATAATATAGACCCCCATCAGTATAAAAAATTTTCATACAAATTTTTATCCACAAAAGAATTGTATATTTTTTCGAATAGATCTCCTAAAGTTCAATCTGGAAACATAGTATGATGTTCCATCATAGGATAAACCCCATATAATAACCTCTGTTCAAATTCCATAGTATGATTCATCATTAATTAGTTTGTCATTGTTCAAAAACATTCTGATATTCCTATTTAACAAAACCATGCCACTTAAACATCCACTAAAAACACAGATCAATCCCTTAAATTTGATTATTTGTATCTATGAATCTGACATTTCACTTTCTGATCATCTATTTGAAACCAAATTGAATAAACTCTTATTTAAAACCAATTCAGTTTGAAACATATTTCTAACACAAAATCCTAAACATTTCACCTTTTAGTCTTGGTTGAACAATGTCAAGTACTGCTATTCTTTGGAATCGTCTTTAAAGGAACTAATAAAATAATAAAGTCGGGAAACACAATCATTTTCCCCACAAACCCAAATTAATAAATCATAATTTCAATCATATTTTAAATTCATTCAAATCCTTCTTCAATATTCTTAGTTATTCAGTAGTAGACTACAATATTTAAGAATCCTAAAAATTCTTGTGGTAGTTCATACCATTAAACAAAATAGAAAACCACTTGAAATAACAATATATCCGAACAAAAATGGTGGTATAAAAAACTCATAATCTGTAATTCCCTCATAACCCACATTAAACACAATCAACTAAACCAATAATGATCTATTTAAAACTAAATTTTTATCAGATCAGACATTGTACCGAATTTATTTTCTGATGGACATTCCTGAAACATAGCTATAAAAGTTCACAACCTAGAATTGAGTTTTCATCTATTAAAGGATCTTGACAAAAAAAATATAAAAATTAGTCTCCCAAATAAAAAAAATAATACCTTTTCTAGTATGTCACACTGAACTATTGGAAAACGGTTTTCTATATTATTTAAAAATCAAAAGACATCATCTTCCTTGTTCATCTGTGTCTTGTAGAAACTCAAAAAACCTAGATCATTGTTTTAAGATAGTGTACAATTAAAAATTTGACCCCACATTGTATTTACATGAGAATTTGGATCTTATATATTGAGTCTCTATAATTCTTCCAAATTTTATAAAAACTTATGAAAATCAGCAATAAAAACATTACATATTCGAAAACATTCTATGTTCGATGAATCAATGTCCAATGATCTTTCAATGGATCAGTGTCCAAAGATCATCTATTGGATTAGAATAAAAAACTCATAAGATGAATAGGAATCAATAGATTTCATAATGAATTAGACACTACTTTCATATTTATTAAAAAAACCACATGATCTCAGCAACCACAACACTTTCATGTTTCTAAAAAATCATTTTCGAATGCTCTATGTATGATATCATGGATTGAAACATCCCCTTGTAAATATCCTATCAACTACCTCCTATCTATTCATGTTTTTTCACATATAATAGTGACCATAAGTATCTGATAACTCTATTCAAATCTATCTGATTGTCAAGGTTTGGTAAATAAGATTTCTTTATTTTTATAAAAATGAATTATAAAAACATATCCTTTCAAAAATAATTTTCATTCGATGGTTTGTCCAATGGATTATCTGATAGATTTTATGATTAGTAACTTTTCAATTTGTATCATTTCATCATGTTCAGAATTATAATTTTCCATCAAATTATATATCCAGTTCTTCTCTATAAGATAAGCTAGAGCCTAAAAACAATAACATACCTGCAATTGTTGAAATGTTGGATCATGTGATTTTGAAGATGTTTAGAACTTTTATATCATCAAATCATCTTCAAAATTATTTTAGAATGAACTAAATCTTCTTAAATTACCTTATATTTAAATATTATATCATTAGTCTTTTCTAGAAACCTAGAAAACCCATTTACGATCATTAACCTGTTTTAAAAAATTATTATTTTCAAATAGTTATTTTTCGAAAAAAAACTCTATTAAAAAGACAACACAAAGGATTATTAATATCCCCCATTAATTTTTTTTGTGAGAAATCCTATTAATTTTTGTTCCCAAATCATAATTTTCATAACAAATAAAATTTTAATATTTACCCAAACAGGAAATGTTTTAAAAGTGAGTTTCCTAACACTAAACAAATAGATAAATTAATTTTTTAAGTAATTACATCTCTCAATGATAATAAAATATGTTTCCATGTAAATATAAACTCCCCCTCAATCTTCATTGAACTTAATTTTCATTCCCTCCCGCATTTTATGATAAAGACAACATCAGATTCATTAATGTAAGAAATTTAATTATATCTCCCTTATAAGATGGAGTTTTACATATTTCTCCCCTTTGTCATCATAATCCATAACATGGTGGGGATTCCTACTTTCGAACATTAAGAAGTAATTGCTGGAGACAGGATGTAATGTTTCAGACACAAATAATAAAATCTCCCCATTAACTTATCTTTTTTGAAAGCATATACAATTTGATATTTTTTTCAATATATTCCAGAATAATATATCCATCAGAAACATTCAATTTTATAAATCCAATCATAAGATAAATTTTATTTTTTATTTTGACTGTATTTTTGGATTTTTTGAAATATCAATTTCCAAATGATTATAAAAAATTATCTTCAACAGTTTGAAAAATTCAACTTTAAAATCATCATACTAAACTTTTATCCACATCATTTTAGTTCAAGTCTGTGTAACTACAAAATATTCAGATTCTACTTTGCTCAAATTCACTAATCATTGTATCATACTATTCTAACTACAATAAAATTATATCAAGAAAAATGTTCCATTTAATTTTTTTTCTATCATTACAGTCTCTATCCTAATCATCATTTGTATAACCATTAAATTCCACATCACAACTTCGTGTGTATAACTTCCCATGTAATGTTGTTCCTTTATCATATGTCATAATTATCGTTTCTAAATACATATGGTGTTTTTTTTGGATCACTCTAATATCTGAAAGACAATGTTATAAGAAAAAAAATGTCATGTTGTGAAGTTATTTGATATTGAAAACAAAATATATATTTTTTAAATTCATTTAGATTTATTATTTTTCCAATATCATCTTCATTCATCATCATCCCACCAGAGATTAAAGTATAAAATTCTAATGATTCTTCCCTACCATGTTTTTTTAATAATTCCCTATAAAAAATTTTTTGAGATAGAAATTTGTATTTTTCCATTTTTTGAACTTCTAAACATAGGAAGAATTTTAATTATACGAACATTAACATCTCAAAATTATTCTCCCTTTCCACAAAAAATTCATAAAAAAATTCTTCATCTCTAGAAAAAATATAACTTCTATGTAAACAATTACAATTAGTGTGATGGAGATAAATTATTTCATATATAAGTTAATATAAACCATTAATTTAGAAAAATTCATTATTTTTAAATAATTATCTAGTTAGAAATATTTTGTAAATGCATATTATTTCAAACCATCCAAAGATTTCATCAATTTACAATCCATTATTCCATATTTATCAAGTAAAAACCAAAATGGTTTATCAATTTAATCTTATTATTTTATATCAAAATTTATGAAAAGTGACTTTATGTCCATATAATATACTTTATAGCATCAATGGGTAGCCACTTCTATGATAATTCCGATAGTTTCTAACATTGAAACTGAGGGAAAAGTTATCTTTAAAATATAAAACATCAACTTTTGAATACCTTTTATAAATGAGTAATTCATTATTTCTTAAATGTAATCCATGTCAATTCAACTTGATTCTATACACCCATCTTATTCTAATAACAATTTAATCTACTAGTTATGGAAAAAGATCCTATGTATATTTTTCTCAATTTTTTTCTAGTTTGAATCAAAGATTTTTGATTTTGAAATATATTTCATGTTTCAACCATATTCATTATGGTAATAAATTTCCATTTTTCGTTTCCAGATACAAAATACTAATCACATTATTTTATTAAGACGTCATATATAAATTTTTAATCACATTTAATTTTTTTTGAAGTCTTTAGTTTTCCTTCCAATATTTTCACATTCTATTTTTATGGAATTTGGATTTTCAATAATATTCAAATCATATGAATCCACCATAATTTTTAGACATTTGTTCCTATAATTATAATGTATTATGTTGTGAGAATACCACATTAATGTTCGATTATCTTCTCTTTCATTAAATTTTTCAAGATCTAGATTTATTATATTTAATAATCATAGATTTCCAAAAAACAGTTATGTATTTAAATGAATGTTTATTTTGTTGTACAACATTTCATAGTAATTACTCTTTTATCCCAACCATAGAAAACATGTATTTTATACATGAAAAATAGTACTAATAACTTCTATCGAGAAGAATTTTTTATGTTTATATTCTGCTAACACGATTCATCCCATTTCCACCAAACATATGTTTTTATATTCAGTAACTCCGTTTGGTTTTTTTCTTAATGGATCCCTATACAAATGATTACATTTGTTTTTTAAATAGTTTTCAAAATAATATAATTTATATTATGTTCCACTATTAGATGTCAACATCATTATATAAACACCCATTTCCCTCTCAAGGTCCCTTCTAAAATCCCTGAACATTCCTACTGCCTCTGACCAATGCTTCATAGTCATGGCATCTTTCATCCAGTGAAATAATTAATAAAAGTGATAAAATTAAAATCCACCTTTTCAATTTATGTATCATTAGGCAAAAAATATCAAAATAATTAAAGTGGATAAGTCTTTTAGGATTAATCTCAACTTTCTTATACTTTTTCTATTCATTTTCCATTTCTAAAAAGTTATAAAAATACCATATTCTCTTTTGTTAGTATATAAATGTTTCATAATACAACATCTTAATAAAGTTTATTCATTATTTTCTACCTAATATTACCATGAATATAATGTGAAAACTTATTTCCATATACAACACATTAATAACAAGACTTATAATGGTGTCTTATCTAAATAAGATTTCCTCTAGTTCATTAAGCATTAGTAACAAATTTTCATGTTTCACAATTTTTCTAATACAATAATATTTTATGAAGACCATTTTTTTCTCATCATCACAAAATTATCTTACACTAAGTATGTTGTGTTTCTATACATTAGAAAATACTACATCCTTATATTTCAACTTTTTTATTCAGTATTAGACGTTCATATTCCTTTAATTATTATTGAACTATCATTCATGAAGGTAACTTCTACTCCATATCAATTTTCCATATTTCTCAAGAGTTTCAAATCTACCAAAATTTGTGAAGAAAAAACACTCTCTTGAATCCATGGATTGTCCCTTTTTATTGATTTGAAGGTTATACCTAAAAAAAATGATACTTTCTCTACCTTTTCCTTTCCAGTATCCTTTTCCTTTCTATTATATAAAATTTTTCTTATAAGAGTTTTCATACATTCTTCTACATGATTGCTATCCTAATAAGATATTCCAAATAATTCATCAATAGATTTAAATTTATTTTCCATTGGATATTTTATAATATATTTGGATTCAACATTTCCATCATTATGGGTTTTAGGAATGTTACTCATTCTAATAACACCATTGATTCACATTTTTTATAACTTCTTATAGGATGTGAAAAATGACGATAATTGTAATGTTCCATATGAAAATAGATTCCACAACACAAAAAGAATCCATTAAACCAATATTTTTTATATAAGTACAATATTTTGTGTTAATAATATTATCAAGGTGTATAACATTATTCATCATTAGTTTCCTCTGGGCATGTGGAAACTTTGTTCTGGCTGTAATTATCACCTTTTTTATGTGAATGATTTTCTATATCCTTTCACAATTCATGTTATATTGATATTTTTCTTAATACCTACATGGTTAGAAAAATCATATGAGTTACAAAATTTAGGGGGAAATTTTTTCAATTGATTCTTGATTTTATATTTCCCAAAAACATTTGAAATATCATGTTTTACTTCCAAACTCTATTGTTGTTTTCATTCATAACTAATAAGGTATAGTCATCCTCAATGAGTTTTTATTGAGTTTTTCTAACTTCATCTTCCAAAGATTCCCAATTATTGGTAAGGTATTCAAAAACCATTCCATGTTCAAAAATTCATTATTTTTATCTAAACACCTCCTTGATGTATTATTATTTCTTATTAGAAACATTTTTTCTCTTGTTGAACATTATTTCATTATATTTCTTCATTATTAAAATTATTATTATGAGAGTTTTGTTTTTCCTCAAGATATGCAACAATATCTAATATGAGATGATACAATCTGTAAGACTCTTCTCCAAATTCTTATTCACTATTTATCAAATCATCCTTTTTCTCAATATTTATAGATAATATTACAATTATTACAATTATTTCATCTTATGATGAATCTAACTTATTTAATTTAGATTCAACATTCTTAATTAGAAAGTTTCATCTACTAACAAAAAACATTTTTTCATGTGTGTCTCTACATTCATTATAGGTTTTCTTATCAAACTATTTCCTATAAGGCTTTTCTACAAAATAAAAATAATATATTCAAATATTGTTTCTTTGAAATAAATTGAAAATTTCTAAATTCCACCACTCACAAAATTTAGAAAACATTTTCCTCCATAGTACCCTTTTCCACTTTTATAATTCTGGGAGATAAGATACATGATTTTTTTATTCAACTCATCATCCTAGATATCTTTAGAATCACAAGGATCAACGTCTTTATTAACTTGAATATTAATAATTCTCATTGATTTAAATCCAACCCATATTAGTTATTCATTTTGAATTTTCGATATTTTCTCAATATATATGAAACAAGAATATTATACAAATAATCAAGAGATAAATCATCTAAATTTTCTAAATTATTATTTTTGAATCAAACATGTATTGAATGTTTCTCAATATTTTCATCAAAATTGTAGAATCTAACAATATATTTCATAAACCTATAACGTTAGAAACAACATCATTAACTCTAGAGAATATTTCATCAATAGTGTTTCCATCTCTTAGTTTTCTTATCTTCAAACATTATATTCCAAATTTCTCTGTCTGATTATTTCAACTTACTATTTCATTCACAAACACATTACATCTTGTCCCATGTTAACATTACCATTTTGATATCCCTATAATACATGAAATAAGTTCTTCAAAGATACATAGGAATATAATTTTTCGCCTTTCCATTGACTCCAATATTTATCTTGTATGTAAAAGTAATGGGAGCATTTTTATTAATGTGTGGTAACCCAATTGTAGTATCATCAAAAACATATAGTCCAATTTAAATAAGATGAAGAATCATTATATTTTCACTTCCATGTTAATGTTTTCCATCCAAAGTAGGAATTCATATACTCTTGATCGAATTAAGATTAACTTTGACAAGGATTTAATAGGGTAATAATCCCTTTAATACCACTTGAAGATTATAAGGATCATTGAATCAACGAGATTTCGGGGGGGGGGGGGATGAATTACTGATTTTATTTTTACAAATAACAACTTATGAAACTATACACTGATAACTTGTTAGATTTCCTTCCTTATTAATTTTAGTAAACTCAAGTGGATGAAAATGATGGAAAGTAAATAATGATAGAAAAAAATACATGTTTTGGCCTCTGTGTGAGAACATAAATACTCACCATAGATAATAATAAGGGTATATTGAAATTATGCATAATGAAGATGTGAATTCATGTTATGTGAAACAAGTGAAAAACTAGATTTAACATTGTTTTTATATTTTTATGTCATTTTTTAGTTTATGTCTATAACGACAATGTAAAAAATAATAATTTCGAAATTGTTTATTCAAAAAATGATACTGGAAATGGTGATGGGATTAGTTTTGGGCGTTTTTTATAAACAATGATGTAGAAAATCAAGAACATGCTTGTTTTCTGTTTTGGGTTATTACAAACTAACACTGAAAACCACATATGTGTCGGTTTTCAGTGTCGATTTGTTAAAGAAACTGACTCCGAAATCGGTTTTTGGCATCAGATTTAATGAAAGTTGATGTTAAAAAATCATGTACATTTTAAAATTCTTCGGCATTAGTTTTTATAAAAACTGGCATCAATGGTTAATTTTTTTATAGAAAATTCATAATATTGCACCGCCAAAATAATCAAAATTCCTCTAATGAAAACACAATATAAAGAAATCAAAGAAAATT
Source organism: Viscum album (assembly GCA_963277665.1). NCBI lineage: Eukaryota > Viridiplantae > Streptophyta > Magnoliopsida > Santalales > Viscaceae > Viscum > Viscum album. The sequence continues at coordinate 244,888,039 of OY728166.1, forward strand.
TATCAGTGACTAAAAATCTATAAAAACATACTTGATTTTATGTAGTTAATAAATAATTATGACCACATTTTTATTATAATGTATAATTAAAATATATATACCTAATATTTACAACATGATCATTGTTGGTTATTTTTGAAGAATTCATTTTATATCATTAGGATTCAAAAAATTATTATAACAAAATAATTAGTTATTTGATCAAATGTTATTCTGAAAATGTAATATTATTCATAATGATTAAAATATACATATCTAAAATTGTAATCAGACAAAAAAATATTTCACAAACAAAGACTGTAGATTTGTAAGTTTAGTTTGGGAATATGACTGGTCATTATTGAATGTCTATAAAAACAATGAAAGATATGTGATTAAAAAGCACAATACTATGATAAAAAATATAAAAAATTTAATATAACTAACATTATCAAATTTAGTAGTTAACCTAGTTGTGATTATCTCGTATATGAATCGTAGAACCTAATAACTACATTCAACAGGTCCTTATTGATGGTGGAATTACAGTTATAAAACATTAACAGGATTATAAAATCCAATATATATATATATATAATTATAATAATACACATTTAAACTAAAAATATATACAAAAATTGATAAATAACTATAATGAGCTTACAAAATAAAAAAAAAACATACTTATTTAAAAAAATGGAAAATTTATGACGAACACTCCCTGATAAAGATAAAACCCAATATAAGGTAAATTCACTTGGAAAAAATATGCCTAACATCTAATGTCCTCTACAATACCAAAAGTTCACAATTAATGAAATTATAATGATCATGAATTCATAATTTTGTTTTGGTTCTTACATAATAAGAAATGGAAAAAACTAGCACCCAATATTCTCATGTGATAATATCTCACATATATGTGCCATCCTATTATGTTTATTTATATGTTTCAAATCCATTGAAATATATTATATATCTATAATACCATAAATTCCTAGGCTTTAATTTTTTTAAAAAGGGTGTGAAGATACCTAATTTTAAAAATAAATAATGTTTTTCAATGTAATCCATTGTTAATTAAAGAGATAAATCTTCCAACATCAATTTACATACACAGAAAACAACTCTAACACATTCATGAAGAGCTCTTCAAAATCTACTAGATGCAAGATATATTCTACAAGTAATCCCAATTGATATTCTCTTATGTATATATCAGGAATCATCTAAAAATCATAGATATTAATCAATGAAGAGGATTCCTGAGATAATATTTGTATTCTATAAGAAATATTAGAAGTATATATAGTTGATTGTTCATGAAAAATTGGTTTCATTTTTGAAATTTATTTTTTTCACATAATTCTATATAAGTTAAATTTTAGAAAACAAATTAAGTAATTTTCCATCATTTGTAATTATTATTTAAAATAATTCATACCACATATGAAATACAAAGTTGAAGATCACTTGGCTAATAAATAAATGACCCAGAAATCCCCATCTCTAGAAATCTCCTTAGTAAGAAATGGTAATAGTGAATTATTATCAATAATATTATGTGAAAATACTCTAACCTGACCCATCTGCATAAGCTGGTGACATATAGAATCCACCAAAAAAATCATGAGTCATAACCCAACAATGTGTATATTAGTATCACCATTAAACAACTCACAATATATGGTTATTTCCAAAATAAATTGGTGGAGGATCATAGTAGGCAGGCTGGGTTAGGTAGTTCTACTGGGATGTCTGTAGGGCATCACAATAGGATGATCTTGATGGGAAGGCTAAGAAGGATGCACATACTGTGACTCTCTTTTCAAGTGTTCTAATAAAGCCTTCTTCATGCTTATATAATTTTATCACCCATGAAATTTTTCATATTTTTTAGCTCATATTTTATGTATTCTATTTATGGGTCTCTTAACTTCTTACTCTGATCACAAAAAACTTTCAGATTACAAGCACCCTCATAACATAATCTAACATGGCCAAGGTTTTTTCCCTTTAAAAAAGTAGTGTCTTGGATTTCTATCCTACCCTCAGTGATAAAATATCCATGTGTATTTTTCTCCCACATTTCATCTAGAAATAAAAAATGACAAAGTTATTTTAATGATTATAATTCATAAAGAAGAAAAATTTATGAAAAATAAATAATATGGAATTTCAATTTTATCAGCTACTTCCTTAGCTTTCTGTGTGAGACACTTTTCATTTTTTCTTCCTCACACTCTTTTCCTTTTTTAATTGTGAGTGGGGGAAGATTTAGGACCAAACATGACCTCATCAGAACCACTAGTGGATGGAGTTCATAATGCTTCAATCATTTACTCAATCATTTTTTGCTCAAAAAATGATACCCTTAAAATGATATGGTATGAGGGTATAGATCATTACACAGTATGTCTTGATGGGATTTCCTGGAGGCTTGTAATATGAAACGTAAACTAATAAGTAAATTAGTATATGTATTTGAAATTTTACAATTTAATAATGTTATCATACTAGAAAGGATTCTTCAAGTTCGCTTGAATCAAATTTGTTCCACATATCTGCATCTATAAACTGATACAAGAGTAATTGGTATTCATTTAACATTCTTCCAAAAACATAATTTTTTGTCAACATTGTTTTCTATTCTCTCCATCTAACCTCCTTTAACATTAGATATCTTTTCATAATTTCTTTTATTTCTTAAAAAATAAATTTCATCTATAATGGAATAATATAAAAATTATCCATTAAAAAAATATAACATTTGAAAAATATGAAAAAATAAATCAATTGAATCATTGTACCATTACAGCCTCCCAATGATCATATTTCACTATCTATTCATCAGCCTTCCAATCAGGATATAATATGCTAATCTTGCAAAGGATCTGTATAGAGATATAACTGATAAATTGTGTATTAGTTGGCCTAGTTTGATTATTATTATAATAAAATGTAATATGAAATCTCTCATCTCCATGGGAAAGTTAATGTTTTTAGTAAACGAGAAATGCCACCTTTAACAACTTGATAACTTGATTTGGTAAAATTAAATGTAGAGGACTCCACTATTGAGGTCTCATCAGTAGTCCCGCTGACAATGAAAATTTATGTTCATAGTTTTAATAGAATAAAGAATATTTCTTAATGTATTTAAATGAAAAAACCAATGTATTTAAAAATTTTATTTAAATAATGGGTATTTTAAATTATAGAATAAAAATAGTCAGAATTGTGGAAAGTACTTTATTCTAGATTTTTGACATATTTTTATATCAATGGTATTTTTGTCATTTCATTAAAAATGTAATTCCAAATTGAGAGATTCTTTTTTGTTTGAAATTAATTTGTTATTTCCTTAATCATTTCCTTTTAGACCAGGGGATGATTCAAGCATCTAGAGGCCTTAAAAATCAATAAAGTTGAAGAATTGTTTAGGCATACAACGTTGAACCCACCAACATAACAGAATCTCTTCTAAGCCCACACACCTCCAATTTAGGTGATTCATCCTAGAATAGAATTAAGACAATAGTCGCATCTCTAATAGAAATTATAGGTAGTTTATAAGTCATTAAGGATTCCATTGGATGTTATACTTTTGAAAGAAGCTTCCCAGAACCTTCATCCAGAAAAATTAATAGTCAATTAAAAATGCATAACTCATACATTTGGTAATCCAATGAGGTGAAATTTTGGGAGGTGAAATTCTAGAAAATGGGGAACAAAATTTATGATGAGGTCTATGCATGAATCATCAATTTAATGTATCCAAAAAATGAGAGAGGTTTGAGATGATTAATTCCGCCTATAAGAGGAGGCCCTCACCACCTTCCTGAATCATCAATTCGCAGCTCACAACAAAGAAGTGATTCCACCAACAGCCAGGCACTACTGCTGCTCCTCTCTTCCCCCCTCATTAGTTTTTTTTATTTCATTTTAGTAATGTTTTTATTTTTAATTTAAAATTTTATTTGAATTTATTTTAAATAAATCCATTCTTTTTTTATTTTGGTTTACACCATTTAATTTATTATAGAATAATAATAATAGTAATAATGGAAATTGAAAAATACTACTATTATTATTGATATTATTATAATTATTATTTATAATATCTTAATATTAATTTCAAATTATATTACCTTCTTTCTCTCTCCAATTTCAAAATCAACTTTTAAAATTAATAATAATTATTATAAATAATATTAATATTTTCATTATTTGCACACTAAATATAAATTATTTATCTCTATCTCTCTCTCTCTTTATACAATACATCCACCATTGTTGTCTTTTTCTCTTGGAAATAAGATTTTGACCCATAGGCTTGGCAAGATGGGAGATCAAGTTGTTCATGGAATTCCCTTAAAATTTATTTTAAAGATGTGATTGACTTGGGTAGTATTCTTGGGCGAGGTGAATGCCCATAATTTAGTTGCGATCCCCAACGACATGCAATTCAAGGTATTTCAATTCTCAAAAATAATTATTATTCAAACATTAGATTTCCTGTTTGAGGTATCAATCTAATATCAACCATATAAAATAGAATAATTATTCAACCTAATTTTGAACACCTAAACCAGGTCCTTTATTCATTTACTCATTCTATTTTCATTTCATGATAGTTTAGATTTTCATATCATTAGAAAATTAATAAAAAATGAAACAAAAATGCATCACATTCATTTAAAAATCAACACAAAAAGAGACATCTTAGGTGAATTAGATAAGGTAATTGGAACACATTGAAAGGATCCTCAAGAGAGATGACCCTGGTCAGCCACTATGCTACACTAGGAAAAATATAATTTCATTGGTCCATGCCCCATGATAGGCATGCATTAAAACTGATGTCGTTTCTAGGGATCCTATCAATAGTCCATTTAATTTTTCTATTTTCACATATTAGGTTTATTCCAATTATAAAGAAAATAAAAAACTTCCATGATGTATTCAAATTCAGATTCTAATGGATACATAAATTACTCACAAGTGCAGTAATAACAAGAATAAGGTAAAGATTTTAGATGACCTCAAGTGAATAAACTTAGATAATGCATCAAAAACATACAAAAAAGGATGATAGAGTGCTCAATTATGTTAGTTCATTAATGTAAAAACCCAACCCTAAGCTTGAGAAAGAACCTAAAAAGGTATAGATGAAATTTCACCACTTATATTTGAAATTGAATAACCTAAGGTGGAAAGGGAGGAATACTTAACTACTGAGCAACAAGTGGGAGATCAATAAGGATGGGGTGAATTATTGATTAAATGTGATGAAATACCATATATCCCCATTCTATGAAATGAAGAAAATCCAACAACATAGAAGGAAGACACCACCCAAGTGGTGGAATTTGATGTGTAAAAAGTGGAACCCGACTATCTGCTTACAAAAACTATGAGTACCCCAAGAGGGACTTACTTGTGAGGCGGAGCTTGAAAATGAACCAACTCAGGTTTTTGAACATTTCTTTGACCCTATATCTTCCAATTTTATTGAATCTTAATTGCTCTACCCTCCATGTTGTTTTTATTATAAATAATCAAGAAATCATTACAAGTCCTTAAAGGATAAATAAGAACTTGGATGTGATCCTCTTCAGGAAAAAATAGACATCCCTGTGCAGATTGAATATTTTCTAAAGAAAGTTCATAAAGAGATTCTATTGGATTGTTCTAAAGAAATCATGAAAAAAGCTACATAATTTTATGGGGAAGAATTTGTTCTTGATACTTCATGTTATAATTTTATTCAAATACAATTACACTATAGCATTCCTTTGAATAATTTTTTGTTTCAGCATACATTGAGAAACCACTCGACATAAAAGAAGGGACTTCACAAGTAGAAACAAAGAAATAGGATGTTTCGTACTTCATCCCACCCCCACTAAGAATGATATTCCTCATTTTGCAGGGTTAGGATCTAGTGTACTATACTCATGGATAATTACTCACCTAGAAATATATAGAAAAAATCTATGAAAACCCACATGTTTTGGTTCAAATCAAAGAACCTTCATACACCATTAGATATTTCATAATAGCTAGTACTACCCTCAAGTGGCAGTAAAAATTCAGATCCCACATGGGGGATCATACAAAGATTTATCAATACATGATTTCTTGGAATTTGTATTTTAATCTCATTTCTTAGGAAGTAGTGTAGCATGAAACCCCAACCCTATATCATTTTGAGCTTAAATGATATGATCCTAGTGTATAAATTATTTTTATATTATAGGTTCATTATTGTAGAAGTGGACCCAAACAGTAAAGGAAGTGGACTAAGATTCATTTCAAAAGTATGTTCAATTTTGTTGATTATATTTTTACCTCCTTACTTTTTTTGTCAAAAAACATGTTTTTATCTATGATGTAAAAATTGAATGGCCGCAATTGAATTTTGATTTACGTGACTTTTCTAAGAGATGGGAGTTTATAAGGAGTGAATTGATTCCATGTTATTGATTTCAATGATGATATTATTAAACTAGTAAAATGGAGAATTATATTTTTAATGGGGAGAATGGATATTAAAATGAGGACACAAGATGTGAGGGAAAAAATTGATTCATGTAAATTTAACTTATAAACCATTTTTCATAATATGAATTTCTTAAATTTATGTGAATTTATTTGTTATTATTAATAATTCCTTAAGTGATTGTCCAATATCAGATATATCATTCGTCAGTGGATTTCTAGACCATAAAATTCTGATATTTCTTAAGAATATTTTTGAGTGATATTAGTACATGTAACTAACCAAATCCTTTTTTGAAACCTGTCAATGTTATTACTACATAAAAATATATTTAAAATGATTGAGGAATCCTTTGAAAACCCATTTATCATAAAAATACCATCTTAATATCAATCATACTTTTATCCCATAGAGACTATGAATTATTTTGTTAGGGATGACCCATGTTTCAAGCAATTTTTATCCATTCCTACACTCCTCTTAGTATTTTCATGATATTTTACATTTAGAGTGTGGAGGTAATGAGAATCATGGTGTACGGGATGATATAAACTGTAAGAAATAAGTGTGGGGTGGTGCAGTTATGGGAATTGTAAAACGATTGTGTAGTTATTCATTATATTTATTGGTTTTCCCCTCTTGAATAAAAAAACTATCAAATGAATAACAGAAAGAAAAAAATGAAAAAATGAGTTGAGATTTTGGAAAACAAAAATTTCATCATTTTCTAGACCACCGATCTTATGATCGTATGTGCATAGGTGATAGATTTGAGGTTTCACTAATCCTGACATTAAAAAAAGTGAAAAGTATAAAAAATTCAAGAGGGTTCCTAAATCATTCATTATTATTAGATGATCATAACATTCACTTTGAGTTTTTGGGGAAGTGGGTGTTGATTCATTAATGGTGATAATTTCATTACACTTTTCGATATCATGCATTGTACTTAAGAGATAATCCACATCATTTAGACTTAATTATTAAAGCATTAAATCCTTCCATCCTCAATACATAGAGTAATTTGAAACATTATTGTATGTCCTTATTATTTTATGTGACTTTTTTCATTATAATGTAAAGAATGTAGATCATTTACATGCCTATGTATAGAAACATATAATCACGATATGAGCATAACTCAACATTTTTTGTATCATGAGTGATGAAGAAAAGATTGAAAAGATAGGTATATCATGATTTGGCATGTTGAATAATAATGAATTGAGAATATTTAATGAATGAAAGGATAGGTTCCATTATTTTTCAAAAGGGAAAAGTAAAAAATGTCAATTATTTGTTTCATTAAAAAATGAGAAATAAAAATTATATTTTTTGTGTATTTTTGAATGTTTGATTTTACAATGAAAATGGATTTATTTTATTGCATTTAAATTTTAGTATTGATAACATTGGTGTCCTTTGATTTCCATTTTGAGATTTTATGCTTGAGGACAAGAATGGATTATGTGTGGAGGTATTTGACAAAGAATATTTACGTGCATAATTTTAGTAAAATAATTAATATTTTTTAATTTTTTTTAAATGATAAATAAAATTTATTTAATTGTTTATTTAAAATAATGGGTATTTTTAATTATATAATGAAAATGGTCTAAATTGTTGATTGTGCATAATTCTGGATTTTTGACAGATTTTTACATCAATGATATTTTGGTCATTTACATTAAAAATTAATTCTGAAATGATTTTTTTTTGAAATACTTATTTTATTACCTTCAACTTTGTCTTCTTGACTAGGGGATGATTCGAGAATCTAAAAGCCTTAAAAATCCATGAGGTTGGAGCATTTTTCGGGCGGACAATGTGGACCCCACTATCATAACAGAATCTCATATCAGCCTACATGCCTAAAATTTAAGTGATTCCACCTAGACTAGAACGAGGACACATAGAAGCATCTCTAAAAGTAATTTGATGTAGTTTGGAGGCCATTAAGGTTTTCATTGGATATATTTTTTGAAATATGATTCCACGATCATTCATCTAAAAAAAGTAATAGCCCGTTAAAAATTCATAAATCATACATCTGGTGATCCAATGGGAAGTTAATTTGATAGGGTATACACCATAAAATAAAGAACATTGATTAAGGGGTCCATATATGAATAATTCATTTAATATGTCAAAAAATGAAAAGAGTTTCAGAAGAAGAATTATGCCTATAAAAAGAGTCTCTCACATCCTTCCCATATCATTAGCTCATAGCTCAAAGCCAAAGGGGGATCCCACCAAGATCTTAGAAACACTAATTCTCCTCCATTCCACCATTATTTTTTATTTTTTATTTTATATGTATTTTGATTTAGTTTTAGTGTTTATTTAAATGGTAAATTTAATTTATTTTAATTAAATCCATGCACTTTTATTTTAGTATCCACCATTTAATTTTCTCTAGAATAATAATAATAATAATACTAATAATTGAAAACAATTAATAATATTAATAACAATATTATTATTATTTATAATATCTCTAATTTAATTTCTAATTATTTTACTTTATCTCACATATTTTAAAAACTATATTTTTGATATTTTACTCTCAGAAATAAGAATCTTACCTCGAGGTTTGGCATAGTGGGAGGTCAACATGTTATTGAATTTCTAATAAAATTTATTCTAGATTTGTGATAGACTTTATTAGTATTCTTGGGCGAGGGGAAGGTCTCCAATTGGGTGATGGTCCCCAATGACATGGGACTCAAGGTATTTCTTTTCTAAAAAAGTATAGTGATTTAAACATGAGATTTAATGTTTGAGTTATCTAACTCAGATAAAACATATAATGATGAATAACTATTTAACCTAACACTGAACCTTGGAACCATGTCCTTTCTATATTAACTCATTTTATTTTCATTGCATGAATGTTTATATTTTCATATCATTAGAAAATTAGTAAAAAATAGAAATATTTTTTCCATCACTTGAATTTTTAAAACACAAACATAGATATGGATTATGTTAATTAGATAAAGTAATTGAACCACACTAAAAGTCTCCTCAAAATAGATGACCTTGGTTAGTCAATATTCTGCACTAAGAAAAATATAACGGCTTTTTTCCACACCCCAAGACAGGAGTGCATCAAAACTAGTGTCATTGCGGGGGAGATAATCAATAGTTCATTTAATTTTTCTATTTTAACATTTTAGTTAGATTTCATTTCTAAAAAACTAAAAAAAAACAAAAAAAAAACAATGATTTATTCAAATGTAGATTGTTATGCGTGGATAAATTACTCACAGGAGAAACAACCACAAGAAGAATAACATGGCTTTAAAAAGATCTTAGAAGAATGAAATTAGAGAAATAATTGAAAAACTAACAAAAAATGATAATAGATCATTCAATTATGTTCATGAATTAATGGAGAAACCCAACCCAGAGCTGGAGTAGGAACCTGAAAAATGAGATGGAAGAAATTTCACCCTTATATTTGAAATTGAAGAACCTGAGTAGGAAATGGATGAATACCTACCTGATGATCTACAAGTTAGAGTTTAATAATTATTGGATTAATTATTGATCAAATTTAAAGAACATTATGATCACACCATTCCACACAAAGAAGAATTTCCAACACCATATAAGGAAGACACCAACCAATTGATGGAATCTGAAGTGAAAATGGAGGATCCTGACTACCTGCCTCCATCTACTAAGAGTCTACTCTTAGAGGAACTTAACACTAAGGAATATATTGAATCAAATACAAATCATGAAGTTAAAACTTACTTTGACCATATATCTTCGAATTTTATTGTATCTGAATTGTACTAAAATTATTTTATATATTATTATAATGAACCAGAAAACCATTTCAATTCACTAGACGATGAAGAAGAACCTAGATTTTCACCTACTAAGGAACATATGGAGCTCCCTTGACATGTTGAATATTTTTTTAAGGAAGTTCATGAGTATATTCTAGTGGATTTTCCTAATGAAACCATGAAAAAATATTCTGAATTTGAAGGGGATGAATTTTATCTTAATAGTTAATGTTTTAATTTTATTCAAATAGAATTACACTATGACTTTACTTTTAACAATTCTATTGATGAAACATACCTTGAGAGACCAGTGGATAGAGACGAATAGGTTGGAGAAGTATAAATAAAGAAATAGGATGATCCAGACTTCATCCTACCACCTCTATGCAAGCTACAATACATTGTGAAAGGGAAGGAGCTGGTGTAATCTATACATGGATCATTACTCTCCCAGAATGATGATATCCATGATAGTAAAATATATATGTGGTGGTAAAAATAAAAGAATCTTAATCTTCCATTAGATTATGGATAATAGTAGTTACTACCCTCTAGAGGTAGTAAAAATTTAGGACCCTTGTGGGGGATTGTACCGAGATTTATCATTACTTGATTTCTAGGAATTTATATTTCAATCTAATTTCATAGAAATTAGTCTTCAATGCATCCCCGCCCCTCTCTATTTTTGAGATTAAATGAAATGATCCTTGTGATTAATTGAGTTATTTCATTTTATAGTTTCATGACTGTAGAAGGAAATCCCAAATAGAGAAGTAATAGGACTCTGATTCATTTCAAACGGGTATTCAATTTTGGTGTTTATCTTTTTAAATCCTTGATTTTTTTCATGAAACAACTTGTTTTGATATTTGATTATAAAATTTCATGACGACACTTGCATTATGTTTTACTTGAATTAATTCCCGCTGTTAGAGCAAATAGCGTGTTTTTATAAAAAAATAAGTATCAAAAGATTGACACTAGTTTAAGTCTGATTTCAAAGTGAAATTAATTCCAACGACCACTATTGGATTTAATGGTAAAAATATTTTCAAATTTAACATTAAAACCAATTCAAAAGAAAATCTAATCATATAAATAAATTAGATTAAAAAGAGGTTTTGAATTAAAATACAACATTTTACACTATTTATTAAAAAAATGAACTTTATCGGAAAGATACCAAAAATTTACACAAAGTAAATTTTGATGCCCCAATTCTTAAGAAGAGATTTATTTTGGTCCAATAGAATGTATAATAGTGAACAAAACTATATTTAATGACGGTTCTCCATCAAAAGGCGATAAGTGAACCTTTAGTGAAAACTATGGCATATATGCCTAAAATTGAATTCTTTCCGTTTTTAAGCCTTTATCTTTTATTGGATAAATTTAAAAACATTTAAAAACATATATAATCATATTTTAGTTATTTCTATCCATTACTGCCAATACAATAGCTAGGTGTTAACTACCATTTAAAATAATATTATTTTATTATTAGAGTTCAACGTAAGATTCCCAAGAAACTCGTTGTTGCATGTTGGGTACGCCATCGAGCATAGCATCCCCTTTAAAGTCATATTAATATTTTATTCACAAATATTGATAAATAAGAAAATGCCATATTCTTTATTTACCTGGGGTGTTACATCCTTCCCCCCTTTTGGGAATTGCGTCCTCGCAATTTTTAAAATTGAGCTTGGAAACATCCTTGAAAGTCCCACATCGGAACAAGAGTCGGTAAAACAACCACTTTAAAATAAAGAAAGATAAGTAAAAAGGTCACCCGAGTTAACCCATACTAGGATTCCATGTAGAAAAATATGGACATGGAGGGTAAAACCAAGGGTTATGTTCCGAGGGAGAGTGATAGAAAACATGTTTAGGAGAAAGTTAACCACAAGAAAATCACAAACTTGTGATGGGTTAAACGGTATTCGATTCCCCAGTATGAAAAGTTAATAGACAAAATTTTTGTTTTAAGTTACTTTTTATTGAGTAATTTATTCATAGGGAAACATAATCACTTATCATGTTGACTTTCTACTTTTACACAAACTCATATTTTCTCCAAAAGATGAGTATTTAAGAAGACTTGTTCACATTAAGAGTACTATAATAAACTTCTAGAGAATCACCTAATCCACCAAATAGAACTATATACATCTCATATCTTTAGACCTTAACCAAAACAAAAAATGTTAGTACAAGGTCAGATAATCCAGAAAAGGATAACCCTTTAAAAAGAAAATCTATGCTTAATCTCCAAAATTTTTCCAACAAAACCCAAAGTTCAACGAGGACCATCCGATAAACAATTTGTCCATAAAATTCATCAAAGTAAACCAATATAAGATTGAAACCCAAATATTTGAATGAATTAGTCACATCGTAACATTTATCTCCAAACAAAATTAGTTGCTCCTAAAGTCTCGTATTGAAAAGTAATTAACCTAATCACATATCCTCCATGATAGGTTAATCATTTTCATAAATAACCCAAAATCAACTTACTCTTAATTCATAAGATCAGCTAACTAAAAAATAATAATTAGTCAAACTAACCAGGGACTTCACATAGTCCAGTGGTAGGCGATAAATACCAGTTGCACTTTGGTTGTGGGTTTGATTCCCACAGCTTTGTCCGACGCGACGGGTTGTCACACGGTCTGCATGTTGTCCTTTTTATAAAACTCCAAAAATAACCCTAACATGTTTTAGCTTCAATCGTTTCCTTATACCTTTAATTTTCATCCGAATTCGTTACGATCTCAACATCATAATTATTGAAGTCTTTTTTCACCACCATAAGATAAAATAAAATGATTCCCAAAATGAATAACATCATACCTTGATCATGGCGTCCACTCGGTTTCATCGTCATCTTGCTCACGTAGGTAGAAGTCCCATGAATTACAACAATGATTTATAGATCCTTCAAAATCATTTGCTTCCTCCATCCAAATACACCTCGTACAACATGGGTCACATGGGTCTTCACAGAAAAATAGTTTTGGAAAATAATCATGTTTGACATATAATTTCAAAACATCTGATAAAACATGATTTCTATAAAATAGTCAGACCGAAATTGAGTTCAAACTTTCTATTATTGATCCTTTTAAAAAACCATAAGTATGTGATGTGAGACTATATTTTAAAAGCAAATATAAATAGGTTGCGCAAGGGTCTCCTTCCTCGGCACTTTTTTTAAAATCATAATATGCTTCAAATTCTTGTGATAAGGTAAAATATTTGAAAATACCTTAATAATATTTACCTTTCTTGAAAATATGAGAATATTGTGAAAATAGTATTTGTCTAAAAACAAAACATGATCCACGATGATAATGAGGTATAGTGGAGGTGTTTGATATCTCAAACAACTGCTTGCAAGTGAGTTGTATGCTAGAAAAAGTTTCACAATCATCCGAAGATGACTTTGCAATAATTATTGCAAGCATGTCATCAGGAAGAGATAGGAATGTCATTTGAGATTCTTCTCCTTCCAATCGTAACCGACTTTACTTGACCTCAAAAAAGTTATAAAAAAGGATTTAACTGAAATAATAGATATATGGACTAATAATGTGTCTCACAAGAACTCCTAATCCCTAAAGTTGTCTAAACCGACCTTTGATACCAACTATAAGGCCTCAGCCTTAAGCCTTACTTAATCTTGAGTTAATACAAGATTACACATTGAGGATCTTTTCAGGTTTAGAGTTTTAGAGAATTAGATCATAAAACTTGCATTACATTCCACATATAAACAAAGTGGTTACATAAAGATAGTATTCTTCATTCCAATCAATGGAAACATATTTTAAATAGACATGGATTCTTTCTTGACACTTCCTTGACACCATCATCATATCATGTACCTTTCCCTTGACCTGTGGAAAACATTTCAAAAAACTTGGGATGAGCATAAAAAGCTCAGTAAGGGATATAAAAATATGGAAAGGAAACATGGGTACATATATACATAAGAATGAAATCATACATTACCCATAAAACATAAGCACTTTAACATACCTCATCAAATCATGAATAAATCATAGAAATCATAATACATAAAGGTAACATGAGGCATTCATAACATTCTTACGTAGGGAGTAACCCTCTTGGTTACGTTTGGAATACCCATCACAGTATATTCCCTAAATCTCTTCGGTGAAACCTTAATGTTTCACTCCTTCGCGTTACCCAATACATTGGAGAGCTATATCGGGCTCACCCGCCCCTAGTTTATCACGGAACCACCCGTTTTCATAATAATGCCCACGAACCATAACATAATCGTATCACATAAAACATGCATAAAGGAAACATAACATTTCCACATTTCAATCACAAGATATCAATACAACACATTAATATAATAAAAACATTGTGAAAACCATATTCAATACCAAAATAAAAGAAAAGTAAAACATGGTATTTATTTTTTCTTTTAAAAATAAGGTATGGATTGTAGAGGAAGCCGAAACTCAATTAACGGTCACGACGGCGGAGAAGTCGTTGTCACCGCATACGTAAGACAAAAACATTCCCTTTTGTCGTTTAGTAAACGCTTCGTATAAAAAATATCCCTTTTGAATAAACGTAAAAGTCAAAGGGGTTTATACACTGTATAAAAGAAGGTTGTGTATAAAATATGCCTCAATGATAGGAGATTGAGACGAAGTCCCATACAAAGACGGTGTCCTTGGTTTAAGGATAAATCAATTACATAATTATGTGTGACAAACAAATACACCAAATATATGTGGATATTAGGAGTAAAATAATCAAAGGTCATTCACACATATTCAAAGGATGATATATTCAATAACTACATGTTGAACCCAAAGAAATCGAAATTGGGTTAAGAAGTTCCCTTGACAGCCTAACAACGTCTCTTCAAAATGAGTTGATGAGAGATAAAAAGTGTATCTCATCACATGGACATAAAATTTACATCAGTAAGGACATATGAGAACATATCCCAGCATAACAATATGTAAATTAAAAGACCCAACAAAATAAGTCTTTTAAAAAGAGGAGGATGAAAGGTTCCCTTGCCGACGTGGGTATCTTTCAAAACATACACCTCGTGAAAGAAGGACAATACAAAATTGATGTAAATACTCATAAAGAAAAGTATATTACACACTGAGTAAAATAATGGGCAGTACATACACCACTCAAAGGAAATTGTGGCAAATGTAGCATAAATCCCACGGGAATAAAAGTGAGATGAAAAATCCCTTACGAAAACTCGGCAGCCTAACGACGCCACTCAAAACATCCAAAAAATGGATTGATGAGAGGAAATAAGGTCTCTAATCATATGAACATAATAAGTACAGTAGGAGTAATATAAAAGAATATCCCAATCATAAGAAAGATGAGCATAAAAGGAATGACATAAAAGAGTGTACTTAAAAAGAAAGAGAGGTGTAGGATCCCTTACCTCGTATCCGACTTGACCCGACCGTTCTTTAATCTCCTAAATAATAAACATGAGTTAATATCTACTTTCTTAAGAACCTTTTTCAAGTTAATTATTCCTTTTATACCATGTTATGAACATAATGTAATCATTTAAGTTAATAATGTTCATTTTGTCGGTATTTGGTTCTTAAGTCAAAAATACACTTCTTACACTTACATGTTGTTAATTTGGTCAAAGGTTCGTTATATCCAGAATTATATTAATGATTTGGATAACATATATATCATATATATTCATCATATACATGTATTTATAATATTACATCACATTTAGAGGTAAGAAATGAAATGCACCGTTCATGGAGACGGTAAGCCATACGTACGCATGAACGCTACTTCAATTTCTATTTCATATTTTCTGGAATGGAATAATAATGATATAAGAGTATATTATAATTCCAGTATAATAACATATATAATATCATTAACATTATCCTTTACACATCCAACATATGGTATTAACGAATCAAATCACTTTCAGGGGGCGGTAGTCCGCACTTCCTAAAATGAAGATATCGTGTTTACCCATAATGGAAACAATAATGGTATGCCATAAATGAAAAATACAGAATCTTAAGGAAATAATAAACATATTATATATCATATATAAAAATAGTGACATCATAATGGCCACCTTTGAAGTTGTTAAATGAGTAATGAACAATCATCGTTTCGGGAGGCAGAATTTCGCCATCCACGGAAACCTTATGTTCTTTAACCATTAGATGTAGTTGTGTGAGAGTTTAGCACGAATAAATCTTATAACAACATCCTAGTATATTGAAGATACTGTTGTTGTTACAAAAGAAGTAAATAAAAAGAGTTTAGGGGGTTGGTGAAGCAAAATAAAACAAATGAACATGAGAGAATGAATTACCTTTAAAAGTGTAACTCCTTTTGATTTGAGCCTAAAGGCTTCCTTTGAAAGGCTTCTGCCCAAAGGTAATCCTCTAGGATGAGGATAGGGATGTGGAGAGTGTAAATGGGAAGGGTATGGCCGAGACAAATCCTTGAGGAGTGTGTGAAATGAGGTAGAGGTGGGGGCCTTTTATAAGAGGAGAGGAGGGGCACTTTTGGAAATCATGAAACTATTATTTTATTTTCAAAAGTGTATAGAATTTCTAAGGTCCCACATTGATATATTTCAAAGATAATATGATAAGGCTTCGAAATATTCCCATACAATAGTTTTTGGACAAGTTTAGGTCTTTGATTTTATATTATCTTTTCATTTTATTTAAACTGTTCATTAATGAGGTCATCGTTGCATCATCATGATGTCAAAATTAAATTAATTTATTTAATGTCTAAAAATTATAAAAAAAATATCCTAATGTAGGAAATCGTTTTATCTTTCCAAATAGTATTTATAGGCAAAAATATTATTAGTATAACCCATTCTAAAAATTGTTCTAGTAATACAATTTATGTTAGTGTCATTTTCACCTTTATTTAAAAAAGGCATTAAAGTCATTATCTCATCCAAGAGGCTCCATAGGGTCCCATAAATCGACCCATGGGTTGTCTCGGTCGGCCATGACTCATCAAATAGGGGTAGGATAAGTTTCATGGTGTTTTCATATTTTTATAATATCATTTTTACCTTAAATTACACTAATTACCTCTAATCGCGATTAATGAAAAAAGTTACTATTCACCAAAAAATTATTTTCATCCCATTGAACCACATTTTACATACTAATGACAACCATGTATGTCGAATTTTCAAAATTCAATACATATTAGTGGTAAAATTTCATTTAACTGAAAAATCATTTTGCTTGATTACCACTTAGTGGTTTCACTATTCATCAAAAATTGGAGTTTTTCAGAAAATTACCAAAAATTCACTCTAAGATATATTCAATATTCCAAATTCAAAAATGAAGTCTATTTTACAAAATTCAAAACATTTAAGTCACATTAATTAATTTAATAATTAATTCCCGCTGTCAGAGAAAATAGCGTGTTTTTATAAAACAATAAGTATCAAAAGATTGACACTAGTTTAAGTCCGATTTCAAAGTAAAATTAATTCCAACGACCACTATTGGATTTAATGGTAAAAATATTTTCTAATTTCACTTTAAAACCAATTCAAAATATAATCTAATCATTTAAATAAATTAGATTAAAAAGAGGTTTTGAATTAAAATAACACATTTTACACTATTCATTAAAAAAATGAACTTTATCGGAAAGATACCAAAAATTTACACAAAGTAAATTTTGATGTCCCAATTCTTAAGAAGTGTTTTATTTTGGTACAATAGAATGTATAAGAGTGAAAAAAACTATATTTAATAACGGTTCGCCATCAAAATGCGATAAGTGAACCTTTAGTGAAAACTAGGGCATATATGCCTAAAATTGAATGCTTTCCGTATTTTAAGCCTTTATCTTTTATTGGATAAATGTAAAAACATTTAAAAACATATATAATCATATTTTAGTTATTTATATCCTTTACCGCCAATACAACGACTAGGTGTTAACTACCATTTAAAATAATATTATTTTATTATTAGAGTGCAACGTAAGATTCCCAAGAAACTCGTTGTTGTGTGTTTGGTACGCCATCGAGCATAGCGTCCCCTTTAAAGTCATATTAATATTTTATTCACAAATATGTATAAATAAGAAAATTTCATATTCTTTATTTACCTGGGGTGTTACATCCTTCCCCCCTTTTGGGAATTGCGTCCTCGCAATTTTTAAAATTGAGCTTGGAAACATCCTTGAAAGTCTCACATCGGAACAAGAGTCTGTAAAACAACCACTTTAAAATAAAGAAAGATAAGTAAAAAGGTCACCCTAGTTAACCCATACTAGGATTCCATGTAGAAAAATATGGACATAGAGGGTAAAAACAAGGGTTATGTTCCGAGGGAGAGTGATAGAAAACATGTTTAGGAGAAAGTTAACCACAAGAAAATCACAAACTTGTGGTGGGTTAAACAGTATTCAATTCCCCAGTAGGAAAAGTTAATAGACAACATTTTTGTTTTAAGTAACTTTTTATTGAGTAATTCATTCATAGGGAAACATAATCACTTATCATGTTGACTTTCAACTTTTACACAAACTCATATTTTCTCCAAAAGACGAGTATTTAGGGAGACTTGTTCACATTAAGAGTACTATACTAAACTTCTAGAGAATCACCTAATCCACCAAAGAGAACTATATACATCCCATATCTTTAGACCTTAACCAAAACCGAAAATGTTAGTACAAGGTCAGATAATCCAGAAAAGGATAACCCTTTAAAAATAAAATCTATGCTTAATCTCCAAAATTTGTCCAACAAAACCCAAAGTTCAACGAGGACCATCCGATAAATAATTTGTCCATAAAATTCTTCAATGTAAACCAATATAAGATTTAAACCCAAATATTTGAATGATTTAGTCACATCGTAACATTTATCTCTAAACAACATTAGTTGCTCCTAAAGTCTCGTATTGAAAAGTAATTAACCTAATCACATATCCTCCATGATAGGTTAATCATTTTCATAAATAACCCAAAATCAACATACTCTTAATTCATAAGATCATCTAACTAAAAAAAGAATCAGTCAAACTAACTAGGGACTTCACGTAGTCCAGTGGTAGGCGATAAATACCAGTTGCACTTTGGTTGTGGGCTCGATTCCCGCAGCTTTGTCCGACGCGACGGGTTGTCACACGGTCTGCGTGTTGTCCTTTTTATAAAACTCCAAAATAACCCTAACATGTTTTAACCTCAATCGTTTTCTTATACCTTTAATTTTCATCCAAATTTGTTACGATCACAACATCATAATTCTTGAAGTTTTATTTCACCACCATAAGATACAATAAAACGATTCCCAAAATGAATAACATCGTACCTTGATCATGTCGTCCACTCGGTTTCGTCGCCATCATGCTCACTTAGGTAGAAGTCCCATGCATTACAACAATGCTTTATAGATCCTTCAAAATCATTTTCTTCCTCCATCCAAATACACCTCGTACAACATGGGTCATATGGGTGTTCACAGAAAAAGAGTTTTGGAAAATAGTCATGTATGACATATAATTCCAAAACATCTGATAAAACAGGATTTTTATAAAATAGTCGGACCGAAATTGAGTTGAAACTTTCTATTATTGGTCCTTTTAAAATACCATAAGTATGTGATGTGAGACTATATTTTAAAAGAAAATATAAATAGGTTGCGCAAGGGTCTCCTTCCTCAACACATTTTTTAAAATCATAATATGTTTCAAATTCTTTTGATAAGGTAAAATATTTGAAAATACCTTGATAATATTTACCTTTCTTGAAAATATGAGAATATTGTGAAAATAGTATTTTTCTAAAAACAACCCATGATCCACGATGATAACGAGGTATAGTGGAGGTGTTTGATATCTCAAACAACTACTTGCAAGTGAGTTGTATGCTAGAAAAAGTTTCACAATCATCCGAAGATGACTTTGCAATAATTATTGCAAGCATGTCATCAGGAAGAGATAGGAATGTCGTTTGAGATCCTTCTCCTTCCATTCATAACGGACTTTAATTGACCTCAAAAAAGTTATAAAACAAGGATTTAACTGAAATAATAGATATAGGGACTAATCATGTGTCTCACAAGAACTCCTAATCCCTAAAGTTGTCTAAACCGACCTTTGATACCAACTATAAGGCCCTAGCCTTAAACCTTACTTAATCTTGAGTTAATACAAGATTACACATTGAGGCTCATTTCAGGTTTAGAGTATTAGAGAATTAGATAATAAAACTTGCATTACATTCCACATAAAAACAAAGTGGTTACATAAAGATATTATTCTTCATTCCCATCAATGGAAACATATTTAAAATAGACATGGATTATTTCTTGACACTTCTTTGACACTATCATCATATCATGTACCTTTCCCTTGAACTGTAAAAAACATTTCAAAAAACTTGGGATGAGCATAAAAAGATCAGTAAGGGATATAAAAATATGGAAAGGAAACATGGGTACATATATACATAAGAATGAATTCATACTTTTCCCATAAAACATAAGCACTTTAACATACCTCATAAAATCATGAATAAATCATAGAAATAATAATCCATAAAGGTAACATGAGGCATTCATAACATTCTTACGTAGGGAGTAACCCTCTTGGTTACTTTTGGAATACCCATCACAGTATATTCCCTAAATCTCTTCGGAGAAACCTTAATGTTTCACTCCTTCACGTTACCCAATGCATTGGAGAACTATATCGGGCTCACCCGCCCTTAGTTTATCACAGAACCACCCGTTTTCATAATAATTCCCAAGAAGCATAACATAATCGTATCACATAAAACATGCGTAAAGGAAAAATAACATTTCCACATTTCAATCACAAGATATCAATACAACACATTGATATAATAAAAACATTGTGAAAACCATTTTCAATACCAAAATAAAAGAAAAGTAAAACATGGTATTTATTTTTTCTTTTAAAAATATGGTATGGCTTGTAGAGGAAGCCGAAACTCAAATAACGGTCACGACGGCGGAGAAGTCGTTGTCACCGCATACGTACGACAAAAACATTACCTTTTGTCGTTTAGTAAACGCTTCGTATAAAAAATATTCCTTTTGAATAAACGAAAAAGTCAAAGGGGTGTATACACTGTATAAAAGAAGGTTGTGTATAAAATATGCCTCAATGATAGGAGATTGAGACGAAGTCCCATACAAAGACGGTATCCTTGGTTTAAGGATAAATCAATTACATAATTATGTGTGACAAACGAATACACCAAATATAAGTGGATATTAGGTTTAAAATAATCAAAGGTCATTCACACATATTC
This sequence comes from Viscum album, assembly GCA_963277665.1. Lineage (NCBI taxonomy): Eukaryota > Viridiplantae > Streptophyta > Magnoliopsida > Santalales > Viscaceae > Viscum > Viscum album. The sequence goes on from OY728166.1 coordinate 244,909,666, forward strand.
AAAGGATGACATATTCAATAACTACATGTTGAACCCAAAGAAATCGAAATTGGGTTAAGAAGTTCCCTTGACAGCCTAACGACGTCACTTCAAAATGAGTTGATGAGAGATAAAAAGTGTATCTCATAACTTGGACATAAAATTTACATTAGTAAGAATATATGAGAACATATCCCAACATAACAATATGTAAATTAAAATACCCAACAAAAGATGTCTTTTAAAAAGAGGAGGGTGAAAGGTTCCCTTACCGACATGGGTATCTTTCGAAACATACGCCTCGTGAAAGAAGGACAATACAACATTGATGTAAATACTCATAATGAAAAGTATATTACACAATGAGTAAAATAATGGGCAGTATATACACCACTCAAAGGAAATTGTGGCAAATGTAGCATAAATCCCATGTGAATAAAAGTGAGATGAAAAATCCCTTACGAAAACTCGGCAGCCTAACGGCGCCACTCAAAACATCCAAAAAATGGATTGATGAGGGGAAATAAGGTCTCTCATCATATGAACATAATATGTACAGTAGGAGTAATATAAAAAGAACATCACAATCATAAGAAAGATGAGCTTAAAAGGAATGACATAAAAGAGTGTACTTAAAAAGAAAGAGAGGTGTAGGATCCCTTACCTCATATCCGGCATGACCCGACCGTTCTTTAATCTCCTGAATAATAACCATGAGTTAATCTATACATTCTTAAGAACCTTCTTCAAGTTCATTATTCCTTTTATACCATGTTATGAACATCATGTAATCATTTATGTTAATAATGTTCATTTTGTCGGTATTTGGTTCTTAAGTCACAAATAGACTTCTTACACTTACATGTTGTTAATTTGGTAAAAGGTTCGTTATATCCAGAATGATATTAATTATTTGGATAACATATATATCATATATATTCATCATATACATGTATTTATAATATTACATCACATTTAGAGGTAAGAAATGAAATGCACAGTTCATGGAGATGGTAAGCCGTACGTACGCATGAACGCTACTTCCATTTCTATTTCATATTTTCTGGAATGGAATCATAATGACATAAGATTATATTATAATTCCAGTATAATAACATATATATTATCATTAACTTTATCCTTTACACATCCCACATATGGTATTAACGAATCAAATCACTTTCAGGGGGTGGTAGTCCGCACTTCCTAAAATGAAGATATCGTGTTTACCCATAATGGAAACAATAATGGTATGCCATAAATGAAAAATACATAAGCTTAAGGAAAGAATAAAAATATTATATATCATATATAAAAATAGTGACATCACAATGGCCACCTTTGAAGGTGTTAAATGAGTATTGACCAATCATCGTTTCGGGAGGCAGAATTTCGCCATCCACGGAAACTGTATGTTCATTATCCATTTGATGTAGTTGTGTGAGAGTGTAGTTAGAATAAATCTTATAAAAACATCCTAGTATATTGAAGATACTGGTGTTGTTACAAAAGATGTAAATAAAAAGAGTTTACGGGGTTGGAGAAGCAAAATAAAACAAATGAACATGAGAGAATGAATTACCTTTAAAAGTGCAACTTCTTTTGATTTGAGACTAAAGGCTTCCTTTGAAAGGATTCTGCCCAAAGGGAATCCTCTAGGATGAGGAGAGGGATTTGGAGAGAGTAAATGGGCAGGTTATGGCCGAGCCAAAGGCTTGAGGAGTGTGTGAAATGAGGTAGAGGTGGGGGCCTTTTATAAGAGGAGAGGAGGGGCACTTTTGGAAATCCTGAAACTATTATTTTATTTTCAAAAGTGTTTCGAATTTATAAGGTCCCACATTGATATATTTCGAAGCTAAGATGATAGGTCTTCGAAATATTCCCATCCAATAGTTTTTGGACAAGTTTAGGTCTTAGATTTTATATTATCTTTTCATTTTATTTAAATTGTTCATTAATGAGGTCATCGTTGCATCATCATGATGTCATAATTAAATTAATTTATTTAATGTCTAAAAATTATAACAAAAATATCCTGATGTAGGAATTATTTTTATCATCCCAAAGAGTATTTATAGACAAAAATATGATTATTATAACCCATTTTAAAAATTGTTTTAGTAAAAGCATTTATGTTAGTGTCATTTTCACCTTTATTTAAAAAAATGCATTAAAGTCATTATCTCACCCAAGAGGCTCTATAGGGTCCTATAAATCGACCCATGGATTGTCTTGGTCGGCCATGACTCATCCAATAGGGGTAGGACAAGTTTCAGGGTGTTTTCATATTTTTATAATATCATTTTTACCTTAAATTACACTAATTACCTCTAATCGCGATTAATGGAAAAAAGTTACTAATCACCAAAAAATTATTATCATCCCATTGAACCACATTTTACATACTAATGGCAACCATGTATGTTGGATTTTCAAAATTAAATACACATTAGTGGTAAACTTTCATTTAACTGAAAAATCAGTTTGCTTGATTACCACTTAGTGGTTTCACTATTCATAAAAAATTGGAGTTTTTCAGAAAATTACCAAAAATTCACTCTAAGATATATTCGATATTCCAAATTCAAAAATTAAGTCTATTTTAAAAAAATTAAAAACATATAAGTCACATTAATTAATTTAATAATTAATTCCCGCTGTCAGAGCAAATAGCGTGTTTTTATAAAATAATAAGTATCAAAAGATTGACACTAGTTTTAGTCCGATTTCAAAGTGAAATTAATTCCAACGACCACTATTGGATTTAATGGTAAAAATATTTTCTAATTTCACTTTAAATCCAATTCAAAAGATAATCTAATCATATAAATAAAATAGATTAAAAAGAGGTTTTGAATTAAAATACATCATTTTACACTATTCATTAAAAAAATGAACTTTATCGGAAAGATACCAAAAATTTACACAAAGAAAATTTTGATGTCCCAATTCTTAAGAAGAGTTTTATTTTGGTCCAATAGAAAGTATAAGAGTGAAAAAAACTATATTTAATGACGGTTCGCCATCAAAAGGCGATAAGAGAACCTTTAGTGAAAACTAGGGCATATATGCCTAAAATTGAATTCTTTCCGTATTTTAAGCCTTTATCTTTTATTGGATAAATGTAAAAACATATATAATCATATTTTAGTTATTTCTATCCATTCCTGCCAATACAACGGCTAGGTGTTAACTACCATTTAAAATAATATTATTTTATTATTAGAGTGCAACGTAAGATTCCCAAGAAACTCGTTGTTGCGTGTTGGGTACACCATCGGGCATAGCGTCCCCTTTAAAGTCATATTAATATTTTATTCACAAATATTGATAAATTAAAAAATGTCATATTCTTTATTTACTTGGGGTGTTACAAAAAGAAACCAAAAAATGATAAAATTGGGTTGTGATTTTTGGAAAAAAAAAATCACCATTTTCCAGACCGACGATCAATTAATTGTATGTGGTTAGGTGATGGATTTTATGTTTTAACTAATCCAAACAAAAACAAAAGTGAAAAAGAAAAAAAACAAGTGGGTGCACAAATTATTCATTATTCTTACTTGATCATAACCTTCACTTTGTGTTTTGAGGATGTGGGTGATTCTACTTTTAATTTGGGAATTTCATTAAACTTATTGATGTCATGCATTGAACATAAAAGATAAACCTCCCCCTTGAGACTTAATTTTTAAAGCATAAAATCCTACCAACCGTAATCCTCAAAGTCATTTTAACATTTATTGCATTTCCTCCTGATTTTATGTGACTTGTTTCATTACAAAGTGGAGAATGTGGTTCATTTACAATCATATGGATAAGAAGTATGTTCTCATAATATGAGCATACTTCTACTTTTTTTGTATCATGAGTGATTAAATAAATGATTAAAAAGTGAGGTTGATCGTGATTTGGCATGTTTAAAAATAATGAATTGATGATCTTGAATGAATGAAAGGATAAGATTCATCATTTTTCAAAAAGGAATAGTAAAAAACATGAATTATTTTTTCTTTGAAAAAAAAGAAATCAAATTGATATTTTTGTGTATTTTTGAATATTTGATTTTAAATTAAAAATTATTTGATTATATTGCATTGAAATTTTAATATTGATAAAATAGGTGTCATTTTATTTCCATGTAGACATTTTAAGCTTGAGAACATGCATGGTTTAAGTGTGGGGGTATTTGACAGAGAGAATTTATGTGTATAATTTTTTTAAAAGTAATGAATATTTTTTAATTTTTCTAAATAATAAAACCCATTTATTAAAATGTTTTATTAAAATAATGGGAAATTTAGATTATATAATGAAAATGATCTAAATTGTTGAATGGTATTAATTATGGAATTTTCAAATATTTTTACCTCAAGGGTATTTTGGCCATTTATTTATAATTTTAATGCCAAATTGTGAGGTTAATTTTTTTTTAATCTACATTTTACTTCCATCAAATTTTTCTTCTGGACCATGGGATGAATCGAGTATCTAGAGGCCTTAAAAAATTAATGAAGTTGAATCATTTTTTGGGAGGACAATAAGGACCCCACCACCGTAATAGAATCTAAACTCAGACCACACACCTACAATTGAGGTGATTCCACCTGTAATAAAATGGGGACACATAGAAGCATCAATAAATTTAATTTTATGGAGTTTGGAATTCATTAATATTTCCGTTGGAAGTTATATGTTTGAAGGAAGATTCCTAGAACCTTCATCTAGAATAACTAATAGTTAATTAAAAATTCATAACTCATATATGCTCTAGAAAAATTAGCTGAAATTTTGAGAGGATATGCACAAGACAATGTAAAAAAACATTGATGAAGGTGTTGATGCGTGAATCATCCATTTATTAGGAAAAAAATGTAAAATATATTAGACGTATAATTCTGCCTATAAAAGGAGGCCCTCGACTCATCCCCAAATCACCAGCTCGAAGATCATAGCCAATTAGGGAACCCACCAAGTGTTGGGCGTTGTTTCCACTCCTCTCGTCCCCCCTTATTTTTTTTATTTTTTTCATTTTATTTTTGGTTTAGTTTTAATTGAAATTCTAATTGTAAGTTATTTTTAATAAATCCATGCATTATTATTTTTGTTTCCGCTATTTAATTTCTTCTTTAATAATAATAAAAAAATTGAAAACTATTGTTGTTATTATTATTTATAATCTCAATATTAATTTTAAATTATTTTACATTACTTTCCACTACTATTTCAATAAAATTCTTAATTAATATTATTAACAAAAATTAAAAATAATAATATTATTATTATTATTTTCACATTCATTATAAATTATTTATATCTCTCTCCCAAATATATCCACCTTTGTGATCATTTACTCTCAGAAATGAGAGGCTTCCACTGAGGAATTTCTTGAGAGGAGGTCATGTTGTTTTTGAATATCCATTAAAAGTTATTCTAAATTTATAATAGACATGAGTAGTATGATTGGGAGAGGAGAATGTACGTAATTGGGTGACGACCCCAATGACATGCACTTCAATCTATTTCTATTCTCGAAAATAATAGTGATTCAAACATGAGATTTCAGGTTTGAGTTATCAAACTAGAATCAAACATATAAAGATGAATAATGGTTGAAGTTAAGACTGAACCCCAAAACTATGTCCATTCATAATTAACTCATTCTATTTTCATTGCATGATAATGTATATTTTACTATCATTAGAAAATTAATAAAAAACACAAAAATATTTTAATCACTTTAATAAAAAACAAAAAAATAGATATATTAAGTTAAATAGATAATGTAATTTAGCCACATTGAATGGATCCTCGTGAGAGATGACCCTAGTAATATACTATGCTACAATATGAAAAATATAATAGCTTTTCTCCACACCCTGCGATAGGCATGCAACAACTGCAATTACTATTTATTAATTACATGTTTTTTCATTAAATAATTATATTAATGGATATTTAATAATATTAAAAAAATAAAAATACCTTGTTATATGCTCCTCTATCTCCGTATCAATATCTATCATTGAAATGGAATACTGTAAAGAAATTTTTGTAGACCTATATATTATTTTCCAATTGAATAATTAGAAAGCATGAAAACTGAAATATGTAAGTGAAAAAAGAAAACACATAGGCCATTTAAAGAAAAAATAACTATGTAATTTTCTTAACCAAAAAATTATAGAAGCTAAAATTAAAATATATACATTTCCACTAAAATTATTGAAACATATATCAATTTAAATAGTAATATTTATTAAATAATATAGTTTTTACACCTATAACTTTTAGAAAATAAAATAATGTAAATAATTACCAGATTAATTAGGAGTGTAATTAAGTGTTTTCCCATATACCTTCAACATGATCATTTCATACTGAGTGCACTATATCTATGTTATAATAATTGTTATATTAAAATTATTTAATTGACGAAGAAGCGTCTTATAAATCACTAACATCAACATCTTCATCCTCATCCTTATCTTCCAAGTGGACTCTTTTCCCTTGAAAATTGAAATACCATTGATCATTTGATAGATCATTGACATAAAATATTTATTTTTCATGTGTATCCATGATAAATAGTTATTCATTTCATCTAATGTTTTTCATATGAACTTCTTTAAACCCATATTCATCATGTTTCACACCAATAATAATTTTAATACAATTACAATTAAACACTTTGACTCAAGATTTAATAAAATAAATTTTCCCTATGTCTTGATGAACTCCAAAATATGGAATTGATGCAGAAATTGGGTTTTTATCTTCACACTTGAAACAATTTGTTCCTTAGAGAGGGAGATTACACTACTATTTTGAAATGTAATCTTATCATAAAACTTTTTTATGTAAAATATGTAGCCATATATCAGTATTTGGAAAGGGGATCACATCAAGAGATGGCCCCTTCCAACCACTTTAATGTTTCAAATGCAGATATATTTGTGGTGAATTTCTCTTCATAACATGAAAAAAAAGAATTCTTATACTCAATTATAAGCCACATTTCATTTCATGAATGATATTGTAACTTTAATTTAGTAATAAGTGATGATATAAACTGTCAAACGACATATATGTTGTTCAAAATGTATAAATGTTCCTACAACACTTCATCATGTGGAATGAACTTTACCTTTATGCTTCATATCTTTATACCTTCACTATCAACTTCCATATGTAGAGATATAGGGCGGGAAATATGCTTCACATCATTCAAATAATTAGTACATAACTCAATCACCTCATATAATAAAAATTTATGAACAATCGAGGCCTATGGATGATAAGGATTTTGAACATATCTCTTCAACTTTTTCAAATATCTTTCCAAAGGATACATCCATCATAAATAAACAAGCCCCCATATTGTTATATCATATAACAAATGAATGCCCATTATATCAAAAAATTAGGTGGTAAATAAATTTCTAGTTTACAATGAATATGAGTTTCTTCACTCTCTATGAAATCTAACAAATTTGTATCAATGACTTTGCTACGAATGGATTTCAAATAATTACATAACCTGATGACAGACTTTATGATAGTTGTCACCAATATACCATGCAGTGAAACTCAAAGATGTTGTTTCATAAATACATGAAAATCATGATAATTCATACCTATTATTTTAAAATCCTTCAATATATCCAAATTATTCACATTTGAAGAATATCTACTGGGTACACTAGTAAAATGAAGGCCCTAAAAAAATTCTTCTTTTCAATCTTTCATAATGTGTGACAAACTTTTGGTACATATGTTCTATTTTATTTCATAGTGTGAGATTACTATAAATGTATTCCTATTCATATAAATTCCAATATCAAATAGAATTCATCTTTTGTATTTTATTTTATATTCAAAAATGTTCCAAGGAAACTTCACATATGTTTTTCTCAATATGTGTATCATCGATGTTATGTTTTATCTCAAAAAATACCCAATAAGTTAGTTCAAAAAAATATGTTATTTCTTCAATAATTTTTTAATTAAAAAACATAATTTATTTATTGATTTTGAATCAATGTTTAACCCCTTGTTGTAATATTATTCAAATGAAAATGGTCAAGGGGAATGTTGTAATTCTATAAAACATTAAATTATTTTTTCAATATACGATAAGGATGCTCAATTCAAAAGAATATTTAATTTCCCATGTACACTGTCTTTCATATATTCTTTAATTGATAATATAAAGTCTATTATTCACAAATTAGATAATCTTTATGTCCCTTAACACTATATCCAGATAAGTTTTCATATGTAGGAAATTCATTTATAGTGAACATTAGCATATCATCCAAAAACTATTATTTCTTGTATGCATCAAAAACATTAACACCAATCACTCATATTGGTATCAATGGTGAATCATACACATCAATATCATTTCTTGGATGTTTGGTTGAGAAATCATCTAGATCATCATAAAATATTTTTCATTCATACATATATATAAGGAAAAGTAGTAAAATTCTAGCAAACCAAGCCATGAACTATGTTGGCTGCTGAGGCACCGATATGGATTCATTACATTCATAAAAAATCCCATTCTGAGATTTATACATCACTTCAAAAATCATGAAATTATTTATCAAATCTCTTACACTGTGGTGAACATATAGGGTTGTGAAAGTTATAATCAGTTATGCGTTCATGTGACTGCCACCCTAACCTTTTTGCGCCAAATAAATTTTCAAAATAGATTCTTTAAACGAGTAGTTATTGGAAGGTACCAATTTTATTTAGCAATATCATTGATTATGGAACCTATGAATGAATCCTAGTTGACATATCATGGCTTTATGAAAAATTTATTCGATGCTATCATTAGAAAGTATAAAAATATTTCATCATGAGGTTGGATGGCAGTATCTGATAATGATTCTAAGTTCACATTCTCATCAATCTTATAGCATGATACCCACATGCATGAGAACATGATAAGTATTCATATTATTTCCTATAAAATTCACAATCATTAGGGAAATCATGTATCTTTTTTATACCCCAATCCCATTGTGCATAATATTTTCTTCTCCTCATAATTGGAATCTAGAAGCTCATTTCCTTCTAGAAGTATCTTTTTTAAAAGCTCAATTTCATTTGAGAAACATGTATCACTGTACCCATTGCTTGATTTAAAGTTTATTAATCTCAAAACAACTGATAAAAGTGTATATTTACTACAACATGGGAATAAGTTATTCTTTTAATCTCTTTAACACAATTCAACAATCTCAATTTATTTGATGTTATCAACACCTAAATCATGAATTAATTATTCCATGCAATCCTCTCCCTCGGTATGAATATTATTATCAATATTAGATGTGGAATTTTCTGTTTTTTCACCATTCCATTTCCAACATGTATAATTTTGGCTAAAACCAGATAAAATGAGATAATCCTTGATTTCTCTAGAATTTTACTTCCTTATATTCTATCACTTCACACATAGACGTAAAATCAAATCATTATCTTCATGATTTCATTTTAAAAATTCCACGAATTCATTTACTTTTTTTTTCATATTCAGTTGTGGTAATTTTTAAATTTATCTAATTATGATCCATTCAATACCTAATATCACAATATGTTCAGTGAATATATTAAAAAATATAAAAATTTAATGAAAAATATATAAAATGATAAATTAAAAAACACATTCATTAAATAAGATTTGTAATCAATTATAAAGTCTTGGTTCCCTAAACATCATCAATATGGAATACAACATCTCTTAGGGAATACGATGTGCCATTATACCACATAAATATTAAAATAAAATATCAATGTGATAGAATACAATATTTACATCAAAAAAATTATGCAATTATATTTTTCAAATCACATTATCAAATTTTATCAAAATCATTAGATGTCAAACATCCACTTATCCTCTACTATCTAATATAATTAAATAATATATTTGTTTGTATCCACTTCTAGAATCTCAGCATAATATATCATCTTCAACAAATTTTGTGTAAAAGTTTCATCAAATTGTTAACCATTATTTGACACAAATCATAATGTAAAAACAAAAATATAAAGAAAATATATTTCACACATAATCAAAATAACATTAATCAATATAAATCATCACAACCATTTGATAATTTCAACATAATTTTTTAATCAAAATAATCATACTTTAAGACCAAAATTTATAAATAAGAATAAAGATCATATAAATAATTGAAACAATAAATCAATAATAAAATTAAATTGTAAATGTTTTTATTTTAAAATTAAATAAAAACATAAAAAATTCAAAATTGAAAAAGATAAATGGAAATATAATATTAACATTATCCTTAAAATTCATTGGGAGAACAAACACGACAATATATAACAAAATATTTTGTAAAAATGAACAATAAACAGAAAAAAAAAGAATGAATTTCAGACTGCGAATGATGGTCGGCCAAAAAATTGTTTGAAAATTGAAGTATATCCTTAAATGATGAAATAATGATATAGGCAGAAGCATCAAACCAAATATCCTAAAATAATGATCCATATTGAATCAAATAATCAACAATCGGCTTTCGGATCATCGAGTCACCATCATCGGGCTCAACGTGATGAGATAGGGATTCAAACATTCGCAAAAAAATGAGGGTTTTCCCAATCCCATAGAAAATATTAAAAACAAATTGGTGTAGATTATTTGATGAAACTAATGCTGAAGTATTTTTTTTCAGATTATCGGTGTCAGGTTTACTTAAAATTGATGTCAGAATATTTTTTTCCATTTACAGAATCTGTTTTCTAGAATAAATTATGCCGTTAATGAACCACATGGTTGTTTTTGTCATCAGTTTTTAAAAAAACCGACATCATAAAGGAACTTTTTTTAATGTATCAGTTTATTCTTAAACCGACAGTAAGAAATTCCTACTCCTATCTTTATCATTAGTTTACTGAAAACTGATGTCATATATTTGATGTTAAACCCACTATTTTTATTGGTTTGAACTCTCATTGGAATCTATATCCGGTGTGCCTTCTTTTGAAGGCCTCCATCCGATAACCTCAGTCTAATGGAATTATTCTGAAACAACTTTACTCAATATGTTCATATACCAAAACATTATGATCTACCTATTTAATAAAATTAAGCTTCTCATGCTTCTACTCAACACTCATATTCATCCACTCAATCCAATTCTCTCTACCAAATAATCTGAACGTTTTTTTATCTGATCATGTGAATAATTCATGTTTCTAGAAACTATTCATCAATACAAATTTAATTGTAAAATCAGTTCTAAATCCAAATCATTAGTGTTTTAGCTTTTATAGATGGGTGAATAGTGACATGTATCGTTGTACTTTGCATATGTATTTATATGTTCTCAATAAATATATTTTCCTAGAGACCTGAAATAAATTTCCCCTCAGCCAAATTCACAATTATATATTCAAAGAACATTTGAACTCCATTATAACTTTTCTGGACTCTTCTCAATAAGTATAGAGTAAACAATAATTTTCATGAATATTCTAAAAACCTCCACATATTTCTTAACATTAAATAAGATTGAAAACCAACTAAAAGAAAAAAACCATTCTAGAAATGGTGGTATGTAAAACTCATCATTAATCTAATCCTATTAACCTGGTTGAAAAAAACTCAACCCAACAAATATTTTTCCAGTGAACACTCGATTCCTTGCAACTCAAAATTTAAAACCAATTTATTGTCTGACATACACTATTTAACTCAATATTTAAAACATCACAACTTAAAATTTATTATTCCTAAATTAAATGATCTTGGCACATTGAAGATAAAAATAAGTGTCTCAAAATAGGAAATGAAAACATTCTTTAGTCCATTGCATCATACCATCTAAAAATAGCCAAATTATTGTTTTGATATTTATAGACTTTAGTTTAATGCTTCATATCTATGTGGTAGAAGATTCATAATATCCAAGAATTTGTTTCTCCAAAAAATGGTGTATCCTTAAAAATATTATGTTCCTCATTTTTTGTTCTTAGAAATTTAGATATGGATACTTGAGTCACTACACTTCTTCTACATTTTACACAGACCATTACGACCCAAAAAAACATCCGAGATTATTACAAATTCTCTATCTAATGGATTAAAATAAAAATATCATCCTATATATTTATGTCCAAAGATCATCTGATAGATCAACATCAACAGATTATCTGACGAGACAACATAAATAGATTATTTGATTAATCATCTGCTTCTTTGATGTTTTTTTCAAAATGAAATGATATCTGAAACTACAACACATCCCTATAGTTGAATTTTTTTTGTCTGATGATTTGTGTATAATTCATTGGATGAAAAAATCACATTTTAAACAAACACCCCAAATTCCTCCTATATGATAAGGTCTTTACAAAAATTAAGAATGATTGTCAGCATCTGATGCTGCTTTCTAATCAATCTGATGGACAGAGTCTAGAAAATAACATCTCCTTATTTTTCTTATTATGACTTATAAAAACATAGAAATTATACAATAAGAATCATCTAATTTCTTATATGATGGAACATTCAATAGATTTTCAAATCAATGAGTCTATAATTCATCAAATTTCAACATGTTCACACTTCTGGTTTTCTAACATCTGTATCTAATTCATATCTATAATATTTGATCTGTCTTGAAAAAAATAACATCCACTATTTTATCTAAGTCCTGAATAATGATTTTTTAGAACATTTGTAACATAAAATAATTTTTTTCATTTTTGGTAAAGTTACAAAACTTCCCATATTATCATAATTTCATTATTTAGAACATTACCCCTATCTAATAACTCAAAAAAATCATGTATAAAATTTAAACATTTTTATGAACGCTTTTATTAAAAAATATAGTTTTAAAAAATGAAAATTTTCTGTAAAAAACATTACAAAGGATATTTATTCTCACCATTGGATTTGTTGAAAAATATAATTAAATTATTTTTGAAGTTATAATTTTTATTTCAAATCATGTTTTAAAATTTATCCAAACATTGAAATACTCAAAAGAGAGTGTCCTGAAACCAAACTTCCAAATAAATTAATGGTCTTATGGAATTCAATTCTCTCGGTGAAAAGAAATTATGTGGTCATGTTAAGATAAACTCGTCCAACTTTCCATTACACTCACTTTTATTTATCTCCCCAAATTTCTGAGAACCACCACTTCAAATTCATTAAATTAATAAAATTACTTCTCTCTGCCTTGTAGGATAATGTTATATGTAATATTACCCCCTGTCAACATAATCCAAATAATTATGGGGGTTGCATCTATAGAACATTAAGGAGTCTTTGGGGGAGCTTGAACATGATGTTACAACCTCAAATATTCAAATATGTCCTATTAAAATGTTTTTTAAATATATGAAATTTGATATTTCATTGAAATATATTCCAGTAAAACATCTCAATCCTCATGTTTTATATGAAGTGAATCATAATATAAATTCTATTTTATATGGATTCTTCTATATAATTTTTAAAAATATTTATTTCTCTTTGATTATCACAATATATCATTAATGGGTTGCAAAATTTAAATTTCAAATCTTCCAACTAAACATTCATCCAAAACATTTGATTAAAATCCTCTCTAGCTAAAAGTATTATTATTCTACTATGCTCAAATTGACCTAACTTTGTGTCATATTCTGAAAACTCATAGAACATTATCAAATGAAACATTTACCTCCTAAAGATGATTTTATTTCACTACAATATGATGACCAATCGGCATCCTTATATCCATGAAAATCCATATGACTCCTTATTTTGTATATTAGAACATGTTATACAGTTTCTTGAACATATATCTATTTATCCTTACTTACTAAATTTTAAGTTTTTTAGATCACTCTAATACATATAATATAATTTTAAAGCATAAAAAACATCAGGTCTAGAAGCTGTTAGTTAAGGAAAAATTTCTATTGATTTTTGAAATTTTCTCTAATTTAAAATTTTTCCATCATCATCATTACTCATCTTTATAAAATATATGATAGGATTACTATCTTATTTTTATTTATCCATAACAAACCTTGGTATTAATTCCTTGAAAAATTTTTCTTAACATAAGATAAAAGTATTTTTTGAACGTGTAATGATATGAAGAATTTTAATTATCCCAACATTGAAATATCAAAATTATTCTTAATTTACCTAGAAAATTACTTACATGCCATTTATATATCTCTGGAAAAATTAGATCATCTATTTAAAAAATTGAAATTAGGGTGAGGGAGTTATCTTCTTTCAGATATAATCTTATGTAGGCCTTTCCTTTAGAAAAAGTAAACATTATCACATAAGTATTATATTTAGAATAATAATAAAGTGGGGATCGTTTTATCCCGTATAATGATTTATTCAATTAACATACCTTTATTCTATCATCATCAAATAAAAACCCACAAGGTTGTTTAATGTTAACTTATTCTTCAATTTAACTATTTAATAATGATGACATTACATTCATCTATTAAACATTATAAAGTAAATGTGAAACCAATGATAAGAAAATTAGGATAGTTTCAATCATTAATATTGGGGAAATGATTTTCTCCAAATACACACTATTAACCCATGCCTAACCTTTAAAAACAAGTCTTGTATTTTTCAAGGAAACATCTCGATGATAATTAAAATTGTTTCTAAACTCCAATTTTTTCTATATAAATTTTTATCAGATGGTTGTGGAACATATGAAAAGTTTCATTTTTCACAATGTAATCAAACATAATTCAATGAATTCACCCATTATTTTTATTAAACTATATCTGAAACTAATTCCTATTCAGTTAGTGAGATACATGATTTTTTATTTTTAAATCTCAATATTCTTTTAGTCTCAATTAGAGAATTATAAATTGAAATTATATTTCTTGTTTCCACCAGTTCCTATAAAATTTGAAATTCCAATGTCTCTCCCCTGGCTTACCTTTTTTCATCATAGGATTCCTATGATTCTAGATATTTTAGTTTGGGATCACATTCATTTTGATTGTAAATATTCAGTTTTTGTTCCAAAACATTATCTCCATCATTTGTTAAGGGATTTGTATTTTCCCTAAATTTCACATCATATGAAACCACTGACTTTTTTAAACATTCGTTCAATTTTTTTTATCTTATTAAATTTAGATAATATCCCATGATTGTTCCTTCACCATATTTTCATCAATTTTCCCATGATCATGATTTTTAATTTTTTGTATGTAGGAGCATATTAAACAAGAAATAATTAAAATGATGGGTTTTATTGTTGTACCACATTTTAAAAGAATTATGGTTTGATTCCAGTAATTGAGAACATTTTTTTGTACTTGAACAAAAATAATACGAGCTTTTGTTATTGTATATATTTGGAATTTTATTTTATACTAACATGATTATTCATATTTCCAAATTTTTTTAAATACCCTGTTTTTTTCATGTATGGAGCACTATATAGATGATTGATTCCATCAATTTTCAGATAATACACAATCTCATTGAACATATATTAATTTTCTTAATAAATTCTAAATATCATTATATTATCACTCATTTCTCTCTCAACTTCCCTTCTAATTGATTTGATATTTTTATGCACTTTGACTTGTGCTTTGTAAACATGATATTTTTCATTCAAGTGAAATCATCAATAAAAGTCATAAAATAAGAATCATCAATTATTTAATGATGTCTCATTATTCCAAAATGATCTGAATAATTAAGATGAAGGTGTTTGGAAGAATAAATCCGATCACCATGAAGTATTTAACTAGTAATGTTATCATTCTAATAAGTTATGAAAATATCATATTCTATTATTTTTGGTGATGGAAAATATCATAATGAATCATCTTTATAAATTTTTTTCATGATTGTTTGGGAAATATTCCCATGTCTAAAGAGGACACAACATATTTTAATCTTTAGAACTCAGATAATAGGAGTCATCATGTTCTCATATCTCGAAAATATTTTGTATGGTTCAGTATCTGTTAATATATAATTTTCAATATTTCACACATATAATGATACTATAATATTTTCATAATATCACTTATTTCCCATAATAACAAATTTTACTTACACTATTTATTTTTTGTTTTAGTCCATCGAAAAAAATTCCTTCCTTAAATTTTATCTTTTTGGCTTTAATCTTAGCCATTTTAATTCCTCTAATTTTTAAGGAACTATAATTCTCAAAGATAACTAAGTACCCATATTGAAATAAAAAATTCCCCAAAATTTTCAAGTGTCTTATAATGTTTGATGAAAAAGAACTATCATAAATCCATATTTGGTTCCTTTTTGATTATTTTATAGTTATCTCCACATCAAATCTCTTTCTTCAAAATTATTCATTCTAAAATCCATTAATTTTCTAGCATATAAACTTTTACATGGAAGATATTTCATACATTATTTTGTATATTGG
This sequence comes from Viscum album, assembly GCA_963277665.1. NCBI lineage: Eukaryota > Viridiplantae > Streptophyta > Magnoliopsida > Santalales > Viscaceae > Viscum > Viscum album. The sequence goes on from OY728166.1 coordinate 244,926,114, forward strand.
ATAGCATGATCATAATATCCATGAAATTCATGTAGACATTATTTTTCTTTCTAATTAATGTTTTCTAACAACTTATATATCACACTTTTTTAACATTCTATGTTAGAGGAATGTTACTCATTATTCTTCCACCATTTATTCTCCTTCATTAATAACATCTCTTGGGAGGTGAAAAAATGTGAAAAAGTTATATACCATGTAATAATATATTCCAAAATAGAAATATAGTAATTTAAATCATGGGTTTCTGTTGAAGTATGATATTTCTCTATAATAAAACTATATAGGTTCATACTAGTTTTCAAATTTATTTTCATCTCAGTGTGTAGAATCCTTTGTCAAGGGGTAATTATATATTTTTTGATGTGATTGATTTTTACACAGTTTTTTAAATTCATGTTTTTCGAACATTTTTCTAAACACCAGTGTGGTTAGAAACATTAATTGAACTATCACATTTAGTTGGGATGGTTTTCACCCGATTCATGATTTATACTTCCTCTTCAACTATATATGTATCTAATTTTACTTATGAAACGTAATTAGAGTTTTCATTCATTTTTATTAAGTTACTTTTACCCTCAAGGAGTTTTTTGTTGGTTTTTTAACATCATATTTTGATGCTACCAACTTTTTATAAAGGTCTTTAACCAACATTCCCAATTTAAAAATTATTAGTTTAGAGCCTCAAATATCATCGATGTATTCTTATTATTTTTTAGAATCATATTTTCAACCTTCATCCAATTTTCCACTATCATTTATATTTATTATTATTTCCATCATAAGAGTTCTATTTTTTCAAGACATTGAACAAGTTGTAATCTACGTAGGTACTATCTATTAGACTCTTCACCTCCTTCCTATTCATTATTTAACAAATTATGAATTTTGTCAACATTTGAAAAAATAATATTATAATTATTTTTGAAAATTAATCAGCTAATCCATCAATATCATTTATGTGATATTGGAAATTATTACTTGGTTCACTTCTCCTATTTTTATTAATATTTATCCATTTGTGTATTTAAATTCATTCTTGTAAGTTGAATCAAAATTATTCCAATGATGTTTTCTTTTTTAATAAACTTCAAATCCACTGGCATTCATTTTGGGTAAATTTATTGAAAAATTCTTGATTCCACCACACTCAAAGAATTTTATAGGATGTTTTCCACCATAATTTAAAATTCCTATTCTATATTTCATTGGTATAAGATATAATGATTTTTTCATTCAACTCATAATCCTTATTATCAGTAGAATCACAACAATCAACATCATCATCACCTTGTATTTTAATTTTTACCACTTCCTGAAATTCCATTTGATGATTGATCTTATTTAATAATTATAGACCTCCACCCATCTCATAAGAAAAATAACATTATGAAACTCATAATGTCAATAAGTATCTTTACCTATTAAATTAATTATTTTACAATTAAACATGTATGAAGACATTATCATGATCTTCTTCAAATTTTTTGAATCATCCATGAAATCTATGAAACTTATAATGTTGGAAAAATTTCACTTACTTTTGTGAATAATTCATCAATAGATTATTCATCTCTCATTATGATGTCTTTGAACTTTCTATACTATACATTAAGTATTTATACCTTTTCTTATGCATTTAAATCAAAAACACTTTTATGCATATCCCAAATAAATTTTCTAATTTGAGACCCATCACCTTAATGTAAATATTATATGAAAGAGACAAAAGAATAAAATTTGTACCCTTTACATGAACATCAATATTTCTATTATTAAAATATTTCATTGGATAATATTTCAAAACAGATGGAAACCCAATTATATCAGCATCAACAACTCCCATGACATGTTAAAGAAGATACAAAATCATTATGTTTTTCGAGAAATGATAATTTTCTCCATCAAAATTAGGATTTAATCTATTGTTTATGTAATTTATGTTATCAATTATAAGATCAAATAGGGGGAGCATCCCTCCATATAACACTTGATCTTCCTATATATCATTGAATCATTTAGAGGGGGTTGAATCAATGATTTTATTTTAACAAATTATTACATAATTAACTTAATCCCTACATGATTTTAGAGATTCTTCATTATCAATTTTAAAAAACCAAAATTCATGAAAAAATAGAATTATAAAAAAAATGACAAAATATTTTCAAGAATCGGCTTCAGTTTTGGAACATACATCATTACATAGTCACACCCCTGGGTAATTATATATTCACTATAAAGAATATATAAAGAAAATTTATGTCTACTTCATTGGAAACCTTCAATATCTTAATTTGAAGGATTATAACGAATCCAATTTTTATAAAAAGGTTTTATAAAATATTTCATCAGAAAAAAGATGTACCATTATTCAAACATCTCATCAAAATATATATCTAAAAAATATATCAAATGAGATTTCATATGATGGACTTCATCTAATACCCTCAGACTGACAACCTTAGTTTGATGGACATTTCACAATATGTTCCAATTCCAAAACATTCTGATCTACTTTTTTAACAAAAAAAACTTCCTACATGTTTTTCTCAAAACTCATATTAATCCCATCAATCTGATTTTATTTTTAAGGTAATTTTATCTTTTATCATTCCATTATTTTGAACCAAGACACTATCCAAAATCTCTTCATCAAAACAATTTTTTTCAAAAACACTTTCTTGAAAGAAAATTATCATTTAATCTTTTATGTATGGGTTAGTAGTGTTATGTACCACTATAATTAGCCTCTATATTTATAGGTTCTCCTGAAATTGTAATGGTGGGAAAACATGAATGTTTTTATTCTCACCCAAATACATAATTCTTAATTGCATAAATATTTGAACTTCATTAAAACTCTTCATGATTCTTCCCATGTATTCTATATTAAACTATTATATTTATGAATCGTTTAAAATATTTTACAGTTTTCTTACATTTAAATAAGATATAAAAACACTTGTAATAAGAAAACATTAATCCAAAAATGGTGGTCTAGAAAACACATCATATATTTGGTCTTCTGGACACTCTAGAGACACACTTGACCTGACTAATAAGGTTCTAGGGAAGACAATGTTTTTCTCAGATCACTCATTGAATAAAATTTATTTTATGAAGGAAATTCTTTAACCAGTCATTAAAAAATAAAAACTTAGAATTGATTCACCATTTTGAAATGAATAATTACCCCCATAAGATAAAAATAACTATATAAAGAAATCAATAAATGATTTTTCCTTGCCTACTTACCCATACCAGATGAAAATGGTTGACAACATTAATTCAACTTTTAAGATGTTAGTTTCTTACTTTATCTCTACCCAGATGAAAATTCAAAATAACAAAATATTTGTTTTTCTGAAGATTTTGTATGATTATCGATATTATTACAAAATTCATTTCCAAATTGATTAGTTTCAGAAGTTCATCTGATGAATTGGAATTAAAATATCATTTGGTGTATCGATATCAACTGTTTATCCTATGAATCTAAATCAACTATTAGTATGACAAGTCAAATGATTCATTCTTATATTTTTTCAAATCCTTAATATCTCAGTATCCAAAAAAATAATCCTTATATAAAATTATTAATTTGATGATCTGTGTCTGATGCCATTGAGAAGAACACACCTTTATAAAAAAATCAGTAACTACCACCTATCTGATCAGGTATTTATATCAACTATGACTTATCATCAACATCCAATGCCTCTCTTCTGTTCTCTTTAATGTATAGAGTTAGGGAAATAATGTATCCTTATTTTTCTAATCATGAATTATTGAAATTAATACATTTTATATGAATATTCATCTGATATTTCATTGGATTAATAATATTATGGATCATCTTATGGATTAATTGATAAGTAACTTCACAATTGATCAAATTTTTATAAGTTCACTTTTCCAGTTTTCCAACAACTTCTGTGTTGAATTCATCCATTTCTGGTAACCTACATACATAAATCATTAACATCATTTATTATTTTATCAAATGATTGAATAATGTTATCTTTAGGATATAGAGGTATTTAAAGGTCATAAAATCATCTGAAGACTTATTTTGGAATGTTTTAAAACTTTCTAATTATCTTTCAATTTGGAAATTACAGAATTCTTCTGTTTTGGAATCTCAACAGATGCAATTAATAAATTTCACCAGTTTTAAAATATATTTATAAAAAATAGTAAAAAAACAAATCTCAGCTATAGAAAAAAATAACAAAGGATCTTCAATCCCAATGTAATATATTTATTTTAATTTAATTTATTTATTATATATTTTTAATGATATAAATTAATGAAAAAATTAGTTTTTTATTTAATTATGTGATTTATGTGTCTTATACTTTAAAATATTCAAAAACATTACACACATATATGCGTAGAAATAAAATTTCTAATAGATATTTATGGTTCATTACAGACTTCATGGACTCTATCAATTTCTCTCACATGAATCGTACTGAGGTCATTAGTTGGAATTTTCCCTCAAATAAGAAATAAATGCATCAACATCAAAAGTTGATCTAGTTTGACGCTAAATCCATCATGCTTCCATCATGATCATGGTAACCTAATCATGAAATCTAAAGAAGACTCCTACCTTATAATTTTCAAGATTGTTAAAGGCTATAAAATACTACAATGTAGCTAATGATATATATCTACCTGTTATAAAATTAGAAAAAGGGAAACAAATTGAAAAATATCCTTCTTCAATTATAGTAACCACAATTAGTGTCTATTTTTAGGATACTACATAGTTATTACAATGTGTACTACCAAAATAAAATGATTGAACATATTGTAAAATACCAATCCATTTCTCCATATAGTTCACTATATATCCCTTTCAATATGTGTACGATTATAAAGAACTAACTATCATATGATGGTCTTATAATCATTTAGAAAATCTCACATTCTCTTAAACTACACATCAGACAATTTCCCCACTCACATTTGGTCTATTGACATAGTAATTTCACTTAGGATGGATTCAATAACACAATTCTCCTTCTCCCTCACATGTGAGTCTATTAATAATCAAGTTGACTTCAATTACTACTCAACTAGTTTCACGACATGATTTAGAGTTTTCCTAATAGAATCATATCCACCTAATTTCCCATTCATTATGTAAATATAATCTCAAAATTATAATTTTCAATGTATTTCACCCACATGTGAAATATTATGTTCAGTTCACACTGTGAGGAAATATTCTTTAATATTTTTAGATCTATATACTGTAATATTTTCTCTCTTAACATGGAATTCATATAAATATTTAAATCCAGAACAAAATTTAAATACTCAATGTCATGTATAACATAATTATTTTTATGTGATCTCATATAGATAGGACCATATACAATAAAATTATCTTCTTGCTTTAGAACACATCTCAAACACAAGGAAACATTATATCTAAAATATATTGTACGTTTCAATTAGGACGTCACCACCCAAACTATTTTAGGAACAAATGAAATTGAATTTCTTGGTGCCCATATGGTATTCATTTAACCTCAAATTTTTAAAAACTTATTCCATAAAGACCATCATAAATATGTCTATATACTAATTAAAAATATAATTAATAAATCCCATAAAAACCATTTGTGAATTGATAACTCCAACAAGAATAAGATAAATATAAATTTTCATATGAAAAGAAAAAATATCTTTTTTGGGATTCCAATTTTCATACCATTAATTGATGATAAATTTATAGAAGGTCAATCATGGAAATATAATGTGTTTCCCACAATCTACCTAAAAAATAGTTATACTTGGTAAGGTATATTTTTTATTATTATTAATTAGTTAATCATTTAATAGTAAATATAAATACTTATACTAAATAAGATATTTATATTAAATATACCCACTATTAGCCTTGGGGAAACACTCATTAAAATAATACTTATTTGATTATTCTCATCTACCATTAATTTTAAATCCTATAAAATTTATATTATTTTGGATATTATATAAATGAGTAGGATCCTAAACCAAGAACTTGGTAAATGAAATATTTTTCATCTCCCATAAATGGGAATAAAAATAAATCCTTTTGAAAAAATTTGGTATATCAATCCACTACTCCTAGAAATAAAGGATAGTCTTTCTCATCCATTAATCCAAGTACTTGGACAACCAACAAACCTAATATATATCATATTTCTAACATATTTGGTCCCTTACTTTTAAAATAAATATATTACTCTCTTTTGAATGTTTGTGTAATATGATATAGTGATACAATGACTACACTTTGAAAATTACAACATGTTTGTTCTTAGAAGTTATCCAATGTGCCTATTTCCATGATCGAGTCATATTTTTTCCAATAATGTACTAAAAATTTCCTTTATATTTATATATTTATAATCATAATCAAGCATCATAGTAACCTAAATCCTTTTATAGTTCTATCATTATGTGGAGTATCTTTTTTGGTTGAATATGACATCAACTGCACATTTAATCCCAATTGATTAAATAGTCATAAACATTGGATGAATATAGAGTTATGTATCAAAAAATTTTACAATAACAATAGAAAAAATCATAAAGAATGATCACATTGTATAAGGGGTTTCATTAGTTTCATACACCTATGAATCATTCTAACCAGTGATGATTCTTTCCTTAATCTATTATGGTAATTAATTTTCCACTGGATAAGGAATTCCCACTCTATCATTAGTCTCTCACACTAATTTATTTTTTGCAGAAACCTATATCAGTAATCCTGAAACATGATTAAATGTACAATCTCTAATCATATCTAATAACTGATGATAATTTTTCTTAAAAATACCACCTTATCATAATGAAAACATATTATAATAGGATTAAAAAATATAAAATGTTGGTATATCACATCACCAAAATGAAAACAATCTAGTCAACCCATCCCATGAGAATTAGAAGAAGATGTCTCTACTAATTTCATTGTGAAATTTTCCCACTTCTTCTGACCATTGAATGATTTTCCTTATGCAAATAGATATTGAATAAAATTAGTCACCTTATATATGTCTGTAATATCTAAAACTTATATAGACACTATAATAACCACCATTGTATACGTATGTATTTAAAAAACAAAATTGGATATATATCCAATCATTTCCACATCTTAAATCATTATGGCCTAATTGTTTCATTTATCCCCAAATATACTACATATTTAATAAGCTTAATGATTTAGACATATATTAAAAAATAGAAAATATACATTTATAAAATTCTATGAACTCTATTTGATTATATAATTATATATTGAAACCATTTTGATCATTAATGATCCCATGTGAACCCATCTGTTCATTATTTTATTCTTTCCTCACTACTTAAATTGATTTCCACAACCTCCCATCCAGTCTCCCCAAATGATAACATCTAAAATCTTCCATTTAGGTCTCAAGCAACAAATAATACTTAATGATAAACTTTATATATATCATCCACTCATTATCCTACTCCAATAAAACATCACCTCAATATGATGGATAAATATTATTTTGAAACTACAATCCTTGTTATGCATTTCTTTTCTTTTCCTAATTATCATATCATTCTATTTCGTGGATAACCTACACAACATTGTTCAATATCCAAGGATACACGAGAAAATCATCAATTTATATTCTCCCATGATTATCTAGAACACTTTTGAGTGGATTGATTCTGTACCACAAACAATATATCATTCAAAACAAAATAATATTTCAGCATTAAGCATTTCAAGACAACTCTATATTTTATGTATTAATGGATTCCTATTTGTTTGTGAAATCCTAGTAAAAACCATTTTGTTAAAATATTGAAATGATGTTTTATAAGTATAATTTCAAAAAATGTTTCAAATATCCATTACCTTTAATATTTTTTTTGAGTTATCATAAAATCAACATTTAATGTTTGTGTGGTAAAAGACATTGCGCACATGGGAAAACCCAAATCCAGATAAACCCGAAACAATATCAACACTAAATGGACCAAAATTTAATATATATACATATATCTATATATATATATATATATATATATATATACCTAACTATCATGGTCATTGGATGAAATTTTTACCAAACCTATCTTGATTTTTGAACTATTACCCATTTTTACACTTCTCGGGTAAACATAATAAAAACCATAATCCTTTGCGTTCACTACTAATCTCTAGTAATACTTATAATTTTTGGAAACATGATTTTTTATATAATTATAAAATCATTTTTATTGTTAAAAAATATGTTTTAAAAATCATATAATCTATTCCTAATATACTACCCAATAACCAACTGAAAAACAAAATATGGTTCAATATTTTAACTCCATAAATCACAATCTCAGATATTGTGACCATTTTTAAGATACCACATGATCTCATGCATGATCCCTAGTCACTGAAGGCTTATGAAAAGAAAAAAGGAATAAAATAATTAATTAGTGTATGATTTTTCATCATTTAATAAAACATTACCATACATGTGGATATAGAATTTCTGTAACCAAAAAATCTTATAAAACCAACTTTGCAGTGGTGAAATATTGTTCGAAAAATCTAAGAAAAAATTAAATAAATCTAGACATTATAAAATTAAGAAAATAATAGAAAAAACAAAGCCACCAAATCATGATTATTATCACCAATATAGGTATATGGATCACCTATAAAGAAGAATTTCATGTTAACCTTTTCTGTGGCATGAACAATTATTTTAAAATTTTCTCTAAAATTAACATGTAAGGTTTAGTATAAACCCATTAATATTTTCCCTATGCACCAAGATACTTCCAAAAATAAGAAATATACTATCTGAAACAGTCATAAACTTTTTATATATCAAATAATATCATGACATAACATTTTATTTTTTCTAATTTATTTTCATAACAAAGGTATCAATACCATTTATAACCAATTTATTTCAAAATACATATATTTTTTCATAATTCAAAAATAAAACCATTGATTCAAAAAAGAAAATCCATGCATTGTCCAAGAAAAATCATTTCATGAAATCCATTAATTTTTCCAAAAAAATACTAGAAGATATATAATGTTTCAAAAATATCTTTGAAATTACCCATTCCTCAAATATCATATATAATAAGGCATACCAGTGAGTAATCCATGTAACTCAATTGTATATATATTTTCCATATATTAGCACCTTTCACACATCAAACCCCACACCATAATGTGTTATCATATTTCATCCCTTCTTATTAAAAATTTATCTCATCTTAATGCCAGACATCTAAGTCATTCCATTACCATAAAATAAGATTATATAATTCAAAATACATTTTACTATGGAACAAATTTTCAGCCACATATAACTCGTGAATTAATTAACAAATCAATACATCAAAATAATTTGTCCAAATTCCATCCTCCACCATAGTAATTCCAATGAAAATCTACTGTTTAATTTAAATCACCATAAACAAAAGAATTATATTTTAAATTAACCTAATTTAGATAATCAAATAATTTCTTTAAAAAATTACCATATCTAATTTATTAAAATGTTGGATGTAAAATCTTCGATTTCAGGATAGATAATTTATGTCAAAGATATATTTTTTATAAAAAAATTATTATTACAAAAAAATTATGAATTTTATTTCAATGATAAATAATAATCAATAAAAAAATAATATTATACCTTCTAGTTACAAAAAAGGATTCTACACCACCCACCACAACTAGTTATTTTGAATGAATCCCTAAATTACCCTCAAACTAGTATCGTAGAAATGATAGAATATCTAAGAACCTTATCAAGAATATTGATAACTCAAAATATATGCACATAGCTTAAAATATTTAATAACTACATTTTTATATCCAAAGATTGATTATGAGATAAATCAGGTGATAGAAATTAGATCCATATCTTTCATGAGATTCAATTTAAAATCGGTGATCCAATATCATAATCATTAAACGTGATGCTAAGAGGTATATAAAATCACACTACAATTCCCAGGGAGATTACAATTATGTTTGAGGAAGAAGAATGAAGAAAAAAATATAGGATTTTTTGGTGGTTAAATATAAAACAATGACTTTTTTACTTGAATTTATGGATTTCACTCCTGGTTCACTAGACCATTCAATATACTGTAAATTCTTCATGATAGTGAAAAATAAAAAATTCACGGTCATTATGAATATTCTCTAATACCATTAAGGTGACCATAAAAAATATTCTAACTGTAAAAACATAAAATTTACAGTCATCATGCACTCTCTCTAGGACCGTTCATGTAACTTTATAACCCTTGTAAAAACCATCCCAGTTTCTCTGTAAAATTACGATTCCCAAAAAACAAGTAACATAAAAAAATTAACTTATTATATATGTAATTGTTAAACTAAAACATCCATTCGAAATAATCTAATAGTTATTTTATCAAAATAAAATTTCATCAATCAATGAAACTCAATGAATCATGATTATATCTTATATTCACTTATTAAAACTAGAGTGCTACAATTTTTATCCCCAAAACAGTGTATAGGTGTCTTTTATTTCACATGAAACTTTTGGGGGTTTTTCCTTATATCTCATATATTCACCTCATATCCATATTTCCTTTTTAAATTCTAATGCGCTATTTTTAATAGATTAGTGAAAAATATGGTTTATTGAACTCATGAATATTTATTATTCATCATGGTGGATAAAGATATCCACTCCTTGGGAAAATAAATTGAATGGTTTTTGAGGTCAAAATCATGTTTAGAACATTAGAGTATTGAAATATTCCCTAATTTATGAACCTTAAAAAGTTAGTAGATTATAAAATAACTCTATTGAATGCTCATATAAGAGCACTATTCTTTTTTCAAATGATATAATCCACAACCATTTTAAATTGGAAGGGTACATAACCATTATTTAAACCATTTAGTTCTTCTTTTGTTCCATATTAGTATTCACCCGAGAATAAAATAAAATTTATGTATATCTTTCACCTCATCCTAGTCAAAATGAAAATAAATATTACCTTTTTTCACCCACTGATTTATTCTTCAAATATATCTTTGTATGATAATTTTTTGTTTTATAAACAATATAATTGAATTGAAGAGTCTTTTTCAAGATATATAGAGTCATTGAGAATACGAATATATATAATATAGAGAATTGTTTTTAAATTAAGTGGGAATCCATCCATATGACGAATAATACACCTCAACTAATTAATAAATAATGGCTAATAAGAGAGTAAAATAATCACAATATGATAAGTGAAATTATTGTTTTTGAAAACCATTTTAGGTGTTCGACCGAGACATATTGATCCATGTAAACTATTTTTCATGGATTTAGATCACTCACAACTCTTTAAAGTGATAAAAATGAATTTCTAGAAATAGGATTCCAGTGGTGGAGTTTTACCATCTACTAATATAACCCCCAACTTCCTTATTGATGATTTGGATGGGGGGTCATGAACACATAAATAAAAAAGGTAACTTCTCTACTGAAATCCTTCAAAGGACACACAATATACAAAAATATGTTTGATAATAAAAAATTATATTATTTATTATGCTTAACTATATATATTTGTTATTTTAGATGAATATAAGATAATATTAAATAACATTTCAAAAAAAATAACCATATTTGATGGTTATTATTAATAACTACTATATATACTATAATATTTGAAATTTATTATTAATAACCAGAAAACATTCCTTTTTAGTGGCTATATATGAAAATTATAAAGAATAAATGTCCTATATTGAGGTGTCTTGTATTTTATTTTTGAATAACTACCATATAATGGTACTGTTATTTTATAAAAATGTGGTTGAAAAAACAATTGCATAAAAAACATCAAAAAACATCGATATTAGTATTTTTATAGATAAATAATATTAGTAATGGAAACTAAATAATTTAAAAAAAATAACTCCATTAGACTAATAACACACCAAATTTTGAATTGAAATTTTAAAAAATCTCTATCGAAATTAACTTAATTTTTAGATAAAATATCTATTACAAAAATAAAATGAATCATGATGGTAATATAAAATGTAAATTCATAATAATTTTTAGTGTCTATCTACCACAACCTTATAATTGTTAACAAAAAAATTTCTCCAAATAAAATCTAAACATAATTTTCGAGATCATATATGGATATAAAAAAATATACAAATTAAAACATTATATAAACTATTTAACATACTACCCCAAACAATGAAAAATACTATAAATTTATAATTTCATAAAATATAAATATCCCAAAAATTGTGAGTACAATAAATTATCGATCATATTCCATTTAATCATATTTTATCAGTGGAATTATCAAATTTTAAATTTTTTTCTAAAATTTCTATGATAAGACCATTAATGTTTAATATAAAGGGGGGTCATAGTTTCTCTTATTCTAAAATTATTGTAGTTTTCACATGATATTAATTCCTTTTAAGAAATATGGTGTTCAAATATTTTTGATAATGGGGAATGAAAATTTAATTTACATGTCAGTACATTTCTATAGGTTTAGAAATGTAACCCTTTGAATTTTATTTAAACTGGGTAAGAAATGTAAAGAAATATTCATGAAATTTTGTCTATAAAATCTATATGTTTTTTGGATATTAGATTATAACATAAAGGGGAGATATTATATCTATCTCTTTTGAACATTGGATTTTATGGTTGTGCTATAAATTATATCATAATATGAATAATGTTATTGAATTGGGGTTGTATCTGGGATTTTATGACAATAGAAGTTTGAAGTATTAAAAAAATGTTGAGGGAGAGATGAATATTTCTCATGGATGATCCAGAATATTTCTCATCAAATAGAGTTTGATAATATAATGATGAATGTATTGACAAAATACCATCTCTAAGGGCTATTTAAGGAAAATTACAAGAGGTTGATGATTTTTTAAATTAATGGAATAGTGAAAAGATATTTATGAATGATTTAGAGTAGGTGTGGTCATGGAAAAAAATTGATTTCAAATATCTTTTAATACGATTAATTTAAGGTGATGAATAAGAAAGGGATGGTTAAATAATGTTTTGAAAAAGATATCTTTTTGTAGGTAATGAAGGTATATTTTTATTTTAGTGATTATAAATGAAATGTAAATGATTTTTAGAGTTTTATAAAATATTGGGAATTAAAGTTTGTGGGAAGATGGAGATATCATTGGTGTAGGAAAAATTTCAACTCCCCATACCTTTACACGATGGTACATTAATTGAACCTGAAAAATGAATCGGGTGTAGCTAATATAGTTCTTTTAAATTTCATGTAATGATTGAAGTATTTTATTAGGAAAATGGAGAGGATGACCATGTCATAATGGAAAATATTTCAATTGAGAAATTTACCAATATGAAATGGGGAGGGGGATTATGTAATGATAGAAATCATATTTATTATTTTGAAAATTTATTTGTCCGAAAAATGTAAAATCCCGGAGTATAGATTGACAACATTGCGGTCAAAGGAATTTCAATAGTAAATTTCACAACTGAAAAAAATGATATGATAACTATTTAATGGGGATTGTACAGTGGAAATTGTAAAAAAAATAAAATAGTGGAACAGCAGGAGTATTTAAAATGACATGGAATCCATTTTACATAGAATATAATGACATTATTGTTGGATCATAACATAAAAATTAGGAAATTGATAAGACACAATGAAGAAGAATGTGTTTTACGGTTAATAAATCCCTATGAAATGCGGTAACTCGAAAATGGAAATATTAGAAGTCATAATGGAAGTAATTGAAATCTATATATAACAATAAAAATTAAAGACACAAAACCACCAGTGAATGGATGTATGTGTGATGAGAAATGGTATTTATAGATGTGATGAGAAATTGGAAGGAAGTCGTGGTGCCAGCCGTAATGAACATGATTTTTATAGAAGTTCCAATATTCCATGTAATTTCATTCAAGATGATGTTGACTTTGAATATCTATGATTAACATCAAAAAATTGGAATTTTTTGGTCATTAAATTAACTGATAGTTATGGTGTGATTTTTAGTGGCCTTATTTTTATCCAATGTTAACGATATGATAGAAGATGACCCAATGGACGAATTTGAAAGAGATAGTGATTGAAGTTAACTTGATATTCAAATTTTCTATGTGAAATTAAAAATTCCATGTTCATATTAAAAACCATATAGAAGTAATAAAAAATGAGATATAATAAAAACAAAGGAGAAAATACTGAGGAAGAAGAAGTTGTGAAAGGATAATGAGTTCTTAGGGGATAAAGGAGTCAAAACCTATGATTTAACATATATCATAATTGAATATGAAATGCATTGCTGGTAACTGAATATTTCAATTATCTATTTCAATGTGGATATTGTTGTGATTCATATATGGATGATCATATTTGTGTATCATTATTCAAGATCATCCTTTACTGTTCCTATGTTTTAAGAACACAATGTTTATAAAATAATAATTTAATGAATGAATAAAATTTTATTAAGTTATATGAGTCCTGTTTATATCCTTAGAACATTTAGTATACTAAATAATGGAAGATACAATGCATTAAATAATAATTACATTATTAGATGTATTATATAGAGAGTACTTTTTTATACTTTTGTAAGTCAGATTCAATATTAAAGTAATAATTATCATCACTATGTATTATTCAGATCTAGTAATTAAATTAGGAGCCACAATATATTTCACTGAATCATAAATATCATGATAAATGATATAAATTTCACGTACCATTTAAATAGTGACATTTATTTTGTTAAAATGAGAGGATACAAATGTGTCTATAAACTGATTCCTTCTCCAAATAATTGCATGACTGAGAATAACATTAAGTAATACTATGAATACTATTATTTTAGAGTAAAATTTGTCTCCCTCTTGGATGTAGTGATTTAAAGAAAGGAATTAGATGTGATCATTGATGAAGAATGACCTTCATGAAAAACAATTATCAAACAAGTAGTGAATTATAATAAATCCTTGTACACCAGTACAATCCTATATTTATGCTGCATGAAATGACCATTTATAGGTATATCATGTAAAATATTTTCTTTCCTTGACATTTCATATCTATATATGAGATTTCAATTTTATTGGATCAATCAAGAATTTAAATTAAGATTAAATTGTATTCCATCTAACATGGAATGAATATCTCGAATAAAAGAGAATAAAGAAAATTTTAATTCTACCATCATTCAGATTCGCACCCCACTAATAGTGTCTTGGGACACTACACATGGTAGAAAATACAATAGGATCTATTTTGGATTCAACCATGAATATAGGTTTTAAATAATATTTATAATAATTAATCTCTGATTAAGATGACCACATTTGGTGGAAATATTTTTTTAACTTAAAAGAAGGAATTCGTATCATATTTGGATAAATATATTAGAATACGTTGTGGTATTTTGAGAAATAGGGTTGTTTTAATAATTCAAAATGGAATTATATGTTATATACCTCAAATTAAAGTGATGGTTGATATATATACTAAAAAGTAATAAAAGTATGATATTTTTAGTCATGAATACATCCTACTATAAGACATACATTGAAATATAGATAATGTTTTAATAGATATATAGTGACTAATCAATGTTGAGTGATGAATACTAAGTTGTTTTTAAAAATAAAAAATATGGAGCAATTTAAAAAATGAATTGTTTTGAATGAGAGTTTCAATAATCTAATTGAATGATGAATAAGAAGAATAAGATATATATCAAGAAGGTAAATGTTTCCAAGGAGGTGAATAAAGTATATTACCAGTATATATTTGAATCTCACACTATAGATGATGTTTTATATAAACCTAAATGTGTATATTAATTATCACCCAAAAACAGTAGGTATGATGATAAAAATATGCAACCATATCATGTGGTTCTTATAGATTTTTTGTGTCGAAAAAAAGTTGATCATCACATGTTGATGAGAGATGTAATATTGTTGAATTCTAAAGGTGAAAAGAAGTCATTTATTATATAATACATAGAAGAAGATAATATTTTCTTCAAAATGTATGATATATATTCAAAGGATATCATTAAAAAATGAATAAGGGAAAAAAGGAACAATGTAATGTTACAGATAAAATTGTTCATGAGTTAGAGTTAAACATAGAAAGAGAAAATTTTCATGAGGAATCAATGTCAAACATAATGTTCAATGTAAATAATATGATGAATATAAATTTTAAAAATAAATTCATTGTTTGAGGATAACATAATATAAAGGGCTAAAGGATTGAGAAACATGAGATGAATATTTATGCTATAATAAAGTTGATAGATATTAAATATTCTAACATGGTGACTTTAGTAAGTACCTAAATGAAAAAAAATCTAACTTAAAGGATGTATAAACGAATATTACTAAATATGGTGGAAAAACTTATCAAAGAAAGATAGAATTACGATACTATTGTTTTGAATATTCGGACACACTTAGAGTGTTTGTATAGAATCTAGATGGATAAATTGATGAGGAAGGCCTAATGAAACTACATTATAGCTAGAAAAAAATTATCCAAGCTGTGATTTCAACAATATATGATTTACCTATGATATCCTTTGTCACATGGAATGTTATTGAGGAAATATGTGCAATAGATATTCCATGATTTGATCCTTCTTTCCTAGGACTAGAGGGTGTCACACAAAGAAAATGGATAAATAAGTTCCACACAAAAATATATTAATGGTGATATTTTTTTATGTGTTATGGTAAAAAGGGTTCCAAATAATTAGTGATTTTCTATTGTAAAATTTATCAAGGATAGAAAAAGATAATTTATAAAATATTAATAAGATAAACAATTGTCACAATTCAATAATTTATGAATGTGGTAATGAAGGTTATATTGAAATGAGTTATATTATGATGAGAAGAGAAGGAATTATGAGGAATGTTATTATACCTATAACCAATAAAAATCATTTTGATATAGAAATAAGATCTCAAACATTAATGGAATGTTTCATGCTCATGATGGAATACAACATAAATTATCAAATGGGCATGTGTTAGAAATAAAATTATATTTTTGGTAAAAATTATCTCATTGAAATCCTAATAGAAAATAAAAAGGCATTCCTATGTGATTTTGGGTATTCCGATTTTATTTATGAGAATAATATTAATGGGGTTTCTCTCACACAGAGAAAAAAACGTAAAATTTATACACTGATGGTGAATTTAAGGAGACATTCAATCCAGAGATAAATATCACTAGGGAAATACATTCTACATCATTCAAGAAGAATTGAAGATGTTATATTATTAACATAAAGAAATATTTCACTAGTGGAATCATTGAAAAGATTATAACTCATGGAAAATGTTTAAATTTAAACAAGAATAATCATGAGAGTGAAATATTTTATTATCAATAATGTTTTTTCAGTTTCATTAAATTTAATTCCACTAAAATGGATTGGATGAAATACGTAAGAATTATATTTGATTAGTATATCCAATCAGAGTCTTCTACTTCAGGATATTAGAGGTTCCTCTCTCACTAATGTGTATATAAAATGTATGTTGATGCAGGTTTTATGAATAGATAAAATCCAAGGGGTATATGCATTTAATAAATGTGGATGCATAATAATAGAGTATTAAATTGAATGAAGGAACATGTATTGTGTGTGATTTAAAAGAAGATAAATTTCTATAAGAAAAAGTAGGAATCCGTCTCTTTACGTGGTATTATCATTAACTGTAGAGACAAAGGTTCAACCAACAAGTGGTTAGAGAAAATTATTTTTTTCTAAAAGATGGAAAAATGAAACGTTAAAGATTTCATGTGGTGTCAAGGATAACCACAACCTTCATATAGTATCAGAATCAATTTTAGGTACTTTCTATGAAGTACCAGTTCTTAATATAGTAATTCATATTAATAAGATTAAGTGCAATTGGTATAAAGACTAATTGGATATGAAATAGGTGTAAAATCTATATATATGTTTTATAATTGGTATAAATACATTTATTGAATTAAAAATTTAGTATAAATATAATTCAAATGTGAATAAATCTAATAATAAGTATATGGATAGCCTAATAAAAAAGTTTTTATAATCATAGAAGAATATTTATTCTATTTTCTAAGAGATATCAATATTTGGTATTATCGAATTGATTTTTTACGACACTTAAATCCTTCTCAGAATAATTTATTATCATAATTTATTTCAATTTTTAGAAGATTCATAAAATATATGGTGGTAAAAAAGTTAGAATCAAACAGGAATTGATGTTATTCATTTAAAGACATTTTAAACTCTTGTATGAATAATATAATCCTATGAATAAGGTAAGATCATTGATATCAAGTGGTATTAATAGTGTCAAATTGGAAAGATATTAAAATTTCATTAATATTTAATATGTCCCAAACTCATGAGATGAACTATATATACATTAATTGTTTTTTTCAGAATTTCAATGGGGTCATAAATATTTTTTTGTAAAAGGATTTAAAATTTTCAAGTTGCAAGTGCTTGTATGAGATTATTTTGTGAAAAGGGTATCATTGATATCATTGAAAAATAATAATTTTTCCTATATCAAGTTTTGACTCAATAGGATTAAAGGACTTCTTTATGACTCAATAATAAGGGGTGAAGCATTCACTAAAATTCCATTGAGAAGAATCCACCTATTAGTCTAATTATTTTATAATTTTAATAAAGGATGGCTAAGATTAGTCAAATATTATTATAATATTTTATATGTGTTGTGGAAATATATTTTAAGGTGAATATTAGGATGGGTTTCATAATCACACTTAATATAAAATATTCAAAGGTATAACAAGATGCTAATTTTTTTTTGAGAAATCAAGGGTAGAATCATTATATAAATATTAGGATTAAATATATTTTTGATAACCTTGTACTTTTAAAAAAGTTTATTAATGAAACCCATAGTATTTTAACCACAATGGGGAAGAAATGTGGAGAAACATTTCCAAGAAAACCAGTTTATAAAATACATAGGTTTATTAGATCCCATATTATGAACGAAAGGGTGTAGAGATTGTATATATCCTTAATTAAAAATGAATTTTTTAGATGGATTGTCCAAAAAATAAAAAAGGTGATAATGTTATAACAGAGAGGTTTTATATTGTATTTTTTCTTATAATAGAATTTATAAATCCTGATGAAATAATGGTTCTGAGATGAATATTTCTTAGGTAATATCATTTTATTTTCATAGGAAATGGAAGTCAATACTCCAATTATAAATGGATTCATGAAATATAATCAATAAAGAATGTTATAGAATATTTACCTAAGGTTTATGATGTTTTATATTGAAGCGATAATGTAAATATGTTGTTGAATAATTTGGAATTGAGGGGGCATGAAATAAAATTTTTTTTCAATGGGTTTGAATAATTTAAATGATGATTCATGAAGATGAAATCTTGGGTCAATTAATTGTTTGAAAAGGAGTTTGTATTATTCTTGATAACGGTATATTTAGTATTGATAGAATATAAATGAAATGAAAATGTTTCTTAGAGTATGAAAAAAATTTGGGTGCACAATTTAGATACAATGTAGAGAGATGGATGGTGTTGGAAGTACTTCCATAATAATTATTTGACAAAATTTTGGTTTCACAATGCATGAGATGGATGGTGTTTTTATAGGAAATTTCAATTGATAAGTTTACATAAGAAATATTTAATGTTCTATTGCCACATCATGGACAACATATTTTCTGTTTCACAAATTGACCTAAGAAAAAAATTATATAACGGGGGGCCAAAATTGAACATACTATGGTAAAATTTTATTTAATAGTGTACTCTATGGGTCATAAATTTTTTATCAACCAATCCCATAGTCTAATCCATTATAAGATTTTTAGAAATATGATATCATGGAAGTCCGAGAGTGATGAAAATAATATGTTATAATGTTCCTTAATCATTTTTATGATCATACTATTTATGATTAATGTGAAACATGTATGTGATGGAAGAAACACTAAAGCATCATGCCTTTCACGGTTAGAAAATCCCTATAAAAATGGTGAATCCCAAAATCGGCATAGTGGATGTAATATAGGAAGTAACTCAAATATATTTAGGTTTATCAAAATTATTGACATAAAAACCCCACATCATGGAGTTATGTGTGGTCAGAATTGGTATTTCTAGATAAAATGATAAAACAAGAATGTCTTCATTATGTTAGCCATAGTGAGTGGTGTTTTTTCCAAAAAAATAAACTATACCATTGTATTTAATGAAACATGGATTAAACATAACAAATTTTGGAATTTTGTTTACAACATGGATTTTGAAAATAATTCAATTTCATGGAACCTATGGTTTGAGTTTGGATGATTCAGTTTGTATCTAAGGGTAATGATATGTTGGACGATTACCCATGGGTAAAAGTTAAGGGAGAGAGAGAGAGAAGTTGACATAAGATTACAATTTGGAATTTTAATTTCAATATTCCCATGTTAAATGATGTACCTACTATACAAATTAATAAAAGTTTTATAATGATTAAAAGAGAAAAAATATAGATGCCAGACATGGTTTTAAAGAAAATTGTGTTCCTATTTGAGATGAGAGTTTTCTAAATAATATTTCTTATATATATGGATTAAAGAATTGTTTTTCTACTGATTTAATATATCAAATAATTATTTCAATGTGAAATATTGATGTTTTTAATATCATTAAAATCATATTATTGTAACATTATTCATGATTAGTATTTATGACATTATCCTTGATGATATGGAAGTTGAATTAAAATTAAATAGAAGGATTTACCTGGATTATTGATGGTAGAAGAGTTATTGTGTATATCATTGAAAAATATTGTAAGTTAATGAAATGATGACAAAATATATTGAATTATATTTCAATTGATGGAATTTTATCTAGAGAGTATTGTTTTCTACTATTGGATTTCTTATTAAATATTAAAGTTAAAACTCTAATCACCTAGATTGTTTTATAACATGTAGTGAAGATAAGAGAAACACTATAATTTAATAATGAATAATTATCTTATAGCCTGATAAAAATTTGAGGTATGATTCTTCAAGTGACCTTTATTTAATAAAAATATTAATGGACTGACAACTCCGTAAATGGTTACCTTCACAAAAGTAGTTCACAAAGCAGAGTAGGAGGAAGTGACCCTTGGGAGGTAGTGATATTTTCCCTAACTTGTAAAAAAATATTGAAGCATAGAGTGAATGGGAGTATGTGGAAGTGTTCCTTTATGAGGAGTAAAATTATCAAAAAACTTGTGTCCACCATATAGTGAGTTATAGTGGATTCTTGTACATATAAACAATGTTAAGTGTATTCTCCTTAGAGTACCATTTAATATGTAAACCACATAAATTATCTTGGTGCCATGTATTTTCATTTCAATATTCATGGTTGTGATTTTAATTTATTAATCAAAAAATTAATGTATTGTTAAAATTTTTTCCATATAACACTATAAAAAGATCTTGTATAAATGTGTAGAATGAAATGTTTAATTCTTCTGATACTCTGATTCACCGCCATCTCAGGATGTATATTGGACCTTATATGATATATTATGTCTCAAAAACATGAGTTGTTATATATGTGACGTTATATATACGAACTATTGAAGTGAACCTCATTTATATAGACTAAATTTTATCTCACTAAAGAAATTAGTGGAACAATTGAATAGTAATTTACCCTTTCATTAATAAATATTATTGGATTGACATTGTAATATTAAAACACCTTAGAAATGAGTGACTATTTTATAACATCTCCATCCACTAAACAATTCATGTTATTTGATTCTGTCAACGAAGCACATCACTCTCAGTATTTTACAGTGATTATTCCTTTGTGGAAAACCATGTAAAACCCATTAATTTTATTCATTTCTATACTACATAAGTGTTTTATATTTGGTGTGATTTAAAATTATTGAAATTGACATTGAAAATGTTCTTTTCAAACAGGGTAAAAAATTTTATGGTCTAGGGAAATTCAAAATGTAATATTTTAATTATTTTTGTACATTGATTTACCCGACTCTCTAGGTGTGTAAATTAATTAAAGTATAAAACATTTGACTTAATGATTATAATAGATTAATAATAAGGTAAAAAAAATTATCTATAAATTGACTAGTTTCCCCATCTTCTAGTTCAAATCCATTTATAGTTAAGGTGAATGTTTCAAGATGATATCTAAATACATAAAATGAATTTTTTAAATGCTATATAACATAAAAATTATATGTTCATTTCAAACATTCTTGGAGTTATTCACTATAAAAGATATAAACTAATATGATCAAAAAATATTCCATAAATGTTCATTTCAACGTAGTTGAAAATTTCCCATTCAACTATAATAATATTAGAATTTGTGGAATCATTTTAGATACAAACACTTTGAAATGGATTAAATATTAATTTTTATTTATTTTTAGACTAATGAATAACATTTAGTCACAATAACTATTATATTAGAGTATATGATATGAATTATACTATAGAAATGCCCATTACATAGTATGACCACATGAATTAAAATTCATATTCCCATAACTTATATTTAAAAAATAATTAACTCAAAATCTAAATTTTTAGCATAGAAATTTTTACCACATGAATAATAATCAAAATGTTTGGACTAACTATTGTTCATGGAAACCTTTTTTATCTCTATAACTTTATATACTGGTCGTTGAATATTCGTGACATCCTTGAGGTTTTAACTTCTTAAAAAAGGAATATTGATCAAGTTTTTTATTTTTTTTTACTTCAATGATCCCATAAATTCACCTAAATTTATATATAAAAGAATCATTTAACAGTAACAATGAGTGAATTATTCCATTTTTGAGTAAACAAATTTCATAAAACAAATATTGGTCATAATTTATTTTTTAATATATTATTTAAAATTTAATGAATATTTCTAAATTAAAATTTTCTTTTAATATTATATATCATTTTAAGTTAACAAATTCCATGAATATGGATATTGACAAGAAAGTTTGCATTTATTTCAAAAATGAAGTTGAATTGGAAGGCAGTGAAACAAATTGATTATTAGAAAAAAAAATTAAAACTCTATTATTATTAACATATTAAAAGCAATAATATATATATATATAATGTAGTTTTTTATCCCATACAATAGGATACATGAATTATTAGTAAATGTTTTTTTATAAGTAGTTTACATTTTAAAAAAATAACATTGAATGATAAATATGGGGTTTTAGTAGTGAGTTAAAAAATGGAATATGAATCAATTATATATCTTATGAATTTAATTTTCAACACCAAAATATTCAATATGCATTTCCCTTGAAATTAACATTATGTATTTGATTGATTTTCATTACCTGCAACCTCGAGTCTATTTGATCTATGACCTAGAGAACTGTTATAACCTATATGTAAAATTGGAAGGAATGAATAGTAATATACACATTATGAAAATTTTGTAAAATTGTATTATATAAAGAAAATTTATTGAATAATTAATTATAAATAATCACTCAATTTTCAATAATGTCATTTTATGCTTCAAAAATATGGTTTCCCCAACCATATTTTTATTTTGTTTTACAATAAAATATTATAATTATTTTATGACAATTTTATAATTTTTATTTTATGCATTTATTTTTTAATCATAATTTAAATATTTTCTTATGGTGAATTTTAGAATTTTTCTAAAAAGATTTATTTTTTGTGTTAAGTGGAAAAAATTTATTTTTTTCGTAAAACAATCCATTTATTTTAAGTAGGTTTACCATCATTAATTTATTTGATATTAAATAAACATAATTATATTTTAAATAAAAATATATTAATAAATTACATAATAATCATTATTTTAATGTTTTCACTATAAGTTAATCTTTGTGATGAAAAACAAATTTTTCTAAAAACAGTTTTTTTTGCACACAATATATCATAATCTAAATAAATAAAACTATTATGTATTGATTAATATGTTTAATTAAATTTAAAAATTATAAATTACATCATATATGTTAACATTCATTTGATGAATATTTCAATGTAATAAATATAAGGAATTTGTGTTTATCCCTGAAAATCTTATTTTTTCTTAAATGTGTTTTAATTACGTTTTGTTATCTTGTTTAAAATTAAATTTTTAAACTTATAGAAATTTAATATATTAATTTGTATTACATATTTTTAATCATAATTTTTAGTATAATATAATATCATCATGTTAATTGTTTTTCATTATTAGTAGTAAAAAAGTAATATTTTATTACCATTGTTAAATTTAAAACCAGTTTACCATGTGTGGGGGAGGGGGTGTTATGCGAAGAAATAGGCTAGGAATTCCACCCAAGCCTATTTGATTCCTATAAATTTAAGATATTTAAAGCTTATATTATCCTAAATTATAATAATTTTCCATTTGGATCCAGTTTCACATGAATTTGACATTATATTATTGAATTCATTCCTGTAATTCATTGTGTGTACCTCCCCTGACATATTAAAGAGAACCTCTTCTCTATAGTTATTAAAAAATTGAAACATTTATCTTGTAAAATACCAATATGGATGACCTTATTATATTAATTTCCTTCATCCAAAATCATTTTTTATTCTCCTAATATCAATCAATCTAGGATTATGGTGTAAGAAGAAAGGGGTCTCTCAAAGAAGAGAAATGAATATTAATCGAGCTCTTTATATTTTATTTCTTATTCTAAATACTATAATAAATTTTTATCGATTTTTACATGATAAATATATTATTATAAATAAAAAATTTCTTATTAGTATTTTGTAACAACCATATATCATTTATTCTCTATCAAATGAGAGATGAAAGTATCGCTCATGCGTACATGTACACTATCGCCTATATATAGAGATACGATTAATTTTCAATTACCATAATTTATTGTAGGTTATTATGAATGATATAATATATATATTATATTTATGATCTAATATATATTTTTTAATAGTGATATATTATCGAACTTTCAATTGTTACATTTGTCAAAAATTGGAAGCATCACTCATGCATATGTAGGATTTTCCAACTCCGTGTATTGATATAATTCAGGTTTTTTTAATACTTTATATGAATAGTTATAAATATATAAATTTTTAATATAAATTATTTTTATATCATTATAAACCAATGAGAGGTAAAAAACATTATAAAAGTGCAAGAACAATAACTTTTTATGAAAATCCTTTTGGAAAATTAATGCAGTTAACACTAGGAATGATGATGACAATGAAATATTATAAAGGAATGGGTGATAAGATATTGTGAGTAAAACTTATATATTATTTTATTTATTAATATTTTTCTGTTTTAGAAGTATAATTAATATAAATATATTATACAAGTGGTTATATTTCTTAAAAATTAAGACAATCTTGAGTTAAAAGTTTTATGATACAATAAATGTTTTTAACGTGATTATATATGGTTAAATTTCTATTGATAAAATTATATGCTATATCTATCTCATATATTTTTCCTTTTATTCTTCTTTGGTTATTTTTTTATATTAACTTTTTTCTTCTCATTTTTCCTCTTTTTATGTACTTAACAAGGAGATATATTTTAATTATGAAAAACAAACTTGATTTTTCTCTTTGGTCAGAAATGTTTTTTAATGATAATATTTTCATTAAAATGATTTCTATAAATTTTTACTATTATAAAAAAATTTATTTAATTCTATTTTAGCCACGTTTTTGTTTCATATTTTTTTAAAATTTATACTTTTACTTTTCTTAATTTGAGGGATTTACATT
The DNA here is from genome assembly GCA_963277665.1 of Viscum album. Taxonomy (NCBI): domain Eukaryota; kingdom Viridiplantae; phylum Streptophyta; class Magnoliopsida; order Santalales; family Viscaceae; genus Viscum; species Viscum album. Next base: position 244,952,036 of record OY728166.1, read on the forward strand.
TTACCAGTGATATGGTTAGAGTTTTTCTTTTAATTTACATTCCACGAATATATTTTTCTACTTTCATAAAATCAATTTTCCTTGAGATTAATTTAAATATTTCCATTGTAGTTTTTAAATAATATGTTCCCATAATATCTTGTAATATTATATATTTTAAATAAGTGATTTTATGATGAGTGGGAATTTTCCTCAATAAATGTCATGGAGATCTTTTAAAGGCATTTCATCTATAAAAACATCCTATGATGTCTCTTATGATTTAATTGGGATATAATTAAATGTTACTGTATTTATTATTTTCATTGATTTTTTTATCATTCTGATGATTTAATATTTTTGAAACCAATTTTATTCCCATAGGTTATCCTATGATGACATGATGATTTTTTTATCATGTTGTGAAAATTAAATGTAATTATTATGATTATGTGATGATGGCTTGGATATAGTCCATGATTATGGGTGGGTCTATTATATTTCTCCAATGTGTTTAGTAATGATTATTGAGCAGATAAAATCCTAAGATATGATGCATTTAATATACTAATATGTTATAAAAGAGTTAATAAAATTCTATGAGGTGATAGAGTTAACTATATGGAAGGTACTCCTAAAAGAATGATTGAAATGAAAGATATGAATTTATATTATGGGAATTTATTCTCAATGGAAGTATTAGGAGTGAACCATGAATTTAAATGTTATTTTACATATTTTTCTATATTCCACGAACTAATGTATTAGGATTATGATACATTTAGAAGACACCTGATTTTTTATTGGTTATTCTGAAAACAAATGGATTCTGTCAATTTTTTTGACAAAAAATTATGCCAGGATTTATTATTAATGATATTTGAATAATTATGTAACATTATTTTAAGTCATGACCCTGATCCCATACCCATATTATTATCTTATGCTCACTTATGACCCTTGATAGATATATCTTATGTTTACCCTTACTGATAACATATTTTCCCCTTACTTATATTTATATTCCATAGGTTATAAACAATTTTTTATGTATGATACATCTAATAAGGGTGTTAGTTATGAAGAAAATAATGGGAAATGATATAGATATTTTATTTGTAGATTTTTTATATATTTATAATTGAAAAGGAACTAAACCTTAATGGTTATCTCATGGATCATCATGATAATTAAGGAATATTAATCTAATAAGATAAAAAAAATTTATACGCAATGTTTGGGTAACTATAATATTCGTATATAAAAATGATACATATTTTTCAGAATCAATATTTAATTTTCAATTAAAATCAAACAATTTTTATTGACTCTTTTGTCAATCCACAATTGTGTGGTGTATATAAATAATTTTTTAGAAAATAAAACATAGAATATAATTATCATGAATAATATATAAAAGAAAATGACATCAGATATATTTTCATCATAAATAATCAACAAGTAAGATTACAAATTATTAAAGTCATTCGAATTATATATCCATAAAATATTTAAGCACATAAAAATTTCTTCTATTAGTGGAAGGAAAATGTGCATGTTTATAAATTAATGTGTGAATCCATCTCACAAGAAATCAATATTATTCCAAAAAGTAGACTATTAATGTTTTTAAATTTTATAATATTTTATCTTGTGATCACGTATCATATTATATTTTTGGAATCATCAAAATCACTATACAAATGTATAAATATTTTATAATTGGAAAACTACTAAAATTAATTTTCTAAAATAATTCAATTATTTTTATTGTATAATACATCTAATTTTTTAAAATCAGTGAATTATGATTTTTTTAATTTTGAATAAATTTAAATCATTATGTGAATTGTTTTTATTTTCATAATTGAATATAATCGAGTTTATTTTTTTAAATTTTATATAAATTTTTTATATGTGTGTATCCATCTGGTTGTATCACTTTTGAAAGTGAAGGAAGCGTAATATATCTTATACAACTCTATCCATTACTTTATTTCATGATATTCAAATTCATTATTGCTGAAAATTAATTTGGACCCATAACCTTGTATTTAATGGAGTCTTGGTAATAATTTTTAGTTCTCAAAAGTTTCAATAATATCATCACGTTCCTCTTAAATTATAGTGTTCATATTATAATAAATATCTATTTCAATTAATATTTTATATTACCTTATGATAAATTTTTATCAATATACTCGTGGATACTTATAGAGACCTAGGCTAGACATACATGGATATAAAATTATTTTAGATGAATATTCAACACATTAAAAAAATACATTCTTAGGAACATTAATTATTTTTTCTCTTTAGAAACTTGTTAACAAAATATTATATCCTAGTGGAATATGTTCAACATAATCTATAAAGATATACATCCTTATAATATGTACCAAAAACCATTCTCTATAACTAAGGGAATGTAATGATAAGAAAGGGGTGAGCTCAGATGCTCAGTAAGTGTAAAAAAAAGCATAAGCATAACATGAAAAAAAAGGTTTAGAAATTGAGAATAATATTTTAATACCATACCCTACATATCAAATTTTATACTAATGATTGGTAATTCACAAGAAATGAATCATAAGAAAATAATTAACAGAAAAAAATGAAATCATAACATAGGAATAGAATATGGAATTGTGGAAACACCTAAGTGTAAACAAAACCCTATGTCAAGGTGACCTACCTAGGCCTTTGTATCATGTTAGTATTATGATAATCACCCATGTACCTACTTCAGGCTTGAGATACCCTCCCGTATAACCTTTTGGTTTTTGGCTTGAGATGTCCTCTCATTTACCCTCTTGTTTCAGGCTTGGGAAGTTCTCCCATATACCCTCTTGTTTCAGGATTGGGATGTCCTCATGTGTACCCACTTTTTTTTAGCATGGGATGTCCTCCCATCTACCATATTGTTTCAGGATTTTGATATCATCATGTTTACCATTTGAGCTCACAAAACACTTATCATTACCCAATTCATTAGAGAGATATATATTTTCCAATCATCTTATATTGAAATCATACACAGAGGTTCCAAAATATCATAAACCAACATATCATAACCCATGAAATAAAATGATTATCATTATCATTTCATCATATCATATCCTATAAAAATAGATAGGTTACATAATCACCTCATGATATAATAACCCATAAAAAGAAGTGTTTTGAAAGGCATACAACCCATTCAACTGAAATAGGTATTTTAATAATTATTCTATCAAATTATAAAAAATTTGAGAAAGAATATTAATAGAAACATTAGACCATTTACTAGAGAGGCATGAGTAACATCTGCAGATGGAATATTATATAGAAAATAATTTTGAATTACATTTTAGAAATGATTCTTGTGGAAATCATCCTTTCTTATTTGAAAAACTAATTTTAATACATAAACCCATTTGAAAATAATTATCTTATAAAATACAATGAAATGTTATAATGAATACTAGTATACATTTTGAGAACCATTTTCCTTAAAAACATATAAATATGATTCAAATCATTTTAAAAAATATTTTCATGGAAAAAATTAAAATAAAATAAAATAATTGTTTAAAAAATTCTTAAAACTATGTCATTATAAATATATTGAAAATTTATAAATAAATCATGAATTTTTTTGAAAAACTTTTTTACATGAAATGTATCAATGAATATTCAAAATATTTTGAATAATATTTTCCCTGAAAATTGATTTTCAAACATATAAAAAATACATTAAAATAATTAAATATTTTCAAAATAATTTTATCATGAAAATTATCTCAAAGTATCATATGAAAAAAATTGAAAACTTTTTGACAACATGTTTTTTTAATAAAATATATTTTCAACCGAAGAGAGAAATACGATCATATTTTTTAAAAAGCATTTTCATTATTATCATAAGTACCAAATAGTTTAAAATGGTACTGATACATGAATATATATTTAATAAATGCAGGATAATTAAAATCATGACATTTAATGAGATCAATATCATAATATTTAATTAAATAATCATAATAATTAACAATATCGAAAAGTGATGAGATTGTTTCTATAAAATCTTCAGACATTGTAACTTAGGATAATACTCTCAATGTAATAAAATGAAATTAAATTAAAATTAAACTGTAATTAAAATAAGTATATTAGTTATATAACATTTCAAATGAAGTATATACACTTAATGGAAAAATATTAGGGCACAACATGGCATCTGTCTCAAAGATGTAAAATTTAGAATAAACTACTTTAATTAATTGGTAACTTTTGAAACAGAAACCCATGAATGAAAATTAATAAAAATGATATGTAAATACCCATTAATTTAATTATAAGAATCATATAATTAATCCATTTGTATTTCACAAACCACTTAAAAGGAATGGGTGGTCAATAAAGAAAGTATCTTTTGAAAAAGACTAGTGAGAAGAAATTATCATACCTCATGTATTGACTCTTGTCATAATTTTTCAAAACTCAGGTATATTAAATTTTAATTCTTTATACATATATTAAAGAACCATATTCATATATACAATACCATATATTAATTTATTATTAATTTATACTAACCTCTTGTTTATCAATTTGATGATAAAGTTACGGTTCGGGTAATACACGATTTATTTTTTGATTATGTCTTAATTTGTTATATCCTTAGTCCATATACATATATCATAATTTCAAGAATTAAAAAATGATATATTTAATTTATATTCATTGTTTTTTTATGATAAAAATATACAAAATATAGATATATTAAATGGAATACATCGTTCATGGAGACGGTATACCATAAGTACGCATGAACATAATTTTCATTTTATATTATTGTATTTGATGAAACAATATACATGAAATATATATATATATATATCATTATATTGTATAATTTATATACAATATATATAATATAATATTATTAAATCCATCCTTAACACATTCCATGTTGTGTGTGAATGAATCACATCACTTTGAGGGGTTGTAGTCTACACAACCAGAAACACAATTATCGTATTTACACTAAATTAAAATTAAAAAGATATGTTCAAAAAAAATATATGATTAATGAAATAATAAATATAATATATGTCATATATAAACTGATTTTCCATCATAATGTGAACCATGATATGTGGTAATGGAAAAAATTTACAATCATCGTCTAGTGAGGTGGTAGTTCTTCGTACACATAAACAATATGCTTATTACCCATTAGAAGGATGTGTGTTTAAGTGTATGGAAAAAGATATCCTAAAAACATCATAGTATATTTAAGAAACTCGTTTTTTATAAAATCATGTAATATAGAGTGTTTACGTGGTTTAAAAGGAAAATAAAATAAAGGATCTTGAGATAAGATGTTACATATTAATCGGGTAACTCCTTTTAGTTTGTTAAAAAAGGATTCCTTGGATTTATTTCCTCCCAAGGAGAGGATTATTGTATTAAGTGAGATATATTGAGAATTTCATTTGGAATATCTTGGTAAAAAGGAGAGGTTTTATAGTGGTGAAAAAGATATAGAGGTGGTGACCGTTTATAGAGAATGAAAAGGACTCACATGGATTGTTTGAAAACATGTTAGGTGCACACATGTTCATCCCTATTAAATGTCATATCGAACCTAAAAAATAAATAATTTAAGTTTTATGGACGAAATAGTTTCTTAAAATTGGTGTTTGACATGTGGATAGGTTATTTTTTCACCTAACATTAAGGTTTGGTCCATAATTAATATTAATTTGACATTAATCATTATGATTAATATTTATCACTATAACTAATTTTTTTTGGAAAAAAATTAATATGATATAATTATACCAAAAATATTATAATTATTAAAAACAAATTATGTACATTTTTCTAAATTCAATTCACAGAAGAGAAAAAATTAAGATTAATGCTAATCCCGCGGACTGAATGAAATAACAAGTTCTTAATGTAGATAAATGTTCAAAATTTTGTTACGTTTTTTTATTAAATTTCAAAGTGAAATTGATTATAATGATAAATATTGTGTTAATATATTTATAATTGATCTAATTGAACAATAAAACATGTTTAATGTTTAATTTTAAATTAATAATTTTTTAATCGAAATGGCAGTTATTAAGTAAATTGTAGTATTTTTCACTATTCGACAAAAAATGAAGTTTCTCTAAAAATATCCCTAAAATTTAGCATAGGATAATATTTTTCATTATAAATTCAAAAATGAATTTTATTTTATCAAATTTAATTTCTATATTTTTTTAAAATTATGTTTTCATTTCTTTATAGATGTACATTAAAATCTGTTCATTTGAGAAAATAGTAATTTTAATCATATAAAGACAGACAAAAAATTATATTTTTCATTATAAATATGTTTTGTTTATAGAGATACATCAAAAAATATTTTAATATTGTTTAATAATATTCATATTACAGTGTTTTAACTTCTAGTTATAGCTATCTAAGTTAAATAATTATTATAATAAAATGATGTTTCATAGAAACTCAGTATTGCGTGTTACATATACAAAGTTGGAGTTGTGTGTAGGGAATGCCAAATAGGTGTAATGTGTAGTGCATTCTTAGTCAGTATTGCATGTAGTGAAATCCATGTTAGTTTTATGTGAAACTAATGTTTCACTAAGTGTTTTAATATATATATATATATATATATATAACTACTTGAAATGTCAAATGAAAAGAAAAATATAAAAAAGATTAACTGATTAAAAAAATAGCATTTCACAATATCTGAGGGTTTTATATTATACCCCATTAAAATTAATTTTACCCTTGAGATAATTCTAGGTTATCAGGGATTTAATTCCAGAACGTTTATTTCATATAAAACCTCATTGTAAAAATGAATACTGAAAATTCAATTAAAAATAGAAAGTTAGAACCGTAACGGTTACCCTAGGTAACATGTAACTAGGTTTCAAAATATGATAACATAGGTTCAGAGTGAAGATGGATATGGTGGAAAAGAGTAAATATTTATAAGTAGTGATTGAGGTCATCAATCACAAACAAGTGAATGATTATGAAAATTTTGAGGGCCTCAAAGCCTTAACTATGTGATGATTTAAAAGGTCCTCAGATTAATACAAAATAAGGTATTAGGGAAATTTTTTTTATCATTATACTTATGTTGGGAAATGTTTTTTTGGACCATGAATATATGTAAATAAGGTTACTTGATATATTTCAATGATCCATATTTCATTCTCTAGTTGTGATTTTATCTATTTCTAATGCATCCATTACATAATGAAATATATGTCTAGAAATTGTCTTTGATTCCTGAATTTCTAAATTACACTTTTTCAAAATATTAATTCTTATAAAATAATGAAAAGTATAACCATTTGTCTCTAATTTTTTTTTAAAATATGGTTATTAGATTATTCATCCAAAATCAAATGGGACAATACTCTTCCATCATAAATAATTATTTATCAAAAATAATTATACATAACCAAGACATTGCATAGGCTAGTGGTATGCATGAATCTCTTATCTTCCTTCGGTCATGGGTTCATGTCTTGCGACCGTGCCAAACTAGACTTGTTTTCACCCAACATACATGATTTCATTTTCCTAAACCACACTAATATAATCTCTAAAATATGATTGACATCCTTAAAATAAATTTTGTCACTAAATTTCTTTTTAAACTATGTTTTCATTACAAACATAGTACATAACTACAACCTCCAATGTTTGACTAAAAACATTCAAGATTTCATATCCTTAATACACTTTCTAAAGTTAGAAATTTAAAACATTAGAAATAGATTCATTAAATTAGATTAACATTGATCCCTCATAAATTACAGTTTACCACATGGTTCTCACATTCCAAAGAAGTTAATACCCTCATCATAATTTCCCTTTAAATATGTTAATTACAAAAATTACCTAGAATAATTATAGGAAACATGCATGAATCTTTATTCCATTGATTACTGGTTATATTCCATAAAACTATGATGTTTTAATCTTCATCAATGAAGGATTAAACTACTTTTCAACATGTTTGTAATTAGTTCCATGGTAATCAGTGCAATCTATCTTATTTATGTCTAGCAGATCAATATCTAAAAACATTTTCATAACATTAGGAACTTATTAAAGGTTATCTTTCCCTTAATAATGTGTTTTCCATTGATAAATTCTTTTTATTAAATCAATTTTCTTTTCTATCTGATCCATTAAATTTATTTTTTATGTCATTTGTGTAAAAATAATAAAATAGACAATCCTTATATATATTACCTTTCATAATTATTGAATCCAAATATATAAGACACTGATTACTTCATCCTTAAGACATTGACAAATAAACATCATCATATTAAATAATACATATTTCCTTTCACTTTTCTATTATTTTCTCTTCTATAGCAACAATTTAGCTATTACTCACACCTCCTAGATGATTATTGTCAACATAATTTCTCATGGGAAATTGAGTTGCATAATAACCATTTATTCCAAACCAAAAATCCTTAACCTTTGATGACGTCTTAGGGAGGCCAATATTCTCATATATTTCATTAACTGAACTCATCATTTTACCTTTTAGTAACTTTTTTGTGTCCATCTTTTCCACAATCCAAATATATTCATGTTCCTCTAATACATTCACATATGTTATTATTTTGCACATTTTGACATAACAGAAATAAAATATTCTTTCCTCTATGGTCTTAATTACCCGAAGTCTCAAAAAACTCATTATTACTCTTCCTTTGGGAGTCTGAGAGTTGGTTAATATACATGTTGTTAATTATGATCCAAGAAAACTCATTATCAATGATCATAACAACTTTTAATCTAGTGATTATCCCACTTGAATACACATTAGAAAATTTCCCATCACATTCAATGTTAATACATATCATTCTAGTTACCACCATTGAATAATCTATAAGAATAGCGTGAGCATTATATATCATAGTAGAAAAACACGTAGTCATGAAAATAATTATGTATAGGATTTATAAATCATGAAACCTTCTTTAATCCATGAAACCCTGTGTTTATTATAGTTTTTTTGTAGAAAACATATATTTAAGTAATTTATGTTGGTTTATGAATATTTTTTAAAACTACCAAAGCATATCCCATGGGAGTGTCAAACTAGGTGAGCAGCATGGCCTGTTGTCATGTACTAGATTACCCTAATTCATATATAGAATATCATGTCATATTTGTTACCCCTAGGTACTTATTTTCTATATCCACATCAACTTTTAGTATCCAATAATGGATGTATTTATAGGAAACCACTTACTCTATCCATTACCAAAATTACAAGACTTTTTACTAAATGTTGACTCATCTTTATAGGTATCCTTAGAGACTTCCCAAGCCATATATTTAGAAATATACCTTAGGATATAATTTTTTTTTATCATATTAGTTTTAAATGATTGACTAATCCATTCGTTTCATATCAAATTTAGTGACCCAGGATTAACATTCATGGATATTATATAATTTTAAATGAATATTCAATAAATTTCAAAAAAACAGCTTGGAGGAAGATAATTTTTTAGTATCTTTGGAATCATGGGAAATAAATATTAAATCATTGTGTAAGGTCTTACACATCCCCCATAGAGATCTACACCTTTAAACATTTAACTAAAACAATTTTATATAAGCTAGGGAAATGAAACACATGAAATGGTTGAGCTCAGGTGCTCAGTAAGGGTAAAAAAAGGAAATGCATAAGAAAAAAATGAACAAATCGTACATAACGTGAGAATATCATTCGAATATAATACGATTAATATTGGTGATCATAATATAGATTAGTAGTTCATAAAATGTGAATTATAAGGAAATAATTAACATAATCCATGAATACATAACATAGGAACATAATATGTAATTGTGGATACACATTAGTATATAAGAACTCTATGTCAAGGTGGCCTACCAAGGCCTTTGTAACCTGTTAATCTTGGGTTAATCATAACTTAGACTACTGAGGGCGTGGGATACCCCCCATACCCTCTTGTTTAGGTCATGGGATGTCCTCCTATTTACTCTCTTTTTAGTATTGCGATGTCCTCTTATTTACCATCTTGTTTTAGTCTTGGGATTCCTCCAGGTTATCCACTTGTTTTACTAATTTTCATTTCTCCCATTTACCCTCTTGTTTCATTCATGGTATGTTCTACCAGGTACCCAATTATTTGGGGCTTGTTATGTCATCATGCTTACCCTTTGAGCTCATAAAACATTTATCGTTTCCAAATTAATTGGAAGGAGATATACGTCCCACCCATCTTATATTTAATTCATACATACAGGTGCGAAAAAATCATAAAAAATCATATCCTAACCTTGTAATATAAATGAGTATCATTAACATTTCATCACATCATAACCTATAAAAAGAGATATGTTTTACAATGACTTCATGAAAGACTAACCCTTCAAAATAATAATATTTGAAAAGAATACAACATGTGCAATTTAAATAGTTGTATTAAGCCTTATTCCATCAAAACAAAAAAAATTGAGAAAAAATATTAAAGGATAATTTAGATCATTTCCAAGATAGTAATGAGTAACATTAATAGATGTCATCATAGAGGGAAAATAATGTTTAAAAATATTTCCAAACCATTTTCTGAGGAATTTACCCCCTCATATTTATAAAAGTATTTTAAAACATAAGACCATTTAAAAATAATTTTAAATTAAAATAACATTAAAACTTAAAATAATTATTTGAAATCATTTTAAAAACCTTTTTCCGTGAAAATATATAAAATAAGACTCCCAATATTTAAAAAAAATTAATTTCAATTTTTTTTTAAATTTAAAAGAATGATTTATAGTGTTTTGAAAACTATTTGATTTAAAAGAATATGAACACATGTAAATAAATCAACAAAATATTTTCAAAACTTATTTACTTTTAAACTACTAAATGAATATTTAAATCATTTTAAAATAACATTTATATGAAAATATATTTGAAAAAAATAAATGATGATATTAAAACAATAAAAAAAATTTAAAATCCATTTTCCTTGAAAATATTCTTCACAAATAATTTTAAAATATATTTTTAAATATCTTATACAACATTTGTTTTAATAAAATAGATTTTCGATTGAGGAGAAAAATAAGGTCTTAGTTTTTAAAAAAAATTATGAATTATATTAATTACCGAAGATTGAAAAAATTGTAATAAAAAATAGATAAACCATGAAGGAATAGAGTAGAATTAAACTCATGATTGTTCTTCATAGATGTATCCTAATATTTCAATAAATAAGCATATTCATTAACAATCTTGAAAAGTTATGAGATTACTTCAAAAAAACTCTTTTGATTTAGTTACATGGGATCATACTCTCAATGTATGACAATGAAATTAAATTAAGATTAAAATATCATTAAAAAATTAGATTCATTATTTAAAACATAAAAGGTATAATACATACCTCAGAGAAAAATATTGTTCCATTATGAGGAATGTTTCTTAATGAAAAAAAATTGAGACAAAAATACTTTACCAATTCGGTAACTTTTTAAATATAAAACCCATGTTTGATAGATAAAAATATAGTTATGTAAATACTCCTAAATTTAATTATAATAACCATAAAAATAATACTTGTTATTTTTAATCCCAACTCACAAGGAATTGATGTTGAATAAATCATTATCTCATCAAAATGAAAAGTGAGATGAAATTCCATTACCTCGTATCTTCACTCTCATTGTACTGGTTCAAAACTCCAATATAATAAAGAAAAACTTATTATAAATATTTTATAGAACAATATTATTTTATGTACTACCATATTTGGATTTATTATTAATTTAAATTCACCTCTTGTATATAAATTTCATGTTATGGTTACAATTCAGTTATTATTATCTTTGTTTTTTTCATGTGTCTTACTATCACTGGTTCTTATACTTATATCCTGATTTAAATAATTTAAAAAATCATATAAATATCATTTATAATCTATATAATTGTATTATAGTAATGTATATAATATATAATTATGAAATGGAATACACCATTCAGGGAGAAGGTAAGTCATACAGACTCAATAATGTAGTTTCTATTTTTTATTACCGTGTTAAAAGAAACAAATTACAAGAAATATATGTATATATATGTATATATATATTTATTCCATTATAAATTTTATATAATATATATAATATATGTTTTCTAAACTAATCCTTAATACATTTCAAGTAGTGCGTGAACGAATCACATCGGTTTGAGGGGATTGTAGTCCATATTTCCTCAAATGAAATTATCATATTTACACCAAATGGATGGTAAAAAGATATGTTATATAAAATGAGTAAATAAGATTAAATATTTAATAAATATAATATATTAAATATGTAAACATATTTTACATCATAATTTACAACATGAAAGGAAGTTAAAGAAAAATGAACAATCATCATTGAGTGATGCGATAATTTTCTGTACACATAAAAAATATTTTCATTACACATTGGATAAATGTGTGTGAAAGTGTAGTTAGAAAAATAATCATAAAAAATATTAGTATATTTAACATACTATTGTTTCTAAAAATAATTTAATAAATGGATTTGAGGGGACTAATAAAGGAAAATAAATGAATGGAGCTTGAGAGAAGAGGTTACCTCTTAATTGGGTAACTCATTGTTGAATGTGCCAAAAGGACTTCATGGATTTATTTCTTCCCAATGACAGTCTTCTAGGAGTAATGAATGATTGTTGAGAAGTATATTGGGATGATATTGTATGATCCTATATAGATTGATAGGTATGAAGAATAGAGAGAGGTAGTGAAATTACACAGTGAAGGAAAAGGACTCACTTGCATTTTTTGAAAATAAATTATATGTACACATGTTATCAAATAAAAAAAGTAATAAACAAAAAAAAAAAATAATGTAATGTATATGGACCTGATATTTCCATATTATGGATCATGGACAAGTGGTAGGTCATTTTTCTCCTAATGATTAAGTTTTCATCCCTAATTATTCATAATTTGACTTTATTCATTGTGTTTTATTTTAGTCACTATTACTATTTTTTTATAAAAATTAAAATTATATAATAAGAACATAAATATTATAATTATTAAAAATTTTACATCCGTTTTTTAAAATTAAATTCCCAGAAAGCGAAAAATTACAATTTAGGATAATCGCACAGATATGCGAAAATAACTGGGTTTGAAAGTAGGAAAATATTCAAAAGATTATTTTGTTTTTATTTTCAATTTCAAAGTGAAATTGATTATAATGACATTTTTTAATATATTTAAAATTGAGCTATTGTATCCTTAATACAAATTTATCATATTATTTAATATTTATAGTTATCTAAATTAAAAGCCAATTATTTTCAAAAATACATTATATACGAGTATTCGTAAAAAATAAAGTTTCTTAGAAAATTCCCATAATTTCACCCAAACCTAGATTCAGAATTTAAAATTCAAATGTAAAGATATTTTTTCGAATATAATTTCTATATGTTTAAAAAATTAATTTTTCCTTCACTTAAGGATATGGGAAGTATTTCATTAGAGATTATTTTATTTTTAAACATATAAAGACCGTATAAAAAATCATTTTTTCTTTACCAATATGTTTTATTTATATAAAACCATTATTCTAATATTTAAAAATTAGATATTACAATTAATATTAAAAGGTGTTAATGACTCTGTTATATGTAACTAATTTAAATAATTATAATAATAAAATTATGATTTGTAGAAACTTGGTTTTGCGTGCAATTTAGTCCTAGTCAATGTTGTGTGTAGCGCATGCAAAGTCGATGTTGCTTGTAGTGCATGCCAAATTAGTGTTGTTTATAGCACAATCCATGTTAGTTCTAGGGTAAATGAATGTTTAACTTAGTGTATTAATATATATATATATATATATATTTTCTAGTGATTAGTGAAATGAAAAAGATAAAAAAATATAAATTAAGTCCAGGTTTTTCCTCTAAAAATACCCAGGTGTTAAAATACATTTTCCCATTTATTGTGTCACCATGCTTTTGAAATCATTTGTACATAAGATAAATTTTATAAAACATTATGATGAAACACATATTGATTAATTTTATTGTTTACAAGATTTTTGATTTCTTATACATTCATTTTAATATTAGTAATGATTTTTAAATAGAAGGAAATAATATATTTATTATCCATTTATTGACGTTCCTTTTGTCACAGAATCTAAAGATCGGAAAAGGGGAATATATGAGCACAAAGTGATTCAACCTTTGAATAAAACATAAAAAATTGACAAAGGGATGATCAAGGAAAACTTTTCCCATAGGCCACGCATGTTCTTTCATGGTCGCGCAAGTGGACTTGCGCGACGCAACTTGGCACGCAAGTGACTTGCACGACCTAAGTGATAACCACCCGGTAATCGCCCAGGGTCTTCTCCTGCCTATAAATAGACCCTGTGGGCCCCCCATTGAGGAGGATCTTTTTCCAGAAACTCAGATTGAAGCTCCTAACGCCCAAGTCTCTTCTCAAAGCTTCTGGAACACTTCTAAGGTAATTTCTTACCTATAACGGAAGATCTAAAGAGAGGGAGTAAGGCCTAAGTGTTGAAACTCATCAACACTTGCGCAACTGAGTGGTCAGCCCTTAAAGGGAAGTGGTCACACTTGCGCGCTGCCTTATTCCTTCGATAGAACATGCGCGTCCCTTTTTTGGAAGAACCTCAAGAGGATTTTAAAGGCTGTAATGAAGAGTCGCTCAAGTATCTCAAATGCTGGTTGAATATCGCTCAAGTACCCACCATGTCGCGCAGGTATACCTGCGCGACCAATACTTGTGCGCCGCCGCAGTACCTGCGCGCCTTCCAAGACTTGCACGCCCCTTCCTTTTTGGGTGCCTTTCATGCCCATTTCACCCCTCTTAAGCCATTACACATTTCCTTTTTAAGATTCAGTCTTCAAGACAGTCTTCAAATCCATTTATGGCTTGATTTATTGATTTGACTTCCTTATTTGAAAGGAATTCTGTGGAATATCTCTCAAAACCTAGTGATTTAAATATATTTATGTCACCAAATATGGAGAGTTCATTCATTCAACCTCATCCTTTAAGATGATAGAATCCTTAAACCTGGGTCTCCTTTTCAGGAATAAGTCCCAGTCATAATCATGGGCTTCCTTTTCAGAAGTAAGCACCAAGTCCCCTAACCCAAGCCTCCTTTTCAGGAATAAGTGCCAGTCATAATTATGGGCATCCTCTTTAGGAGTAAGCCCCAAGTCCCTTAATTTTTGGGAATCCTTCTTAGGAGTAAGCCCCAGATCCTCTAATTTGGGCATCCTCATTAGGAGTAAGCCCCAAGTCCCTTAATTTTCTATTTAACCTGTCCTAATTTACGTTTTATCTGGGATTCCTTCTCAGGAGTAAAACCCAGTTATCAATCCTCTCCTAATTTGGGTTTCCTTTTCAGGAATAAGTTCAATGTTAGAGTATTCAAATCTCCATGAAGCACATATACCTTTATGGACCCTCTTCCTCGATTTTCTCCCTAAAATTAAATCCTAACATTCATTTATCTGGGTAGTCATATATACATAAGCCCCAAACCATTTTTTATGATTACATTTTTCATGGCCCAATTGTCTGTTTTATTACCAATACCTCTTGTTTCTCACACCGAGCATGACTCACGTGAGCTTAGAGAGTAAAAATAATTATGACATCCTTCTTTGGGCCATCAATCATAAACATTATACTCCCTTATTCAAACTACGTGAGTTCTGATTCCTTTTCCAAAACAAAGGATACGTAGGTAGCCCATCTATGGGTTCGATCCCAACTCTGAAATAATTCATGTCCTTCTGAATGACAATAAACTTCTAGTGCCCCACTGAGTGGCTTTAAAACCAGCCTGGTCATCATAATGACCAAGAGACTTTTATATAAATGTTTTGAAGGTTACCATTGACCAAGAATCTCTAAATAGATTTAGATGATTCTCTATTTATGTAGAACCTCTAATACATATAAAAGATTCTCTAAATTTCTTACATATTTAATCATTGATTGTTAAACTGAAGGAAAGCTCATTTTTTACTTAGTAATGTAATAAGGATTCACGAACATAACTTAAATCTATAAAGAGAGTCCCGAAATAGACAATAATCCCCCTCAAAAATGTGTGATGAGTCCTACCTCCCATCCTCTAGACCAATGAAAATTCCTAAGCCTCATCAGTTCACAAACTAATGAAGCACCTACCTTTGGAAAGTAGGTCCAAGTGGATGTGGAATCATTGTATGTTTCCGGTTCTACGAACAAACCCGTTAGAAACCGATCGTAACATTTTAATCTCACATCCAGGAGGTCATCCTCGAATTTAGAGGGAAAAAATGGTGAACCCGACGTGAATCCTTAACCAAGTTAAAATGATGTTTTACCTATTTGTTAAGCCCCTATTTAAAACTCAATAAGAGGGCTAACAAAAACAATCATTGACATGTGTGCTCATCCAAAGGATGAAGTGGCAGAATTTTATCTTGATTACATCTGTTATATCAAACAGGCACTCTTTTCCAAGATCTTCTGTATTTCCATAATGGATGCTCTCAAATTCACATCTGTGAATACTGCTGCTGCAAATACCACTGCTTCTATTCCTACTGGATCGCCATCCGCTCTGAGGATGACATCACCAACTCAGCGTCTTCAACGCTGGGTATCAAATGCGCGGGTTAAGGAGTACCATCAACATGGTACCATCCCAACTCTGGAGGCTGCCCAATAGGCCCTCCAAGTAAAAAACTCGCACAGGTCGTCCGGACAACGACAAACAGTGATCAAGAGTCAGGCGGTGCTGACTACCGTCTCCATCCATTTTAGGTCGTTATCCCCGGAACGCAATTTCCATTCGCTCCCTTACTCTGAGGAAGTGAATGAGAAAGTCCCTCAGGGCCTTAATTCAAAAAGACAGGAGTCCTTCCTGAGGGCTCCCATCAACAATCGCCGCCAGACTCGTGCGACAGTGCACCCTCAACATGATGAGGGTACCGACTCCAGGCATTTAGCTCAGGTTCCTCGAACCCGAGCAGGCAAGACGGATCGCCAGAGACGGAATCCGGTCAACAATGGGCAGGTTTTCATCCCTACCATCTCCGGAGAAGTCCACCAACCTAACTTGGTGGTGAACAATGAACAGGAACATACACCTGTCCGTTTTAAATCTGTTGTCCAGCTGACTCGTCTGACAGCATCAAGCCAATCCCGCCAGGCAATTCCGGCGGAGTACTATAGGCAGGAACATACACCTGCTTATACATCATCATTTAGTCAGCAGGCTCACCTGACTACATATTATGGATCTCATCAACTGCGTTTGGCGAAGTGTAATCAGCATGCACAAACACCTGTTAGTACTAATCAAGTCTACCAACAGTCTCTCTTGGTAGCGCACGGAGAACTCAGTTGAAAAGCTCCGATGACAAACAGGAGGTAGACTCAACTCTCTGCCTCCACACTTGAGTACTGTCAGGATTCACTGACAAGAAATGGGGGACAGGAGCAGGCACATACGCCTACTCCAAGCCCGGAATGGACGTATATCCCCGTTCCGAAAGCTGATGTCACCGAACATATTTTTCCAATGGTAAAAAAGCAGAAGAAAATTCCTGCTCATATTATGGATGCTTTCCATGATATCATAACAGCTTCAGCATCATCTCAGGGAAAGACACATAAATCTATCCCTAGTAGTGGAGTGACACATCAACGATTCACTCCGTAATAGACACACACATCTGTTCCAATCCAAGAGGGTTATGGGGCATACTCCCCCATATCACATGGACAACCAAGTCAGGCACATACACCTGATTTGAGTGGAGATCATCAGCCAAACCTGACCATCTTTCCTGATCAGGCACATACACCTGCTCAGAGTAACCACTTTCGTCAACAAGTGGTTTCCAAAGCGAGTAAGAAGGCATCTAAGAAAAAGATCCGCCCAGCACAGTCAGGAGATCAAAGGCCTATCTGTAACAAGGACTTGCTCGATGCTGGATTTCTTGAAGCCCTCAGACATTTATCTATTGGAATTCAAGATTCTACTCCCTCAGTTCCCAATAACGGGAACATTAATTCTGAAAGTCTTCAACAGACACTTCCTCATGAAGGCTTGCTTCATGAAAAATCGGTCAATCTTGATGTTTCTTCTTCAGATGAGAGCAACAAGAACCCTCTGTGTGGTCAGAAGACCAAGGAGCAAGAGATCTCATCTTTTGGTGTAACCAATTATGGTGGTCCTCCCCATGATGATGAATTTCGCTGGGAAAGTCCTCTCCGCAGTAGTGATTTATATTGCCTGGAAAATACTCCAGTGGACAATGTAGTGCCGAGAAAGCCCTCTTATCTTGAGGCACTTGCAAATGCGAAACCGGTCTTGTCTGATGCTTTATCACTAGCAAGTGAAATACTTTCTCAATCAGAAGATAGCCCAGGGTGTAGGTCATTCTCTGAACCACCCCTAAGTCATGCATCTTCTAGTTTGATCAATGATCTCTCTACCAATCTTGTTGAATCCGATGAAGCA
Source organism: Viscum album (assembly GCA_963277665.1). NCBI lineage: Eukaryota > Viridiplantae > Streptophyta > Magnoliopsida > Santalales > Viscaceae > Viscum > Viscum album. The sequence continues at coordinate 244,970,633 of OY728166.1, forward strand.
ACAAGGAAACACCAACTCTGGTCAAAACAGGTAGAAGAATCTTCATTTAATGATAAAGAGGAAATGCTGAACATGAGGAAAAAACTGGTGAAAAGTGAGGTACCAGTCATGTTTTGGCCTTTGGATGACTCCCAGTATGACATTCCAAAGATGTTGACGGAAGATGGAGTCCATGATATTCGTCTCAACATATGGAAAACTCTTTGTCAATTGAAGAAGAAGGTGTTATCTTATGATGAATATGAAAATCATCTTAAGATAATAGAAGGGCTGCAATGTTAGATTGATTTGGCATCTCTATCAGTCTCTCGGTATCCGAAGGCTGAAAAGCAACAGAGAACCCTTCAACGTTTATGCCATGGCATACTAAGAAAATTGTGTCAGCTAATTGCCAATGATCCATCTGGTGTTCATATCAGAGGATGGGGTGTTCACAGAGCACTACATTTCACAGTGCTTTTCAGTCAGCAAAGCCCGCTGAAAATGGTCTCATGCAATGTTATTGCCCATGGCCGGCCACAATCAATGGGCTTTGTTCATAATCAAAAGCTTGCTCAAGAACAGGCTTCAACTAGTTCCTCTCAAAATCAAGCATATAGAGAAAAAGTTGTTGAATTTCTCCTACATCAAGCAGGAGAGAATATTGCACAAGCCTCTCGTATGGAGCAAACACATCATCAAATGACAGAAGTTTCGGAAATCATCCAACGGTCTGTTAAACCAGGTGAGAAAAGTGGATACAGGCTAATGCATCCAGCTAATTTCCAAACTAAGATTTGCAAGATCGAGAGAGCTTTTAAGAAGGTCTCAGACATAGCATTTCAAGAGCCACCCCAGCATGTCAGACTAGGTACTCCTTTAACCCAACCCTTAGAGTCAACAAATGGGATTCGAGGAGTTGAGCGGAAGCAGCAGGAACATCCCCAGTTCTCGAGACTGGGGGCTCTTTCAAATCATCAATCCCCTTCTCAGAGAATATCGGTCTTTTCTCGATTGGGGAAGAAGCCCCAAGAGGAACGAAGAGCCAAATTATCAGGAGATTCCCTCCAAGTTATAGCTCGTCCAGAAGTTCCTACAAGATTAAATCAACAAAAGGCAATGTCTCATCAAAGACATGAAAGAAGGCAATATCACAGAAATGTTGATAGAAGGGATGTGATTCATTATACATGAATCAATGTCATCAATGTCATTGTTGCTAATCCACCAGAGGAGACTCACTCAGGGGACTCAGATGAAGAGCGTCCTGCTCAAGAAAATGTACGCACCGATACAAATGATGACGGTGTGCGTACACGAAGAAGAAGGATTACTCAAAACCTAGGTAATCCACTTCCTTCTCTCCAAAAATTATCCAAAAAATGGAGGGGAAAGAATCAGGTTACATATCCTTCCTCTGGATAAGTTCAATCGCTCTCGTTAGAGAAAAGGTTTGCACAACAAGAGGAAGAAATGAAAGAATTAAAAGGTTGAATACAGAACTACTTTAGAGTAGTCTTCTTATTAAGAATGCTGAAGTCCGACAGCCAAAGGAATTCATTGTAACTACTGAGATGGATCAGGAATATCCTCTTTTATTAGTACACCCTTAGAGGTCTAATCCTACGGGTCAAACGCAACAACGGTTGGCAGTGCTACCATTAGTTGCAGCACCAATCACCACGTCTGTCCAAGCTCCATTCATTGCACCTACCCAAGAACAAATTCAACCTGATGTTTCTCAAAAGTTAATAACTAATATTGAGTCATTAACAGCTCGGTTAGAAACTATGGAAGGGAAATGGGTGAAAGTTCAACCAGAAAAGAAAGTTTACCCTGAATGGGTAGATTCAATTTCTCCTCCATCAAGTTTTAGAAACCCTGTTTTCCCTACTTTTAATTGATCAGGCGACCCTGAACAACATTTGATGCATTACGTGTCTTGTTGCGATCCTATGATGGGAACTCCAGAGCAGCAAGAAGCAGTGAAACTCAGATGCTTCGTGAGAACCTAGCAAGGACCAGCTTTTGTCTGGTATACAAGCTTGCAATCCCGGTCAATCATCAGATGGGAGGATCTTCGTCAAAAATTCCTTCTTCAATTCAGCTCAACTTTGCCAAAAACGACAGTTTTTGATCTTAAAAAATTCAAGCAAAGGGAGAATGAAAGAGTCTTTGATTTCATTGCTCGCTGGAAGGGATTAACGTATTACCTGAGTTTAGCACTCCCTCAGGAAGAGCTGTTGCCAGTCTGTGTGGAAAATTTGCGTGAAGAATTACGCACGCCATTGATCCCTGTGAAATACACAGGAGGGTTTCGAGACATTACTTCAATCGCTCTGTAGATTGAAGATTCCCTTATACAGGCTAAGGTTAAATCTCGTGTAACTCCATCAGCTTCAGGAAGGAGAATGGGTAAAGCAGAAACTGCTACAGTTATGCTTAAACAAGCACCTGTACCTATTTCTACTTCAAAACCTTCATCTTCTCGAAGGGCTCCACTTCCTGAACAACAACAACAAAGGTCGTTTCGTCCAATTGATCAAATAGATCAACGATGGAGAAAATTTGAGGATTTGAAGAGTAAAACATACTCTTTCCGAAATGAGCAAGTTCCTGGTAACTTCATTTCATCTCTGGAAAATAATTTGGTTCAATTACCAGTGCCCAAGAGACCAAACAAAGAAGGATATGAAGACCGACCCAATTATTTTCCCTTTCATCAAATGTTGGGTCATCCCATCCAAGAGTGTTTTGTCTTTAAAGACCTCCTGAAAAAGATGGTCGACTTGGGAAAAGTCAAGTTGAAAGGTTCTTCGACTCAGATAGCATGTGTTAATGCTACAGTTCCAGAGGAGGAAGGTGAATGGAAAGAAGTCAAAAGCAGAAATGCACAGAAGTATGATGATTGGATGGTCAGAAAGACAATCAACCAGACTCCTGAAATTTTGCGAACACAATTAAAGAAACCAATTGTGTCTTCTTCCATGAATATTGTGGTAAAAACCTCTTCGTCAGAGGGAAAATCCTTAAAAAACGGTTTGATTCAAAGAAGAAAAAAGAATCAGAATAAGATGAGTATGTGTAAAAGCCTAAATTGTCTTTGACTCTAGTAGACTTTATTCCATCTACTTCAAAACCACGGGCACCGCCCCATCAAATGGCACAGCCTAAACAGGCTAGTCAGGCAGAGACTTTATTAGACGAAGAGTTAATCTTCGGTTCTGTTAATATGATTCAATTAACAGATCCTTATTCCAGTCATAATTTCTATTTTGATGAGCCTGAATTCCTTGTACCAAATAAGGGAATCCGAGGAAGTTACCGAGGTTCAGGATACAGGGGAAGACGCGGATCTTTCCGAAGCCACTACTCCAATTCTAACCCTGCTAGCACTGTGTACGCAGCAGAAACTCATGGTAGAGCCCTTCAGCGAGCTAAAAAAGAACAATCAGGTTTTTCTGCTAATAGCCAACTCAGTCTTTTCACAGTTATTTTAGAAGACATATTGAAGGTTCCATCTTCTTTATCTCAGCAAGTAAATGGATCTAATTGTTCTAATCTTCCAAAACCAAGGATGTTGCCAACTTCTATCCCAATACAAGATGCATCAGCTTCCAAAGCATCTGCTTCCAAGGTACCTGCTAAACCGCATATTCCTGTTGGGAAACGCATATCTTTAGATCAAAAGTATGATATATTGAAACACTTGGACCAAGTACCAGCCAAGTTATCAATTTTGGATGCTTTGAATCTGTCAAAAGATCTTCGGGAAGCACTCATCGAAGATTTGTCATGTCCTCAGGAGTTTGATGCTGAAATTGCTGTAGCTGAAGTCTATCACATAGAGAATAATCCTGCAGAATGCCATGCAGTGATATCTTTTACTGATAAAGATGAAGATGATGTTGTGCATGGGCACATAAAACCTCTGTACTTATCTGGAAAAGTCAATGGTGTAGATATCCGAAGAGCTTTCATTGACAATAGTTCAGGAGTCAACCTCATGCCCATTCGTACACTTCGTCGATTGGGCCTCACGGAATCTGATTTATCTCCTTCTCCCTTGATGTTACAAGGATATGATAAAAATGAACAAGAACCACTGGGCGAAGTTACACTCAGAACTCAGTTTGAAAATCTTGTATCCAATTCGGATTTCATGATTGTTGACCAAGACTCAGCTTTCAACGTCTTGCTTGGAAGACCCTGGCTACATCAGCATGCAGTTATCCCTTCATAATACCATCAATGTCTTAAATACTGTTTCAATGGTCATGTTGGATCATTGTATGGTGATACGACCCCGTTCAAGACATGTGAGTCTCAATACATTGAGGCAGAATTTTATCACATGAAGGGAAGAGAAAAATCTACAATGAAGGAAATTACCAAAGTTAATGCTCAATATGGTTTGGAGAAAATTCCAATAAATCCATTTACACATGTGAGTACAGATTATGTGTTACCTATCAGTCAAATTGACAAAATTGGCCCAAATAAAAATACTCTTATGGAAAGATCCATAATGTCAATTACGGAAATTGAGCCAGACAACATGGGAGAAATTGGTAACCTACCAAACAGTGATGAAAGCACAAGTGGTGACGTCTTCATTTCATCTGCTGAAATCCAACTGGTCTATACTTTGCCAATCAGGCCAGAAGAAGTTATAGCAACGTCGGAGGTGAATAATGATGTCAATTCTCAATCCATCATCTCCTCTTATTTCCCAAAGAAGGCCCTTTATCATCAATAGGGTCGGAAATGGAAGCTTCTTCTTCAAAATGTGCAAATTTTGACATCTCTTCTGATCACGAAAATTTTGTTTTGTCATCTACTATGCAAGTAGAAACGGAAGAAATAGAACATGATTAAGAGGAAGAGGAAGATCTTAGAGATGCTCCTCCATCATTTGAAGAAGGTATCTCTACCACTGTGGATGAACTTAGAGAAATAAATTTGGGTATAGAGAAAGATCCATGCCCCACTTTAATTAGTGCGGCCATGACCCTTGAAGAGCAAGAAATGTATACTTCTTTTCTAAAGCAAAATAAAGATATTTTTTCTTGGAACTATACAGAAATTCTTTGGCTTGATCCTGATATTGCTACTCATCATTTGGGTTTACCAAAAGAACATCGAGGATTTAAGCAAGCCGTGAGAAGAACACACCCAACTTATTCTTCCAAAATTGAAGCTGAATTAGATAAGCTGATCAAAGATAACTTCGTCAGAGAAGTTCAGTATCCCAAGTGATTGGCTAATATTGTCCCTGTAAAGAATAAGAACAGACAAATTAGGGTTTGCATCGATTTCAGAGATCTTAATCGGTATTGTCCCAAAGATGATTTCCCAGTTCCGATTACAGAACTCTTATTTGATGCAACTGCTGGCTATGAAGTACTTTCCTTCATGGATGGATATTCCGGATATAATCAGATCCAAATGGCCCCAGAAGATGAAGAATCTACAACCTTCAGAGCCCCTCAAGTTGTGTTTTGTTACCGAGTGATGCCCTTTGGTTTAAAGAATGCAGGTGCAACATATCAACGCACCATGCATCGTATCTTCAAACATTTCTTAGAAAAGTTTGTTGAATGCTATGTAGACGATTTGGTGGTTAAATCCAAACAACATTCTAATCACTTGGCTGATTTGGAAGTCATATTCCACAAGCTTCGACAACTTAATTTGAAGATAAACCCCTTAAAATGTGATTTTGGGGTAACCTCAGGAAAATTCCTCGGCTTTATTGTACGCCATCGTTGTATTGAAGTCGATCCTGAGAAGACCAAATCAATCCTTGGTATGTCACCTCCTCAGAATTTGAAAGAATTAAGAGGACTTCAAGGACACTTAGCCTATATTCGGCGTTTCATTGCCAATTTGGCAGGCAAAAGTTTACCCTTTACCAAATTATTGAAGAAAGGAGTCACTTACCAGTGGATTGAAGAATGTCAAGAAGCGTTTGATGTTCTCAAGAAATACCTCTTGAGTCCACCAGTACTCATGCCACCTGTTGAAGGTAGACCACTTATCCTCTATGTGACAGCTCTAGAGCGATCATTGGGTGCCTTTTTCGCTCAAAAGAATGATGCTGGGAATGAAATAGCCTCTAATATCTCAGTAGAACTATGCTTGAAGCAGAAACCCGGTATTCAAGTATTGAGAAGTGCTGCCTGGAATTAATCTTTGCAGTTCAGAAACTGAGACACTACCTGAAACATCACAAGGTCCAATTGGTATCTCGCAATAATCCGCTCAAATTCATCCTTAGTCGTCCAATGCTTACAGGATGTCTAGCAAGGTGGGCAGTTATTTTGCAGCAGTTTGACATTCAGTATGTATCTCAAAAGGCAATAAGGGGCCAAGCTCTGGCTGATTTCCTGGCTGAACATCCTTCAGTGGAAGACACATCTTCAAATATTGAACTCCCTGATGAGGATGTTTTTTCTATTCAAGAGTGTCCTAAAACATGGGAAATGTATTTTGATGGTGCTTCCAGAAGTCCAATAGGGAAGAAAATGGAAAATCCTAAATTCAACAAAGTTGGTTTAGGAATTGTACTCATTTCTCCAGATAAGGCATTGTTACCTTATTCCTTTTTATTGTGGGAAGGTGGTACCAATAATGAAGCCAAATAACAAGTTCTTATCACAGGCTTGGAGTTAGCACTTCAAACACAAGTAAATCACTTAAAGGTGAATGGTGATTCAGACCTGGTAATCAAACAAGTCAATGGGGATTATGCCATCAGAAAAGAAGAGTTAATCCCTTTGTATGATTACGTCCGAAAGTTAATGGCGGAATTCCCTTCAGAACCGACATTTTCTTATGTCCCAAGATCACAAAATGCTCAAGCTGATGCACTGGCTAATATAGCCACAGCTCTAGCAGATCAAAATCGGGACGAGACAACCATCAGTATTGCCCACCGTCGTGCAATTTAACCTTATGTTCAAACCAGAACAGAGGAAATTAATGAAATTAGTCCCATTCCTGAACCGTATGGTCATACTACAGGATGGATGTCACCTATCAGGGAATACCTTCAAAATGGAACACTTCCACCTGATAGAGCTAAGAAAGAAAAAATTCGGCGATGTGTTGTCAATTTTACGCTTTATGATGGCCCAAACCACCTAGAGAAAATTCTCTACAAACGTGGTTTTGATGGAGTTCTCTTCAGATGCATTGATGGTGAGGAGACAATGGCTATCATGAAAGAAGTACATGCAGGAGTCTGTGGTTCCCACCAGTCTGGACGTAGATTGTCTGATCAAATTCGAAGGCTTGGATACTTTTGGCCTTCAATGATACAAGATTGTGTTGATTTCACAAAGAATTGTCATTCATGTCAAGTACATGCCTACTTCATTCATCAACCTCTAGATTTTCTTCATGAAGCTAAATACTCATGGCCATTTTCTACATGGGGAATGGATGTGGTGGAACCTTACCCTTCAGCTACAGCCAAGCAGTTTAAGTACATTCTTACTGCTACTGATTTCTTTTTCAAATGGGCAGAGGTAGTACCTATCAATGAAGTCAGTTCTAAATGGATTGTGAGCTTCATCAAATCTACTATCATTACTAGATTTGGTGTCCCTCATACCATATTGACAGACAACAACACCAACTTCTTTTCTTCTGAGGTGAAGAAATTGTATCAAGAATACAACATTAAATCCAACCATTCATCTCAGTATCATGCGGCGGCCAATGGCCAAATAGAAGCCTTTAACAAGACTCTTTCAAATATACTACAAAATATGGTGGATAAAGATAAGAGGTCATGGCCTGATAAACTCTTTCATGCTTTATGGGCTTATCGGACTACCACCCGCAATGCAACGCGGTCAACTCCATATTCGTTGGTATATGGAACAGAAGCAGTCTTGCCAATTGAAGTTCAATTTCCCTCACTCAGAGTAGCCATTTGTGATCAGTTATCTACATATGAGCAATCCCAAAAGCTATTGAATGAATTGGAACAGTTAGATGAGAAAGTATTGTGCACTTTGCACCACTTGGAAATCTATTAGAATCGAATAGCACGAACGTTTAACAAAAAAATTTGTCTTCGTTCATTCAATCAGGGAGAATTGGTATTAGTCCTTAGAACTCCAATGATACCAGGAAAGAAACCTCCCAAGCTTGAGACAAAATGGGAAGGACCTTATTCAATACATAGGTTCTACTCCAATGGAGCTTATTCATTAATCTCGATGGATGGAGAACTCATTACTACTCCAACTAATGCCATATTTTTGATGAAATATTTTGTATAAAATACAAAGTATTCACAAGATGTCCCCGCAACATGACACTAAACTGTGCATCACTAGTTCGTCCTTTCAATATGACGTTAAACTATACAGCAATGGTCCAGTATGACTTTAAACTGCAACTTCGTCCCACACGACATTAAACCGTGAAAAAGTTCCCTAAAAAGTCCTGTATGACTTTAAACTACACCATGGTCCAGTATGACATTAAACTGCACCATCCATGGTCCATGAATTTGACCCTAAACTATTTGAAAGTCCCTTACGTCCGGAAAGACGTTAAACTACATAATCATCAAAGGTCCTGTAAGACCTTAAACTGTACTTATGTCCAGCATGACATTAAACTGCACCATCCACAGTCCATATATATGACCTTAAACTATTCTCCCTTTTGTCCAACATGACACTAAACTATTGAAAAAATCCCCAATGCGTCCAACATGACATAAATGGTGTGTTATTTTGTCCTTACTGCATGACATTAAACTGCGCAGTCCCCCTTTTTGTCCAACATGACATTAAACTGTATTTTCCCCATCGTCCTAACTACATGACGGTAAACTGTACAGAATGTCCTTGATATGTCCTACATGACATTAAACTGTATTTTGTCCCTGCTACATGACACTAAACTTTGCAACACCAATAGTCCTAACTGCAAGACTTTAAACTGCATAGTCCCTTTATATGCCCTACATGACATTAAACTATGCATCGTTAAGGTTGTTGTTACCTCTTGTTTCTCACACCGAGTATGACACATGTGATCTTAGAGCAAACCTCAACCATAACACTCTCTTTGGGCCACTAACCATGTGTAAGTCCCAACAACATTTTTATTAGATCGTTGTCCCCAAGAACAACTTGATCATTAATTCATTCTTTAATTGAACTACACGGACATTGATCCTTGCCCTCCAGGCTGGGTATGTATGCAACCTCCTAGGGTTCAAGCCCAAAAACAATCTCTTCACATCGGTTCACCACCATCTCATATGATGTTGATTCGTGAAACCGCCCCTAGAATCAATATCTTTACATTGATTCACTTTCTTCATTGTTATATGAAGTTAAACTATGCAACACTTTTGTCCGGTACGACAATAAACTACAATATTCTTTGATTTCCTCATTTGAGAGAGAACTATTATTGACATTGATTTTTCAATCATGTTTCATTTCAAAAGACTACATGCATACATGGTAATGCCTAAACTTGTTATCTCAGGTTAAACCATCATTGCACTAAAGTCCCCTTTCACCCTTCACATGTACGAACCAAATTTGTACAAAGGGTAGTTCTAGAACTGCGTGGGCTTGATTCGCATCCTTATGGGATACGTAGGAACGTTCGAGTATCCCTCGAATCCAGCCCAAAGTCTTTTGGGAATAACCCCAAATTTCACTTTCAGTCCCTTGGCTGAAAAGTCCTCATGAAAACACACACTATGTATTCATTATTATGGTCTGAACTCTATGACCCTACACTAAGATCTCTCATATTTTCGTCTTGCACGACGTTAAACTGCATTTCAAGAACTCCGTATGCCTTGATTCTCATTCTTATGAGATACGTAGTGAAGTCCAAAATTTCAATTCATGACCCAGCCACAACATGATTATGGTTATCATTGACCTACGTATCTCTATATACATTGGACAATACCCATCTTTATGTGTTATAATCCTAAACCGTAAATATTTTCAGATCTTCATAACCCTTTTCATGACATTTAGTCACAAAAATGTCAAACTAATGAGAATTATTTTTCCTGACTATACAGTACGTGCCCATAGGTGGCCTTGCATAAACAGTCCACAAAACAGACTTGTTAGCCAAAATATACTATTTTATTTAACTATGCAGCCAATGCCCTTAGGTGGCCCTACATAATTCAACCCCCTAACGGGTTTGTTAAATGATGGTAACTTCATTCTTGGGAAGAATGCCTCTTTTGTCCTTATTTGTCTTAAACAACAGTATATAGGGATCCGCAAAAAAAATAGCCATCCTTAACATATTTATCCCATATCCTTTTTCATGATCTGAAAGTATTCAAGTCTATGGTTTATTCTTCTTCCCTACGTTTGGGTCAGACCTTCGTAGGAGTGATATTCATCCAGTTCTTCGATAATCTTTTCTGGAAATATCTTTTCCATATTCAAGTACCTCTTTCCATACAGCAAACTCTATACTTTAGAAAATTTGAATCTCCATAAACTTTCACTAGCTTTCAGCACTAGGAAAGTAAATTTCTGAGAGTTCTTTTTTCCTGACTATGCAGCACGTGCCCATAGGTGGCCTTGCATAAACAGTCCGCATAACAAACTTATCAGCCGAAAGATGCTATTTATTTGACCATGCAGCCAATGCCCTTAGATGGACCTACATAATTCAACCCCCTAACAAGTTTTGTTAAATAATAGTAACTTCATTTTTGGAAACTACTTCTTCTAATTCCTTTTAGCTCTTTTTCATATCATTCCTCAAGTTCAAATATTCTTAAGACATAGTTTACATATTTTCTCTCATACTTGAGTGTGGTAATATGTTTTCAGATAAATTGTCAAGGAATTGAATAAATTTTAATCCATTTCGGTCAAATCTATTTCGACCTTAAACATTAGCCCCTTTATGTCTGGTATGCATGACTTTAAACTGCCCACAAAAGACAAAGGAACTCTGAATAAAAGTCAAGTTCCAGCTCACTAAATATACATTTTTGTATGATTTAGGTAATATTGAGCAATTAAAAGGTTCAAAGTTTGTAGGTTTATTTGTAATAATACTAGTAAAAATCAAATTATGCTTTCTAAGCCCATTGGATTAAGTAAATTTGAAGCAGGTAGTGAAAGAATGAAGGTACAAATGATTGAAGATGAAAGTTTTTTTCATTGATACACAAGAGTTAGAAGGACATCCACAAACTGGAGTCTCTTCTCTTTTTCAAGAATTACAAGAGGCTTCCAATATAACTCTTCATTTGATTTACGGCATCCCGAGCTTCATCAGCAACCACCTGGAATTCATTCATTCAACTAGATACAATAAGAGATGCAGTGATACTAGCTCTTCTTAGAACAATTGTAAAAGGATGTTCTTGAGTGCGGTTTGAGAAAATTTTCTGCTGATCAGACAGTGACTCTGTTTCTGTCCAAGAGACTAGGAAGATGGATTCATGGATTTAAGAATGGAGCATTAGAAGTAAAGAGCCATTTGGAGAGATTACTCTTTTCAGATATTGCTCTAATGCCATGTTTGTCTTCCCTCCACCAACTGGAAGTGGAAAACATTTCAGCCCATGGGTTTTCCATTTTCATATCTGCAAGGAAATGGCATGGAAGGAGAACTTGAAAGTTCACACCATTGTTGTTGCTCTTAATGCACAGCATAACCGAAATAGAGGAGTAGCAGTGCAGCTGCATCTCAGGTGTATAATTGTTTGCATTTGGAACATTGACTCCTTGTAGATGACCATGACCACACAAAGGCAGATGGATGCTCTGTGGAAAATTAGGATGATATTTCTTCAAGTACTTAGCCAAATCTGGGAGAGTGATGTTGTGGATATCATAGTAATCATGGCCAATGATGTTCATCATGTCATCAATCCTCTTGCTAGCCAGTTCATCAGCCATTCTAATTCCCTTGGGAACCACTGAATCTACACAAAAGATGAATAAACTAACTCTTAAATGGGTTTATTTTTCATAAAATTTGTGAAGAAATTTGAAAAAAATGGCTAAGGCATTAAGTCGCGCAAGTATTCATGTGACCGCGCTAGTTTTTGACACGCAAGTGTAAACCGCGCAAGTAAAAATACCTTTACAATAGCACGACATCACGGAAAACATTGGAAAACAGAGCAACTTGCGCAGCTAAGATAACCTGCACGACAAGAGATCGAGAAGTTTGAAGTCCAAAAATCCAGATGCTTTGTACGGAGGTGAGGCCATGTATTTATAGGTTAGGAGGCCTATCTGCGCGCCGTATACAGTGTGCTCAAAGCCTGCGCGATGCAAACTTACGCACTGCCCTCTATGCCCTGAAGACTTGCGTGCCCCCTTTTCCTTTGGATGTATTCGATTTCCTCAGATTCAAATCCTCTTTTTCTCTCCGGATCCAACTCTAAGGGGGGAATTTTGTTGGTGTTCCTTTCGTCACAGAATCTAATGATCGGAAAAGGGGAATATATGAGCACAAAGTGATTCAACCTTTGAAGAAAACATCAAAAATTGACAAAGGGATGAACAAGGAAAACTTTGCCCATAGGCCGCGCAAGTTCTTTCATGGTCGCGCAAGTGGACTTGCGCGACGCAACTTGGCGCGCAAGTGACTTGCGCGACCTAAGTGATAATCGCCCGGTAACCTCCCATGGTCTTCTCCTGCCTATAAATAGACCCTGTGGGTCCCCCATTGAGGAGGATCTTTTTCCAGAAACTCGAATTGAATCTCCCGACGCCCATGTCTCTTCTCAAAGCATCCGGAACACTTCTAAGGTAATGTATTACCTAGAACGGAAGATCTAAAGAGAGGGAGTAAGGCCTAAGTGTTGAAACTCATCAACCCTTGCGCGAATGAGTGGTCAGCCCTTAAGGGAAGTGGTCACACTTTCGCGCCGCCTTATTCTTTCGATAGAACTTGCGCGTCCCTTTTTTGGAAGAACCTCAAGAGGATTTTAAAGGTTGTAATGAAGAGTCGCTCAAGTATCTCAAATGCTGGTTGAATATCACTCAAGTACCCACCATGTCGCGCAGGTATACCTACGCGACCAATACTTGCGCGCCGCCGCAGTACCTGCGTGCCTTCCAAGACATGCGCGCCCCTTCCTTTTTGGGTGCCTTTCTTTCCCATTTCACCCCTCTTAAGCCATTACACCTTTCCTTTTTAAGATTCAATCTTCAAGACACTCTTCAAATCCATTTATGGCTTGATTTCTTGATTTGACTTCCTTATTTGAAAAGGAATTCTATGGAATATCTCTCAAAACCTAGTGATTTAAATATCTTTATGTCACCAAATATAGAGAGTTCATTCATTCAACCTCATCCTTTAAGATGAGAGAATCCTTAAACCTGGGTCTCCTTTTCAAGAATAAGTCCCAGTAATAATCATGGGCTTCCTTTTCAGGAGTGAGCCCCAAGTCCCATAACCTAGGCCTCCTTTTCTGGAATAAGTCCCAGTCCTAATTATGGGAATCCTATTTAGGAGTAAGCCCCAAGTCCCTTAATTTTAGGGTATCCTTCATAAGAGTAAGCCTCAGATCCTCTAATTTTGGCATCCTCTTTAGGAGTAAGCCCCAAGTCCCTTAATTTTCTCTTTAACCAGTCCTAATTTACGTTTGATTTGGGATTCCTTCTCAGGAGTAAAACCCAGTTATCAATCCTCTCTTAATTTGAGTTTCCTTTTCATGAATAAGTTCCAAGTTAGAGTATTCAAATCTCCATGAAGCACATATACCTTTATGGACCCTGTTCCTGGATTTTATCCCTAAAATTAAATCCTAACCTTCATTTATCTGGGCAGTCATATATACATAAGCCCCAAACCATTTTTTTATGATTACATTTTTCATGGCCCAATTGTCTATTTTATTACCAATACCTCTTGTTTCTCTCACCGAGCATGACTCACGTGAGCTTAGAGAGTAAAAATAATTATGACATCCTTCTTTGGGCCATCAGTCATAAACATTATACTCCCTTATTCGAACTACGTGGGTTCTGATTCATTTTCCTAAACAAAGGATACGTAGGTAGCCCATCTATGGGTTCGATCCCAACTCTGAAATAATTCATGTCCCTCTGAATGACAATAAACTTCAAGTGCCCCACTGAGTGGCTTTAAAACCAGCCTGGTCATCATAATGACCAAGATACTTTTATATAAATGTTTTGAAGGTTACCATTGACCAAGAATCTCTAAATAGATATAGATGATTCTCTATTGATGAAGAACCTCAAATACATATAAAAGATTCTCTAAATTTCTTACATATTTAATCATTGATTGTTAAACTGAAGGAAAGCTCATTTTTTACTTGGTAATGTAATAAGGATTCACAAACATAACTTAAATCTATAAAGAGAATCCCTAAAAAGACAATAATTCCCCTCAAAATGGTGTGATGAGTCCGACCTCCCATCCTCTCGACCAATGAAAATTCCTAAGCCTCATCAGTTCACAAACTAATGAAGCGCCTACCTTTGGAAAGTAGGTCCAAGTGGATGTGGAATCAATGGATGTTTCCGGTTCTACGAACAAACCCGTTAGAAATCGATCAGAACGTTTGAATCTCCCATCCAGGAGATCATCACCGAATTCCGAGGGAAACACCATTTATTAAAATATTCCATATAATTTGGATTTATTATCAATGAGATTCAATTATTTTTCAAACATGTATAAAAATATTTCACAATATTTTTATTGAATGTGCACCTAGATGAAATTTGGATGTGTTTGATGATGATAAAAAAGATCAAATGGTGCTATCCAATTTTGTTAGGAATATTTTTTATTTATCATTCCAATGAGGAACATATTGATTAAAAAAGTTGATTCGATTTATTTTCAGATTAATTTAAATGAAATATATAATGAATTTATTGTACACATATTCTAGTCACTCAATTTTTTATTCAGTATAAAAGTATTCCCCATATTTTTATGTTTTACAATAGCTGTGAAAATCTACTTTTCAAATTGTATAACATTAATTGATAGTTTTTTGTGGGCTATGATAGAGGAAAACTCAACTATAGCTCAGAAAAATAAATTTAGGTTATTAAATATGATTTAAATATAAACTATAATTATCACAGTTATATTTTATTAAAAAAATTATATCCAAATATAGAAGCTGTAATAAAATGTAAACAATATTGAAACACAACACCAAAAGTTTGAGTTGTTTTATATGTTCCAAATCATGAATTTCTCTAAATATTAACAATTTAATTGAAAATGGCCACATTAATTCTAATATCATACCCAATTTTGATGAAATATTATTTTGAATGATGGATGAGAAGAAAAATACCCCAAATTAGTGGATCTTAATCCTCCAAATACTTTTTTTGTATTTTCAATAAAACCCAGTTTAAGGTTAAATGTGAACTATTACAATGGGGAAAAATAGATTAATCAATTCACAATTACAGGGAGAAAATATCACAAATGAAAGGAAATCCTGGTATAAAATTCAAATTTTCAACCACCTCCCATGATCTACAACAAATAAAAGTATCAAAATTCGAAATTAAATGAAAGAAAAGATGGGCCGCCAAGACATAACAACTTCTAGACCTCATATTGCCTTCATCAGGAAACCAACACTCCGTCACATTCAAAGTTAAAAATAATGTCGATGAGAGAAAACCACCACAACATTAACCTTAAACAGGGAACAACAAAATGGACACCTCCATCACATGAATTGGATCCAACATCTATCTCATGAAGTCATCAAACACATAAAAAATCATGCACGTCATCATCCAAAACCCATAGGAAGGAGAGAATCTACCTTAGGTTGTGACTACTGTACTGTAGGTGACATCAAAAATTACACATCCCAAAGCCTCCACAACAACCACCACAATAGACTAACCTGGAGAGGAGAATTGGATCTTGAAACTGGGGTAGACCTTGTGAATATATATCCACATCATCAAGCCACAATCTTTCCAAGACCATCAAACCCATCCAGAAAAAGTCAACATCAAACCATTATCACAAAATCCAAGAAAAAAACATCACCTGAACCAACATTGAAGAAATCTGAAAACAACAGTACCCATCATGGTAGAGGAAGACACACTGGGAGAAATTTTGGCATATCAACATGATTCATCAATATAGAAAGGGTGGAAATAGTTATCCCGATGATGCAAGAGACCACAAAAAATGAAAGCATGAAATAGAAAGCATGAAAACATAATGAAAAAAGGAAATAATATTAGAGATGAAATGAAAGAAGAATATTTCTTAAGGACAAGATATCCATTAGAAAATAGGATGAAAAATGTGAATCCAAGTAGTGCGAGGAAGAGGTAATCGAAAAAACACCAACTATAAGGAAAGTAATGTGGATATTAATTGATGGAAAAGAAAAGTAGATTTTGATTGTTTCCTTATGGTGGAAAGATGTTGTAGAATGTTTTCACTTGATATTGGGATCATTTGGGTATCTTATAGATTAAAAAAATACAGATATTTAAAGTAATTATTCTTGATTAATAATAAATCTGTTGTAAAATTATTAAAGAAAAATTTTCTCCCAAATGAAAAATGAGATCAAATTATATGAGATGTATTGTTTTATATTAAAATTATTATGGAGTTTATCATTATATTATAGGAATTAAATACATAATTATATATAAAAATATTGATTATATTGAGTATATTTCACACCACATCATTTGAAATATCATTGTATCCCAAATATATTTTTTGAGACACAAATTATTGTACATAGTTTTAAAGGGGGATATCATACAATCTTGTATTCACTTACATGAATGGGTGAAATAGTGGGAACGTTTACCTCCTACCATTACTATTTTTAGTCATGAAAAATGGAGATAAAAATTATAAAAAAATATATTATGTTGTTTTATTCATCTCATTTACTCTTTCATCCAAGAATGATGAGGAGACCTCCATTAAAAATTTTGGATCACAATACCTTAACCCATGAAAATGATTGTTTAATGAGTTTCTTATAAATTTAAATATTGGGAATCGCTAATTAATCCATACACCTCTCAATTATTCATACATCCCAGTTTTTAACACTAAGTTTACATCAAAGATAGAACAACTCGTTTTAATGTAATAAATATTATAAAAGTGAATATGATGCCTGTATAATCCACATCATAGTTTGGAGAAAATTTAATAATTTTTTTCACCATTATAAAAATTATTTTCTTATCAATTTCAAAACATCCAAAAAATATTTACTACATTCCAATATATTAATGATTAATAGAAACGAATTTCAAAACCAAATCAATAAATTAAAAATGGTAATATTATATTTGTTCAAATAGAATGTAAAAAAATACAATAACATTTATTTTAGCTCAAATAAATTTTCCAAATAAATTGATTTAAAGAAGAATTTTATGAATAAAAAATGATAAAAGATTATCAAAAATTGTAATATTATATTTTTTAAAGAACCATAATAATGATAAAAAAATTTCTTGGGGAATAAAGGATTTAAAAAAATTATAAAAATATAAAAATATATACAGAGGGGCATAGTGCTTCTCTAGGAGTAATATATATCTTTATAATAACAAATAAGGTTTGTGGTAAATTATTTATAGGAATAGATATTAGGAGGACTGTATCACATGATTAATTGTAATGGAAACAGATATGTGAATTTACTGAATATGTAAAAATCACTAATAGATATTATTGTATGAATCCAAACACCACATAAAATATTATAAAAATGAAAAAAGTATAAAAATAAATATATAGGGTTATAGGGAGATTCCATATTTTATGTTTCAATTTTTACTAATCATGAAAAATTAAGGTACATTCTTTATGGACTTAAAATTTAAGATGATTTTTTCAAAATCCTCATAGTTTGTTAAACCACCATGTGTATGTACCAAACATTTTTAAATTTAAAAAAAATATTATTAATTAAATTAATACACCCATTGGTTTTCAATGAGAAATAAGTGTTTTTTAAATATCTAACTAAATTTTCTAAATATAGGAAATACTCATTTAATAATCATATATACTCTTAAATATTAATGAGAAAGTGTTCAATATATGTGAATAAAAGAAAAATATGATGAATATGTGTTAAAAAATGTATAATGAAATACATAAGTACTAAATAAATAACAATGCATGTTTACAAATAAAATTTTATACTTCACATAGAATACTTATGGTTCTAAAAAAACCTTTTCTAAAAAAATAATCATGTTCAAATGACGAAATTAAATAAAACTCTATGAATACTATTTTTTATAAATATCGGTAGAAATTAAACAGAATAATAATCATCATGGAATTTTTTAAATACCAGGTAAAATAGTTTTTATATAACTACAAGTACCATTATAGTTTATTTAAAACAATATGAATTTTTTCTAGGTAACCACCCATCCATCTATATAACGACATGTGATTTTTCTATTTAACAAAAATTACTCAATGGAACTGAGAAATAAATTTTTATATAATATCAATTGTATAAAGTAATTAAATATTATATATTGATTTACCTAATATCCAATATTGATCCCAATTGATATGAAGAATAAAATTGTAAGAGAAAAAATATACACAAATATAAAATTTCAAATATTTTGATTTTAAAATGCCTAAAAATATTGAGGGAACACTTATAAGAAGAAAGAATAAGGGGATGATGTGGGTCAAGTATAATGAATGAGAATAATTGGTGTACATTAAGGCACATTTTCCAAAGGAAGAAAACTAAATTAGAAAATTTATATTATGGTTTTATAATAAAATTTGATGTATAATAAGAGATAATCCTGTCATGTTTTTCAATAATGTTATAGTATAATAAATTATACATAGAAATAATTATATGTTATAATATATATATATATATATTTTAAATAATAATAATATTTTATATATATGAAAATATTCTATAAAAATAATTATATGTTATAATACAATATGGTTATCAAATAAAATTTCAATATATATATATATATGTTGTTTTCACATAAATCTATCATATATTTCAAATATAAAGCTTTTTTATACAAAAATCACACATTATTTCAAAATTTATATTTCACGTATTTATATATGATAATCTTATTATTTTTTATAAGATTTCATTATATTAAATTATATCATAGTGTTGATTACTGACATTTTATTTTAGTCAACATTTATTAATAAATGTAACATTATAAAAATTTTGTATTATTTTAAAACATATTACTAATATTTATTAAATATTGGTTGAGGATATATAATAACTAAACATATTAAAGTCATTTAGTTTTTCAAAAAAAAATATATCATTTTTTCCTTAATGATAATTTTATAAATATCCATACTTTCATAAAGCACAACTTTGTTTAAAAAAAGACACTATGAACTAATGTGTTTTATAATATAATAGATATATGTTTTTTTATTTTTTATAGAACATTAAATATAACATAGTAATATAAAAAACATGTGTTTCCTCTGTCAAACTTTTCATAGAAACATACTCATTAAAAGATAGGGTAATTTTAATATTTTCTACCCTAGTTGTGGATATGGAAATAACTAAATATAGTATTGAATGCCAATATAAAAATCCTCTAATAAGAGGAAACTCTAAACCTATATTTAATTTACATTTGTATGGATCATCTATATAATTCAACATATAATATCCTCTAATAGTGAAATATGATCCTTGATAATATAATACTAAATTTGAGGTATCATTGATGCATCTAAAGATACAATTCATTATATATTAGTGCTTAAATATTAGATTACACATGTTCTGACCAACTATTCCCAACACATATGAAATATATATATTAACACAATATGTGAATAATGTTTGAATCCCAACTGTTGGTGTATTAAATAATCAAAAAAATCTCCAAAATTTATTCTTAATTACATGGAATGTTTTTGAGTATAATAAGAAATTAATTGGATAAGGGGTGGATATTGAATCATATCCCTGCGTACTGGTTATTTCTAAGTCATTCCTTAAATAATTAATTTAGGATATTTAATCATTCACACAATTTCTATCATGGTAAATTTTTGTCGCACGAATTATATTACTTATCGCCAAGTTCTTATTATCAAACTCTCATGTTAGTTCTGCATCTATAATATGAAATTTTTCAGGGCATCCAACTATCATTTTATCTTCATAGAAAATAATAATGATCAAATAATTTCTCATTAATCCCTTAAAATATATACAATTTTTTGATTCATGTTTATTGTATCCAATACTCCTGATACAGAAATCAAATATATAATACCAATATTTTAGTGACTTAATAATAACTTTTGTAGATTTTTATACCTATAAGTGAATATCTATTTGATTATTTAGAAACATATGAAATTCCCAAGAATTGTATGGATCGATCACTGGGAGGGGTGGGGAGTAAATCAATGAAGGTAACTTTTTTAGTTCTCTTATATTAACCGATAATTTATTATTGAAGTAGTAAAGGATATATATTTATTTATTCTATCTCCCTAACACATATGTTTAGTGATAAATAGAAACATAGAGTAAATAATTATACAGAAGGTTTTCTGCTAATTTGTATAACTATGTCCGTAATGTGATTGATATCATACAAATCAAAAATTAATACTCTGATATAAATTAAAGAATTGAAATGACATATAAAATGGGGTAAATCCCTAATTCGCAATAATGGATTCCCACAATTTCTCCAATAAGAATACCACTTCTCCCATATAATAATAAAAAAATTTAATGTGAAAGATCATTAATATATAGTATTTAAGATGTATCAAATTATTTTCCCATAGATGTTTTGAAATATTGAGACATTAATCCAATGGTTCTCCCATAAACTTATATTTTTAATAAAAAACATTTTTCTTATGATTCTTATTTTGTGCACAAACTATGTTTTGAAGTTTATAGAGTATTTCACGAAATATAATTCCATCCCTTCATAGAATTATTATTATAATAATTTATTCATTTAGACAGGATCTACAATTAATTCTGAAATCATTTTGAATTTTAAAATCTTTAAATAAATGTTATATATTTATATCAATACATTATATATATAAATCATATTCAAAAAAACATTTGTAGAAATTTTTTATATTTAAATATCATCATTTGAATACACATAAATTCCCCATGATATGTCAAGTTTTCTTCTTCATTAAATCATCATACCCATATATAAAATATATTTATTCATATTATTTAATATTTTTAGAAAAAATTATACTACTAAATTGATATGAATAGAAGATATATTGATTTACATTATCATATATGTATACTTGTGATAATTTTATTAAAACATATAATATGTAGTGTTGATTATATTTCTAGAAAAAAACATAGAGTTAATTTCTTGAAACTATTTTGAGTATATTTATTGTGTCTCGTGAATCTACAAATAATATTTCATTAAACTATTTAATCATTAAATATATCTTATGTATATTTAGTTCAACCTCATATAATTCTATTTCTATCTAATGAGGGTCTTGATCTATTTTATATAAAAATCACGTTTCGAGTGTAAATTCTTTATTTCATTTAAACAAATTATGTTTTATAGATTTCAATACTATATCCTTCAACCAAGTCTATGAACATATAACTTTATCAATAATAATTCCAAAATTATCATAGTTATAAGAAACTCAATTCTCTATTAAATATATTTAGAAATCATTATTTATTGATATAATTCATAAATAAAACAAGTATTAATCCATATATCATTTATCAATTGACATGAATGAATAGTGACTTTCCCAATAACATACTATTTTTGGAAAATTTAGTGTAGTCCCCCATTGTAGAATATTTAAATAATATAATCATTTTCTCTTGAATCCCTTAGAATAAATGACCGCCCTTACCATATCTCATGAACATATAATTATTTTAATGTTTAGGAACCACTCTAACATACAATTTCTATCCAATTTGTTCCTTTATGATGTCTTTTTGTAACACGCATACAAAAAATTACTCCCAAAGATTATAAATATTTATTTAAAACACATACATCAATGATTCCATGGGAAATTTAATATCCACATTAATTAAATTTATTACACTTTTAATTCATGGGTTTTTCTAATTAACCACTTTTATCAATAAATTAAATATTCTTCCACTATTCCGATGTAAATTTATTTATTTAATATCTAACATGAATAATGTTATCTTCTCCAATTTAAATGTATTTTAAAATTTAAATATTAATTTAAACTTAATATAATTAATGCACCATCTTTAATCTTATGAAATAAACTTCTTTTACTATTTTTATTGATTTGTTTTCTTCCTTTATAAAATTGTAAGACATATACATGGGAAAAATTTCCCTCCCACTATTTTTGATAATGACCATTATTATTTATAATAAATTTTGATGTAGATTTTCATTATTATAAGTCCATACAAAAATAAACATATATCCTTTGTCTCTAATTCACAAGAACATCTAAATTAATAAGCAATATAAAGGGAATGTGATACATCATTATTCCATATGTAAAATTGTAAGGTTAACATTCATATTTTTCCTTAGTCTTAAAAATATTTTCTTAACAATAATTTTATACTAGTAACATAAATTTGTTGGACATTTTAAAATTTATCAAGATTCATAACCCTGTTAGAAATATTATTCTGGGAAATTTTATATTTCATATCTATGTGTTTTGATACTAATAATTACACTATATTTTTTGATAAATTAATTTAACATTATTTATAACAATAAATAATTATATTAAAATAAACATTAACGTTGAAGTACTGATGTTTATTCATTATTTCATAGAATATATGACCATGACTATGTAACAAATACAAACTAATTTAGAAGTGAGAAAAAAATATTTTATTTTAAAATGAAACTTGAAACACCTTATTACAAAAATGAAAGTCACAATTAAAGCTACTCTATTTTATATTATTTTTCACCCAATAAATATAGGTTAATCTAAATGTCATATTTTCACATTTTCTTTCATAATAAAACCCATAATGTGTTGTTCTCATTATATATATAGCCATTATTTTTTAATCTTACAAGTTTTATTCTTTAGACTAATAATGGAAACATTTTTAAACTTATAATATATACATAATTTTAATTCCTAATTTTGTTATATATATTATAATTCTAATAACCTTCATTAATTACGTTTTATTACACTTGGAATAATTTCATCTTCCCCAAATTTAACACCATCTATTATAAGCATTGGAACTGATTTTTGGATTTTATCACCTCCATTGAATAATTATCATGGGATATAAATATATAATTATTCTATTAAATTACTTGTTTTAAAAAAATTATCTCACCAAGAATTGATATCTCAATTTCATTTAAAATTTTTTAATCAAACATTATCGAACTCTATTATTTATCACTATAAAATTTTATGTTGTCAATATTCACAATAATAATTATATTAATTTTGTTTTTATAAACATTTTACCCTATTTTATAATTTATATAAATGTTTTGAATACTAAAATAGTGTAATTTTATGGGAAAGTGTCACAATTTTATTTTATAGTGGAATTTTTAGAATAATTGAAAAAATGACATAATTTTGGATTTTAACTGTTTTAATTTTATTCTTCATTTTACCCATTAAATTTTCTATACTGATTTAAATTATGAATTTTTGAGTATTCCATTCATATTTTGTTTCATTTATTTATACTGAACCAAAATATTAATCTATTAAATACAGGTCCAAAACCAACACCAAATCCCGGTCTCAAAACCTCTTCATTGTATGCATCATTTTTAATGCTAGGAATATATCATGAGAAATTAAAACTCAAAGAATATTAAATTTAACAAGTATATAAAAATAAATATTAGATATTAATGAAAAATTTTCATAACTATATATACATGATATTCTTTCATATTTATGTACATTATGGTATGGACTGTTGGAGTATTTGAATATGGACAATCACCTATTCAGATTAATTTTACTGGCATAAATCACCCTAAACCTTTATATGTTGTCCAATAAAGCCACCATTTTATTTTTTACATGGGTGATATAATGTATCAACTCTCTAGAATACACTATTTCCAAATTTACAAACTAAATGTTCTAAAAATACTAAAATATTTGAAAGACATAATGAGATCCAAACAATCTTCCAACCTTTTTCTATAAATTGACACCACCTCTCCAATACCAAAAGATATCCATTTCCATGGGGATATGGGGGAGTATTTATACTATGGAATTTTTTTATATGTTGAATATATATTATTATAATGATTTTCTTATTAATTTCCCTGATTTCTTATTCCCAACCACACTTCATTAAACTCCATGTTCATGGATAGATAACCCACAATATTTTGGGGGGGAGGAGGGAATGGAGGTTTTTGAATTTATTTTGATTTCTTGATATTACAGGTTTTATTATAATATTTTAATAATGTTTTAATGATTATGGTGATCTGTTTCCTGACATTCTCTACTACTACTTTCTTCCTCTTAATTCTCTTATTTTAATCCCATTAATATAAAAGTCATTCAAATGCTGGAGTTTGGATTAAGTATTGATGTTGAAGAGATGACTCCTAAACTCAAAGGTATTGTTATAGATAAATACCATTATAATGAAAGGGTGTAGAGTGAATAAAATATTTCTCTAAAATGGATAAAAAAAATTGGAATTAATTTTGAATTACACTGATTGCATCCCTATGAAATCTTGAGAACAACAGGTTTAATCCGGTAACTTCTTCATGTATTTTCTTTCTTTGTTTTTTTAAATTTTATTTAATTAATATAATATATTTCATGCATTCTATAGTCAAACCAATGATATATATTAGTTAATTTCGATTTATATTACTTATATTTATAATAGTGACAATAGAAATTACTAGTCTTCTATAATACCTCATTCATATAAGCCCTTGGGTGTGCCACTATGGTGTATTTATATGAAAATAAGAATTTAATCGACTAGTGATCTGTGAAAAAATCCTCATGTACCACCTTTATCCATTGATATATTGTTTTTTGTTATTAATTTTTATTTTGTAATTCATGTTGTACAAGTAACCACCCTTGTTGGAGTAAATGACTCTTAAAACTTATTCCAAACCTTATATATGATTATTTAGATTAAAACATTTTATATCACAATTACCAATTATAAATCCATCTAATTATTTTAATAACTACTTTTTCCTACAACAAATGATATAAAAAATGTTTTATATCTATATGAAGTTTTATTAACTCCTTTGAACAAAAATGAATAAGAAAATTCAAATATTCCATTTCCATTAAAATGGTGCTGATGTTTCTTTAAATTACACCCCTTTAATCTATGATTATCAATTATACCCTATTTTTTCATATTTCAAAACAATATAATATTTTATCACTAAATTTATTTCTGAACCCTCAATAGTTTTTGATGACTTATTACCTTGTGTTCTAAGAATAATATATTAACTAGTTCTCTCTAAAATATAGTTCAATTCATTATCCAATATTTTATTCCATTTTTATTCTCAATTTATACATCAATTTTGTTTGAATTTATTATTTTGAAAATGTGTATGCATATTTCTCATTGAATATTTATTTTCATTTATGTTTTTTATTATAATTTTCATTTATATTATCAATAGAACATTATCATTTAACCCAGAATAAAACTTATTAGATTAAAAATAATAATCCTCATCGCCATTATAAAAATAATCATAATATTTAATAGTTTATAAATTTTTATAACACTCTTGATAAATTTATTAAGAAATAAAATTTCTCCCAAGAAGTGTATCGTCATTGACCATAATATTTTATCAAGTATAAATTGAATTATATTTAATAATATTTAAATCTCAACAGTTTATCATATTGAACAATATCTTATTTCATCACTTGTTAGCTCTATCACATATAAAATATTCTATAAAGATACATTCAATATCCTTTTCTCAAAAATTCCTTGAAATTTGATTGTTAATTTTAACAGAAGAATGGCGTAAAAATACCCTATAGTATTTAAAAAATAGAATCTTTCTTTTCTAAAAATCATGGGATGTTTTTTAATGAATTTTTTAATCAACAAAAATATATTCTAGAAATAAAAAACTATAAATAAAACATCTCTATATATGAGTCTTTTGTTTTTATGTCATATGAAAAAGTTATTCAAATCTGAACAAAGATCTTGATTTTTCATTCAATAAGCCCATATTTTTTTATGATTGTATGATTTATGGTATTTATATTTAATTCCAAAATTTTGAAAATTTGTTTAAAATACAATTTATATGAATTATATTCAACTATTGGACCATAATTTTTTGATTTGCATCATCAGTCCCTTTTTAAGGACTTATTTAAGAAATTTTAGCTTCTTAAGTGGTTCAGAAATATGAATAATGAATATTAGGGTTCTATAACTTATGAATTTATCCTATAAAATAAGAAATATTTATTCCTTTATGAAAATTCAGGACATATTAGACTATAAAAATATCATTGAATTAATTGCATTGGATTCTTAGATAGAATATCCACTCTCTTGTGGGTTGATTGAAGCATTTTTTCCATTTTTTACATATTTCAAAAATAATATTCATTTTTTAACTGTTAAGGAATATATAGTGTTATTAAATTGAAATATTAATAATGATTTTTGTACCAACTGATTTAAAGGGTTTTTTTCCATATTTGGTCCTCATACCTGTCACTAAAATAACTTATTTTTTGGGAGTTACCAGTTCGGAATAAGTTTTCATTTAATACCTCCCCCGATTTTTCATACATTAGATGATGATAGATTTCTTATTTAAAATAACATTATTTCATCCATTAAACTTTTGGATCACACTCAGTTGGTTATCATTTGAACCATCAATATATAATATCCCCATAAACATTTGTTTTTGAAATTAGAATTTGTTGTACTGGGGATCAACCATTGAGGAGAGAAATCTCATGTGAAATGATCCCATAAGGGGTGCTCTTCGCAAATTATTTTCAATGTCACCACCTCCTTCATCTAGGGTTAGCGTGATGCCTCCTCCCTCGCACTCAATGAGTTTTCAGCGGCAGATCCTCGATTGCAGTGGTGTCAAAAGCTTTGTGGTGTTGACCATTCTTTACATCGGTGTTGTCTTCTCCTCTCCCTAACCCCCTTAACTGGATAGGGTCTTTCAAGGAAGAACGGTTCTGGTTGGAGGCGAAGATCCAACTTCAGTGGCCTGAGTGTGCCGCTGCATCTTCCGTTTGTTCATCTGGTGTATTTTTGCGGTCTCCACAGGAATCTGGGATGGCAGCAATGGGGTCCGGCTGGTGGCGGTCTTACTTTCAGAATTTTGGTGATGCTTTTATATTTTAGGTTTTTTTTCAATAGATCTTGGTTTTTTGTGAACCTTTGTTCACGAGCTGGCACGGGTCTCAGATTTGTTGATTCGTGCATCATATGAGGGTTGATTCTGTTTGGATGTTTGGTTCTTTGGCTATTTTCTTCACATCGGCTACTCAAGGTGTTAATTTTTATGTCCAGCATATGGCCAATTGATTATGATAGTGGTTTTTGTGCAAGGATGTGTCTAATGATTGGTGATTTTTATAGAGGTGTTGGCATTCTGGTCGCCTGTAGTGAATCCGTTATGATGGAGAAATGGTGTTGTTTTGATGAGGAAGAAGGGTCCAAGGTTTTTTTAATGGTTTTTGTTTTGGATGGAATATCCCAGACATTCTACAAGGATTTTCTCCATACAAGGATTATAACAGGTTATTTCAACATGTATGGCTTTTCAGATTTGGAAGTTTGAGACCATATGGCTCTACCATTGGTACCAGTCCCGTGTATTTCTACACGTGACATCTATCGTGATAGTCATACATTGGTGGAGGTTTTCCATATTTATGATGATATTGGGGAGGGGTATTTCTTTGTTGACTTGTTCTGGGATTTGACCTTTGATTTTTTTGATGTTTTATGTCTTTGATGTCATGTGAGGATTTCCCTTTTCTCCATAAAAGGGGTTTTATCGAAAAATCAACAAAAAATTTTGGTATTCGGGCCATTCAAAAAAACATAGATGTACCAATAAATTTAATCTTTATGGATCTATAATATCCAAATATGATAGAACCACGATAATGATTTTAAAAATTATTCATAATTTTGGTTTGATATATCATATTAGAATAGTAAACCACTATCCAAAACCGTGGAAATATTCCACTCATTGGGATTTAAATTTATTTCAAATGAATCTTACTTTTCATATATCATTCTATTCTAAGGGTATCAAAAACATATTTCTCACTATATCTATATAGGGATTATTTTCTAACAGTATTCATCACATTTTCAAATTAGTTTATACATCCCAAATTTCTATTATAAATGTTCTCAGATATAATTTCCATGAAAATCAGAATCATTTTTTCCTTTCAAAACATGTTTCATCTAAATAGAATCATTTTTTTTTAAAATTTTAATCCCTATAACATTTATCCTACTATATATTCTAAAAATGTACATTTTGTACCAATATACGTACATTTGTTTATCCTTATAATCTTCAGAGCTATAGTTGCCATTAAATTTTAAATTTTTTTCACTACGACATGTTTTTTCTGATGATTATTGGTTGGAAATTTCTAGAAAAATTATTCTCAAGTTCTTCATGGTTTGAATATATAATTTTATTTTATGATAACATAACATCCAATGATATAGATGTGGGTTTATATTTAATTTTCTCCACCTATGATTAAAATTATCTATCATTAAATGATACATTGTTTTTATATGTTTTTTTATTTTTACATTTTAAGTATATATATATTTATAATTTTAAACAAATATATTGAACAAACATTACATAATAATTATTTTCATATTCATAAAAATATATTGAAATGAATCCCAATAATTCCTTTTAAATATAGTGGGTTCTTTTAAATATTAGACCCATATTAATCACACTTCTATCAATAAATTTTATAGAAACAAAATTAGAGGTTTTATCTTTTCATTTAAATTTTTATCAATATTATCTTTAATAATCTTTATTTTTTTTCATCATAACAATTATCCAAAACATATTTCTAACTTACTTAATATTCATGTTATTATTTTATTTTATCATTCATAGACAAATTTATTTTCAACATTATGATTTCTTCAACATACTCATCCCACTATTCATGAAATTCCTTTTCACACATATGATAAATTTTAAATTAATTAATTTCATTATTTAGGTGTTTCCTAATTTTATATATCAATAATTTGAGTAAATTCATAGAATATGTCTTCAAATATACACTATTATAGAGGTTAGTTTTTTCAAGACTTATAAGAGTTTTGTGTATTCGTTTTTACTACATATCTTTATTGATGTCAGTATTTACAGAATTGATATGTTCTACTTATATTTATGATATGAAAAAAAAATTATTAGAATACAACCACAAATTTATGAGTATTTATTACTTTTTAGTTATTTTAATTATTGTATAAAATTTTTCTTTCTTCTGTAACATTAGATTTGTTTACACATTAATTTGGATTTTTCATTATAATGTTTACCACTCCTTGAATTTAAAGAATCTAATAGAAAATTTTCTAAAATAATTTCCATTTAATTTTCTATATGTTATGGTAATTAGTGAGGCAACATTATTGAAGCCTATTTCAGCATCACTTTTAACATTTTATGCATCCAATAATTTTTTATAATTCCAGAACATTCATTGATTTAAAACCATTATTATTTTATTCTATGAAAATAATTTAATGAATATTTTTATTTTTCAACTAATTATAAATAATCTCATTATAAATTATATATATATATATATAATTGATTAATATATACATTTTTAATATATAATTTTTGTATAAAATGTGTCTCAAACTCCCTCAAATTTTTTTTGGGAATTTTGAGACATCATATATCTCACAATAAAATATTCATTGCATAGAATCTTGTTTATTCCTATGAGAAATCCATATGTTGTGTCTTCATTCAGTATATGGAATATTCAAATTTATCATTATAAATTTGAGGCATATCTTATATAAACATCTTGTTCCTCGTCTTTTTATTCTAATTATTTTAATAAATCATTTTATATTCTGAAAATCTAACTCCATAATAATGATATTGTCAAATGAATAAGACATAATAACATTCATAGACTTTATATCACTCTAAAGGTTCTTAAAACTTGTAAAACAATACATTAAATATATTTTATTTTTTAAAAATAAAATTATAAAAGCATCTTGAAAATTTAATCCCATAAATAATAGATAAGGAAATCGTATTTCCATCAACCCATTGTGTTATTTTTCATTGAAGAAGATAATTCTTAACTGTCAAGTCAAATTTTATGATTCAAAACATCTTATAACAAAAAAATCACTAATACCTCAAATACAGGAGAAAATAACATTAAATAAAAAAAATAAATGTTTTTTGGGATGATGTGTATCCAAAATTGAGAGAATGGGGAGGGTGAATACTTCTTTGTTACTTTAATTTATTATATTAAATTAATCATTGGTTACTTGTTATATTTAGAATGATCTTGTTGAAGATTCCAATGTCATACCTATAAGGACCTAGGATATGGTAAAAATGGAACCACTTTAGATGGTAAAAGTTATGCAATCCACTAAATATTTAGTAAAGTATGCGACTAACTACCCAAAATATTAATTATTACAAGAGGTTAGTTGCAGAAGTCCCTAACTAATCATTATTTGAGGGATAATAGTCTATTTAAATAGACCTCATAATAAAAATGAAGCAATAAATGGGTTTAAATCCATCAATGTGAAATGTGAGGAATATTTTTAGGGATTTAAATGTTATAAACATGTGGATTTAGGATACGGGGAAAATAATCCCCCATGTGGTGATAAGAATGAATTACTCCCTTGTAGATTCAATAAATACAGGGAATGAATACTATCTACCTTTAAAATTATAAGATTTTGGT
This sequence comes from Viscum album, assembly GCA_963277665.1. NCBI lineage: Eukaryota > Viridiplantae > Streptophyta > Magnoliopsida > Santalales > Viscaceae > Viscum > Viscum album. The sequence goes on from OY728166.1 coordinate 245,001,689, forward strand.
TGTTTCGTTTCCACTATTATTGATCTTTTTGGGTTTCCAAAACATCTAGATAAAAATTCTAAATAATCTAAGTATAATTGATTAGGTCACTATCAAGGGTGGGAATTAGTGAAACCCTTTTCTCAATTTTTTTGATTTATGATTTTCTTCAAAAATCCAAAATTACAATATGATAGAGTGAAAAATATTTATCAATAATTTTTTATAATTAATTATTTTTCATATATAAGTAGAATTTAGGTCACTGAAAATATATATTATTTCAAGAAAATGATGATATAGAACAAAAATATTAAAATGGTTCACATCCCTTTACAACTAGTTAGACACTTTATATTTAGAAATCACCCAAATACACATTATTTACTCTCATAATAATAGGTTCACAATCAAGAAGTAATTATCTAGAATGTGAGAAAAAATGAATCTATCTCAATTAATTCAGAGTCATCATAAACCCAAATTATATAACCCTAATCTAGTTCACCATATACGTTGATAACTGAGTAACAATTACATATAGAAGAAATAAATGAATAAATAAAATCTATTATAAACATATGACAAGATATCATTATTCTACTGAATTTATGTTTTCTAATAAGTCATTAGATTAATTAATCTATCATAAGATAATCTACGTTTTCAAATACCATTTATCTATATTATTAAACATCACTTCAATATAGTAACTAACATTGTACTCCCTTCTCTATTATTATTTTTTATTCTCTTTTTATTACAATACTTGAAATATTCTTTTGTGAACAGACTCCCACCATAACAATTATTTATTCACCTGCTTTACCCCGTTATTCATTGAATACAATCCTTTTCATCCATGAATCATATTTTATTGTGACATCAATCGATGTATAATTAAATATGATAAATCTTATTTATATAAGGAAACTCATCATACAAAAGGATTGATTTTATAGGATATGTTATATAATTGGATGATATTATCTAAATGGAACCAAGGATATTTAAAAGAAGATGTTCATGTAGGAGAAATAACATGACTAGTGGAAGTAGTAGATACATCTAAATTTAGATGATGGAAGTGTAAATAATGAATATAGGTCATATGTGATTGACTACTAGGTCATGTTAGAATACTGTGATTTGTTACTAATGCTATATAATTTTATTCAAATATATTTCTATGATTAAAGAAGATGGATTGTACAATTCACCGGGAATACAATGTTTTGGTGGTTGAAAACCCAATAGGTTCGACTAAAAAGTGGGGTGATTGTGAAGATTAGATGGTGGAATAATAAGATCAACTATCTAGTCACTACTACAAATTTTTGTATGGGGTTGAATTTTTACTAATTATTGTAATCTGATAATCATTATCATTATCATTTAGAAAAAAATAGTTGTAGAATTTATTCCATAGTGTATAATAAATTTTGAACCATGTAAATAAATTTTTAATTTTTTATTAGAATGAGTTATTTTATTTTCCCCACTTTTTTTATTTATTATTGAATTTCTTCTATGAAAAAACTGATTTCATAGGAGACATTTTAATAAATTTCTCTTATTAGACCATTTAACTCAAGTGCTAGCAGTTTCAAAAAATTTGACCTTGGATTAAAAGTGAGGTTCTAGAAATGTGTTTCGAGATAGGGGGAATCAACATAACAAGGGGTATCTGAGCTTCTCTTAGGATGTGTAATTTAAGTGAGGCATTTTATTTAACATTTTTTTCCAATTTGATCTAATTGTTTCATAAAGAATCTTGTTGGAAAATGAAAGGTAATGATATTTTATGATAAACAGGCATAAATTAAATTAAATAGAATTTAGTTTGATGATTAAATATACTGAAGGAAGAATAGTCTTTAATTGGTGGTAATTAAATAGAGTGAACAAAAAATGTAGAATTACTAATAGAAAAAAATATATTTTGAATTGGTTTCTAATTGATGATACTGTCTCCATTTTTGAATATAAATTTCAACATCTATTATATAAAACTGACAGAGAAATTTATTAAAAAAAGAACTTTTCATATCATATATATATATATATATGATATGAAATGTAAGTTTTCACATTGGTTAAATATATAATTGAAGTGAAAAGTATTTTTCCATATAAGTAATATATATACCCTATGTGTAATGCTAGATAAATTATTTGAAAATATAATTTTAGAATACATCGAATAAATTTGATTAATAAAATAAGATAATAATTATAATATTGTAGTAACTGTATGAAGAAACCATAGGTAATGTATTTCATTATTCATAATTTCACTAATTCTTTATGGAATTAGTGATCATTTCATGATTATTTTTGAATTCAGGTTGAGTAACTCATGAGGCATTTTTAACACTAGAATAAAGATCCAAAATAATATATTAATCATCATTAAAAGAATCATGATTATAAAATAAAAATGAAAATTGTACAAAAAATGGTTTTTAATGAAGTAAATCAATAAAACATCTTTAATATTCATATATTAACAAGTTAAATCAATATATTGGTGAGGTAAGTGTAGATTGAAAAATTAAAAAGCTGATATAATTAAAATGTTTTTGAAAAATTATAATTGTGATTAGTGTGAAGTATTTAAAATAGAATAAGAAAATAATTAGCTATAGCATAATGAATTCATATGAGGGAATAAAAAGTTCCAAAGAATTTTATAAAAAAATATAAAATACATAACACTCATGTTATAGAAAATTTCACCCCCAGAATTTTAATATCAATTTTCAAAAAATAAATGTAAAAGCTATAGTTTTTCCATTGAATTTTATAAATGTGTCACTCAATGTAATTTTTTGGATTCGGTTTTTTAAAACAAGATTTTAAAAGTATATTTTGAAATTTGTTTGGTAAAACCTGATTTTAAAATCCATTCTTTCAATAGATTCAAAATAACCGACATTAAAATAATAATGGTGAATACTAAATTTTGAATAGTGAATGGGAAAGACTCAACTAGAAACCCATTGGGGGTATTTTGTAATAAATTTCCCTAGAATGGGTCATTTTAGATATGTGAGATAGAGAAAACTACTAAATTTAGAAAAAAATCTTCTGAAAATTTATGAGGATACATATATTATAATAAAAAATTTCAAGTTGTGTAAACTTTTTAGTATAAGTATATCAAGATGAAATTATATGATTAATCATCTTAATGATTTCAATGATGTTTAGATTTTTCTGAAGTCTACTTATGTATCATTTTTTAAAAGAGTATGGTCCATAATTCCTCTTTTTTCTTATAAAATATTGGGATAAAATAGTAAACGATATGAGTAATGGTATTGATATAAAGTATTAGGGTGTAAGTAAATTCATGGTTTTATCCTAAATGAGGAGATATAGAATAAGGTAGTATAGTATAATTATGTAAAAAAAATCAATATATATGTTAGGGGAATTACCATCAAACCGAAAGACAAAGTTATAAAAATGGAATAAGGAAAGAGAAAACTGTTAATGGTAATCAGAAGGGAATGATCCCATTTTATGGAATTAATAAAAAAATAAAAAAATGATAAAATATTATAGAGACAAAATTATAAAATATATAATTTTCACTTATATAATTTATTCTTTAAACCCTATAATTCAGGATACAATCAATTTGTTCCAAAACATATGTGGTCTATTAGATTGATGGTTCATTGATAGCGGGACATCATATTAGTCAACATCTTTATAGGGGATCATGTATATTTATATATTTGGAATATTTTGTATGGTATAAATTATGAATGAATATAATCTTGAGATTTGTTGAAATGGTCGTTTGAATTTCCAAATAATGTAAAATAAGTTCTGGAGTTGTAAGGGGTGATACACACATCAAGATTAAAGATGAGTTTAATCATGGATGGTTAGTAATATGATGGGGGTTTCAAAAAAAATTATTAGTGTAGAAGAAAAAAGATGGTTCCACTATAGTGGAAATTTTTTTGATGTGTATAATGTTTTATATTACTAGGATTTCATAAGTAACAATAATTTTAGAGACAATAACTTCTGGACCTATTGAGTTATGGGATGATATTCTAGGTTTTTGGGTGAGAATTGGACAAATTTAATGAATAAAATGGTAATATTTAAACTTCAACATTCATTTTATGGAACATGGGAAGAGTGTATATTTTTAAACTATCATATTGTGTCATTTAATATTTATGTTAAGACAAAAAAAATAATTTCATGCTTAATTTGGTGAATATAGATGTATGGGTACTAGAAGTAGTTCATTGTCTCATTGGGTCGTTATACTTCCTTATCATTAAGTAAAATATGATATAGGAGGTGTGCTTATTATGTCCAAATTATTTCTTGTTAGGTTTATATATCTTATTGATACCTAATATTTCATTAAAATAATCATTCACTTATATTCATATCAAGGTTCTATATTGTTATTTTTCATTTTCAAAATTTCATTACTAGTCTTTTATTTCATTTTATAGTATTCGTTATGAGTGCAATAATTCTAGGAAACCAAGATGGGTTAAAATTTTCTACCATATATATTTTCATTTTTCTTATTTCTTATCCATATTAAAACATTAAATTTTATATTTTATATTTATTCACTTAATGTAATGTTTTTAATTAATTAAAATATACACATATGTGTTATTATATGGTGCAAGTTTTTAATTATATATACTATTACAAAATAAGAAACACATATATTTCAATGGAAACTATCATATATGATAGTATGGTTAATTACATTCTTATCCCTTTATAAATTTCAACCTCAAAAATTTAACTCACATCCTCAATTGAGAATAAATGAGGGTATTTCTATTTCAATGAATTTTCAAGATCCAATGCTTCCTCATTATACTTGTGGTATTTACAAATTAATTTGACAAGGTTAGTTATCTTGTATCATTTAACATTGTACATATAGTCCAATATTATTATTGGTTTCTCATTATAAAATAATTCATTATCTGGATTTACAACATTTTTATTTAGTATATTGGGTGATATGACATGGGATTTAATATGAGGGATATATGAAACTCATCATGTGCTTATAAAATGATTGCTGGAATAGTAAGTCAATAGTCTATGAATCTCATGTAATGTTACATCTCAAATGGGCCAATAAAACTAGGGTTGAGATTTCCCTTCTTTCAAAACCCCATGACCCTCTTCCAGGGTGACATTCAAAGGGAAAAATTATATCTATCCTCATAAACTATGTCCCCTTCAAGATTTCATTTTATATTTTTTTGTTGAATTTGAGTTGTTTTAATGTGTTATTAATGGATGAACCATCACTTTCATCTCTTGTATATATTTGTTTTCTAACAAGATTTCATTGACTAACATCATCCCAATATATACAAGTCTTACATATCCTCTCGTATATATCATATTATGAGGTTATCAAAATACATAAATGAATATAGTTATTGCATGAGAACTAAACCATGTGATGATGATGATCAAAACCACTTTTAAAATCCTCTTAATAGATAATATAATTTTTTCAAGTGCCAAAATGGTCCTTTAAAATTTTCCATTTTTTGTGGTTATAGTATATATTGAATAATAAATTAATATTTAGGGAATACTAACGACTCCTATAGAGCTCAAAGGTGAAACTGGGATCCTGATCATTTATAATCGAATGTTTTTACCCATAGAGTGTGTATAGACCCAAAGCTTGACGTACATAGACAATACATTACTTTTTGCAGAATACATAATACATAACAAAAATAGACACACAAGGACCGTAATAGTTTAGTGTCTTTGGAAACTCGAAACATAATCTTCTAATCATTGTGAAAGATCATCAAAATCTCCCATAAATATCCTCCCCTTTTGTTTTCTTACCTAAAACCTTTCATTAAATCATAGGGAAAAGAAACATATAAAGGGTGAGCTCAAATGCTCAGTAATGGTACGCATGGAAAAAATAAAACAAACCATATACATTTGAACTTCAAAACATGAACATAATATTAAAACATCAAAATCTTGAGCAATGACATAAAACATGGTAGTACATAAGGCATTGACCATAAAGAAACATTAATCATGATAAATTAGAATGGGAATAAAACATGTAATTGTGGAAACCATTAAGCACATGTTATGATTTCCATAGTAGCCAAGGAATTGTTGCCAAGAACATGTTAGAGGAAAAAGTCCCTTTCTGAATCGAGTTCACTCCTCGTTCCAGTCCTTTATCACTGAACCAAGTTAACTTGCCATTCCAGCCATGTCTATCTCATGAGATATAAATCTTTTTCCAATTAATTGGAGGGAGATATAGGTCCAACCCATCTCATATTGAAATCATTGTTACGTGTGCCACAACATAAACATAAATCATTCATCATAAGCCAAAGAATAAAATGGGTATAATAAACATCCTACCATCATAACATAATCTATATAAAACAAATGGATATAATTTCATCATAATAAAAATCAAACCATGTAAATAATAGAGGCCTTATAATTTAATCCTGAACATACTGAATAATGTCATCTTAGATGGAAAATAGTTTTGATAAAACACTTGAAATGAATTCTTGAGGAAAATATCGTTTCATCTTTAAAATAATATCCTTGTCACAAAAGGACATGAAATTTTATAGAAAAGGATTTTGTTTAAAATAGTTATGAAATCTTGTATTGTAAGCTTCATTAAGAAAAGGCGTTATGAAACTGTAAAAATTCGTTCATGTCGTATAAGTTAAACAAACATTCTCATCGTACTTTTGTCAGAAAAATCAAAATGTTCCTCGTATGGTAAAAAAAATATTCCTTTCATAACATGTGTTAAAAGTAAAAAATGGGCTAAAAGGACTTAAAAAACATAAAAAAATTTAGAAAACATGTACATGGATGATAATAATAACCCCAATAAATACTTACGAATAAACAATCTTGGATAAGAACGAGATTGGAATAATTATCCATTACCTTAGGTCTGATATGCTTCATATGTATCTGAGCCACCTGAATAATGATTTAAATAATGTCATTGACTTATAAAAGAATCACTTTCATTGTTATTATATCATATATGGTTCACTTATTACTTTATATTACCCGTTCCTTTTTAAGTTCCATGTTAAAGAAGCATTTTGGGTAAAATAGTTTTATTTATCTTACATGTTTAGACTTGTTGTTATTGATATTATTATTAATTATATCTTGATTTAATTACTTCCAGAATTTAAATCATGATTTATATATCATATATATATTCTTTAGATATATATAATAGATATATAAATGAAATGAAATACACCGTTCATGGAGACGGTTGGTCGTACGTACGCATGGACGCTGTTTTAATTTCTTTATTGACTTGAATGGAATTAACTAGATGAAATATATATATACATATATCCAGTAGCTTTATAATGTCATATATTTCATTAATATTCATTAAATATACTTTATAATCATTTTTGAATGGTTAACATGGAGAATGAATCTCATTGTGTCGTGGAGACGGTAATCCGTACGTACGCACGAGTGATGATATCGTTACCATAATAATTGAATTGAATTAGAGTGGATGGTATAATATCACAGAATCAGTATGATATTATAATAACTATATATTGTTATCCTTTACACCATTATACCCATCCAAGTAAGGTGGTGGTCGAAAAATAGATTACACCACGGCGTGGAGACATAATTCTGTACGTACGCACGTGCGGTGATTTCATTTTCTGTAGGATGGATAGAGGGTGAAATGGGGTTGTTTAATATTTATAATAACATATAAGTATATTATTGATACTTATGTTATTACTTTATAATGAAAAATTTAAATAAGAAGACGTTTAAGAAGAAAGAAAACTTGAAAGAATTGGAAGAAGAGATTACCTCTTCTTCGACGCACCTCTTTTAGACTTCTTCTTAGGGTAATAGAGTTGGACATTTGAGAAGACCATAACCTATATGATATAACTAGAGAGTCTTAAAAGAGTAATTGTTAGGGTTTGTCCAAGCTTCAAGGCTAAAAAGGATGAGAAGAGAAGAGGTAAGGTGTGCCGTTTTTACAAGGGAGGAGAGGGGCACCATATGAAAAACATAAATTATTATTTTATAATAAAGTCATATTCTGTTTTTAATAGCTCCAATTTGATTTATTTATTAGATAAGGAGGGGATGGTTCGAAATCCTATCAACCAATAGGTTTTATACAAGTTTATGTTACTATTTTAACCTTATCCTTTATATTTAACTCTAAGTTAAATAATTTATCTTTTACGTTGTATTTTTTTTTCTTACATTATATGGTTAATAAACATACAATAACAAGACAAAAGTACCCCAAGTGGATCATTATTAATATATATAACCTTATATAAGTCATTTGGCCAAACTTTAGATTTTTAGAAAAAAATAAGTATTAATAATATTATATTGTTTTTAAAAACTATTTTATGTCAATTTTGACACTATTTGGAACTTGATTTTTGTGAAACTTATAACAGCATGATTAGTTCGAAAATATTTAATTAAATCAATACTAACATCTCATATTAACCTATAAAATTGTTGTAATTCAGAAAAAGTATCAAATAACCTTTATTAGGGTACTTATAACATCAATTATGTTAATATTTCATTAATAAGGTAATTACTGAATCATCATTGTGTCATAAATAAATTAATTTATTTAGGGTCTAAAAATTATAAATAAAATACCATTATGTATAAAATTTTTTTATCTTTATAATGACTATTTATAGTCGAATTTATCTTATGTATAACCTTATATTAAAAATGTTTTAGTTATTAAACATTGATTTTAACTATTTTAACTATTCTTTAAATAAAATAATAAGTAATTTCATAATCTAATCCAAGTGGGCCTAAAGGGTAATATTTTATTCCTAATGTCGTTTTTGGTCGAATTACACTTATCCAATAGAAATAGGACATGTGTTAGGGTAATAATAATATCATGTTTACCCTTAATTACCCTATTTACTTTTAATCGTGGTAAATAAAAGTAAAAAGTTACTATTCACCAAAAAATATTTTTATCTTTTTCAACCAAATTTTACTCCATGATATTATCCATGTCTCCTGGATTTTCAAAATTCCACTCACTGAAGTGGTAAAATTATGTTATATGTAAATTTTCAAATTCTTTTAGGAGGTGGGTAAAAGACGGTGAAAAGTTCAATAAAAGTTTTATATATCTAAAATTATTATAAAATGACTCCAACGAATTACATTGAACTTATATAGAAATTATGAACCAATTTGGACCAAAAATAAATTTATATAAAATAAATACTTATTTAAATAAAATGTTGGATTTTGAATAGTAACCCAGTGTTTTCACTATTCATCAAAAATTGAGAGTTTTCAGAAAAATACCAAACATTTACCCAAGGCTAATTACGATATTCTGAATCCAAAAAATGAAGTCCATTTCTAAAGATAAAATTTATAAAATTTTTAAAAAAAGTGGGTATTACTATTCATTACAGCTAGTTTATATAACGTATCATTGTTTATAAAAACTCGGTATTGCGTACAACACACACAATCGTGGAAGGTCGCAATTGCGTGTAATGCTAGCCAAGTCTGGGATGTGTATAGTGAAAGATCCTATTTTTTAACGTACAACACAAGAAATCAAAGAAATTAAAAATAATGTTTCTCATAAAATCTCGGTGTGTTACCTTCTACCCCCTTAAAATGAATTTCACCCTCGAAATTTGTCGGCGTTATAAATGGTTTACAACTCAAAGGTTTATTTAATAGAAACCCACATCATAAAAAGGAATACCAAAACATATCTTTAAAAACTAACATATGAAACGTAATGGTTACCCAAATTAACTAATCACAGGGTTTCCACATAGGAGAACATAGGTGAAAATATGGATATGGAAGAGAAATATAACCATCATGTTATGATGGAGAGTGGTAGAGAACATGGCTATAAAAATTCCTAAAATCACAAAGCCATAAATTTGTGATGATCTAAGGTACCATCTGATTCATCAGATATAAGAGCACTAAGACAAAAAATTTGGTTTTCAATATCATTTCCCAAAAGTTGAAAATTTTGATTTAGAAGAAATACGTACTTGATTTGAATACAATATTTCAGTTGATTGTGCCTTGAACACTTTCCACTTAATCTCTTAAAGAAATGATGTTGAATTTGTCTTCTTTGAAGTGTTAGCAGATCATGTGATAGAATTATAGGTCATTCCATCTATCTCAAACATAAGTTTGAAAAAGTGATATACATAAGTCCATCTATAGTGAGATTAATCAGATATGGTCCCAAAATGGACTTATTCTTCATCTATCATCCTTATTAATAAAATAAAACTAGTTTCTAAAAACCAAGGACTTCCTGTATTCCAGAGGTAGGTGATAAAGGCCTGTCGCACTTCGGTTGTGGGTTCGATTCCCACATCCTTGTCCGACGCGACGGGTTATCGCCAGTCTTGCAGGTTGTCCCTTTTTCTAAAACTATATTATTATAATATTCCATCAATAATATTGAAAAAAGTTCTATCTTTAAACAATACTATCTTATGTCTAACTTAATTCATTCTAATATTTAGGCTTATCTAAAATACTTCAGTCGAAGCTCATAGTATAAAGAAAATGATTACTTTAAAGGTGACATAACAAGCATGTGAATACCATCTTTTATCCCCCATATATCATATGATATATCTTGTTGGTCAAATTTCAAACATGTGAATACCATAATCATTTATTATCTTGAAAAATTAATACCCATTAAACTTTAGTGAAAACATGAATGATTTCAATAGTTAACTCTTTCCACATACCAAAATCCAAAAATTCTATATACTCAAACCATGATATAACTTTGTACTTATATTAGTCATGAGTGCATTAATACTATCAAACATCTCATTATCTCCTTATCCTTTCATTATGTACATATCATCTACCTTCCAAAATTATTTGAATAACCTTTCATGGTTTCCAGTACCATTTAACATATACTTTCAAATACTTTAGAAAAAAAATAGTGTAATAATCATTAGATGTGTCTTTATTCCATAGTACAATTACCTATACAACATAACTCTTGATAAACATAAATCATTGCACTACCTTCTTAAACCATTGACTGAGCTTCATCATTTTATTCTTCAAGACATATTTCATCTCATATTTCATTTGTAGTATCTTCATCATCATCAATATAAATACTACACATATGACCATGTTGATTCTCTTCAAGATATTTTCCCGCAAAATGCCCATACATTCCACATTTAAAAAATTTAACCATTGTTGATGTCTTCGCAATACCATTATCCTTTTCCATGGTGTTAACTGAACCTTTTCCTTTTCAATTATTGGCTTTTTGTCCTTCTATTCCACACCCAAATCATCTTCCAGTTCCTTTTAAACATTCTCCCCGATGCCTCTTACCACATGATTTACATGATGGAAATTGAACTTTCATTCCTCTATGATTATCATGAAACTCCATATTTCTCTTATTATCTGAGTCAAGAAACATACCAAAGTTGAGAGTATTGATCATATTATGGAATTGCTGATGAGGCATAATAACGATGCATGGGCTTCAAAATCCTGTTTCATTTGGTTGCTCATCATTCCATTGTCCATCGTGAATCTTCTTGTTTCTAGCAATTTTCTAAAACGCAAAAATATTAGTGTGAGAGGCAAAAATCATGCTAGGTAAAACAACAAAATAAAGGGGGAGTACCTTCAATATCTAACATCTTAGGATTAATTCTAATATCCTTATTGTAATTCTAGCACTATAACCTATTCTTATACATAACCTTAGGGACATCCCTAGACATACCATAGAAATATCTCTAGGGATCTCACTAAAGCTTTAGAATCCTAGTTTCCAAAGCTTATCTAAACCTTTCCTATGATACCAATTGTTGAGACCCAAAGATTTACGTACATAGAAAATACATTACCTTTTGAATAATACTTAAAACATAACAAAAACATACACAGAACGACCGTAATAGTTTAGTGTCTTTGGAAACTCGGAGTATAATATTTTAATCGTGTTGAATGATCTTTAAAATATACCATAAAGATCATCCCCTTATTTTCTTACCTGAAACCATTCATTAAATCCTGGGGAAAATAAAACATATAAAGCGTGAGCTCAAATGCTTAGTAAGGGTATGCGTTGAGAAAATAAAACAAACCATATACAGTTGAACTTCAAAACATGAACATAATACATAAACACCGAAATATTGAGCAATGATATAAAACATGTCAGTACAAAAGGCATAGAACATAAAGAAACATTAATCATGATAAATTAGCATGTCAATAAAACATGTAATTGTGGAAACCATTAAGCACATGTTATGATTTCCATAGTATCCAAGGCATTGCTGCCATGACCATTTTAGTGGACAAAGTCCCTTTCTGAATCGAGTTTGCTCCTCGTTCCAGTCCTTTATCACTGAACTGGATTACCATACCATTCCAGCCATGTCTATCTCATGAGATATAAATCTTTACGCAATACATTGGAGGGAGATATAGGTCCCACCCAGCTCATATTGAAATCATTCTTACGTGTGCCACAACATAAACATAAATCAATCATCATAACCCAAAGAATAAAATGGGTTTCATAAACATCATCCCATCATAACATAATCCGTATATAAAAATGGATATCATTTCACCATAATTAAAATCAATCCATGAAAATAATAGAGACATTATATTTGAAACATGAACATACTGAATAATGGCATCTTAGATGGAATATAGTTTTGATAAAACACTTGAAAGGAATTCCTGAGGAAAATATCCTTTCTTTTTCAAAATCATTTTATTTTCACAAAATAAAATGCAATTATAAAGAAAATTATTTTTTTGAAAATAGTCATGAAATCTTGTAGAGTAAGCTTCATTAAGAAAATGCGTTATGAAACTATAAAAATCCGTTCATGTCGTACAAGTTAAAAAAACATTCTCATTGTTTTTTTGTCAAAAAATCAAAAAGATCCTCGTATGATAAAATAATAAATATTCCTTTCATAACATGTGGTAAAAGTAAAAAATTGGTAAAAATTACTTAAAAAAAAATATAAAAACACATTTAGAAAACATGGACTTGGATGATAACAATAACCCTAGTAAATACATATGAATAAACAATCTCGGATAAGAACGTGATTGGAATAAATATCCCTTACCTTAGGCCCGATATGCTTCGTACGTATCCGAACATCCAGTATAATGATTTAAATAATTTCATCGACTTATTACAGAATCATAATCATTGTTATGATATCATATATGATTTACTTATTACTTTATATTACCAGTTCTTTTATAAGTTCCATGTTAAAGCAACGTTTTGGGTAAAATCGTTTTATTTATCGTAGGTGTTTGGACTTGTTGTTCTTGATATTTTTATTACTTATATCTTGATTTAATTACTTCTAGAATGTAAATAATGATTTATATATCATATATAAATTCTGTATATATATATATATATATAATAGATATATAATTGAAATGAAATACACCGTTCATGGAGACGGTAGGCCATACGTACGCATGAACGCTGTTTTCATTTCCTTATTCAATTGAATGGAAGTAAGTAGATGAAATATATATATATACATAAATCCATTAGCTTTACCATGTCATATATTTCATTAATATTAATTATATATTCTTTAAAATCATTCTTTAATGGTTAACATGGCGAATGAATCTCATCACGTCGTGGAGACGGTAATCCATACGTACGCACGAGCGATAATATCTTTCCCATAATTATTGAAGTGAATTGGAGTGGATGATATAATCTCACAGAATCAGTATGATGTTATAATAACTATATATTGTTATTCTTTACACCATCATACCCATCAAATTAAGTTGGTGGTCGAAAAATAGATTACACAATGACATGGAGACGGTATTCCGTACGTACGCACGCGCTGTGATTTCATTTTCCGTAGGATGGATAGAAGGTGAAATGGGGTTGTTTCATATTTATAATAACATATCAGTATGTTAGTGATACCGATGTTATTAATTTATATTGAAACAAATAAAGAATGATATGTTGAAGAAGAATGAAAACTTGAAAGAATTGGTAGAAGAGTTTACCTCTTCTTCGACGCACCTCTTTTAAACTTCCTCTAAGGGCACTAGAGTTGGTCTTCTGAGAAGACCAGAACATCAATGATATAACTAGAGAGTCTGAGAAGAGTAATTTTGGGGGGTTTTCCGAGCATCAATGCTTAAAAGGATGTGAACAGAAGAGGGAAGGGGTTCCCTTTTTATAAGGGAGGAGAGGGGAACCTTAGAAGAAACATAAAGTATTATTTTATAATAAAGTCATATTCGGTTTTTAGTAGCTCCAAATTGATTTATTTCGAATCTTAGGAGTGGAGGAGTCTAAATCTTCTCAACCAATAAGTTTTATACAAGTTTAGGTTATTATTTTAACCTTATCATTTAGATTTAACTCTAAGTTTAATAATTTAACTTTTACCGTGTCTTTTTGTTTTCTTACACTATATAGTTAATAAACATACACTAACAAGCCAAACAAACCCCAAGTGGTTCATTATTAATATATATAACCTTATCTATGTCATTTGGCCGAACCTTATATTTTTAGGAATAGAATAACAATTAATAATATAATATTTGTTTTAAACACAATTTTATGTCAATTTTGACAATATTTGGTACTTGATTTTTGTGAAAATCATCAAATCATGATCAGTTCAAAAAAAGTTTATTAAATATATAATAACATGTCATTTTAACCTAGAAAATTAGTGTAATTCATAAAAAGTCTCATATTACATTTATTAGGTTATTTATAACATCAATTCAGTTAATATTTCATTAATAATGTAATTACTGCATCATCATTGTGTCATAAATAAATTAATTTATTTAATGTCTAAAAATTTAAAATAAGTTACCATTATGTAGAAAAGATTTTTATCTATCTAATGAATAATTATATTCAAATTGATCTTATTTATAACCCTATATGAAAAAACTTTTAGTTATTAAACATTGATTATAACTATTTTAACAATTTTTTAAATAAAATAATAATAAATGTCTTATTCTAATCGAAGTGGACCTGAATGGTAATATTTTATTAATAAGGTTGTTTTTTGTCGAATAACACTTATACAGTATAATTAGGACATGTTTTAGGGTAATAATAATATCATTTTTACCCTTAATTACCTTATTTACTTTTAACCGTGGTAAATAAAAGTAAACAGTTACTATTCACCAAAAATTATTTTTATCTTATTGAACCACATTTTACTCCTTTATATTAACCGTGTCTCTCGGATTTTAAAATTCCACTTACATAAGTAGTAAAATTAAGGTTTATGTAAATTTTCAAATTCTCCTATGAGGTCGGTAAAAGATGGTGAAACGTTCAATAAAATTTTTATATATCTAAAATTATTATAAAATGACTCCAATGAATTACATTGAACTTATATAGGTATTATGTATAAAATATGACATAAAATAATTTTAAATAAAATAAATAATTATTTAAATAAAAATTCTGTTTTTAAATAGTAACTCCGTGTTTTCACTATTCATCAAAAATTGAATGTTTTCAGAGAAATACCAAAAATTCACCCTAGGCTAATTTCGATATTCTGAATCCAAAAATGAAGTCCATTTCAAAGGATAAAATTTATAAAATTTAAAAAAGTTTGTATTACTATTCATAACGGCTAGTTTATATAACATATCATTATTTAGTGAAACCCGGTATTGCATACAACACACATTATCGTGGAAGGTCGTGATTGCGTGTAATGCAAGCCAAGTCATGGATGAGGGTAGTTCAAGCTCCTTTTGGTGTAGCGTACCACCCAAGACATCAATGAAATTAAAAATAATATTTTTCATAAAATATCGGGGTGTTACTCAGTGTCACATATTACTTAAAATACATCGTGGTAAAATTATCAAGTGATAAATCTTCCTGAATAGAGATGAAGTCGGCAGTGTTGGCGATTTTATTCATCAAACACCATATATAATTATTTCCTTTATATATTTTTTAATGACATTAGAACAAATCCATGGTGATATTATCGCATATTTATTTTTTAGTTGGTGAGGTTTCTATCATCCCTTTCAAAAAATAATGATCTCTTTTGAATTTCTAACATTGAAAGTACTTTTAGGTGAACCCAAAAATATCATTTTTCATTTTTGTCTCCCTAGAAGTGCTTTATGAATTCTCAATAAAAATTGTTACTTCTGAGATAGGTGTTGATTGATGAGTTATGTATATCATCCAAAACCTATATCTTTATATCGTACTAATTTCATATATGGATTATTTTTCATAAATAAATGAATCTATCGTTATCAATTGAAGAGTTATCAGTTCCTTTTTTACTCTCATCCCCTTTTTTGGATCCAAATCAATCATTTATTACACATTGATATTTTCTTGGATAGATGATTAAAAAATCATTTTTGAAATGTATGATGATTTCCCTATCCTTAGGACTCATAGATATATCCTTTCATAACATTAAATATTGACTCGTTCATAATAATAATCAGGTATAGTGTAGGAGGTTCTTTTTTTCAACTAGAATTTACTACATTATTCACCATTCCACTTGGTAGAAAATTATAAAATAATATTCATTAATTATTTCTAAGAATAGTTGTAGAATTATCTTCATCTCTTTCTTATTTGATAAATATATTAAACTTATATGATCATTATATATGTAACATATCTCATTGTCGAGGTAATGCCTCCAAATATTCAGTGAAAAGATCGTAGTTGAAAACTCTTAATCATGAAATATATAATAATTTTAATGGATCATCACTTTTTTAAATGTATAAGATATCACAGTGACATTTCTATGGAGTGTAATACCCATTCAATTATTTAAGGATACATTATAAATAAAAAACATCTCCACTTAAGGGTAGTGTGTGTACAGGTTCTATAAAAAACCTCTTCTTGACCTACATAATCTCTTCTTCACATTCTTACTTCTAGAGATATATAACTCCATTAAATGTTAACCAAGATTATAGGATATAAAATAATGAGAAATTAAACACAAGGTTTCATTTGTATCATATAATTCTTAGAAAACTAATGGTCCTCATGACACTTCATGGTCTGATCCATTCCAAAATTTCTAATTTATTTGAAGGATACACACAAACCATTTGACACATTATCAATGAACCAATGAATGCGACCTACCATATCCAAAAGTAACACTTGATAAAATTAATATAAAATTTCTCATTCCTTATTGTATCCAATAAATTACTTATATGTTTCTCATGTTCTTCCTTTTTCAGGGAGTATATTGTAAGTCTGAATATTTTAGGTGAATTTGTAAGTCTGAATATAATAACCATGATTACATAGTCTCTATATCTTATATTAAATGTTTCACTTTGAATATATATTATCTTCAACTTATAAAAATAACCACTACTATTAAAATCCACTCTTGTGTATTATTCATGCACCATCTCCAATATTATGAAATAAACTTCTCTCGCTATTTTTATTGATTTGTTTTCTTCCAATATATAATTATTAGACATAGATATGGAAAAATTTTCACTCCCACTATTTTAAATAATAATAATTATAGAATATAATAAAGATTTATGTATCATTGGATTCAAATAAATCCAACTATAAAAAAACATACAGCCTTTGTATCTCATTTACACGAACAACTAAAATAAAATTAAAAATAAGGGTAATGTGATACATCACTTTTCCATATGTAAAAGTGTAAGGTTAAACATTCAGATTTATCATTAGTCTTCAAAATATTTCCTTAACATTAATTTTAAAATGATATCATAAATAGGATTAATAGTTTCAAATATCTCAAGATTCAGAACTCTATTAGAATCATTATTCTTGACAAAATGATATTTCATATCAAGCTGTTTTGATACTAATTGTTACACAATTGTTTTTGATAAATTTATTTATCTTTTATTATCAAAATAAACATGTATATTAAAATAAACATTCACCTTTAAGTAGTAATGTTTTATAATTCATCAATAGAATCTATGAGAATGACTATGTAGTAGATATATACAGATATTTAAGTGTGAAAAAAAAATTAATTTTTAAATTAAAACTATAACACCTAATTCCAACAATGAAAGTCACAACTAAATATACTCTATCATCTATTATTTTTCACCCAATTAATATTTTTTAATCTAAACTTCATATTTTCACATCTTCATTCAATATACAACCCATAATGTGTTGTTCTCAATATATATAGTGATTATTTTTGAATCTTACTAGTTTGATTATTTAGAGTAACATTGGATCCATAGGTAAACTTATAATATATATATATATAATATGAAGTCTTAATTAAATATATATTATACTTCTAATTACCTTGATGAATTATTTTTTATTAGACTTGGAACAATTTCATTTTCCCCAAATTTAACAACATCTATTATAGGCATTAGAACTAATTTTAGATTTAATCACCTCTATTGTATAATTATCATGGGATATAAATATAAAATTTTTCTATTGTACAACTTTTATTAAAAAAATTCAACTCTCCATGAATTGATATCTCAATTTCATTTAAAATTTTTTCATCACACATTATACAAAAGTATTATTTACCCCCAAAAAATATTATGTTATCAATATTTGTAATAATAATTATATTAATTTTTTTTGTAAACATTTGAACTTATTTTATACATTAATTAAAATTTTTAAATCCCAAAATAGTGTCATTTTATGGGAAAATGTATCATTTTTAGTTTTAAGAGGTATTTTTAGGTTAATTGAAAATATGAAAAAAAATTGGATTTTAACTCTTTATTTTTATTCATTATTTTAGCCAAAATATATTATTTACTAATATGAATAATGAATTTTTTATGAGTCTTCCTTTTTTATTTTTTCATTAATTTAAACTCAACCAAATGATTAATCCATCATTTCTTTTATACAATCAATTAGTATACTATTACTTTTCTATGAATCCATATATTTCATATTATAACATATCAATGAAACCCTATTACTAGTTTCCTACTAAGATTTATTTATCCAACCCTACATGGAAACATTACTTCATCTCAATTATGTATGTTTTTCTTTGAGTTAACCGTTTTTACATGGGAATTAGTTAGAGATAATGGATAGGTGTAGCATCACATGAGAAAAATGCTAATACTTGAAATCATTTTCATAATTGTTTCAATGTCCCAGTGATCATATATTCCTAGAAACTAAAAAGTTTACTGTCTTTAGAGAAAATATTCATAAACATATTATCACACATTATATATTCAACATCTCTCAGAAATATATCTACATAGAAAATAATTTTGGATGAATTCCTATAAATAATCTCTTGGGAAAGTGGAAAACAAAAGGATTGATTATAAATGAACATTATATGAAGACTTATCAATATTTATTAATTTTTTTTATCATAAGAATGTGAGAATACCTTAATATAAAAAATAATGAAAATTAATGATTCAAATCACAGCTCATGTCATGATATCATATTATCATAGATGGACCATCTAAAAATAATAAAACATATAATATATCTTAAAACATTTGAAAATAATAAAAAATAGTGGAAAAATAAAATTCTATTACGGTTGAATGTGTAAATGTGGCATTAACATAATCGTAGAAATCATATCATATGTCAATGTTAACTAGAAATACCTTTATAACATTGTAGACCAGACAACAATCCCTATTTAACATAACATAGAGTCTCACACATCACTATATTATTCCAATACTTAATCGAGAATCATAACCAATTAATCAGTATTTTCATATAAGATTGAATGAATTATCTAATGAATTAGAGGGTTTTATAAGGACCACCCATCATATAACGAAATACAATATATATGTATGCCACATGAAATTAGCATAAAATGTATAATAAAAAACTCAATGTAGGAATAATGGGATCCATATCAATTCTTAACATTATCACAATTTATGGGACTTTAAAACCCCTAATTTTAGATGAAATTAAAATAAAGAAAATACGAATATAAAAAAGGCTAATGTTAAGAAATATGGGGTGGCAGATAATAAATAAATTGATAAAATTGAAATTTAATTTGTTATTATGTTTTCTCGGTATTTTTAGATAAATACCAACATGGATGAAAATGTTTTATAAATTCCATTAGAAATTACATAAAGATAAATAGGAAGATAAAAAATATATTATAACCATGTTATCTAAATTAATAAATTATTATATTTTGGAATGAAATAATATTGAAATAGAATAAATCCACTAAAAGGGGATTTAGAATTGTTCATGATAACATTATAAAAATCCATCAAGGAAGAATAATTGATGTGGGGATGTAAATTAAATATAAATGATACTGGATGAGAATAATAGTATAACCATATGAAAGAATAAAACAATCACGACATTTCATTTTCAAATTGGAATGATTATGATTCATGAAAAGGATTGGAGTCTTAAAAATTCCATAATTTGGCCTATTTTATTTATTTATCATTTCACCTATTTTATAATAACGTTATATTTATAAAAATGATGAATCTATTAGTAAATTATATTTCATTTTTCTTTTATTTATTATTAATAATTATTAAAATTTCATTAATAATATTTTTTTGGAAGTGAGAATAGATTATATGATTGTTTTCTGTTAAATTACCCCGTTTTTCTTTGATTTCATCATTTTGATTATTTATAATATATCATTTTTAAATATATTTATAGGTTACTAGAATAAATTAAAAAATATTTTATTAGATAATATACATGAACTGGCCATGTATGCGAGGGTAAGTAAATCAATGATATAGTCCTTATAGGTGGATGAAACTATCAATTATTGAAACTTGTCAAAAGAAAGTGATAAATAGTATATTTGAAAAATATATTCAAAATAGTTATATCTGTATCATAATAATGATAATTTTTTATTGAATAATATTCGAAATATTTTATAAAGGCATAAAACAATAATTTCCTTATTATAATATAAATAATTATATAGAAAGACAATGAAGAAAAGAATCAGAGACATCTCTCCATTAAAGAATTTCTCCTTTGTTAGAGACAAGAATAAGAAAAAGGGATCTAATATACCTATGAGTGTGTAAATGATTATAAATTATGCTTTGAGCAGTGACTGAGAATTTGTTTTAGAGGGGAATGGCGAATGTGTATTTATACATGAGAAGTGGGTTATTTTGTGTCAAAATATTGATTATTTTATCATTTGTGGAAAATAATTTCAAGAAGAGATAATTCACACAAATTTTATTATATTTTATTATTAAAATTAAGGTTATTTTAAAATATAATAATGCAAAAACATAATTTCATCATTGAAATACTTCATTATAGGTAGATAATCAAATAGAGATTTTTTATTTTTATAAAATACATCATGGGGTTGATAATCTCAATCATCGGTTTATATATTCAATTGAATATTTATAAATTCATTTTTATTCTCATTAAATATTTTTTTAATAAATAGTTATAATAAATTTTTATATCATGGTTAAATAATACTCATGTCATAATAAATAGAGTGTTAGAAAAAAGATATTTAAAATTAACTAAAAAATAAATTTCATTATAAAACACCCAAAATTCATCTTATGATAACATAGTCATGATGATTCAAAAAATTATTCCATTTTTATGAAACTAAAACTACAAATCTTTGGAATGTGATCGGTATGTAAATCATATAATACATGGAAGTACAATATATTTAAAAGAAATTTTATTTTATTTTATTACAAGTATTTATATATATATATTTTTTATCATCAAATATTTGATATATTCGTGAAAATTATTATTTTTTTTAAAGATAATTAAAATTATATTAAATTAACCTTTTGAGTGAAATTAATGTTTTTAATATAAAAATGAGAAAATAGTTTTAGTGTAATTATTGTTATGAATGATGATGAGGATTACATGCCATTGGCCAATTAATTCTTCCAAATACATTATTATTAAAACTATATTAACATTTTTTGATATTTATACACAATACATAATATAAAATATATATTAATATTACTCTACAAATAATATAGTTATTTTCTTTTAAATGAATTTTTCTAACATTTTATTAGGTAATTTTTCATTAATAAAAACACGTATTGTAATATGTTAAAAAATAGATTACTGTGACATAATTATTATGATGATATGAAAAAAAAATAAACATAATTTAGTTATAATATTAAACTATATATGTTAAAATAATATTTAATATCCTAAAATATATATAAGAATATTTTTTAATGGAAGGAAAATGGAATTAGAACAACACATAATGATGTAGTTAGTGTTGTAACCCTATCAATATTTTCTCAAGCATTCGAGACCTATGACCTTGAATGGAATTATATTATA
This sequence comes from Viscum album, assembly GCA_963277665.1. Taxonomy (NCBI): domain Eukaryota; kingdom Viridiplantae; phylum Streptophyta; class Magnoliopsida; order Santalales; family Viscaceae; genus Viscum; species Viscum album. The sequence goes on from OY728166.1 coordinate 245,024,197, forward strand.
TAAATTCATATTTGAGCTACCATTTTTGATAAATTTTATGAATAAAATTAAATAATAGTTTGAAATAATAATCACCCATCATATGTGAAAGATATGTATATAAATGATTATTTTGTATTAAAAATAAATAAATTATTTTATGGAGTAATGTTAAAAAGGAAACAATTATAAGAATATTATTTTTAATTATTTGATGTTAAATTATACATCCTTTAGATAAATATTTATGTTTAAATGAATCGAGTAATAACAAAGAATGGGCGGGGGTAGAAGCAGTAGTTCAGTTTTTTATGGCTCAATCCATTTTAAAAGTTATCCCCTACAACATGTAAGTATTTATTTATTTATCATCTTTTTGTACTTACTAATTCACACAAATGTTTGAAATCTTGTAAAGAATAGAATATTTAAATCGTTATACTATAGTATGAGAAACTACATCCTTTCTATAACAACTCCCATGGGTCTATGGAAATTCACTATTTTTTAGAAGTGAATACATCTTATTCCAACCCCCATTAGACACCTTCAATATCCTGGCTGGAAAGATTATACTAACTCCCTTCAGATTAAAATATTCATTATAAATAAATTGACCAAAAACACAATAATGAAGACTTTGTTTAATTTAATGAAGAAATTACCTATCTATATCTTCTATACGACTTCACCGGATCCGAATATCTCATTCCAATAAGGACAGGTTCGATTGACGTTGTATGATGAAATAATTCAAAATTTTCATTTCTCGAAATCTGATAAAACAATAGTCTAATACTCTATATTCAAATTAAATTAATATGATTTTTTTTAAACTCAATCTACAAGACTCAGACAATACTCAAATGTTAAATATGATAATCCTATTTCTAGTAAAAAACATTCATGTGTCGTATCTTCTTCTTAGATCTCAGAAAAGAAATAATAAACATGGCCATAAATTTTTAGCACAACATAAATATTACTCTCAATTAAAAACTGGAAAATGTGAATGAACTATGTCTATATTTATATGTGTCTCATAAAATAAAAACCAAGAAACTTGAAAATTTCCAAGTTCCTAAAATTTTAAAAACTCCAAAAATTACTCATATTTAAATAGTATATTTTACTTCTTCAACCCTTATATGACTTGTCTAAGATTTATACTGAATTGAATATCATGTTTCACCCCAACAAATATTCACAAATCTACTTCTCTGTAATCAACATTCTTGAATATTGTATATTTTTTCAGTACTATTTAACCTCTTCAACACATTATGATGAAATCAAGCAACTTCAGTGTCATTTAAATATTTGGTTTTACCTTTCATTAATAGATAATTAAGGCCTGACTCTCATTCTTTTTCCATTAATATCAGACTTTAACTATAATATTATTATGATATTCCTTTCATTCCCATGTCATTATGATCCAACTTTCTGTCACAGCTCATTACAATTTCCCTTTTTTCATCTAATTTATTCTCATTAAAATTCCTTTTCAGCGTCAGTATGATCATCATTCCTTCCCAAAGTCAGCCTGATATAATCCTCATAAGGATGGAATTCTCATTATAGACAAATTCTAATTACGATTGAAATATCCACACTAAAACATTAAAATTATTCAAAAATCATCATCTTTAACCATTATAACTTTTAAAGACATCTAATTCTGATACTTATAGATCTAATATTATCATTACGAATCATCAATTTCTTCAAAATCATTTATCATGACAGTTTTCATGATTTTTGAGAACACTATTATCAGAAAAAAATTGTTTGATTAAGTTTATAAAGTATCAATACTTTCTAACTTCTGACTTCACAATCTTCTTTAAAAATTCATCAACAATAATAAGACTTATTCAAAAAGAATATTCTAACATTATAAAAAATACTGAGACCGATGTATCCTGAACATCATCAAGATATAACTATTACCTATGACACATTTGATTATAATAACTTCATCTTTTAGAACACTATTGCATCTGGGGATACTCGGTCTGATACACTGTGTTTGGTAGTTCTCATTCCAATCCTTTGAGTCTGGAAAACAAATTTATTTAAATAAAAACTTTTCTTCCCCATTGTTTATGTGTTTGGAAATTTGACTTCTTTCAACTTTATATTAAAACTCATTAAGATTTACTGTTTCAGATTTCTGAATAATAAAAAAATTATTATACAAAAGGAATAGTTTTCAACTAATACAATAAATATTTGTTAAACCAATTTATCACAAATGTTCTTCAATATCCCCCATTGGATATTTTAACAACCCTTATTAACAAATTTTTCAACTCTCAGAACTTTTTCACCACTCAAATTTTGCAAACAACTCATATTATTTTGAATTTCATCAAAATATATTCTTTCTCAAATTAGAGTGTCATGAAACCAAACTACTGGATAAAATAATGATTTTTAAGGAATACCATCCCTCGATGAGATGTATGGTTTTCATCCATGTAGAGATAAAAATTACACACTTTTATATTCTAGTCTCCCACTTTTATTTTTTCCTCTCAATCATTTTATGATAACCATATATTCAGATTTTTAAAATAAAGATAATTAAAAACTTCATACAATACAATGTTGTTAACATCTCCCCAAATTTTTTAACATAATGTAATGTATGGTGGGAGTAATTAATATTGAGGATTACTAAGTCATGGGACGAGGCTAAACAAGAATTTGCAGTATAAATCCCATAAATCATTCATTTGAAATGGTTTTCTGTAATTATCAAAATTTTGATAATTTTTTTAGATGTATTCTAGTATAACATCTCAAGTGGAAACATTATCCTTTATAAAGTGAAACATTATATAAGTTTATTTTGACCTTGATTGTTAGAATAGAATTTTTTAAAGATAAATTTCTGTTTGATTATCCCAAACTATATTTAATATTATAGAAACATTTTATTTGAAATATTAGAGCTAAATATGACTCCAAAATATTATAGTACAAGTTTCTATTACTGTAACATATTAATATTCCTCAATGATTAAGGTTAATGAATATTTTTTCATACCATTCCAAATCACACACAATTCACCAATGGAATGTGTCTCTCATATGGTAAATTTTATATCATTAAAATCTGTAACCCAATTGGCATCAATATAACCATAAAACATCATCACACAATTTCTTTTGTATAACACCACATTTGAAGTTGTTCCTTTGACATATATCATAATCCTTTTTTATTCCATCATATGTGATTTTTTTGAGATTACTTTGATACATGGGACACAAAGTCACATCATAAAAAATTCCAGGACTTGATGATGTAAGTTAATGTAAACATTATATCAGATTCCAAAATTCATTCTGCTCCACACACTTTCGGTAATCATATTTTCTCAAGTTTGTGCTCACAAATATTGGAGTACAAACTTCTTTGGATTATTACATCCCAATATTGTTTAACAATTCCCTTGAATACTTATCTGGAGATAAGAAACTATATTTTATATTGTTATAAAACTTGTATGCGAAAGAATAAAGTTAATTCCCCCAATATTGATATTTCCAAATTATTACTCATTTTTGTAGTTAATCATTAAAAAATGACATCTACATCTATATGAATATTTATTTCATCAACATAAAAAAACTACAGTTTGAGTTCCAGAGTCGACATATTTCACATATAAATTGTTATCATATTTTCCATTAGAAAATTTCAAAATTCTTAAACAATTTTCATGGTTTCAATACCAATATCATGGAGCATGTTTCAGACTCTACAAATATTTTTGTAGTATAAATTTTTGTTTTTATCCTCATCAAGTTTATAACTATATATTTAATCAATGTAAACGTTTTCCTGATTCTAAACATTTATGAAATATGACTTTAAACCCATCTAAAAAACATTTTAATTATGATGTGGAGCCATAGAAATGTATATTCTAATAGTTTCTAATCATGAAATTGGGGAAAAAAATTCTTCAAAATCCACACCTTCCACCATTTCAAATCCTTTAAAAAACATCTTGTATTTTTTTCTTCAATCTATTATATGTTCATTCAAATTTTTTCTATAAACCCTCTTTGTCAAAAAATCAATTTTATTTGCAGGCCATGGAACAAGTTACCATGTCTCATTTTTATCACTCTAATCCATATATTAATTAATATAATCCACACATTATTTTTGTTAATAATCTTTAGAAACATATTATGCTTCATCTTATGAGATAAGTGATTTTTGGTTCACTAATATTAACTTCCTTCTAGTCTGAAATAGAGTGTTCTCATTTTCAACAATGCTTTCAGACACAACATGTTTTTGTAAGATGGTAAATTTCAATGTTCCTCTTACAACTAAACATTCCTCGTCACATGATTCAATTTAATCATGGTAAGGATTTTTTGACATAATTTATCTATTATTGGAAATATCATGTTTATCCTCCTCAACATTCTCAAAAAAAATATGTTAATGTTTTTTTATTTTCAATTACATTCACAATACATGAGTCAAAAAAATTTATAAATGTTTGTTCCAAAAATTTTAACTTCATTTATTGTTTGAATAACCCCTTAATGCTCATTACCCATCTTTCTCATCTATCTTTCCCCAATCCAGATTTTTTATTTTAAAAAACATGGACTTCAAAAATGTTATTGTACTTCAAAAAATGATTTTTTAATAAAAAAATTACATAATAATTCATATTGGATTATATTCTCAATAAATATTTTTTATTAACATATACAATAATAATAACATCTTATCTCTAATAGAACATTGAATGTTTGAATTTTACTTACATTTTTCTTCCTATTACCACCAAACATCAATTCATTCTTTCTGATACTCTATTTTTCTATAGAGTATAGGGAGAACTATAGTAACGTTTGATTCCATGATTTCTCAGATAAGTTTCAAATGTGTTTCTTGTGAATTCAGTATTATTATCACTTATCAACTTCTTTATATAATCCCTCATTTCATTTTCAACACAATTTCTGAAACACCAAAATATTTATACAACCATAGACTTCTGTTTCATAAACATGATATTTGTAATCTAAGTGAAATAATCAATGGAAGTGAGAATGTATAAATCTCCATTTTTTGATTAATGTCTCATTGGACCACATAACACAATATTAATAAATTCAAGAGGTCTGGTAGATTGAATCTCAAATATCTATTACTTTTTTAGTAATCTTATTTTTCTGAAAAATAACTAAAACATCTTTATAGATTATTTTTAATAATATAAAATAATGGGTAGGATGTACTTATAGTGTTTTTTCATGTTTTTCATTACAAGATTTCCCTATCTCTATGACCACAAATTATTCCATATTTTACACTTATATAAAATGAGTTGTTATGTTCTCTAATATAGAATATATTACCACTAGTTCATTTACATTGTGTAATTTCTTTTAAATTATTCACACTTTTTATAACACATGAATATTTTTTGTTGATATCTTATTTCATATAATAAGAATGTTTACTTACACTGAGTATGTTATGCTTTATCACATCAAAAAAAAAATATAAATTTCATTATTTAGGCTTTATTATCATTCATTTTGATTGGTTTTATTTTTAAGAAAAAATAGATACCAAATCTAACTTCTCATCTATCATAAATTACAATATGATTAAATATTTTTATATCACCTATTTTCTGTGTAGACCATCCACTATTAAGAATCCTTGGATTATTTATCTTAATTTCTTTTTAAGTTGTATCAAAAATAATATCTATTTCTTTAACATTCTTCTGTCCATCTACATTTTCTTTCCTACCATAAGAAACATGATCTAAAAAATGTTTTATAAATTTCTTTGTCTTGATGACCAACATTATCACATCATTTATAAACTTCTTCCAGATATTCAAATTGATTGTTTTGTTGGAAGGTTTCTAACATCATGACATTTTCCTTTTCTAGCTTCTTGTGGGTTAGGAATGTTACTCAGTCTACTTAAACTATTTCTTCCACTTTTCAAAAATCATGTTATAGATAAAGTTAATTTATTCCAATAATTATATTCCCTATGGATATCGATTCCAAAACTCCAAAAATAGCCATTAAATATTGATTTTATATCGAAGAAAATATTTCTCTAATGAACCTTTTTTGAGGATGGTATCTTTTTTTGTTCTAAAATTCTCTTATCATGGACTAACATTCCACTTTGGTGTGTTTTTAACTTTTATAGATGGAATAATTTTCTCACACCTTTTATCAGCCCATGATTTCTCAATACTTCTTTGAAAACATGAAATGTTAAAAAAATCAGATGAAATATTTTTTTTATTATCTGAGGTTTTACCTAATTTTTAATTTTTAATTTCACTAAAACTTTAGATTTCTCACCTTTTACATCAAATTATTTTTTTAGTTTTCATTTATAATCAATATAGTACTTTTATACTAAAGATGTTATGATTAAACCTTGTTAAATTCCTCATCCTTAGCATCCAACTTCATACTGATATCTTCCACTATATTTCATAGATCATAAATTCTATGTTTGTAACATAATATCTCCTGAATGTATTCTTCCTCCTAGTTGATGAAAATTTTCTTTCTTCAGTAACCTCATCACAATATCTATTTATTAGTATTTTATATTTATTAGGAGGTATTTTTTCTCTAGAAATTCGAGAAGATTTGATCTGAGCTAATACAATTTATAATATTCTTTACCTCCTTATTCATCACTATTTTAGGAGTCTTCGACTTTAAAAACTTATAAAATAAATTTTCTAACATTTTATGAACTGTCATTTTCAAATGAATTATTTTTAGGCGAGTCATATTTAGCTTTCTAACTAAACATACTTCTCTGGTTAAAAGTAAATTTATTCATCTATTTTTTAATAGAATTTATTAATTATCATATGTTTCCACATCTAACATCGAGTTTTTTTCGTCAAGAACATATCGGTATTATCCAATATTATTCTTAGGAAAAATCATAGATATGTTTCTGATTCTACCACACTAAAAACATTTGAGTGAAATCTTACCCTTATATTTTCTTTTTCCACTTTGATAGTTCATGGATATAAGAGACATGATTTTTTTCATTCAACTCATCATCTTACTTATATTAAGAGTCACAAGGATAAACATATTCATCATTTTATATTTTCATTTTTCTCATGGATTCAAAATCCATTCATCTTTCATCATATTTGTGAACACTGGATCTTTCCTCATTTGGTAAGTTACAATGAATGTTTCATCTGTATTAAAGCATTATTATCTTTTAAATATGAAATTTTAAAATACAATCTGTCTGGAGTGTTTATCATAAGTTTCTTCAGAATGGATGAATCATCTATGAAATCTTCGAATCCATTAATATTTCAATCAATTTCATTTTCTATGATGTTTTATTCACCAAAAAAATTTCATCACTATTTTTGATGTTTTCATACTTCATACACCAGATTTCTATTTTTTTTCTTACCATTAGTATTTCCTTCAAAAGCATTGCCTTGATTATCCAAAAAACACGTTGATTTTTTGAGACCCAACACCTTCTGATAAACATATTATGTTATGGAGAAAATGATATCATTTCTAAATTTTTCATCAACATATATATTTATCTTTTAAGCTAAAATCATTAGACCATATTTCTCATTAAGTGGAAAACCAATTCATATAGTAATAAAAACATCAAATATTGGACATAGAAGATAAGGAATCCTCGTATTTTTCATCTATAATAATTGTTTCAATTAAATTATGGAATATATATATTGTTGATAGCTTTGATATTATCTAAGATATGGATTCAAAAAGGTAACCTTTCCTCTGATTCCAATTGAAGTTCACATGATCAAATAATAATTGATAAAGAGTGGTTGAATTAGTGATTCACTTTTATATGTTTTAATAATTTTTAAATGTTTACCCCTATAACCTATTATTATTTATTTAATTATCATATTTTTATAAATACTCATACCTAAAATGTAGGAAATAATGTAAAGCACATCAGATTTACAAGGTTTGACCATAGTGTGGGAACCAAAATCCTCTCCATAGCCACTCCTATGGGTCTATAGAAATTCACAATTTTTATGAAGTGAATAAAACTAATTACAACTCCCAATAAATAAATTCTATATCATTATGGGAAATATTATACTTACTATCTTCTGTTTTTAGGTTTCTTACAAAAACAATAAACCAAAATAAAAGAATAAATTATATTTTTAAATTTCACCACAAATTCTCGGTTCTTATCCTCATATCGATTTGGATGGATCTGAATCCCTAAATTTTAAGAGGAAAGGTGTGATAGGCTTAGTACAATGAACTAATTCATAATATGATTTTCTAAAACTCTCTTTAAAATCATAGTTTCATCTTCTTCAGTCTGATTGAGTATATTTGAATGACTAAATATGATTTTGTTCAATCTCAATCTACATAACTCAGATTTTTCTCAAACATTCAATAAAATCTTTCTTAGTTTAATCAAAAAAAATTCAATTGTTTTCTCCTCTTTTGAGATATCGACCTTGAAATAATGATCATAGCTATAATTTTTCACTACTCTACCTATTTTATCAAAAGAAAAAGTTAAAAATTTATTATGATGTGTGTCTCTATTTGTAGGTGACTCATAAAAGAAAAAGTGGGAAACATGGAAACATTCTCCTCTTACACAAATTTAAAAATCTCCAAAAATCAATCATATTTAAATATCAAATTTGACATCCTTAAACCTTATTATATTTCTCCAAGATTTAAACTATTTTCAATATCATGTTTGACCACATTGACTCTTCATATGTCACATTCATTGTAATAGCCCTTCTAAAACATCATATATTTTATTTAGTATAATGAATCATCGTCAACTAATTACAATGAATGTTCCTTGGATTAATCTTCCTATACATTCAATGATATTACATTCTTTATCATCTCTTTATGATCTTATTTTGATTCTAATCTCATTATGATTATCCTTTCTTTCTCAGCTCGTTATGATATTACTTTCATTCTTATCTCATTATGATCTGTCTTTCTTCTTCAAAGCTAGTCGGATTGACATTCATTATCAGAGTTATACTAGTCGTCTTTCTTTCTCTGAGGCATTTTCATGGGATCCACATAATTATGGAATTTTCATTATGATGGAATTCTCATTATGATGGAATTATTCTCACTAAAAACATTGTAAATCTAAAAAATTCAACAACTATACATATTATAACTTATAAAAACATATGATTCTGGGACATCCTGATCTAATAAAATTCTTATGAGTCCCCAATTAGTTATAAATCTTTTATCCTAATACTTTTCATGTTTTTTGAGAACTCAATGATCATCAAAGAATTTTCTGATTTAGTTTGAAATAAATGAAAACTTTCTAACTCCTGACATCAAGATCATCATTATAACATCCTCAGAAATATTACGACTCCTTTTGAAAGTAAAATATCAATTTCTATCCAAATATGAGTTTGAATGATACTGAACACTGTATTGATGTACCTAAGACCAATGGAGCATTCAATCAATAACACCAACATTCTCACCACCATTTCATCCGATGCTGCTCAGTCCGATACTGTGTTTTTGGGGACTCTCAATCCGATCATAAGAGTATAAAAAGAAATTTATTTAAAGAAAAAAACTTCAACCTCTTAATTTTTTGGTTTGAAAATTAAAAAAATCCCAATTTCTTATAGAACACATTACGATGTACTAATTCTAATTCTTGAAATAAAAATTATAATACAAAAAGGATTATTGTAAACAAATTCAAAAAATTTGTCAAAGAAATATATAACAAGATTTCTTCACAGATAAACCTCACAATTTTATTATATTGGTTGAAGAATGTGAGGTTTCATTTCTCACATCATATCATTAGGTTCCCATGTACCATCCAAAAATGTAATCATTTTTCATATAACATTAAAGAGGTGAGTGGCCCTCATCTAAAACACCTTTTCTCTTTGATTAATGATCTAAATTATTTTCCAATTATAAGAGAGAACATGTTTCAATGGTACAAAATCCTAGTTCTATACTTATCATGAATGTATTATACACTTACTTAATATTGATACATGGAACACATCATTTAGCTAAGAGAGGTTTATTGTAGGAGATAAGTAATAATACATAGTCCTTATATGATCAATGATATCAATGGGACTGATTTTTCTAGAGATCATCTTCCCCTTATTCCCAAACATCATAACCCTCTTCTAATGAGATATTTGATGGAATTCTTTATCAATGACTTAAAAATACATGTCTCATCGAAGATTATATTAATTTCTCTTCAATAAAATTTACAATTCATCTATATACTGATGAATGGTTTGAACCCTCTTAATCATTTCATAGAAATGATCTGGTCCCAAATATTTATTTTTACTCACTACAACCAAAAAATTAATAGTTATTCATCTTTTCCAATATAAATCATCATATAGTTCCCTTTTTATGGTAGAGTGGAAACAATTTTTATAAGAGATTTCGACATGTGGAAAATGTTGGTCCCAACTTACAACAAATTAAATTAATCATAATATTATTATATACTCTAGATATTTTATGGTTGATTCATATTTACCATCCATTTGAGGATGATAGTCTTTTTTAATGATTATATCTGTATCCAATTCGTGTGGAAGACTCCCCTATAATTTAAATTTCAACCTATAATCTGAAGCAGATAAAATTAAAATTGGTAGTCCTTGTGGCCTTACTAATTCCATTTTTGTATAACAAGGAATGGTTTTTGGGTAATTAGTACACCAAAATATAAATGATGTGTTCCAAATTTATATATTTATCAACCACTACCCAATTGGTATTATTTACTTTATAAATCATAAGAAGGATAATGAAAAAATTCCATGGTAATGTACTCGTATTTCTATTAGGGTATATTCAATAGTTTCATAATACCAATATACTTATATTACTCCACCTTATCTTTCTAGAATAAAAATCATTAAGATATATAATCTACAACATCTCTCTTCATATTATCCAACAGAATGTTTCTCTTTATATCTCTACATATTTTTTCTCATTAAATATAAAAAGATAATGATGAGCTATGTGCATCATCCAATAAATATTTCTTTAGTTATGATTCTAAAAGGACATAAATTTTTTCCAAAACCTTATAACACTAAAAATTTTAATTATGAACTCTATTGAACATCCTTTCTTTTTATAAATCTATAAATTATATTTTTTGGCCTCCTTTCTATTTAAATAGATGGACTATTTATCAATCATTCAGGAATGTTAGGATTTCATCCCTTATTTTATGATCTTCACATAAAACCCATGAATATTGTAATTATTTTTCACTCTAAATCATCATCAAATATACTATATCATAATCCTTTCTTATTAAATAATCTTCCATCTTTTTTCTCCCTAAAATGGTAATTCATTGATAAATCACAGTATATTATTAATTTAAATAATCACCTTTGATGCATTTTCAAATCCATATGTGTGAAAATTTAATTTATGATCTTATAATCATTATATAAATAACACTTTTATCTATAGATACAATTTTAAAAAGTAAGTCATGAAAATATTACTCCCACCATTTATAGATCACGAATTAGATAATTGTTTCTTGTGGGTCATCAATTAATGTGATACGTAAGTAATTTCAGTATCATTTCATAACATAATGCATCCAATGATATTCTATGAATCATAATTATATATAAATAATCCATAGACACAACAAAATAAAGTCAATATAGGTGTGGTGACCATCCTTTTCTTAATATTCTTAAATATTTCTTCACATTCATCTCTCCCAAGGAACACTACTCTATTCCATATTAAAATGGTAATTCGATTTTAACATCATGAATAATTTCTCAAAATGTGTCTATATTGTCTAATTAAACCAATAAAAATACATATATCTTTTATATGGGTTGGTCAGTTCCCTTCTTTAATCATAAATATCATTGATAGATCAATATATACACCCTAGATAGTGATTACATGTCTCTAGGGGGATAGGTTTTATAAAAAAAAATCCTGCACTTACTAAACATGGAATACAATTTTCTCTTTTATATGGTCTTCAATGAAATCCTATAGTTCTCTTAATGTTCATACATTATTTAAGATTGTTTTTGAATATCACCAAATAACATTTTCATGAATTTTCAAATTTAATTTATAAAGTCTTTATTAATTATATCAATAAATATTATTGGGGAATTTGTAAGTCCTTACTGCATCACATGTAAATAAAAGTTTCTATATATTATGGTTAGAGATTTCATTGATATATTTTCTCACTATAACATTATTGGGTGTTATCCCATTAAAATATCCTCCTTTAAAAAGTATTTATACCCTCTATGTTGATCAAATAATTCATCAATATGAGGTAGATGAAACTTTTTATTCACTATGATTTTATTAAGTTCACGGTAATTGATAAAAATATACATTTGTCCATCCTTATTGAAAAATAATACTACTGCACCCCATAGTGAACCATTTTGGTATATTATGAGAATATGATTCTTCCTTGAGGCGTGGATCATTTAATTTCTATATATCTTTATTTTATATGTTTAAATATGGACTGATATGACTTCTATTATAGGTCATGATGGTAATGAGGGTGTGTGGCGATAGTTTGGGGATTAGATCCATGATTTTGGAGTAAAATATGCCTGAAATATGGTTAGAGGAAACCGTTTGAGGTAGGAATCATGGTTATATAAAATAGTTTGAGGTTGTATAGTGGAATCATACATGCCACCCAGTTTGATTAACCATATGATTTGGGGTGCACGGTTGTGCAACCATGTTTGTAATTTTGATAGGGGAGAATTTTATGGATTTATAATGGTTATAAAAATCATTTGAGGGAACTTTTCCTGGTTCCCCTCCCTATAGAAAATCCTGAATGGTTGGCGCCCAATTCATAAAACCATACGACCAAACCATTTAATAGTTTAATTCATAGGAAACTATCATTTTACCTAAAATTTATTAGGTTTCTAAACCAAATTATGCATTTATACTACACACAACCACCCCTCTATTTTGTAGTGGTCTTTGGTTTCTATTCTAGGATTTTTCATCTACTCTCCATTCATGTTTGGATTCAAGGGATACTTATCTAGTTGTCTCTGCATCAGTGAGATCATGATTACTTTTGTGTTGTTCCCATTTGGTCTGGTATCGATTTTTCTAGTCAAATGCAAGATATTATTCCATATTAATTTGTTATACATATTTTCTTATATGTTTTAATGATCTAAGTTGAATCAAGTGCTAATATGAGATTATTTCTCTAGTATAATTCTATGGTAGGTTGACCTTTTCATTTTATTTAATGTCGAGGTGTTTTTATATGCCATTTTTTGAATTACCCAATTCTAAGGTGACACCATGCAACTAATTTAAAACCATGGAATAACTTTTTAAGCATGTCCTATATGATTAATGAGCCTCGTCAATTAATGATCATAGGTTCTATGACGCGATATTGTAACCACCCCATTGGGTATGTTTTTAAATTAAATGGACCATTATGACTGTATATGAAATAGGATATATTTGATGTTCCCCTTTTACACATTTCCTTCGGAATGTGAATTGTAAATTGAATCCATGAACTGAATTTTGAATTGACATGTGTCTTAAATTGTAGTATCAATTAAAATTAAATTTATTAAAAGGAAGGTATGGAGGACCATTCCCTTAGACCTTTCATTATAATGACTTGTTTAAGCATGAGAATCTTGTTATATGGAATTGAACAGGTGAGTAATTGAGAGGAAATCCTACTATGATTAGCCATGAATTTTCTCACATTCTAAGGTGAGTTTAAAATTTAAATATTCTTCATAATGACCTTGACATGGTTATATAAAACATTGTGAGGCTGTATAGTGGAATCCTACAGGCCACCCAGTTTGATTAACCCTATTATTTGGTGTGCATGGTTGTAAATTCATGTCTATAATTTTGATAGTTGAGACTTTCATGGATTGAGAATTGATAGAAAAATCATTTTAGGAAACTGTTCTTGATTCCCCTCCCTTAAAAAAGAGAATGAATATTTGGTTCACATTTTGTAAAACCATACTGGAAAACTGTGTGAATGTTTAATTCGTAAGAAATTATCTTTTTACCCAAAATTTATTATATTTCTCAAACTAATTATTTATTCATTCTACACAAAATAACCCCTCTATTTTTTATCACTATTTAGTTCCTATTCTAGGATTTTCCATTGACTCTCCATTCGATTTTGGATTCACGGTCAACTCATCTAGTTATATCTACATCGTTTAGATTTCAATTACTTTTGGGTTGTTCCCTTTTTGTTTGGTATCAGTTGTGATAGTCAGTTGCATGCTAATATTCCTTATTAATTGGTCACTCATATTTTCTTATATCATCTCATGATCTGAGTTGAATAATGAGATAATATTAGATGAGTTTTTAGTAATGTTCTATGGTTGGTAGTTTTATGACTTTAAAGTCAAAGTGTATATATATATTCCATTTTTTCATTTAGCCAATTTCCAGGAGACACCTTGCAATGAATTTAAAACCTTGAAATAAATTTTTAGGCATGCCCTATATGAAAATTGAGGTTCATAAATGAATAATCATAGGTTCTGGACCATGAAATTGGAACCACACCATTTGGTATGTTTTTTAATTAAATGTGCCATTAAAATTTTATATGAAATAGGATACCATTGATGTGTCACTTTTTCCCATTTTCATTGGAATGCGAATTGTAAATTGAATCAATGAATTGAATTTTGAATAGACATGTGAGTTTAATTGCAGTATCAATTGAAAATATATTGATTATGAGGAAGGTATGGAAGACCATTCCCTTGGAACATTCTTTATAATGGTTTGTTTAAGCATGGGATTCTTGTTATATGGAATTGAACACATGAGTAATTAAGAGGAAAGCCTGCTACGATTAGCCATGAATTTATTCAGCTTCTAAGGTGAGTTTAAAATTTAAATGTTCTTCATAATGACATTAAAATGATAAAATGAAATTATCTAAAAGGTATTAAATTGATTTACATATTTTGAATAAGACTTCGGTGACATAAGGATTCAATGAAGATTGCAATGGAATGACACATTTGGTATTTACCAAGCTTATTCATTAGTGACACTTCCGCTCCTTTTATAGACTACCAAGGATTGACTGATACGAGATAAATATTATATGTCATGTGATACTTGGATTCCATATGGATTTCCAAGGAAGGAATCATTGAAAAATTGATCATATATTCCATGGGTGATACTTCACCTCCCTTAGTGAACCGCTAAAGACATACTCGATTGACATGGATGTATACCACACCTAGAGAGATACCTGGGTTTTTGTTTTGATCTATATGTACGATATTATAGGGTATTGAGGTATAATCTAGATAGTAAGTTACCTGGAATCCAAA
Source organism: Viscum album (assembly GCA_963277665.1). Classification (NCBI taxonomy): domain Eukaryota; kingdom Viridiplantae; phylum Streptophyta; class Magnoliopsida; order Santalales; family Viscaceae; genus Viscum; species Viscum album. The sequence continues at coordinate 245,039,676 of OY728166.1, forward strand.
TTAGGAATTATAAGGAAAGTTTTTTCATCCTTAGTAAATAATTAGTGGAATGAAATATACAAAGTGGCTTCCAAACAAAAAAACCCATGTATTAGGTATTTGTTGGTAAATTATGGATGGAAGATTTATGTATACACTGATCGTGGTATCAAGGGGTACACTAAGAATTATTGTAGGTCTTCAGACTTATTGAAATGAGTTTCAATTATTAAATGAAACTATTTACAATTGGGAACGTAGATTTTATAGGATTTTTACTTTTATTACATCCATGAATTTTACATAACTGACTGATCTATTTTTTTAGATATTCACTGCTTGGATGGAACCAATCCTTTTTTGGTTTCTTACTGGTATTATTTCTCATACCTTGTTCTAGCCACCTTTGTGTACACGAATGCACTATATGATTGAAGGTATGGAAAAGGGTAAGTGACGTACTACTAGTTCTGGATAGCTATATTGGATCAGGGGAGCATGAGACTACGATGCGGCTCACAATGCTAATAGGGATGATTTTTACCCTTTTTAACTTTTGATATAAGTATTTTATTGCACTATTTGAACATGTTTTTCCTATTTCATTGAGACATATGACATTTATCACAATCATAATTATATATGAGTTTCCTCTTGACATTGTTATCAATTACTACTATGTATCTATTGTCTGTATGATTTACTTCTTTCAATACTTATGTTTTATTTGTAGTCTAATGTGCTACATTCTTGTAAAAGGGCATGGTCTACCCATAGACACAACCAAGGACCATAATACAAGTCATCGAGCTATAGAATTTGGGAATATGAACTTGATTCCATTTGGTGAATAACGCTCAGAGAAACATCCAGTGGAATCCGAGTCTGAGGCGTTACATATATAGAGAAGTAATCCTTTTTACATGTTACATAATCATTAATTTTTTAATTGAATGTGGACCATTTTATATGGAATCTTTGATATTGGAAAAAAAATCGATCATGACTACAATTGAAAACTCAACCTCATTTTCTAGTGAAGGGCAAATGGTTATTCAATAAATAACGTAATATATTCCCATAAAATTTTCATTTCACCATTGTTTATTTTCTCCCAAACCATTTGAGTCTAGAATCCATCATTATTGTGTAATAATTCCCATACAATATAATTTTTTTTACAATTGGAGTTTGTGAGAATATTTTTATTAATATTTTGTTTTTATATGTTTTTAGAAATAAAATTAAATTTAATTATCTTAATAATTGACAAGAGATTTATATAAGGAGATACAATCTTGACTAATATCACATAAAACTCCCCAAAGGAAAAAATTACTATATTTGGAGGAAGTAACTTAGAAAGAACATCATTTTGAAAATATTTATGTACCTTGATTATATCAACATTGAAAAAAGTGTTTTTAGAAAAAATTCAATATCTAGTTCTTAATTTTTTGAAACAAAATTCTTTACAAACACGTTTGATATGAAATAATGTGTAGAATCAAATTCAAAGAAGGCATTAGAAGATCTGTAGTGGAGAATAAGTGAAAATTTAAACACTTGAATATCATGATACACTTCAATAGTAGTTATTTTATAGGCTCATTCTTTTTACCTTGATATAAAAGGTTACTAATTTCTATTATCCTCATTATCCCTTGGATTGGGGAAATGGTTTTTATAATTATTATACTCATTGAATTTGAATCAATAATGTGTGATAGGTTCTTTATTTGGGGCCTTCATCTCCTATATTAAATAAAAATACCTCTTCACACCCTCCATTTCTAAAGAACTTTTTTTCCAAACCTTACATACATAATGCACCATAAAATTCCATTAATGAAATTAAAATGGTTCTTACTCCCATGGTTTCATCATACAATAGTTTTATCTTTATTTCCTCTATGTGATGTGTCACTCTGGTTTCCATGAATAAATATTTTATATTTCATGTCTCTTAATTTATTTAATTTATGAGAATACAAAATTTCTATTTCCACCTTATGTGAACATATAATAATATCCTCATAGATGTTAATGTATCCTATAGGTAAATATTTTCAAATACTAAATTTTAGGCCACTAAAGAATAACTTGACCTTCCTTTTAATTTCTGTAATAAAACTAGAGGTCTCCCTTGTCAGTCTCATGATATTTAAATATCTTTTAGAAAAGAATTTATCTTCTATATTTTTGGGCTCTAATAATTATCAATCCAATTTAATGTAATCATATTGATGAAAATATTTAGTGAAGAATATTTTCTTACACTCCTATGATTTCAAAAGAGTTATCATATTCCATTTTATTGATAATTTTAAAGATGATCTACCATTTAAAGCCCCACCCTGCAAAGGATAAAAACCCCAAAATAACCATATCATGGTTTCATGACTACAAAATAAAAAATAACTTATCTATTATGTTGATCTAATTATCTAAAATTTTTTTGTCAGAAGAATCACTAAATAAGGGTAGATATAATTACATGAAAACTCAATAACAAGTTGATATTTACCTAGAGATATTATAAGGTCGATATAATTCATATCATTATTCATTGATTGATATTATTGGTTGAGAAAAATGAGAATATGTTACATTCTAGATCTGGCTGCCACTCAAGGATTCCCTGAACCTAGTTGGTCACATAACCTAGAGTGCTTTTCCTTAAATTCCACGGGATGCCAACACGTATTGTGCGCCATGGTGTGATTTTGGGTAAACTATTACCTCATTAGAAGAGTATACAGAGTGGAAACAAATAGTAAAAAATAGTATAAGCAGTAATACTATACAACAGAAGTAAACAGTAGAAGACACATAGTAATAAAACATCTAGAGCATATATATATATATATATAAACTATGCATGTAACATGTTTCTATTAAAGAATCCAAACATGTCAAAATGTTGGAAATACAATACGGAAACCAAAGTACATAAAAGAAAGTAAACTCCAAAATCCACGCAAGCCTCATCTTGGTCCCATGCTCCCTAACTCCAAAAGCATCCATGTACCTAATAGAGAAGGGGGATTTATATTATCTGTACCTACAACCATATAATCTGTTTCAGTCCAAAGCATGACCCAAATAGGGTGTGAGTCAAATCCTAGTAGGAAACATCAAAAGATCTATGCCTAACTACCAATGAATATATATTTCTGGAAATATATTGAAATAAAGTAATAAACTAGGACGTGAACAAAATTAAACAATCCTATAGTTTTCAATTACATTCATTTTTAGTTAGAAATTATTCAATATGTTGAATAATATAACTGCGAGATCAATCATAATATCTATATGACCCCATGTAATATTAAAACAGTATATGTCTCAGAAGACCATCTAAAGAATCATGTAAGATCAAGTTCAAGCCTGTGCTTTGGCTTGGTAGACTCATCTCAATTATTCAACCATTTAAAAAAATCATATTGGAAATCTCTAACAGTCTAACCTCGTTGGTCTATCATAACACTAATCACTTACAAACGACCTCCAAAAAATCTCTCATGGTCAAAACCCATTGGCCATCATAGAATTCACAAATTATAAACAACCAATTGGAAATCTCTCACAGTTTAAAACCCCTGGTCAATTACCACCAAACATATATCATATTCAATACCCCTTTGGTCAACATAAAATTAAAACATACAAAATTGAACCACCCATGGGAAGATCTCATAGTCAAATTCACCTTGTTCAATATTTTTTAATGTATATCACATGCATCACATATAATCAATAATTGCAACCTAACAAAACAAGGCAGGTAAATCATGGCAATCCTAATAGGAATCCTGGAAAAAATGGACATAATAGTCAAACAAGAGGAAAATTCCCCTACAGGGTGTCCCTAAAACCAGGTGTATATCTTTATACCTAAGGTACTACCCTTTATCAATTCAATAAACTATAAAAGGTGATAAAAAAGTTATATTAAAAGTTAATAAATTCCAAAAACATTGATATGCATCATTTTAAGCATATATAATCCAAATACAAACAATGAATGGCACACACCACCTACGCCATTGTATTATGATCAATAGACTTGAACATCAACCCTTGAATCAGACTACATTGGTGTAGATCTATAATAAGAAGGAAAATTAAAAACCTTGAATAACTCACTCGAGAGGAGGAATCGGGAGGAAAGGATCTAGAGGAATTGAGAACTCACCACTGGGGTTCAAACACGATTGACGGCGTCTCAATCAGAGTTCAGATAGAGAATACGGTTTTTTATATTTTTTCATCCTTCCCAAGTGCTTCTGCACGATCCAATGGGAGAAGAAGATGTTTATGAAGATGATACATGACCCTGCTCTGATTTAACAAAAAATGAAACATGATGGTGTGTTTATTTAAATGTACACTCCATGGGGTAGCCTTAACCATCCCCCTCCTTTACCGGTCTGTCATGTCACCTACATGGCTATGTACTCGGCCATTACATGGATAGTAAGTGGTTGTATGTTGTACCTGGGTATATGATGTGTACTCATAAGTACATAATATGTACTTATAAAACATCCATTTCATTATTTTTCCAAAAAAACCAAAAATCAAGATCCATACCAGAAATGTAGATCTACGTTCTTACAAAATTCCCTTTGTAAAGAAATTTTTTCCCGAATTTCACTTCCATGGGGGGTGAAGAAGAATCTTATAACTACTCCCGCCACTATGATCGTACGTCGGCCTCCCTCTCCCAAGTCTTTTTTTGTACTCACATGTGCTGCCATAACACCCGTACCACTGGAACTGACCATCTAAGAGAAACTTCATGATATGATCCACAATCCAAATTGGTTGCTTCTCGAAGGATTCATCCACCTCCAACTCAACTTCCTCTGGTTGAAAAAAATGAGAAATTTCTGAAAAGTAACATTGTATTTGGTAAACATGAAAGATGTAGTGCATAGCCTGAAACCACCAAGGTATTTGAAACGGATAGGCAACCAACCCAAATCTCTCCATGACCTCAAATGTCCTGACATATATCGGGGAAAGCTTCCCCAATCTCCCAATCCCCATATGTCCCAACCTCAATGTGAAATGTAAGAAAGCCTGATCTTTTTCATGGAAGTTTAGAGGTAATGTCATCCGATTATCATAATATTTCTAATGAGACTCTGGAGTAGTCATTCACTTCCGAATCAGCTGCACTTGCTCAGTGGTCTCCATAACAATATGAGGTCCTAGAATAAATTCCTCTCCAACCACCAACTAACATAAGGGTGATAAACAAAGCCTAATATACAAATCCTCATAAGGCGACATCTAAATATTTCCCTAGAAACTATTATTATAGGAAAACTCCACCAGGGGAATGTTTCTCTCCCAAGAGTCCCTAAAATCTAGGATGCATGTTTGAATTATGTTCTATAAAACCAGAATCATACGCTAAGACTGACCATCTATCTAGTGGATAGTAAGCTATACCATGAAGTATTTGTGTACCCAATTCCCTCTGTAGTCTCTCCCAAACACAAGAAGTAAACCAGAAATCCATGTCAAAAATGATATTGTGTGGATCCCTTACAGATGTAGAATATCTTGGATGCACAACCATCCAGGCTCATCAACACTGACAGTTTCTTTAATCGGTTGGGCTTGTGAAACCTTAATGAGTCTTTCAATAACAACCAAAACCGCATCATTCCCTTAGGGATACCTCGGTAAACATATCACAAAATCTATTGAAACATCATTCCACTGGAACTAGGGAATAGTTAACTGCTTTAAAAGACATGCCAGTCGATGATGCTCCACCTTCACCTACTGACAAGCAGAACATCTTATAACAAAACTAAATACATCCATATTCACACCTGGAAACCAATAATAATGATGTAATTCTCAATACATCTTGGTGAAACTAGAATGAACTTCCCAAATTGAGGAATGAAAATCATGCATCAAATCCTCACATATTTCTGCAGACACCCATACAATTCCATGAAAACACAAGACCCCATCATCACATATAGTCCACCTAGGAGTTGGGTCCTCGCATGAAACACTCTCTTATAAGACCAGGCCTTTAGAATCAGAAAGATACCTCTTTTTCACTCGACCCACTAGAGTAGAGGTAACAACTATAAACTAAAGAAAAATCTTTTCGTATTTGTTGAGAAACCCAAAATGAAACTCAGAGAACAGATCCACATGATTTCACTCACTACTTACCTTTTGAACAACCTATATTTAAGTCCTCCTACTGAACAATCATCAACTGTGCTACCTTTCCCAAGCGTGTAGGAGAGCTCATAGTCAAAATAATGAAGGCAATCAACCCACCTTTACTACCATAAATTTAGTTCTCATTTGTTAAATATATAAATGAGGCCTTTATGGCCAGTTTATTCCCCAAAAAATTCTCCCAAAAGATAATGTCTCTAAAATAAAAAATCATGCACAACTGCCGAATGTCAAGATAATGAATTTGGTAATTACTCTCATGTGGCCTCAACTGACGAGACCCATACGCAATGACTCCTTCCACTTGTGTAACCACATATCCTAACCCGATACCTGATGTGTCAATGTAAACGTTGTAATTATTTCCCAACTCAAGAAAAATCAGTATCGGCGCTGATGTTAATCTCCCCTTCATCTCCTTAAAGGATTAATCGTAGGAATCTATCCACAATTACTTTACAACCTTCATAGTTTGGCTCTCCAGAGATGCTTCTAAGCATGAAAAGTCATGTATAAAGCATTTATTGTAACCAGCCAACCCTAGAAATCTTTGTACCTCAAACGAGTTATTTGGATTCCCCCCGGAAACTACTGCTCTCACTTTCTCAAGGTCTACAGACACTCCGATCTTCGAGATGACACGATTGAAGAAGTGAATCCAGTCCATCCAAATGTTTTATATTTTACGCTTATCATACAATTTATTCCCTATTAGTGTACTCAATATGATATGATGTTTGTAGGAAAGGTCATGTCATGTGTAAGATTACACCAAGATATCATCCATGAAAACTACCAAAAATTAATCCAAGTAAGGATGGAACACTCGATTCATCTATTCCAAGAAAATGGCTGGTGTGTTCGTGAGACCAAACAACCCAACCAAATACTTGTATAAACCATATCATCACCAAAATTATGTAAGAGGTATATCTAATGATCCAATTCACAATTGATGATAACCAGATCCCTATTAAATCAGTGCGAACACCTAGGCTCCTGGAAGCTAATTAAAGAAATCATTAATACATGGAAAGGGATTTCAGTTATTGATTGTCAACTAGTTTAGCTTCGAATAATCCAAAAAATTTCTGAAGGTACCATCGGTCTTCTTCACAAAAAGGATAGAAAAACCCCAAGGAGAAGTATTGGGTGGGATTAAACCCTTTTCCTATAACTCCTCCAACTTCTTCTTGAGATCCTGTAACTCTAGTGTAGCCATCCTATACGGAGGAATGAGCATCAGTGCCACTCCTAGAACAAGCTCAATAGAGAAACCTAACCCTGTCTCTGGAGGTGAACCTGGAAATTCTTGTACAAATACATATCTTAAATGATCCACCACTGTAGTAAAGTCTATATGTTGAGTTCCCTAGTCATCTTGATATAAACTAAAAATATAGGCTATAATTCTTCCCAACCCATGATGCTTAGGTCCAACTCAACATTCTTGGAAATCCCATTCACCCGTGTATAGAGGAGATCTTCCCTATGGTGATGTGAATCTCACCATGAGATGATAACTATCAATAATGGAATGAAAGGTGACCAAGCAGTTCATTTCGAGAATGGCATACAATCCTGTCATCTCTAAGACATAGAGGTCCCAAAAGAATTTACACCCACCATCCTCAAGAGGGAACTCCTTGCACTAACATACACTAGTCATCGTATTACAATATGGAGTGCCCGACATCATAACTTCATTAGAAGTAAATATATAGAGCCCAAGGCTCTTCACAAAATCTATAGTTATAAAATTATGGGAAACCCCTATATCAAAAAGAGTAGAAGCTAAAACTAAGGTAAATAGAATGTTACCTCTAACTATAGAGGATCTGGGATAATGATTTTCCTGGTTTTGTTCCGTCACAAAATATTGACCTCTATCGCACCCTTGAGACCCTGCCTGGTTACCCTTAGCTGATCTGGCCTATTTTCAATGAAAACCTATCATCTGGATTCCATGAACACAACCACCTCCTCATACATAATGACCATATAACTCTAGTCCACTGATTGATAAGAAACTTTTGGTCCTCCTCCTGAATGTGGATCCATAGTAGAACTCCTCTCACCAACTGCTAATGGGAACACCCATCAGAATCACTGATGATGGACCATATTGCCACAATATTGGCACTCAATTGGGTATCTCGGGCACTATGGTCTCATATTCCCATTCCTTTCACACTGGTAGAATGCCACATGGATACCTATTTAAATATCCCAACTACTGTAAGAACCACAACGTGTAAATTCCCAACAGTGCTACCTAATATCGGTTTAAGTAGTATCAACACTAGATGCTAAACCTAGGTAGCTCACATATCAAAACTCTTTCAGATTATGCTCGGTAATCAGCACTTGATTTATTGTAGCAGTGACTAATGTCAGCCTGAAAACAATCACCTTCTATTGAATGTCATACCTGAGATGAGTAACCAAAAACTGAAAAACAAGACCTATTCCAAATTTCTGAACTCCCATGATGGGTCGGCCCACAACTTCTCGGTGTAGAAGTAATCATAGAAGGCCCTATAGAACTCATCCCAGGTCATATCTCAATGACATCTCCCTAATGAGATAATATCCAGCCATCTCTTGGAGGTATCACATAGCATGTAAGTCATGAGATTCACCCTCCTCTCAGGAGACTTCACTAGATGCTCAATGATAGATTGCATGGTATCCAACCAAGTCTCTGCAGCCTGTGGTCTTCCATCCCCTAAAAAAGTGGGAAGATGCTACTATTGGAATAGTCATGTCAACTCTTCCATAGTAGGGTTAGGATGTGGTTATCGCAGAACAGTCTGCAATGTTCACATAAAACCATCATAGAACTATGCATCCTCACCTACATCTGGTATAATTGTTTGTTCCACAACGGGAATGATAGCTGGATCTTCTCGTAGTCAATGATCTACCATTTCTGGTGTCAGATCATCTCCATGTACCATGCATACAACTAGAAGACGTTTTACTTGAATGAATCTACATGGTCAAATGCACACCTAAATACAATATTATCAAGGGATGAAACATATATGTGCAAGAAAGTAATAGGATAATGAATGAATTCACATTTTATAAAATATGGTAATACGACATGTAGATCCACTACACGGCATGTTACCTTTAATACTTAACATTGGAATCTAAATCAGTCAACACAGTCATGGGACACTACATACCCACAGTGTGTTCCTCCCGATACATGACATATACTTGAATATTCCCTCTTGACCAAGTACATATACATGGCTTTAACCACACAGTTCTACTATAGTAACACTATATGGTGTGTTCACCCTAAACATGGTGTGTACCACATATGATCCATCCACACATGTTGTTAGTCACATGATTAGATACGCAATCGATTTCCAAATGATGTTTATAATCTATACATAGCATGTCAAACTAAAGTTTCATCCACCTGTGTCGTTAGTCACATGTCCAGATACATGGTCTTTACAGCACGACATGCACCACCAAACGATTATCAACCCCATGTCTCATCTCACACAGTAAATGACACAATCAATAACTACATGGACTATGCTTATAGTACACAACATGTACTTAAGAAAATCATGTTCTTCCTGAACCGAAGAACACATGGCGTGTGTTTATAACATCACACACTGTGTTGTCTGGTTTTCTGGATAGTAAACCATTATAACATATCTTGAACCCTTAAAAACATAAAACTTGTCCAAGGCATGCCATGTTTCAATCTGTGAGAGACCATACTCCCCACGATTAATTTTTTTTCTTCCTTAATCATGTCATATCATAATAGAATTCAATTAATGTTCAAACATGATCCACTAAATTCTGATCCAAGAGGGCCCATAACACGACAAGGACCAAAGATTGGCATACATCCTATGAAACCTTGTATATACCAATACCCTATCAAAATGACATGTATTTTTATCACGGAATCTATGAAAACAGCATGGATATCTTTCACAACATCTATTAAAAAAACATGAAATCAGTAATGCACCATATATGGCATGAAAAGAATGCATGAAATGTGGTCTCTAGAAAGTGAATATATGATGAATGAGATGGAATAACCTCATTTCATCAGATCAAAATAGAAACTGAATCACAATGATATCAATCATAATAGCTAAAAACTATTGAATCACCCTATGGTTAAATCAAATCAACTATAACAATTGAAGAACTAGAAAAATTGTAATATTTAAGGTAAATTTGATTTTCCTTGCACCCAGGTTAGCTACTCTTGAGGACACCTTATTTCCAACTACCGATTCCTTCCTATCATAGTCTATAGGATCCAAATAGTATGGCAAAGAAGAAAAGATCTCCTCTAATACAACATTGTAATATCCTAGATCTAGGTGCTTCCCAAAGGTGCCTCAAACCCAGTTGGTCGCATAACGTCAATCACATTTCCCTAAATGCCAGAGGATACCAACTAGTAGAAAGGAACAATATGTGATATTGGGGAAACTATTTCCTCGTTTGTAGAGTATACATAGTGGGAACAAATAGTAAAAAATATAAGAAGTAGTAATACCTTACAAAAGAAGTTAATAGTAGAAGACTTATAGTAACAAAAAAACTAGAGCATATATATAAATGATGCAATTTACATGTGTCTAGGAAATCATCCCAACAAGTCACAGTGATAGAAATAGAATACAAAATCCAATGTAATGAAAATAATGTATTCTTAAAGAGAATCCCATGCCTCATATTGTTCCCATGCTCTCCATCTCCAGTAACAATCATGTACCTCATGAGGAAGGGTGATTTCCTTTATATATACCAGCAACCATATAATCTATTTGGTTACAAATCATGAGCCAAATAGGGTGTGAGATGAATCCCAGAAGGCAACCACCAAAATTTATGTTCCTAACTATGAGTGAAAAAACATAGCAGGCAATATGTAGTAATCGAGAAATAAAATAGGATGTATAAAAAATTAAAAAATCCTATCGTTTTTAATTAAATTCATTTTTATTTATAAATTATTGAATCCATTGAAAAATGTAACCCTAGGAGCTAGCGTAAGCTCTATATTCCCTTGTGCAATAGTAACAAAATAGATTTCTCAAAATACCATCTAAACCATCATGTAAGATTGAGTCCAAGAACGAGCTTTGGCTTGGCCGACATGTCACAATCATTCAACCATTCATAAGGAACACTCTGGGAAAGATCTCACAGTCTAACCCCTTTAGTCTAAAATAGCACTAATCATTTAATATTGACCACATAGGTTGCTCCCATGGTCAATAACCCTTGGTCAACATAGAAAAAATAATTTATAAACGACCACTTGGGTATCTCTCTAGGTCTAAACCCCATGGATAGATGACCACCTGGTAGCTCTCAAAGTATATACCCCTTGGTCAATGTAATAGTAAAACATACATAATTAAAGCTACATTAGGAAGCACTTACAATCAAATTACCTTGAGTAAAACCTTCCCAGTTCATATCAGATGAATCTCATTTAATCAGTAACTTCATCCTAAAAAACACGACATCGAAAACCTGGAAATCCTAACAGGAATCCTTGACCAAATGAACATAACATTCAATCAAGGGGGAAACTCACCCACGGGGTGTGACAAAAAAAATGTGTATAACCTTATGCATAATCAACTACCCTTTATAAATTAAATAAACCATTGGAGGTGATAAACAAGGATAAATTAAAAATAATAAAATACTCTACATAAGGTTATGCGGCACATTAAGCATATATAATCCGAAGACAAACAACGAAAGGAACAGACCACCAACCTCGATGTCTTATGATCGATATACTTTAAAGTCAGACCTTGAATCTGGGAAGATCGGCATAGATCTACTATAACTTGAAACAGTCACAACATTGAATAAATCAATAAAGAAGATGAATCATAATGAAAGGAACTATTGGAATTGAGAACACACAGGTGGTTTTTCAACACACCTGATGACGTCTCATTCATAGGTTAGATAGAGAATCATGGGTTTGATCTTTGTTCGTCGATCCTGAGCACTCCTCTACGAACCAAGGGTAGAAGAAGTTGTTTCCAAAGATGAGAAATGACCCTTCATTGATATAATAAATAAATCGATAACTACATGGTGTGTTAATTTAAATATTCTCAACATGTGGTAGCCTTAACTGGTCCCTGCCTTAAATGGTTTTCCTGGTCACCTACACGGCCATGTACATGGAAGTTACACAGCCAGTACGAGTCGTATGCGGTACCCGGGTACACAGTGTGAACTCATAAGTAATTACATGTACATAAAAAATTCCTATTTCTTCCTTTTTCCTCTAAAACAACCAGACATCAATATGCATACCTAAAAGGAATATCTGAGTTCTTACATTATATTTTCATTCATACTCCCTTCCAGTTGGGTTTCACATTTGTAAAAACATTGCATTATACATAGAAATCATTATTGACTATATTCCTCTTATTAGTATTTATTTACTATAATAAAGGAATGTTATGGATGTGAATAATTAATTTATTAAGTATAAAAAATGATAAATTATAACTAAGAATGAAACAAATCATAAATGATATGTATATATAACTTTTGGATTTATTGGTTTAAAACATGAATATTAAATAACTATTTCTTCTTAGGTTATCTAAATAAGGATAAAAATATTTTCAAATACATCATAATGCATTGAAAATTACCTCTAAACAAACCAAAGAATATCCCATTGGAGTTTCATTCTTGGTGTGTAGTTAGACCCACTTCTTGTATGCACAGTTATGATCAAGATAATAAAAAAGTATCATTTTCAATATAATTAACTTTATATACAACTATTACCAAGACTCCATCCACTTTTTAAATCTAAAAGTGGTTTTTATTTCTAAAAATCCTCTCATGTAACTCTTAAATATTTTAACATAAATAATTCATTTTAATAAATGTAATGTTTTTTATTGCTTACTTCACACGAAACAGAAAAATAAAACATTCCATGAAATATTAGATATATAATATATAGAAAATTATATGAATAATAAATAATATAGTAAATAAAATGATATCACTCAATTAAATTTTATTGCATTTGAAGGATAAATAATTAATATTATTAATATCTAAATGATTGTTCTTTTTCAAATAAATATTTATTATATATCGAATATTTTTTCCGAAAAAACTAATCTCATGGAATTTAAAATATTAATTGATATGAACTAATTTATAAAAATTATTTAAATTATAAACTTATATGATGTAATATTAGGGAAACATAAAATCATCATTTTTCAATTACTGAACCTTTTATTATATTATTTATTATTTTTTTAATAAATAAATTCAGGATTGTAAATTTTATAAAATGAAAACCATTATTGAATTATGATTATGAAAAAAATTATTTGTATACATTTTAAATTTTTATCGACAAAGTTTTAATTTTTTGGTGAATAGTGAATAACACCATTTTTGAAAAGTGTCACTTTTATAAATTTTTTTTTAAAAAAGAATGATTTGTATGTTGATGAAACCTTTTTTATAAAAAATATATATTTAGAAATTTTAATAATTTAATTAATAATAATTTTTTATTTATAAAAAACATGTTTAATATTTTGGAATCCAAAATAAAATTTTACCCTAATAAAAGTTGTTTTTCCACATATCATTTCGTTAACTATCCAAATGGTGGAATTAGGTTCTGTAATTTTTTTTAATCATATATCGCTTATTTTGTTAAATATAAACAAATTAATTTCATAAAAATTATGTCTAACCCAACTCTAGTAATAAAAATATGATGAATACTTTATTACATTTTTTCGAGATACAAGAGGTCACTTCATCAAGGATAAATCATTTTAATAGTCTTAAAAACACTATGAATAACATTTTACAATGTAAATTATAATCATAGGATAAAATATTTCTTTACTCTATAAAAATCTAAAAAATATCCTAATATCATATCCTGGTGAATGTATAATTAAAACAATTGGGTGACTGATGATTTTTGGTAAGGGAGAAAAAAAATCAAACCTATCATGAGTAAATAAAGAATAGTTATTAAAGTAGGGTGGTTAATAAAAACACATTCCATTTAATTAAAAATGTGAGAAAAAAATAAATAATTGATAATATCAGCATAATAATAAAAAGATTATAATAAATAAATTGTTTAATGATCGAAACACATATTGGCGTACATTCATGTTCTTCCCATCAAGGACTCATTTCAAGGAATCGTTAATCATACCGATATACCCTTATTGCAAAATATATTAAAAAATATCAATGATTTAGGCTATGAAATTTTAAATATATAAGAATACATACACAAGGAAATACCTATCATTTTTGTGTCATTAGCCCTATTGACACACAGTGGAGATCTCTATAACTAGGCAACACCCATCACCTACACATGTCTAATTCATTTCTTTTATATTGAATCTATCTCATAATACTCAATATATATTTCATATGAAGCAATAAAAACAAGTAATAAATTAAGAATATGAAACATTAACATTACCACAGTAAATGAAATAAATTTCTTGGAAATCTTCCATCAGTTCATAAAATAAATAATAATGAGTTTATGTATTATTAAATAGTGAGATTATGATTGATAAGTAACATATCTTATGTAATAGAGATTATTACATAACAGAAAAATTTGTTAAAAATCATAAATCAATAATGAATGAATGTAGACCATCAATTCATTATAAATGATGGGTTTAATGTAATCAAAAATATTCTAACAAGTAGTAATTAAAAAAATAAATTAAAAATCATCTTGGAAGCTTTTGTATCATTTAGATTAAATAATAATTTATAAATCATTTCAAAAATCATTTTTAATTTTTTATAAAATAATACACTTTAATTTGAATATAAAAACAAAACATTCATAGAATAATTCAAAATGATTTTATTTAAAAAAACATAGGAACTCATAGAGGGATCCAATGAGAGAATAACACTCATTATGGCATGTAAATATTTTCATTTTCTATCTGTTAAAAATAATATTCTATCAATAATAATATAAAAACTAAAATATCATTTATTGAGAAAACATTAAAATGATTCCTTTAATCCCAATCTATATAAATTATAAGTTTTTATAAAAGGACATTACAAATAATTTAAATTTATATAAAAATTAACATAATTTTTTTTAAGAATATTTATATGGAAGAGAAGGATTCCTAATCGAAAAATAGAATTAATGTCAATTTTTCTTATAAATAATTATATGCCTATTTTTTTTGTAAAAAGAAGTACAAGAAGAAAGCATTAAAAACATAAAAATAAAAATACTAGAAATTTTTTTTTGAATTTTAATATATAAAGAAAAAATTAATCTTCCAATATAAATTTAAACATAGACAACCCTGAATAAGAGTGAGATTTTAAAATAACTCTTACATATTTAATATATTTTGAAATTAAACACAATGAAAGATAAAAAGTTAATAGTTTCAATAAATATCATTAATGATGATTAATTATTAATTTAATATGTATCATCTCTTAACCTTATTGAAATTACCTATTTACTCTTATTTTAATCCCCCTTTTTATGGGTCTTGCTACAACGTGTTTTAATAGAAATTTAATTCTTTTGACTATTTTTTATTACCAAATGGTTGGATCATGTTTTATATAGACCTTGAACACCATATTGAAAATATTACACTGAAAATCATCAGTATCCATGGTTGTTTGATGGTTTTCTAATATTTTCCCCAACCAAGGGACATTGTGCTCCCCAACTATTGGGGGAACATATTGTAGCTCCAATATTTGTTTATCATTTCACACCCTGTAGAAAAGGGTGCACATATGAAATTAATTCCCCAGAAAATTGTTTCAAAAACAATAAAATCACATCCCCCATTTTAACCCATAATCACCCCTAATCAAACCTAATCTGATTCTATGGTCCTTAAAGGGATCTCAAGAGGGGAAGATGAGTCATCCAACCTCTTCTCTTTATTATTTTAGGTTCCAGGGATCTCTTTGGATCTGTTTTTGTTATGTTAATATCATCTCATGGGTTTTATCGTAATATTATTATTCTCAGAAAATTATAGAGAGATATAACTTCATTTTATAATCTATATAATTTTTATTTCAATGGATCTTTTGGTCGGATTCTTTTATCTCATAGGTCTTCATTATTCATTGTCGGATGTTGTTGTGGGTACTGTGTTGATTGGATTTTATGATTAAAAGGAGGTGCTTCCATAAGGATTTACCCTTCAATTTATACACAATATTGATTTATCAGTTTGAAATGTGTTTTCAAATGATTTAAAACCCCATATTTGAGTTGATTTTATGTTTTAACTAAAATGGTCATGGAAATTTGGACCGACCACTAATTTCAAATTAATTTAAATTGATGGTAGATTTTGAATAAAATATGGATTCATTTTAATCTATATTTTTTGAATTGCTTAAATTTATATTCTTTAGAAAATTTTATAAAATTGAAAAATGATTTTAAATGGAATGAATTTTATTGGAACCTATAACTTTTAAAAGGAAAATGTTTGTATAAAATAATATTTCTGAAAATTGAACTATGATTGGTGAATTGATTTGAACTGAATGATTCACAAAAATATTGATTGATTGATTGATTGATTAAAATTTTATCCTACTTAATTAGTCGTAACTGAGATTCGAACTCTAGGAATCTAAATCAATAGAAAATTTATTAACGATGAAATCACCAATTAAACCTTATTCAACATGATTTCCAGTAATGAACATTATTCAGGGGATGTTGATTTGAGTATTCACACCAAATTAATATATTATGGTTGTTGAGATGTTTGAGGAACCTACTACTAGAAACAGACATACCACACGACTTAGTACATGGTTCTATGATATGTTCTAATATGATGGTTTCATTACATTAATAATAAACTATTCTATTAATGCAAATTGATTTATACAAACTTTTATATAACATTTAAATTTACACCTATTTATATATATATATTGTATCATTTTGATCTGAAATATTTTTTATAGATAATATTTAAATTCCATTCAATGAATCGTTTTATTAAAATTGTAATCATAAATAGTTTATTATCATGATGTTTCTTAGGGTACACTTGGTGAGACCATACTGGGCTGTTTTTCTTGCACCCCACCTTAGTCATTGGTCATTTTAATATTATCATTTTCTAGTTCCTGGAAATGGGAAAATGAAATGTGGAGGTTGTGGATGTTCTTGATCCTCAGTACCCAGAGTGATGGAGGTGATCGGTGGAGACCTGATTCTCCCATCACATGAGACTTCAGAGATTTGATCATGAATGATATTGTGTCCCCTTATATTATAATATTCTTTGTAATTTTTATAGATTTGATTACGCTACAATATTGTTGAGGAGTGATGATATACCGACATGTGTCATTTATATTCCACTATTCTTTGGAAAAACTATCCGCACTTGATTCTATTATGGTGAATGGTTTTAGTCTCCAACCCGTGGGGATTGAGATCACCCTTAAAGATAATTTAGGACCATATCAGGTTTCAGAATACTTGTGTATTTAGGATAGTTCTTGAAATTTCATATCATGGTTATAGGTTATGCATATTTACATGAATATGGTATGATATTTGGTTGTCCTGGTAACCAGCTGGTAGGATTAATATGACATAATATGTAGTTTTGAGTGAGTGTCTAGATGGGTCTCATTATAGGGGGGTTGAGGTCACTATGTATGTTTTGGAAATGTGTATTTGAGGAATGTTTTGATATGGTTCTATTATAATTCCCATATCTGATCTGGGTGAAATATCAATAATGAAATCCAATAAAGGAATATAATAAACTAAATCCATTTTTTGATTTGATTATATGTGTATCCTTACAGATGATTCAGTATTTTCTATTGATTTTGTGTTCCATCATGACGATGAGAATGAATTTGAATAGAACATAGGATAGAAATAATGGTGAACCATACCAGGTGAATCTTATCATGTATTAAAATCATATTGTGATAGTGGTGTGTTCTATCCAAGCATCAGGATTGTTACCCGCACCCATCCCCTTTCTGCACAATTTATGGAACCTCAAAGTTATAAATAAAAATATGATAATAAAGTGTTTATTTTTCATAAACATCCATATTTACAACACTCCAATAATCCTCATGAGTTTTAGGATCAGTTGAAAAATGATATATATGTTTATTGAGTTCATGGAAATACAATGTTATTTTCATTTAATGTGTTCTATGGTTAAGATTGAGGGACCCAATAAGAGATTATGGGGTTTGATTGCAATGGAGAAGAAAAATCAAGTCTTGGTTTTGATGAACTATAAAATTATTTTCATAGAACAATTCTATCCAATGTCAAGATCCATAAATAAATCCTAATTGTTTCTTAACCTCAATTGGTGTGGCAACACTATGACATAGTTTATGAAAATTTTTCCTAATCTTGATTAGTTTTTTCCTTAGGTGATGATGATTGATAAGAATAATGATCAAATGATTGAGATGTGCTGTAAATAGCATTTACGGTTGATCATGACCTGGTTAGTAGGTCAGTGTTGATGGGAGTTACCTTTTCTCCCAGTGGAAGCTTTGTGAGTTTTATTAGAGGAAAAATAATGCATGGTGAGCCTAGTGTTGGATACCAGTTGAAGGTGTCTTGGAGACCTCATTTTGTACCTGGAAGAGTCCCTTTAACATTATTTAATTGTAGAAATGTTGGTCAGGCAAGATGGGGTTGCAATGAGGAACATAAGATCTGTTGTTTGTGAGGTCACTCAGGCTACATATAGAAGTTCTATCATATATTCTATTCTCTATGTAGTGGAATTGGAATCACAAGAATATAATGTACCGTGGTTTAATCAGATTCGTAAAAATTATGGGGTTCTAGACATATGCATTCAGAGAAAAGATTCACCACATAGTTGGAGAGTCTCTAGAGGAATATGATGGGGATTTAGAGACTATGAGAGGTAACATCACTATATATTCAATGTTAGTGAATTGTTTATTTGATACTAGTGCATCTCACTCATATATATATATACTTTTACTATAAAAATTCTAAATATTCCTATGGTGATTTTTTCTTACGTGATGAATATTACTACGCCCCTCAAAATGAAGAGGATGTCGGACCATTGATGTCCCTCATATGGTTTCTCTCTATCATATACATATCTCACCAGATATTTTCACGTTATCGATATGAATCCTCTTGAATTCATTTTTGGGGTGGATGTTATGATTTGCTTACGTCCCATGTTTACTCTTATCCTCTTCAGGACTCCGTTACTATGCTCGATAGGGTGTGAATTGTCTTTCTGGGAGAATAAAAACCTAGGTTGAGTAGAGTCAGACCTCATTTTGTATATTTGGGATAGGAAATGTATTTTTTCATTTAACATGGAGAAATATTCATGGAGATACGATCTCCATCCTATTGTTTTTGAGTTTCCTGATGTTATTCTTTATTATTATTCTCATATTCCATTGATAAGAGAGGTGGATTTATCTATCGATTTAGGGCCTAGTACTCAGCTAGAATCGATTCCTCATTGTTGTATAGAACTATAAGAGTTGAAGGAGTTGAAAACATGGTTGGATGATCTACTGATAAAGCTTTTATAGACCTATGTGTGTCACCACTAGTGGTACATATTATCATCATAAACAAACCCAATGGCATACCACATCTATTTATTGATTGTAGAAAAAAGCCATTTATTATAAAGAAAAAAATATTTTTTTCCATAGATTGATGATATATTTAACTAGTTCAAAGTTGTGAAGTGGTTCTCATTGATTGATCATTGATATAGACATAACCAGTTGACAATTTTAGAAACTTATGTTTAAAAGTGCGCATTTTAGAGTCGGTATGACCATTACATGTTTCTTGTTATACATTTGGTCTGACAAATGACCATTTACAATTTATGGAATTTGTAGATAATATATTCTATGTTTTCATATACTTAATCATGGGGGTGTTTGTCAAAGACATCTTGGTTTACTCTAGAATATAATAGGATCATGTTCTCATTTGATTTAATTTTTTGGAAATGTTGGTTAATCATAAAATTTAACTTATATCGTCAATATTTTAATTTATGGATTTAGGAAGTGACTTTCTTGGGACACATGGCCTCAAATAATCATGTTTCAATATATTATTAGATGGTGAATGATTTTATAACAAGGGAGAACCCGTACAATTTCTTCTATATTTATAGCTTCTTGGGATTGGTAGGGTACTACTATGGGGTTGTTAAATAATTCTGGAATCTGGATTATCTGATGACTAATCTCACACATAAAGGGAGTGAAACTATTGTGGGGGTAGAAAACATAGAGTTATTTTATTGATTTGAAATGTGTTTTTTACATCTACACCACTGTTGAATCCTCTATAGGTTGGTAGCACTATGTTTTCTTTTGTGACACATTAATTGGACTATAATATTTTTCAGGGTGATCAGGTCACATCCCCAACCTGATAGCCACTATATAGTGCATCAAATAGAGTTTTCACATGACATCAGGCACAAATACCCATACACTAGAGGCTACTGACTAGCATCATGAGTCTATGGAGAAATATTTGGGAGACTACACCTTCTAGTCAGAGTGATGCCACAATATAAATAATATCCATAGAAATTGTAACCATCAAGAAAAATAAATGGAAACATGTGAAAATTCTGACATGTAACTATGTAGAACATTCTATAACAACATGATGAATACACTACATGTTTGAATACATGTAAACATAAACAAAAACAAAAACTACAAAAAGTCCACAGACATGTTTTCCAGGTGAAACCCGACCCTAACCTTTAGTGTTCCAATGTTTCCTCCCATAAACCCCAAAACACCAAGTCTATATCCAGAACCTGTATTTTAAAACAATCTCTCATGCCCATCTGAAATGGTGACCTATTCTAGGTGTGTGTACAACTCAGTTGGCCACCAATAACAACGTATAAAGAAATAACCAGTCACTAAAACTATATAGGAAGGAAAAAATGTAATAAATAAAAATAGAAATAAGAAACATGTTTCACCTTTTACAATTACCCATTTACCCAATGATTATCAAGGAATATGTTTTTCTTTTATCAATTACTAATTAACCATTTTATCATGTGTTCCAGTGGATATGAATTTGAATCATGTACACCATAGCTTATGTCGGTAAATTACTATACACAAGGGAATTAGCCATGTTACCCATCTAACATGGGACAACCCTTTCATAAAAAATTTCATCACATTTATATAGGATCCTTAGTCCATGTAGTCTCATCAAATGCAAAAATTAGTAGAATAGATTCCCAGTCCACTTCTCTAACCCACACGTTATATGTCTGGGTTTTAGAGCCTCCATCTAACCTTATCCATGGGCATAGATCCTCAAGTACAATACCACACAACAACCAAGACATGTGAACATGGTTCTTCTATCCATTTACCACATATATCAGGAAACAAACCACAACTATTAAAGACCTATATCATTGGGCATGAAACCACTTATGTTGTGTAATCAATTATGAAGATTCATCAGTTTGTTCAATTCACAACCAAGTTAAAATGACAATAAAATAATCATTGGTCCTATGTCACTAAACATAGAACAATAGAATTATTATGGTCTCAAAGGACCATTAAAAAGAAATCATGATGTAAAAAAATTCAAAATACTCATTTGAAATTATCTTAAATCTACACTTTAAAACACAATTCTTCTTCAATGAAAAATAAAATATTTCCAAGGATTTTGTTTCTATTTCATCCATCGAAAAAAACAATTAAACCATTTTGAAAAAATGGGATCTTTACCTCATTTTAAACATCAATATAATTCATAGAGAAACGTTATAAATCACCTTGAGGGCAAGACCTCATATTAATGAATTTCTATGTTAAAATATCATATTCTTTTTTAAAAAACATAACCTGATCAAATTCCAAACATAATTATTTTAAACATTTTAATACACCATTATGCATTTCAAAAAATCTTACATATAATCAATTCAATTTTCCCTTTGACAAACCACACATAACTGATTACAATTTACAACCTATTTTCTCTATTATTTAAATTATTCTATCATTTACCCACTTATTTATCAATTTTCAAGGATTTGACATAACCCATGGGTAGACATAGGTTTTGTCTCACATCATCAAAGAAAAAAAAAGTTGTCTTTGATGGGTCTCTAACCTTAATCTATGTCCAAAATCTTTTTTCTAACCCAGACATTATAATGTGATAAGGAAGTAAATTATCACAACCCCTTACACAAATAAAACATTAAGGACTATGTGAAAAAGATTTATGACCACCATCCTCATGCTCAGAGTTGACTTCCCACTTGAACATAGACATTGATTCTATCCCAAACAACCATAAATTCTCCATCGGATAATCTTCAAGAAAAGTGATGGTTTTAGGGATTCAGAAGATGATGGGGGTTTCAACAAGTGACAATCAAGGAAATGGAGAAAAAATGAGTGTTATCCTCACCTAGATATTCTATTCACACATGAACACTATCCTAATGAAAACAATCATTGAAGATTCATTAATTGGATGTATAGGAAAGATTGGTTGATCACCCAATCTACTGGAGTTGGAATATTCCAGAGAATTTGGTTTGGAACAATAATTCCAGAGAGGGGAAACTAGAATCTCCCAGTTATTTATGTGTCGCATGGTTTGGCAACATGGTTAGAGAAACTGCGCACAAACCATTTAGATCCTTATGTCCAGGAGGGGTCAATATTCATGTATTTCTATAACCACATGCATGCTTTGGAAAATAGTGTGGAGCCTGTGAGCCAGTCACTTTCTAAGTGGTGAATTGGCCAAATAATTTCCTTGGTCAGGTGAAGTTCTTTTACTTACCTTGAAGAAATTGTGTACCGCACACAACTTCACCTAATTTCTCATCCATTCATGTGTCGAACCCTCAGAACACCCCCAAAAAATACGGTAAACCCAAAAAACACATCAAAAACTACAATATAGGTATTTTCATCAAAATTTAAACAAGTATGTTCCTCCATGAATGTCCGGATATTACAAACTCACCAACTTATAACATCTTTCCCCCGATCCACTCTTTTCAAGGATCTATTTGACTCAATGAAAACTTTTTGGTCCATAGGAACACCTACAAACTACCATATTCAATGTTTCTCCCTATATTTAGTCATTCCATAACCACAATCGGACAAAACAAATAGTCCTACCCTGAAAAAATTTCCCCCACTGTGATCCACAAACCCTATCTTGATGCTCCGCGAGGATGCATCCACCTTGAATCATCATTACCCATATTGAAAATATAATTAAGGTTATGATAACTGCCCTGAACCATCATACAAAAATACTAATCTGGTTCTACATTACCCTGTAAGAGCTAACCAGAATAGCCTCGTTCCGATCCTCTCAAAAACAAATTGACCAAATCGCTTGGAACCAAATCACATAGATTTAAAAATCTTAATGGTGGAAAACAATTTACAACACCAAATGGACATCCAAATCCATACCATATCTCCATACCTACACTGATCTATAACTTGAAGCCCGATTTCTAGATTATTACCAAAACATATCTGCTATGATGATGCAAGACCGATCCCATCCAACATGATACAATGACAATGTCCTCAAAAGATACCAAATTGGTTCTACATTACCCTTTGAGAGACAACCAGGATATCCTTGGTCCGATCCACTAATGCTGGAACTGTACCCGTTTTTCACCTTTCAAGAGATCCTTTTCACTTAAGGAGTACCATCATCATCAAAAATACCAACCAATTTCATTCCCCTATATCTTTTTAAACCCCATCATCAAGGTATCCACTACCCTTTCAATCAATCGTCATTCCTCCCTGAACCCATCTCATATCTAACACAGGCATCTTGAATTTATAATAGAAACACACCAATCCCAAAGCCAACACATGGCTTGATAAGCTACCACATCCAGGATGCACCTAGCCTTTCCCAATGAAGCCAAACACCCACCTCATAGGTATCTTATTAGAATTCATGAGTACACCACAACAACTTCATTTTAATCCATATAACATGATGATATTCAAAATAATCCCACCTTAGAAGTTTCATTTTCACTATTCCCCCATGAAACTCCAACCTGCATGGATCAAACATTAGTCCCCAGTTGAACCCAAAAAATGGATGTTCTTGTTTATCTTCTCCCATAACAAAAAAACAATAATAACCCGACACTTGTCCTTGGATTTTGAGAATGGAACCCATTGAAATTTTTGACATCCTGTCTATCTCGATGACCTCTCTCATAAATGGTCAATGGTGCACTTCCCACCATCCTAATACAAATACATCGCTATAAGTGAGTATCCTCCAAGAGGTCCTATTTTATTCCAATCCACATTTAGGTAGTTAGTTCTAATTCCAAATCATTCTTCGCAAACCAAGGTTGATGTTAATAAATTAGGAATGATAGTCAATATCTTTATGTAGGCAGTGATGTCATTGAATAAAACCATCATAATATAATCAACACCTTAGTCACCTCCCATCTTGGAAACGCCTTAACCTTGGGATTGTATAGGGCTTCCCTTCCCACCAACATCTCACATACATCCATCCATTACAACTCAAGATGGATTTCCAACTGAACTGACCATCATTTCATGACTCCCAATATGGCAGTTGCTAACCCTTGTTTACTATGTCATTAACAATACCACACCTCTCAATTCCTTCCATCATGACCCCAATGGATCACCACATAAACACAATTATCCATCACACCAATCATAAAATTATTAGTATCCCACAAAACCAAAACATAGGGCTATTATCACACAAACATTAGACATGCTCATATTCCGAGCTACCATCCCACCCATCCCAAATGGAATAATGGCTTCCCATAACTTGTGGAAATCTAAACCACATCAAAACCCACTTGGTCTCACACTCTTTTGAAACCAGAATCTAAAATAAATTCTAGATCACATGATTTGTACATTATAAAGGCTAGTCCAAAATTCCTACTCAAAAAACATACCATACCACTTGATTAGCTAGCCTCATCAGACTGAAGGACTCCCCAACATCCCTCCCTACATCCAAACTATTTGTATTACCATGTCTAACCACATGATCACCCTTAAATGAGGAATCCTCCATAATGAAGAGTCCATACAAATTTTGGTCACCCATTCCTTGCTCGCCATAAAATGACATCGATTCTGTAACCTCCCGACCAATACATTAGCATGATTACAAGGAATCATGTCCCGAAGGACGGATCAGTTTAGCAGCCTTGGAAAATGGATTACATAAATGAACGTAAAATTTCATTATATAATGAAAAAAAACAACCTCATTGTCTTCATTGACCACATTTATATCCATTAGACTATCCCTATAGGTCAGTGATAATGTACTTCTTCACATCTTGGAAAAATAAAACATAGAATTGGGTGAGCTCAGATTCTCAGAAAGGATTACAATATAGCGGAAACATTCATAAATAAGAATAATAATTTAAGGCAATGTATAAGACTAAAACATATTCATTTTAAATTTAAACTTCACCAAAATATGAAAAATAAAAATCAAGTAATTCCATTTACATTTTCACATGGATATTCTACTAGTCAAAAGAATCACATGCAATATCAATAGTCAATATTAAAATGATGGAACACATAATGTTAGACATCATAACCACATAGTCAGCGCCTTGAATCGAGATTACAAAAAATATTTTTTCAATGCCTTCTGCCAAGTCACTAGTTTGTCTCATGAGACCTACCAATGCGTCGAGGAGCTATAGCGGCCTCCACCCATCACTTACTAAGTCAATTGCATTCCTCATATGAAAAAGGTTTAAATATAGCCTAAACATTTGTATTAAAACTAGCATACGAAATGTCTATACTTTATCCATAAACCATGAATTGTATAAAAATAACACATCCATGGTAAAACAAATCGCAAATCTTTCAATACAATATGGAATATTTTTATCATAATAAATCAACCTCAATCAAGAATAATATCATGTAAATGATGTTGACATAGTTGTAAATGATCAGTATAAGTTTTTAGAGAAATATCTCTTTTTCCTGAAATCATTTAAGAGTTAAAAAAATTATAAAAGAACTCATTTAAAATATTGTTTTGAATCGAAGTTTCCCATACCACATTAAAACTTTTTAAATAAATTAACATTTTAAAACATACATAACCTTATAAATAAATCCTTAAAACCCTTTTGAAAACATATACATTAATGAGAAAGTCTTAGAAGAATAAATATTTAAAACATTTAAAATGATATTATCGTAAAAAAGTACCTTAAAAAGAATCCCATTAAAATAACTTTTATGAAACATGGACATGGATAAAAACTATGTCTCATTAGATACTTACATAAAAACAACATAGTATAACAATGAGATTGTGGAATTAACAATTACCTCGCACTTTCCTTTGGTTGAGGGTATGTTTAAAATCCGGTATAATGAACACAATATGTTATTAAATTATACCAGAACCATATTATTATATATTATATCATACATGATTCATATATTACTTTATACTACCCATTTAAAAATGATTTCCATGTTAAATTAACATTTTGGGTAATAATTTATTTCTTTATCGTACGTGTTTTAACTTTTTATTCTTGATCATATCATTTAGATCATGATTTAAATACTTCTAGAATATAAAACCTGATTTATATATCATATATATTTAAGATATAAATATTTATAATAGATAGATATATGAAATGGATGGCACCGTTTATGGATTTGGTAGGCTATACATACGCATAAACGCTATTTCGATTTTCATATCATTTTGAATAGAAGTAAGTGAATAATGTATATGTATGTACACACACACACACACACGTATATATATATATATATGTGTGTGTGTGTGTGTGTGTCTCCAGTATTATTATTATTTCATATATTACATACTTATTAATAATTTATATTTTTATAATCATCATTGAATGGTGAACGTGGAAATGAATCTCATCGCATCATGGAGACGGTAATCCGTATGTACGCATGACTGACAATATCATTATATTTATGGTGAAATAGAATGTAATTGGATGGTATATAATATATACAGAATCATTAAAATGTTATAATTATTATTTACATCAGTTATACTCATTATTATACCCATACAAATAATGATGTGTTGGAATAACAAACTAAACCAAGACATGGAGATGGTAAGTCGTACGCACGCACGTATGGTGACTTTGTAATTTATTCGATGGATAGAATAATTAATATAGTTTTTGTAGCGACCCCCAAAACCGGGGTGATTAATGAGACATGATATACCTAACATTACATCATTACAAATTAAATATCATGTCTCATTACAACAGAAGATCGCGAGGCTCAAGATTCTGGGAAACCGCTGCTTCCGATTAACTTCATAGGTATCAACCATGCCTGAAAAATTTTAAGAAAATGTAGGGTGAGCAAAAATGCCCAGTAAGGGGTTTTAAAACATTTTTAGAAAATACTTTCTCAAAGGAGTTCTTTTGAAGAGAACAAAACATTATCTTTTCTTAAAACATGAAATTCATCTTTCTTTGAAAACCACTTGCACAAAGAAGCACAAACTTGAAATGATCTTTAATGTAAACATGATCAGAGTGCACAATATAAGAAAAATAAACAATGCATAATGTTAAAACAAAATTACTTTAATTCTAAAAGAATTATATGACTAAGCAGGGAAAAAATGAATATCATGGTTCATGAGTAAAATGCAGTTCATCTAATAGTTTACCATATGAAAAACAGTTCTCGTTACATAAAGTACATATTCATGATCTTGGGAGCTTTCAACTAGGGGTTGTCCTGTTAGTTGAACTAACCCCTGGTTAACCTTTATCATTACATGCCGAGGGAATGTATAATCCTGGACTTTGTCAAGACTTTTCATCATGACCGTATAACATACTTAACGGGTCAAGGCTCACTGCCCACCCCGTTTCCTTTGCTCAAGCCAAGGCTAACTTTCCATGACCGTCGCACATGTTCGTCTCATGAGACTCCTGCTTTACCAAATGCATTGGAGCGCTGTATAATTCCGGGCGCACCTGTCACATCATTCTTGTTGCGCTATATAATTTCGGTCGCACCCATCACATGTAAGTCTTATACATCCCTCACATATCTTGACATGGTCATACATTCATAGGATTTCATACATTCATAATTGAATCCCATTTTTTTCACATATGTGTTCATAACATGAAAACAGTTCTATCATGAAAAACATGATGACATGCATGCTAAAACATCGAGCACATAACCAGTTATCTTAACATTTGAAAAAAACATGGGTTTTCAAGAAAATAAACATAACACTTAACATTACATAACATCATAATACCAAATTAAAGAAGGGTTGTTCCTAACTTACACTTATGATGATAAATGGATATCAAAAGTGTTTAACATAGGCAGTTGAGGTTACAATGTGCATAATCAAATCCATCTTGGGAAATCATATATATAATTGTGTAAACTCTTCCATTATCACTTTAAATAAATGTGAGTACCTACCTATTAATACATGAATGAATTTATAAAAAATTCAAGAAGTCCGTACAATCCATTCTAAGAAAAATCCTGATTATCCAAAGTAGTGATAAATGAAAATTCTCAGTTTCACGAATGAATTTGAAGTCCAACTAACCCATAAACCTCATCATGCTTTATAAAAATTGTGAACATGGTCACTAAGTTCATATTGAGGTATATACACATACGTGTGCGTATATACAACAACAATATACATCATTCACTTGCACAATTTTACCTATTCATCCATTTACTCAAAATCCCCATTTTATAGAAGGAAAGAAAAATCATGGGGTATAAACATTGAGAAAAGATTTCATATCATCTTATAATATGTGTGTATGAAAGTATATATATATATATATACATACACTTATATATTTATATAAATGGAAACCGAAACTTAATCAAACTTTTTAAAAAAAAGAGTTTGACCCTTACATGTATTTCATACATTAAGAGCATCATTTCATAAACAAATTATCATCAATTGTAAATCATAAAAAAAAGAATTGGTTTGTTTTACATATACATATATAATTATATATATATATGTATTCATATTTATATATATACATATAGTGTATATATATATAAACCGAATTGTAAAAACACAACTTAAATCTGGTCTCCTGCGTTTTTATTTCAAAACATAAGTGAGGTAGAGGGGTTTTCTCTATCATTCAGGTATGCATACACAGGGTGAGTATATGCATATGTGTATATATACATATAATCTTGTATATGTATATATATATACATCGGTGTTTTTATTTTAAAGGAAAACTGAGATTTCCCCTTACCTCCATTTGGCACTCCAAATAGGTCGAAGAAGGCTACGGGTAGAAACATGGGTTTTACATATTTGTATACATATGTATATATATATATAATGTATATGTCAGCTAAAGGTTTTTATATAACTGAAGCAAACAGTGGGAGCTACACCCTTACCTTGGCTCGGCGAGGAGATGATGCAGCAAGGAGGCATGGAAAAAAACGGGTTTACAAACCATCAACTATATATATATATAACACATATATATATATACCAACTGAATCTTGAAAAAAAGAAAATGACAGGACTTGACCCTTACAGAACGGAGAGGAGGAGAAGAGGAGACAACGAAGCAAGTAATATCAGGTGTATAACTGGATGATGAACACATATATACATATATCACACATGTATAGGCGTGTATATATATAAAACGAAACTCAAATAGAAAAGCACAGAAAAACTTCTCCCTTACCTTGCTCGACGAGGAGGAGGAGAGAACGAGGCAGCAATAAGGTCCAGAAGCCAAAGAGGGAGCCGGTCCCTCGGTCTTCGGTGTAGAACACTCGATCTTTGGTGCAAAGCAAGTTTTTTTTAAAAAAACAGAGGAAGAAAGCCGGACGTCGTGGAGGTCGTCGACCCGAGGTATCCGAGGCGAGGAGTCCGCGTCGGCTTGTTGAAAGAAGGGGGGAAGCCCAGGTCTACTTACAGGCCTAGGTGAAGAAAATGGTGTCCTAACCTAACTGGTTCGGTGACTTGAGGTGGGATAAAAGCGGCGTCGGGGGAGAAGAAGCCGCGGGGAGGAAGGAAAAAAAATGAAAGGAGTGGATGGCTGGGATTAAACCGGGGTGATCGAACGACCAGGAATCATGCGGCTTTAAAATAGGATGGACGACCGCGATCAAGGGATGCCGGATCGGACGGCCCGGGGATCGCCGCGGTTAAAAGAAAATGCGGTTCCTGTAGTTTCTAAAAAACGTTTTATTAAAGTTATTAATAATTTACTATAAAATTGTTTTCAATTATTAATCTGACTTTTTTTTATTTTAATAAAAATCATTAGTGAAATAAAAATTATAAATTGATTTAATCAAAAACATATGTATATATATATATTCTATTTTAAAATACCAATAATTTTTATTATATTAAGTATATTATTTTTAAACCATAATTATTATATTTTGGAAAATTTAAAGGGTCATTTAATCAATTAAAGAAAGCATCATAATATATATTTATTTGTTTATTTATTTATTTATTTTAACTTTACTGAATTACATAATAATTACGTTAATTTATAATTTCATGAAAACATTCGGATATACTCTTATTAAGGAGAGAAAAAGAAATTGGTTTCTTTAAAGAATTCGTGTAAACATAAAGATGTGAGATTTGTAATTAAAACCATAATTTAATATAGTTTCCAAAATAATTAATAAAGGTCGAATTATAAGAGAAATAATATATCTAATTTGATGCAATATACATATAAATCATAAAAATTCATCCAGTTTGATATAAATAGAAAATAAAAGATTAATTGTTCAAATTTATGTGTATAATGGAAGAAAACAATAATATCAATTTTCATCGTTTAGAAACATAAACTAGAATTATCAATTTTAGGAAAACTAAATTAACATTGATGACACTTTAAGAAATTAAAGAAAAATAAAACACAATTGTCATTCCGATTTTATTCCAACGGTCAAAATAAAACATGATAAGAAGACCCAACGGTCAAAATAATCCAACGGTCGAATTTATAGCCAATTTGGGGTTCAACGGTCATATTAAGGTGCTTATAAAAAAGGGTTTGGTCTCGGGTGTCCCTTACCCCAAGTGACTGAAGGAGAAGCAAAGATGGTTCGTGTGATCCCCTTGGTGTTGAGCATGGTCACAGTGGCTTCAGCAATACTTATGTTCCTTATGATGGATGCTCGAAACCCCTACCGCATTCTCGGGCTCCTAGTAGTTTTAAGCAGTCTTCCCATCATTGTAATTGGGCTCTTAGTTGGGATTTTTAGTTAGTTTACCTTAGTGGATGTTGTAGCCGAAAGGTTGCTTATTTAAATAAAAGGAATTTTTATCCATTTGATGCATTTTATTATTATTATTAGTTGTTTGTTGGTTTACTTAACGGGTGATATTGGAAAACAAACTTTTCAAAACAAAACATGGTTGTCTCGGGTTGTTACATTACTTCCCCCTTCAAAGAATTGCGCCCTCGCAATTCTATCATAAAAAGAGAAAAACAGAAACCTAATACGTACAACTCTACCGAAACAGCGGGTCTGGCTCGGTTAACTGGACACCAAAGTTGGCACATAGCTCTTCAGTTTCCCTAGTCCAGATGCACCTCGAACAGTGCTCCTTGAACTCTTGTTCGTGTGTACTGCACACGGGCTTCCAAAGGGAGGCTTGTGCGATGCAAAGCTCGGAAACGTCCGAGTAGATAAACTCCCTGATGACTCTTCTGGCCACATCATGCTCGAGGTAGTCAAGAGGGATGATGCGGTTGAGGAGACTGAGGTTCATGACTTGGAACAAGTAGGCTGCACTGAGTTGGCCATCCTGGGCGGCCACGAGGAAACACGCTCTGGCAGAAAAATTTTGTGCCAGAGTGAAACACTGGAACGGACCCTCAATGTACATTCCCCTCCGCCTATAGCAAGGGAGTTGAGCAGCAGCGATGAGGTGAAAGATGCGATAATTCTTATGACATAGCCGAAGAATCTCTGGACCATTTTCTAAATTGAGCAAACGTTGGAAGGACCCTTGCAGGTGGAGAAAGGACGGGTAATCCACCATGCATGCCTTGATCAAGATGACTTCTACTAGCTCATCGGGTAGGGATGAAAAGTTCATTTGACCAGCCATCTGAAAGCAAACATCGAAGGGAAACTCTTAACAACATAGATACGGTGAAGACATGAATGAAAACAAGGAACATCCATTTATGAAAAAGTTTACATGGCAAAGTCTGAGTTTACAAGACGTACACCACAAAGAGTGGCAAAACTTCTTAACTCTTCAAACCACACACAAGATAAACATACATGACTAAACTCATGGAAACATTTATAACGCCTCCTGAGTTTAGCGTGAAGGGTGTGGAGTTGGGAAACATCGGTGTACACTTCTTGCCTAAGAGACACACGGGTGGACTCGTTTTCCAACGCTCCAAAGTCCATTAATTGGCCCCAGAAGCCATAGTGCAGGACTTGGCATAGATAAGCCGCTCGGAGGTCTCCAGCAGCAGAAGCTTCTTGAAAAGGGTTATCAAGCATTGTTCCAAATTCCTCGTTAGTAGTAAAAACTCGGAAGAGTCCTTTGTGATACCTTCCCCGACGTTTATACGAGTGAAACTGGGTCATCATCATTAGGAGATAATCCATCCCCATTCCCCGGTGGAGACTAAGCACCCTAGATGAGTTGGACACATCGTACAAGTGCTTACACGTCATGCAAATTTGGGCATTGTTCAGGAAGTTTTCACAGCTAGCTAGAGATATAATGTTCTCTAGAGCCTCGGTGGGGAGTGACAAAAGGTCAGTAGGTACATCAGCCATCTGAAAATTATAACGTTTTTACTTAGTTAGTCTTAGCAATATATTTATATCACCTGGTTTTCCAGATTTTCCTGAACCTATCCTTGGATACCAACTGTAGCGACCCCCAAAACTGGGGTGCTTAATGAGACATGATATACTTAACATTACATCATTACAAATTAAATATCATGTCTCATTACAACAGAAGATCGCGAGGCTCAGGATTCTGGGAAACCAGCTGCTTCCGATTAACTTCATCGGTATCAACCATGCCTGAAAAATTTTAACAAATCGTAGGGTGAGCAAAAATGCCTAGTAAGGGGTTTTAGAACATTTTTAGAAAATACATTCTCAAAGGAGTTGTTTTGCGAAGAACAAAACATTATCTTTTCTTAAAACATGAAATTCATCTTTCTTTGAAAACCACTTGCACAAAGAAGCACATACTTGAAATGATCTTTAATGTAAACATGATCAGAGTGCGCAATATAAGAAAAATAAACAATGCATAATGTTAAAACAAAATTACTTTAATTCTAAAATAATTCTATGACTAAGCAGGGAAAACATGCATATCATGGTTCATGAGTAAAATGCAGTTCATCTAACAGTTTACCATATGAAAAACAGTTCTCGTTACATAAAGTACATCTTCATGATCTTGGGAGATTTCAACTAGGGGTTGTCTTGTTAGTTGAACTAACCCCTGTTTAAACATTATCATTACATGCAGAGGGAATGTATAATCCTGGACTTTGTCAAGACTTTTCATCATGACCGTATAACATACTTAACGGGTCATGGCTCACTGCCCACCCCGTTTCCTTTGCTCAAGACACGACTAACTTGCCAATACCATCGCACATGTTCGTCTCATGAGACTCCTGCTTTACCCAATGCATTGGAGCACTGTATAATTCGGGGTGCACCCGTCACATCATTCTTGTTGCGCTATATAATTCTGGGCGCACCCGTCACATGTAAGTCCTATACATCCCTCACATATCTTGACATGGTCATACATTCATAGGATTTCATACATTCATAATTGAATCCCATTTTTTTCACATATGTGTTCATAACATGAAAAGAGTTCTATCATGAAAAATATGATGACATGCATGCTAAAACATCGAGCACATAACCAGTTATCCTAACATTTGAAAAAAAAAACTTGGGTTTTCAAGAAAATAAACATAACACTTAACATTACATAACATCATAATACCCAATTAAAGAAGGGTTGTTCATAACTTACACTTATGATGATAAATGGATATCAAAAGTGTTTAACATAGGCAGTTGAGGTTACAATGTGCATAATCAAATCCATCTTGGGAAATCATATATATAATTGTGTAAACTCTTCCATTATCACTTTAAATAAACATGAGTACCTACCAATTAATACATGAATTCATTTATAAAAAAATCAAGAAGTATGTACTATCCATTCTAACAAAAATCCTGATTATCCAAGGTAGTGATAAATGAAAATTCTCAGCTTCACGAATGAATTTGAAGTCCATCTAACCCATAAACCTCGTCATGCTTTATAAAAATTGTAAACATGGTCACTAAGTTTATATTGAGGTATATACACATACGTGTGCATATATACAACAACAATATACATCATTTACTTGCACAATTTTACCTATTCATCCATTTACTCAAAATATCCATTTTATAGAAGGAAAGAAAAATCATGGGGTATAAACATTGAGAAAAGATTGCATATCATCTTATAATATGTGTGTATGAAATTATATATATATTTATATACACTTATATATTTATATAAATGGAAACCGAAACTTAATCAAACTTTGTAAAAAAAAGATTTTGACCCTTACATGTATTTCATACATTAAGATCATCATTTCATAAACAAATTATCATCAATTGTAAATCATAAAAAAAAGAATTGGTTTGTTTCACATATACATATATAAGTATATATATATATATGTATTCATATTTATATATACACATATAGTGTATATATATAAACCGAATTGTAAAAACACAACTTAAATCGGGTCTCCTGCGTTTTTATTTCAAAACATAAATGAGGTAGAGGGGTTTTCTCTATCATTCGTGTATGCATACACAGGGTGAGTATATGCATATGGGTATATATACATATAATCTTGTATATGTATATATATATACACTGGGGTTTAGATTTTAAAGGAAAACTGAGATTTCCCCTTACCTCCATTTGGCACTCCAAATAGGTCGAAGAAGGCAGCGGGTAGAAACATGGGTTTTACATATTTGTATACATATGTATATATATATATATATAGAATGTATATGTCAGCCAAATGTTTTTATATAACTGAAGCAAACAGTGGGAGCTACACCCTTACCTTGGCTTGGCGAGGATATGATGCAGCAAGGAGGCATGAAGAAAAACAGGTTTACAAACCATCAACTATATATATATATATAATATATATATATATATATAGACCAACCGAAGCATGAAAAAAGAAAAAGACAGGACTTGACCCTTACAGAACGAAGAGGACGATAAGAGGAGACAACGAAGCAAGTAATATCAGGTGCATAACTGCATGATGAACACATATATACATATATCACACATGTATAGGCGTGTATATATATAAAACGAAACTCAAACAGAAAAGCACAGCAAAACTTCTCCCTTACCTTGCTCGACGAGGATGAGGAGAGAATGAGGCAGCGACAAGGTCCAGAAGCCAAAGAGGGAGCCGGTCCCTCGGCCTTCAGTGTAGAACACCCGATCTTTTGTTCAAAGCAAGGTTTTTAAAAAAAATAGAGGAAGAAAGCCGGACGTCGTGGAGGTCGTTGGCCTGAGGAATCCGAGGCGAGGAGTCCGCGTCGGCTTGTGGAAAGAAGGGGGGCAGCCCGGGTCTACTTGCCGGCCTAGGTGAAGAAAACGGTGGCATAACCTAACTGTTTCGGTGACTTGAGGTAGGAGAAAAGCGGCGTCGGTAGAGAAGAAGCCGCGGGGAGGAAGGAAAAAAATGAAAGGAGTGGATGGCTGGGATTAAACCGGGGTGATCGAACGACCAGGAATAATGCAGCATTAAAATAGGATGGACGACCGTGATCAAGGGATGCCGGATCGGACGGCCCGGGGTTCGTTGCGGTTAAAAGAAAATGCGGTTCCAGTAGTTTCTAAAAAAACGTTTTATTAAAGTTATTAATAATTTACTATAAAATTGTTTTCAATTATTAATCTGACTTTTTTTTATTTTAATAAAAATCATTAGTCAAATAAAAATTATAAATTGATTTAATCAAAAACAAATGTATATATATATATTTATTCTATTTTAAAATAACAATAATTTTTATTATATTAAGTATATTATTTTTAAACCATAATTATTATATTTTGGAAAATTTAAAGGGTCATTTAATCAATTAAAGAAAGCATCATAATATATATATATATTTGTTTATTTATTTATTTATTTTTACTTTTCTGAATTACATAATAATTATGTTAATTTATAATTTCATGAAAACATTCGGATATACTCTTTTTAAGGAGAGAAAAAGAAATTGGTTGCTTTAAAGAATTTGTGTAAACTTAAAGACGCGAGATTTGTAATTAAAACCATAATTTAATATAGTTTCCAAAATAATTAATAAAGGTGGAATTATAAGAGAAATAATATATCTAATTTGATGCAATATACATATAACTCATAAAAATTCATCCATTTTGATATAAATAGAAAATAAAAGTTCAATTGTTCAAATTAATATGTATAATGGAATTAAACAATAATATCAATTTTCGCCATTTAGAATCATAAACTAGAATTATCATTTTAGGAAAACTAAATTAACATTGATGACACTTTAAGAAATTAAAGAAAAACAAAACACAATTGTCATTCCGATTTTATTCCAACTGTCAAAATAAAACATGATAAGAAGACCCAACGATCAAAATAAACCAACGGTCGAAGTTATAGCCGATTTGGGGTTCAAAGGTCATATTAAGGTTCTTATAAAAAGGGTTTGGTCTCGGGTGTCCCTTACCCCAAGTGACTGAAGGAGAAGCAAAGATGGTTCGTGTGATCCCCTTGGTGTTGAGCGCGGTCACGGTGGCTTCAGCAATACTTATGTTCCTTAAGATGGATGCTCGAAACCCCTACCGCATTCTCGGGCTCCTAGTAGTTTTAAGTAGTCTTCCCATCATTGTAATTGGGTTCTTAGTTGGAATTTTCGGTTAGTTTGCCTTAGTGGATGTTGTAGCCGACAGGTTTCTTATTTAAATAAAAGGAATTTTTATCCATTTGATGCATTTTATTATTATTATTAGTTGTTTGTTGGTTTAATTAATGGGTGATATTGGAAAACAAACTTTTCAAAACAAAACATGGTTGTCTCGGGTTGTTACATTATTTCCCCCTTCAAAGAATTGTGCCCCCGCAATTCTATCATAAAAAGATAAAAACAGAAACCTCATACGTACAACTCTACCGAAACAGCGGGTCTGGCTCGGTTAACTGGACACCAAAGTTGGCACACAGCTCTTCAGTTTCCCTAGTCCAGATGCACATTGAACAGTGTTCCTTGAACTCCTGGACGTGTGTACTGCAGACGGGCTTCCAAAGGGAGGCTCGTGCGATGCAAATCTCGGAAACTTCCGAGTAGATAAACTCCCTGATGAATCTTCTGGCCACATCATGCTCGAGGTAGTCGAGAGGGATGATGCGGTTGAGGAGACTGAGGTTCAGGACATGGCATATGTAGGCTGCACTGAGTTGGCCATCCTGGGCGGCCACGAGGAAACCCGCTCTGGCAGAAAAATTTTGTGCTAGAGTGAAACACTGGAACATACCCTCAAAGTAAATTCCCCTCCACCTATAGCAGGGGAGTTGAGCAGCAGGTATGAGGTGAAAGACGCGATCATTCTCTTGACATAGCCGAAGAATCTCTGGACCATTTGCTAAATTGAGAAAACGTTGGCAGGACCCTCGCAGGTGGAGAAAGGACGGGTAATCCACCATGCATGCCTTGATCAAGATGACTTCTACTAGCTCATCAGGTAGTGATGAGAAGTTCGTTTGACCAGCCATCTGAAAGAAAACATCTAAGGGAAACTCTTAACAACATAGATATGGTGAAGACATGAAATAAAACAAGGAACTTCCATTTATGAAAAAGTTTACACGGCAAAGTCTGAGTTTACAAGACGTACGCCACAAAGAATGGAAAAACTTCCTAGCTCTTCAAACCACACACAAGATGAACATACAGGACTAAACTCATGGGAAAATTTATAAAGCCTCCTGAGTTTAGCGTGAGGGGTGTGGAGTTGGGAAACATCGGTGTACACTTCTTGCCTAAGAGACACATGGGTGGACTCGTTTTCCAACGCTCCAAAGTCCATTAATTGGCCCCAGAAGCCATAGTGGAGGACTTGGCACAGATAAGCCGCTCGGAGGTCTCCAGCAGTAGCAGCTTCTTGAAAAGGGTTATCAAGCATTGTGCCAAATTCCTCGCCAGTAGTAAACACTCGGAAGAGTCCTTCGTGATACCTTCCCCGACGTGCATATGAGGGAAACTGGGTCATCATCATTAGGAGATAATCCATCCCCATTCCCCGGTGGAGACTAAGCACCCTATATGAGTTTGACACATTGTACAAGTGCTTACACGTCATGCGAATTTGGGCATAGTTCAGGAAGTTTTCACGGCTAGCTAGAGATATAATGTTCTCTAGAGCCTCGGTGGGGAGTGACAAAAGGTCAGTAGGTACATCAGCCATCTGAAAATTATAACGTTTTTACTTAGTTAGTCTTAGCAATATATTTATATCACCTGGTTTTCCAGAGTTTCCTGAACCTATCCTCTGATACCAACTGTAGCGGCCCCCAAAACCAGGGTTCTTAATGAGACATGATATACTTAACATTACATCATTACAAATTAAATATCATGTCTCATTATACAGAAGATCGCGAGGGTTAGGATTCTGGGAAACCAGCTGCTTCCGATTAACTTCATCGATATCAACCATGCCTGAAAAATTTAAAAAAACGTAGGGTGAGCAAAAATGCCCAGTAAGGGGTTTCAAAACATTTTTAGAAAATACTTTCTCAAAGGAGTTCTTTTGAAGAGAACAAAACATTATCTTTTCTTAAAACATGAAATTCATCTTTCTTTGAAAACCACTTGCATAAAGAAGCACGTACTTGAAATGATCTTTAATGTAAACATGATCAGAGTGCGCAGTATAAGAAAAATAAAAAATACATAATGTTAAAACAAAATTACTTTAATTCTAAAATAATTATATGACTAAGCAGGGAAAACATGCATATCATGGTTCATGAGTAAAATGCAGTTCATCTAACAGTTTACCATATGAAAAAAAATTCTCGTTACATAAAGTACATCTTCATGATCTTGGGAGCTTTCAACTAGGGGTTGTCTTGTTAGTTGGACTAACCCCTGGTTAACATTTATCATTACATGCAGAGGGAATGTATAATCCTGGACTTTGTCAAGACTTTTCATCATTACCGTATAACATACTTAATGGGTCAAGGCTCACTGCCCACCCCGTTTCCTTTTCTCAAGCCAAGGCTAACTTTCCAAGACCGTCTCACATGTTCGTCTAATGAGACTCCTGCTTTACCCAATGCATTGGAGCGCTGTATAATTCAGGGCGCACTCGTCACATCATTCATGTTGCGCTATATAATTCCAGGCGCACCCGTCACATGTAAGTCCTATACATCCCTCACATATCTTGACATGGTCATACATTCATAGGATTTCATACATTCATAATTGAATCCCATTTTTTTCACATATGTGTTCATAACATGAAAACAGTTCTATCATGAAAAACATGATGACATGCATGCTAAAACATCGAGCACATAACCAGTTATCCTAACATTTGAAAAAATTGGGTTTTCAAGAAAATAAACATAACACTTAACATTACATAACATCATAATACCCAATTAAAGAAGGGTTGTTCATAACTTACACTTATGATGATAAATGGATATCAAAAGTGTTTAACATAGGCAGTTGAGGTTACAATGTGCATAATCAAATCCATCTTGGGAAATCATATATATAATTGTGTAAACTCTTCCATTATCACTTTAAGTAAACATGAGTGCCTACCAATTAATACATGAATTCATTTATAAAAAATTAAAGAAGTCTGTACTATCCATTCTAACAAAAATCCCGATTATCCAAAGCAGTGATAAATGAAAATTCTCAGTTTCATGAATGAATATGAAGTCCAAATAACCCATAAACCTCGTCATGCTTTATAAAAATTGTAAACATGGTCACTATGTTCATATTGAGGTATATACACATACATGTGCATATATACAACAACAATATACATCATTCATTTGCACAATTTTACCTATTCATCCATTTAATCAAAATCTCCATTTTATAGAAGGAAAGAAAAATCATGGTGTATAAACATTGAGAAAATATTGCATATCATCTTATAATATGTGTGTATGAATGTCTATATATATATACACTTATATATTTATATAAATGGAATCCGAAACTTAATCAAACTTTGTAAAAAAAGAGTTTGACCCTTACATGTATTTCATACATTAAGAGCATCATTTCATAAACAAATTATCATCAATTGTAAATCATAAAAAAAAAGAATTGGTTTGTTTCACATATACATATATAAGTATATATATATATGTATTCATATTTATATATATACATATAGTGTATATATATATAAACCGAATTGTAAAAACACAACTTAAATCTGGTCTCCTGTGTTTTTATTTCAAAACATAAGTGAGGTAGAGGGGTTTTCTCTATCATTCGGGTATTCATACACAGGGTGAGTATATGCATATGGGTATATATACATATAATCTTGTATATGTATATATATATACACCAGGGTTTAGATTTTAAAGGAAAACCGAGATTTCCCCTTACCTGCATTTGGCACTTCAAATAGGTCGAAGAAGGCATCGGGTAGAAACATGGGTTTTACATATTTGTATACATATGTATATATATATATATAGAATGTATATGTCAGCCAAAGGTTTTTATATAATCGATGCAAACAGTGGGAGCTACACCCTTACCTTGGCTCGGTGAGGAGATGATGCAGCAAGGAGGCATGAAAAAAAATGGGTTTACAAACCATCAACTATATATATATATAATATATATATATATATACCAACCAAAGATTGAAAAAAGATAAAGACGGGACTTGTCCCTTACAGAACGGAGAGGAGGAGAAGAGGAGACAACGAAGCATGTAATATCAGGTGCATAAATGCATTATGAACACATATATACATATATCACACATGTATAGGTGTGTATATATATAACACGAAACTCAAACAGAAAAGCACAGAAAAACTTCTCCCTTACCTTGCTCGACGAGGAGGAGGAGAGAACGAGCCAACAACAAGGTCCAGAAGCTAAAGAGGGAGCCGGTTCCTCAGCCTTCGGTGTAGAACACCCGATCTTTGGTGCAAAGCAAGCTTTTAAAAAAATAGAGGAAGAAAGCCGGACGTCGTGGAGGTCATCGGCCCAAGGTATCCGAGGCGAGGAGTCCGCGTCGGCTTGTGGAAAGAAGGGGGGAGCCCGGGTCTACTTTCCAGCCTAGGTGAAGAAAACTGTGGCCTAACCTAACTGGTTCGGCGACTTGAGGTGGGAGAAAAGCGGCGTCGGGGGAGAAGAAGCCGCCGGGAGGAAGAAAAAAAACGAAAGGAGTGGATGGCTGGGATTAAACCGGGGTGATTGAACGGCCAGGAATCACGCGGCTTTAAAATAGGATGGACGGTCGCGATCAAGGGATGCTGGAACGGACGGCCCGGGGTTCGCCGCGGTTAAAAGAAAATGAGTTCCTGTAGTTTCTAAAAAAACGTTTTATTAAAGTTATTAATAATTTACTATAAAATTGTTTTCAATTATTAATCTGACTTTTTTTTATTTTAAAAAAAATCATTAGTCAAATAAAAATTATAAATTTATTTAATCAAAAACATATTTATATATATATATATTCTATATTAAAATACCAATAATTTTTATTATATTAAGTATATTATTTTTAAAACATAATTATTATATTTTGGAAAATTTAAAGGGTCATTTAATCAATTAAAGAAAGAATCATAATATATATTTATTTGTTTATTTATTTATTTATTTTTACTTTGCTGAATTACATAATAATTATATTAATTTATAATTTCATGAAAACATTCGGATATACTCTTTTTAAGGAGAGAAAAAGAAATTGGTTGCTTTAAAGAATTTGTGTAAACTTAAAGACGCGAGATTTGTAATTAAAACCATAATTTAATATAGTTTCCAAAATAATTAATAAAGGTAGAATTATAAGAGAAATAATATATCTAATTTTATGCAATATACATATAACTCATAAAAATTCATCCAGTTTGATATAAATAGAAAATAAATGTTCAATTGTTCAAATTAATATGTATAATGGATGAAAACAATAATATCAATTTTCGCCATTTAGAAACATAAACTAGAATTATCATTTAAGGAAAACTAAATTAACATTGATGACACTTTAAGAAATTAAAGCAAAACAAAACACATTTGTCATTTCGATTTTATTCCAACGGTCAAAATAAAACATGATAATAAGACCCAACGGTCAAAATAAACCAACGGTCGAATTTATAGCCGATTTGGGGTTCAACGGTCATATTAAGGTGCTTATAAAAAAGGGTTTGGTCTCAGGTGTACCTTACCCCAAGTGACTGATGGAGAAGCAAAGATGGTTCGTGTGATCCCCTTGGTGTTGAGCACGGTCGCGGTGGC
Organism: Viscum album; assembly: GCA_963277665.1. Taxonomy (NCBI): domain Eukaryota; kingdom Viridiplantae; phylum Streptophyta; class Magnoliopsida; order Santalales; family Viscaceae; genus Viscum; species Viscum album. The sequence continues at coordinate 245,082,777 of OY728166.1, forward strand.
TTCAGCAATACTTATGTTCCTTATGATGGATGCTCGAAACCCCTACCGCATTCTTGGGCTCCTAGTAGTTTTATGAAGTCTTCCCATCATTGTAATTGGGTTCTTAGTTCGGGTTTTCGGTTAGTTTACCTTAGTGGATGTTGTAGCTGAAAGGTTGCTTATTTAAATAAAATGAATATTTATCCATTTGATGCATTTTATTATTATTATTAGTTGTTTGTTGGTTTACTTAACAGGTGATTTTGGAAAACAAACTTTTCAAAACAAAACATGGTTGTCTCGGGTTGTTACAGTGGTACCATATTTAATATTACATAATAGTATGTAAAAGGTATATGATTTATTAATTTTTTATGGAAAAAAAAATAAAGAGGAAGTGTATGTAGAAAAGAACATGAAAGACGATGGTGAAATAATTACCTCTTCTTCGGGTGTTTTCTTTTGAGTTGATCAAAAGGGCTCCGTATGTTGGATTTATGATCAAAGTAAGACATCTAGGTCGAATGGAAGAATGTTGGGAGGATATTTGGGTAGGGGTTGGCTGAGAAAAATGGCATTGGAGGTGTGATTTTGAGAGAAGGGGAAATACCCTTTTATAAGAGAGGTGATGGTCACTTTAAGAAAACATTGAAATATTATTTTATAATAAAATCATATTCAGTTTCTAATGGCTCAAAAATTATTTATTTCTAGGTTAAGGTGGTTATGGGTCGAAAACCACTCAACCAATATGTTTTAGACAAGTTTTTGTTACCATTTTAACCTTATATTTTAGATTTAACTCTTAGTTAAAGAATTTAACTTTTACAGTGTCTTCTTGTATTCTTACACATTATGGTCAATAAACATTCTCTAAACTTCTATAAGAACCAAAAGTTGTTCATTAATGACACATATAATATTATGTAATCCCTTTGGCCGAACCTTGTATTTTTAGGAATATTATTTCTACCAATAATATAGAATTGTTTTTAAAAACTAATTTATGTCAATTTTGACACTATTTGGTATTTTGTTTTTGTGATAGTCATAACAACCTTATCACTTCGAAAAATTTATCTAATCAACCCTAAAAAGACATATTAACCTATAAAGCTAGTGGAATTCTTAATATGTCTCTATTTACATTTGTTTGGATATTTATAATATCAATTACTTTAATATTTCATTAATAAGATAATTACTGCATCATCATTCTGTCATAAATAAATTAAATTATTCAATGCCTAAAAATTATAAATAAAATACCATTATGTATAAAATATTTTTAGATTTTTAATAAATATTTATAGTTGAATTTATATTTTTTGTAACCTTATATAAATAATGTTTTAGTTATTAAGCATTGAATTTAACACTTTTAACTCTTCTTTAAATAAAATATTAACAAATGTCCTAATATAATCCAAGTAGAACAAATAGGATCATATTTTATTCCTGAGGTTGTTTTTGGTTGAATTATACTTATCCAATAAAATTAGCACATGTGTTTGGGTAATTATAATATCATTTTTACCCATAATTACCCTATTTACTTTTAACCGTGGTAATAAATAAAAGTCAACAGAGACTATTCACCAAAAACTATTTTCATCTTATTGAACCACTTTATACTTACTGATATCGAACATGTATACGCTTTTTGATATTCATCTCCCAGAAGTGGTACAATTACATTTTATGTGTATTTACTAATGCTCCTAGAATGTGGGTAAAAGAAGGTAAATAGTTAAATAAAAATTTATACATCTATTTTTATTATAAAATTACTCAAATTAATTAAATTGAACTTATATAGGTATTATATATCTATTTTGACTTAAAATAAATTTAAATAATATAAATAATTATTTATATAAAATGTTAGTTTTAAACAATAACCTAGTGTTTTTTCACTATTTATCAAAAATTGAATGTTTTCAGAAAAATACCAAAACTTCACCCTAAGATAATTTTTATATTCCTAATTCAAAAATGAATTTTATTTTACCAAATTAAAATCATATATGTTTCATTATTTAATTTAAAATTATTTCCCTTTGTCAAAGACAAAAAGCGGGTTATTAAAAAACTAAAAATTATCAAAAGATTAACATGTGCTTCTATAAAATTTAAATATTAAATTACTTATAAATACCTAAATTGTATTAAATGATAAAAAACAATATAATTATTCTTAAAACCATTCAAATTCATGCTTTAGCACTATAAATTATTTCAATTAAAAAATATGTTTTCAATTAATATAGAGTATTTTTCACTATTCATAAAAAAATGAAAGTTATTAGAAAAGTATCAATAATTTATCCAAAGAAAATTTTAATGTCCCACTTCTAAATAATATGTTTATTTTTTCAAATTTAATGTAAAGGTGTCAGGAATTTCATTTAAAAAAAATTCACCATTAGTAGGAGGTTAAATTTCATTTTTGAAAAATAATTTCATTATCTGAAAAATTGAATTATTTTATATATTTTGTCTATAAAACACATAATATGGGTGTTAATATTATATATAGTATATATTATTCATAACTCAGTTAATAATTTTCATAACCACTTTTTGAATAGCATGGTTGGTAAGTTGTGGTGCGTTTGAACTCGATGTTGAGTGTGGCGCATGCTATTAAATTACATTAATAAGATAGCATAATATAAAATCATGTGGTATTACATTCTACCCTCCTTCAATAAACTGTGTCCTCACAATTTAAAATTTTTATTCGAAAATAAAAGGTTAAAAATAGAAAAATTCCTTTGTGGAAAACTCACATCAGAAATTGGGTTAAAAAAATTTATACTTAATAAGTGGGAAAGGGAAATAAAAATTTACCAATAAATTATGATCATGATTAGGAGAACATTGGTGGAAATTAGAGACACATAAATAGAGGAAAAACGTAAATATTTATAGTGAGTGATTGAGGTAATCAATCACAAACAAGTATAAAATTTAGGGCCTCAAATCCATCAATCTATGATGATTTAAAATATAGTTAGTTAAACAAAACATAAGGTATTAGGATAACACATTTTTGGTTTTAAGATCCCTTCCCTAAATTTTAAGAATTAATTTATTCATAGAATAAGAGGGAAAAAGTATACTTTACAAGTGGAGTTTCATCCTTCAACTACTTCGTTCCACAAACTCATCTTTCATTTCAAAAGAAAATTGAATTCACAAAATATTATATTTATCATAATTGTATAGGGTTAAAAAAATAATGAATTTATAATTCATTTTTCGGACTATTTAATAAAGTCTACATTATACAAACTAGGACATCACATATGCCATTGGTAGGTGATACACCCTTGTCACCCTTCGGTTGTAGGTTCTTGTCTAGCGGCCTTGTCGGACATGATGGGTTGTCGCCCAATCTCCGGGTTTTCCTTTTTATGAAAATCCAAAAATAATCTCAAGAAATTATTTAACATTAAAAATAGTTTCCAAAGACAAAAATAATTGATTCCAACATTTATACTTATCGAAAATATGTTTGTACAAACTCACAGTCCAAAATTTATATGGAAGGTAAACACAATGGAGATCGTTTTTCCCACATAATAACATGTGAATACCTTCATTTTGTATTCTTTTAAAACACTATAACTCCATAAATTACCATAAATATTTATTGATAGAATTAATGCTCTCTTATTTATTATAGAATACTGGATAGACTACTTCTATCTTGAAATGTAGTAAACTCCAACAGTTATGGAATATTCAAATCATTAACCAGATCCAAGGTAGTCAAGAATATACAATATAATTTATCCAAATAAATCATATATTATTCAAAAATCACTACCTCAGTATTATAACCATATTATGGTTTATCTTTACTTGAACCATATATTTTCCAAAAAAATTAACCTGTTATTGAGTCACTTTTCTTGGTTCCACACAATCTCATGTCCTTAATGAAATTGTTTTGTAGTACAATCCTTATATACTCTATAATTATTATAACCAGTACATCGTTGATACAAAACTCAAATGACATAGTTATTTAATATCAACATCATAACACTAGTATTTACTCTTTAACTATGGTAATATGATAACATGATTATTATTCAACAACATCATTTAGGTATACTCTGATGATTTGAATAATGATTCGCGTAGTGTCTCAACTCCTTGTAGAAGAAGCACAGTACATTTGAAAACATTTTATAAACGTTGCAATCACATACTTTGTGTCCTTTTTCTCCAAACTTATAAAAAACTAACATTCTCTTTAGGAATTTACCAAAGTGATTCTTTCCACAATTATCACATATAGGAAAATCCTTTTCCCCTCTTCCCTTTTTCCATCTTCCTCTCTTCCACCATTTTCTTATCTTTCATCCCTTCAAAGCCATATGACTCAGAGAATTCATTACTTATCTTATTAACACATGATACTATTTCTTTATATTATGAGAATACGTGGGATACTTCTTCCCTTTTAAATGTTGGCTTAATAATATGAAAGATATGATCCTTCATAATCATTCGATCATGTGTATTGCTGGATTCTCATTCCTTCTACTAGGATCCATTTCTAAACTATGGCATACACTATTTTAGTTTACGAATCACAATTTATGATTCCAAACTTGTAAAATACCTAAAGTAAATTGAAAATTTTATTCATATAATCTATAATCATAAAATGTTTTCATTGAGGAAATATTTACTCACAAATCCTTCACAATTTCTTGTAATGAAAATGTAATTTATCGTACGCATATCCCCCAAGAGTGTCGTAACCAAGATTGCAGCAAGGCCCATTTTCATGTACCAGGATACCCTGGGTTAATCCCAAAACTTCTTTTCAGATTTCTCACTCCTAGGTACATCTCTACTAGATCCACCTCTACCTCGTCGTATCCAGATAGGGATTTATAGCTTGGAAAATACACAAAATCTCTACATTACCAAAATTCAAGGATGTTCTTCTATACTAATCCTCAAATTCTATCTTATGGTAATTTTCTCTAATTTGAATTTATCTAAATCTATTTCCAAGGTTGTTTCTAAACATCCTCTTATTGCAACTATAATGCCCCGACCCCAGAAGCCCAGAGTCCGTCCATTATTTTAATACAATGATATGATTACAAGGAATCAAGTCTTGAAGGACCGATCAGTTTAGCAGTCTTGGAAAATAGATTACATATATGAACATAACATAACATTAAAAAATGAAAAAAAACATTATCTATATTTTCCACATTCATATCCCTTTGACTATGCCCGCAGGTTAGTCATAATGTACTTCTTCACATCCTAGGAAAAATAAAACATAGAAATGGGTGAGCTCAGATGCTCGGTAAGGATAAAAATATAGAGATAACATTCATGAATAAGCATAAAAATTTAGGTTAAAGTATATTCCTAAAACATAATAGTTTTATACATAAACTTCATCATATTAAGGAAAATATAAATCAAATAATTCTATTTAATTATTCACATGGATATTCTACTAGTCGAATTATCACATGCAATATTATTAGCCAATTTCAAAATGATGGAATGCATAATGCCAGACTTCATAACCACATAGTCAAGGCATTGTTCCAAGAATAAAAATAAGATTCTATCTGGGCATTGGGCCAAAACACTAGTTAGGATCATGAGACCTACGGATGCATCGAGGAGCAACAGCGGGCTCCACCCATCACTTACTTATTCTAATGCATTCCTCATATAAAATGGTTTATTCCTAACATATACATTCATATTTAAACTAGCCTATGAAATGTCAATACTTTATCCATAACACATGAATGGTATAAAAATAAAACATCCACAGTCAAACACATCACAAAACCTTCAATACAACAAAGATAATTTGTATTATACTAAATCAACCTCAATCAAGAATAATATCCTATAAAGGATGTTGACATAGTTGAAAATGAATAGTAACAAATTATGAGAGAAATATCCCTTTTCATTAAATCATTTAAAGTACACATAATATATAAAATAATTAATTTATATGATAGTTTTGAATCCAATTTTCCCACACAACTATGAAACATATTAAAGGAATTAACATTTTAAAACATTCATGCCCATGTAAGTAAATCCTTAAAACCCTTTTAAAAACATGGACATTAATGTCAAAGGATTAGAAGAACAAATCATTAAAAAGTATAAAATGATGTTTTAGTAAAAATGTCACTTAAAAATAATCCCTTTGTGAACTATTTTATGAAACATTGACATTGATAATAAATATTTCCCAGTAGATACGTATGTAAAAACAACCTCAGATAATAAAGAGATTGTGGAATTAACCCTTACCTTGCACTTCCCTTTTGTCGAGGGTACGTTTAACCTCCGGTATAATGGCCATAGTATGTTATTAAATTATACCAGAACCCTATTTATATTTATTATATCATACTTTATTCATCTATTACTTTATACTACCCATTTAATAATGATTTCATGTTAAATTAACATTTCAGGTAATAATCGCTATCTTTATCGTACGTGTTTTAACTTGTTATTCTTGATCGTATCATTTAGATCATGATTTTAATACATCCAGAATATAATCCTTGATTTATATATCCTATATATTTAGAATATTAATATTTATAATAGATAGATATATGAAATGGAAGGAACCGTTTATGGAGACATTAGGTCGTATGTATGCACAAACATTGTTTCCGTTTTCATATCGTTTTGAATGGAAGTATGTGAATTCAATAAAGGCAAGTATATATTTATATATATCCACTATAATTATTATGTCATATATTACATACTTATTAATAATATATATTTTTATAATCATCGTTCAATGGTGAAGGTGAAAATTAATCTCATCGCGTCGTGGAGACGGTAATCCGTACGTATGCCCGAGGGCCAATATCATTATATTGATGGTGAAATTGATTTTAATTGGATGGTATATCGTATATACAGAATCATTAAAATGTTATATTTATTATTTAAATTAGTTATACACATTATTATACCCATCTAAATAATGAAGTGTTTGAATAACAAACTACACCACATCGTGGAGACAGTAAGCCGTACACACACACACTTATGGTACGTTTTAATTTATATGTTGGATAGAATAATGAATAGGGTTGTAATATATTTATAGTGACATAAAATTATGTAGATGGTACTGGAGTTATTATTTTGGAATGGATACACCAAATAAAAAAGAAGTGTAAGAAAAAAATAACTTGAAAGAGGGTGTTGAAACTATTACCTTTTCTTCGGGTGTTTCCTTTTGAGTTGATCTAAAGGGATCCCAAGGTTGGCTTTACGATTAAATTAAGGCCCCTAGGGAGAATGGAGGAATGTTGGGGGGAGATTTTCTTAGGGGTTGTCCTAGCCAAATGGATTTTGGGGTGTGATTTTGAGACAAGGGGATATACTCTTTTATAAGAGAGGTGAGGATCACTTTAGGAAAAGATTGAAATATTAATTTATAATAAAATCATTTTTGGTTTCTAATGGATCCAAAATTATTTATTTCAAGGTTAAGGTGTGAATGGGTCAAAAAAATGAACCAATGTTTTTTAAACATGTTTACGTTACCATTTTAACATTTCCATTTAGATTTAACTCTTAGTTAAATAGTTTAAGTTTTACATAGTCTTCTTTTATTCTTACACTATATGGTTCATAAACATACTCTAAACATCCAAGAGAACCAAAAGGGGTTCATTAATGAAAAATATAATATTATTTATGCCATTTGGCCGAAACCTATATTTTTAGGAATATTATTTCAACCAATAATATTGTATTTTGTTTAAAAATTAATTAACGTCAATTTTGACACAATTTGGTATTTTGTTTTTGTGAAAATCATAAATACCTTATCACTTATAAATATTTATCAAATCATACCTAAAATGTCATATTAATCTAGAAAATTAGTTTAATTCATCAAAAGTCTCAATTTAAATTTATTTGGATATTTATAATATCAATTATTTTAATATTTCATTAATAGTGTAATTACTACATCATCATTGTGTCATAAATAAATTAGATTATATAATGTCTAAAAATTATAAATAAATAACGATTACGTAGAAAATATTCTTATCTTTCTAATAAATATTTATAGTCAAATTTATAATGTGTGCAACCTATTATTAAAAATGGTTTAGATATTATGCTTTGAATTTAACACTTTTAACTCTTTTTTAAATAAAATAATAATAAATGTCCTAATAAAATAAAAGTAGACCAAAGAGGATCATATTTTATTACAAATGTTGTTTTTGGTCGAACTACACTTATCCAATAGAATAAGGACATGTGTTAGGGTAATTATAATCTTATTGTTACCCTTAATTACCCTATTTACTTTTAACCGTGGTAATAAATAAGTCAAAAATTAATATTCAACAAAAATTATTTTCATCTCATTGAACCAAATTTTACTTACTGATATTGACCATGTCTCTCATATTTTTGAAATTCAACTCACATAATCAGTAAAATTACGTTTTATGCAAATGTGAAAATGCTCCTAGAAGGTGGGTAAAAACGGTAGAAAGTTAAATACAAATTAATACATCAAATTTTAATATAAAATTACGCCAATTAATTAAATTTAATGTATATAGGTATAATATATCTAATTTGACTTAAAATAAATTTAAATAAAATAAATAATTATTTTAATAAAAAGTCTGTTTTAAATAATGACGTAGTGTTTTTCAGTAGTCATTAAAAATTTAATGTTTTCAGAAAAATACCATAAATTTACACTAAGATAATATTGGTATTCCTATTTCAAAAATTATATATATTTTACCAAATTCAAATCATATAAGTTGAATTAATTAATTTAAAATTAATTCTCGTTGTAAAAGCAAAAAGTCAGGTTTTTAAAAAACTACAAACCATCAAAAGAATAACATGTGTTTTTGTCAAATTTAAAAATGAAATTAAATATAATGACCTAAATAGTATTAAATGAAAAAAATATAATCTAATTATATTTGAAAACCATTAAAATTCATAAATTTAACACTGTAAATTATTTCAATTAAAAAAATAGTTTTCAATTAATACATAGTATTTCCTACTATTCATCAATATATGAAAGTTATCCGAAAAGTACCAAAACATTGTCCAAACATAATTTTTATGTCCTGATTTTAAATAAGAACGTTATTTTTTCAAATTTAATATAAATTTTTTAGGCATTTCATTTAAAAGAAATTCGCCATTAGTAGGCAGTAAAATTGTATATTTGAAAAATACTACATTTACCTGCAAAATTGCATTTGTTCTTATATTATTTCTAAGAAACACATAATATGGTTGTTAATATTATATAGAGTATATAAGAATCAAAATTCAGTTAATACTATCGATAACATCTTTTTGAGCATCTATTTTGGTAAGTTGTGGTGTGTTCGAACTTGGTGCTGCGTGTAGCACAAGCTATTGAATTAATTTAATGAGATAGAATACAATAAAATCTTGGGGTGTTACAGATTCTATCATTAAAAACATAAAATCCATCTCATCGTGTGTCCTAATGATCATTCCCATTGAAAAAAAACCTTTTAACCAACCACAAGCATTCAGGTGCCTCCATGAGAATGATAACATCGAAAAACCATGCACCTTTACCAAAAAAGTGATAGCACTCACTGTTCATCGATTCGACCTATGAACTAGCCAGATATGCTCCACATTCTAATGAAAATACTACATTAGGCCATCCTCCCCTGAAGAAATCCGCAATTTCCAATGATTTTCAACTCACAGCCATAACTGGTGTTCTTCACCAAAACCATCAACCTTCCCACATGGCGCTCCAAAAAAACCCACATAGGGAAACACTCTCCATGTTACACATCTAATATCCAACAAATACACTTATTATACACACTCCCAACAACACTAAACACCATGGATGACCACTATAATGGGTCACTAAGGAAGTTAAACAATACAAACTCCCTAAAGTAGAGTAATGCCTAAAAAAGACATTGGGTCTCCATCTAATCCATACACCACAATCCCCAAACATTTTAATGCTAAAGGGTGACAATACAAAACATGATCCAAATACACTACGCTAATTGAACCAAGAAACAAATTATACTTGGTTTCACACCGATGATGCACATACATAAAAAATGGCACCATGATCCAAAAACCCAGTTTATGGTCCAAAACAGAACTCACAGGGTCTCAACCCAAATGAGACAAATGTGATGACCCGGACCCTTACGGTCCAACCCTTTTCCAGCTTCCGGATCCTAGGGGTGACGTCTCAATGGTAGGACGTCATTTCGGCGTGCGACCGATCGGCGTGACTAATTGGGGTGACTTATCGGTGTGACCGATCAGCTCGATCTATCGGTGCAACTGATCGGTGCGACTGATCAGTGTCACCCAGCCTTGTCAGTTTCACTTATACAGTTCTTCCCGTAGCACCTTTGGACTTTTCAAATTTTTTCAAGTGGTTCAAAGCCTTTTATAATCCCATAATCAATATCCAATAAATCCAAGGGTACCTACTCAATAGAGAATTAAACAAAAAAAAATTCTGTTTTGTGTAACTACCGAAACGCATGGGAAAAAACGATCCAAATTTAAAGCCGTTCGAACCCCATATACTGTAACAATGGGATATTATCTATATATCGCAAGGAAATTTCTTCTTCCTTCTTCTTCCTCTTGGCTGGCTTCCATTCATCTTAGTAATTTTGGAGTTCCTGGCATCCCTCCCCTGCGAGTCATGATTTTCCCTAATTCATGGCATGTGGAGGACTTCAATCATTGATCAATTAAGTAGGGATTTTCTCCTTCGTCTCTCTTTTCTGTGTATCATGCAGGGTTGGAATGCTTTTGTATCTGTGGAAATTGGTGAAACCAAAATTAATGAAGATAATGAACGGACCATTAAATAATGAAAGGGGTGTGTGATCGATGTTATATTTCCCTCTTTTCTGTTGATATGTGTTGTGAATTGTGCGGTCCTATGCTCACTGAAAATCCAGGTCGTTGGAGGCCTTTCTCTGCGCACAAATGAACCACAGTGCTCCTGGATGTTTAAATAACCGAAACATGGAATTGGTTAATTACATATACTCGGTTAAATAAATTGAAAGCACCAGGATCAGCCCTTTTCTGTGATAACCCCGGTTAAAGCACAATGGAATTTAATCTATGGAGTGTGGTAGATCTTTTAAATCTAAAAATACCAACACGGGCCTTCCTTGTGTTGGTGGCAGTGGTTTGGTTGTTTTCATTCACGGGCCGATTGCGGGTGACTTTATGGTTTTCTTGGATGGGGTCTCAGATGGATGGGGTGATATGGGTGGGGATGGGATCCCCTGTTGTTATACTTTTGCAGGTTGTGAATCCGAGCCCATGTGGTTACTCTGCTTATATAAAAAATTGGGGTGGAATCCTATGTTGTTGAGAAACCGTTGGATCTTGGATTTTGGGGACATGGGGCTGTGTCTCAGAGTTTTCCTTAGTTCCAGTACTTTGAGGGCTCTGACTTAGACCTTTGTTGTTGTGACTTTGCAGGAGAACTGGGTGTGAATGCTTAAATTGCTATTTGGTTGTTTCTCCTTTCATGGATAGTGTTTGTGCCTATTAGTTTCCCGGTAGTGCATAATTCACCTAAATGGGGTCACTTGAACATGAAAACAAGATTTAATGAGTGGGGAATTAGATTGGGAATGAGTTATAACCTGGCTGTGAGTGTCGTGACTTCTTTTTTGAATGAATAGTAACAACGGTATTTGGGCTTCTGTTTTGGAACTCCTAGGTCGGGATGAGTGTTTGTTACCTATACATATATCTATAGCTTTTATGTTTCTTATTCGTGGCCCACACAAGTTGAACACTTAGTTCTGAACACCCCATTTCCAGGGGAGGGTGTTTTTCCAAACACTCCAATGAGTGTCTAGTTATTATCTCCTTTTCTGCTCCTTTTACCGAATTTCCCAAGACACATTAGGCAGGTTGTGATATCCTGAAGTCCATTATTGTTCCAATAATCTTCGGGCATGGAAGTTGTGGCAGTTGGCCTAGTTGTTTGTGGGCTAGTTGTTTCCCAAGTGTCTTTGGGATGGGGCCCAGGTGTCTTTGGGCGTGGTAGTAGTTGTTCTGACCCAGGTGTTTGAGGGTGTGGTTACATGTGGTGCTCGTGGCCCAGGTGTCTGCTGGCGGGATTGCGGTTATGTCCTAGGTTTGTGCGAGTGGGTTTTGGCCATGGGAGTGTGGTGAGGTTATGGCCCAGGTGTGTGTGGGCGGGGTTTGGCAGTGGGACTATGGTGAGAATGGCGGGATTGGTTCGATGCATAGGATGTCTTCAACAACCAATGGGAAAGTCGAATGGGGTACCCAAATATCGATGTTCTATTACTATATTTTACTTGACTTGCGTAATTTGGAGAGTGTTCCTTAGTGAGACTTGGGTGTATAGTTTCTCCTTTCATGGTTCTTTGGTTTTTCTTTTCTCACAGGGCATTAGAATGCCTCTCCACTTGTGCACAAGAATATTTTGTTTTCCCTACTGAGTATACATGTATGCTCACCCTACGTATATAAAACTTCTTTCAGGTTTCTAGGAGGACTTCAGGGATCATGCGAGACCGTACTAGCTCGGACCTTTGGGGCAGTTGGTATTTCTTTTTTCCTTTTCATGGTATCTTTCCACCATTGGGGGTTTGTGGCTTGTATCTTTTACCTTAGAACATTCATATGGGAATGGTTTACTTTCAGTCGTACTTGAACTTTCAGTTTTGGTGTTGTGGGATTTACAATCTTATCTCTTGGTCCTATTAAAATAAAAGGGTAATGCCTTACATTTAGTGTGTGATTTTATTCCCTTGGTGTGAGTCACCTCTTCGGCACCTATTTAAGGCGGGTCTCGGGGGTCATTATCTCTCCTTCAACTTGTATAAGGAAGGGTCGGGCAATCTGTTGTCCCTACCCTCATCTTGGTGAAGGCGGGTCGTGATATATTGGTATCAAATGTGAGGTTTGAGAGATAGGATGGAGTTTGGAGTTAGGAGCAGTGAGGATTGAATGTAATGGTTGGGAAATAGTGTTGGGTGACCTTGGTGCATGAATTAGTCCAGGGAAGACCGGCTAGGACACGGGTTTTTAGGGCCCCCCGTGACCCGATGCAAGGACTCTGGACCTACTAAACATCCAATTGAGGCCACACTGATTGCAGGATAGAGACCCTAGGAAAGGTATGTGCATCATAATGACTTGTGTTCTCATGTTTCATGGGTGTCTTGGGGATTCAAAATAAATGAAGAAGTCCAAGATAATTTAAGAACAATATTCTACACTACTCGGGCTTAGGCATTCCTTGTTTACATTGCATCTATGGCACCTGGGAGGCGACCGCGAGTAGTACAGACGATATTGGCCCATAAAGTTGACTTGGCCGATCGACAGAGGATCAACCGAGAGGGGGAGGATGACCACTGGTAGAAGACGCTTCGAGATTTTCAGCGACAGACCCTCGGGAAGTACGAGGGAAGAATCTCAGAAGAGGAGACGGAGAGCTGGCTCGATGATCTAGTGATCTCTGTCAGCCTAATTCAGGCCCCAAAGGCGTACTGGGTTCCTCTGGCCGTCAGCTAGATGCGTGGATCAGCACATCAATGGTGGGTGCATTATCTTAGAGAGAAGAGGGAAGTTGAGGTTGCGTGGGCTGACTTCGAGAAGGAGTTTCGGGCAGAATTCCTCGCTTCCACGATGAAGGATGAGAAGAGACATGAGCTAATATCCATACATAAGGGGAGTATGTTAGTGAGAGAGTTGGGGATCAAGTTCATGTATCTCCTTCGCTTTGTTCCAGACCTCATTCTGGATGAGGAGTCCCAAGTGAGACGTCTAGAGGATGCACTCATAACTTCTCTTCAAGATTTTGTTGTTCCCTTTTCCTTACTGACATACCTAGAGGTGCAGAATAAGGATGAAGTGGTGGAGAGGATGCACACGCTGGGAGGTGTGTGACTAGAGGGGATCCAGTTGGGCCTATCGAAGGGGAAGGCCGTCAGTAGCAGGCCCCAGGAATTAGGACCCTCTAGGTTTCGACCTGTAGGAAGCAGGCCTCAGCAGTTCTATTTCTGATCCCCCGGTCCTCGCCCATTCCTTTTGGGCCTAGGACCCTGGTGCTTTGTCTGTGGGATCCATGGACATCTTCGGAAGTAGTGCCCGGACAGAGTGCAGTACAGTGGGGGTGGGTAGGTTCAACGCCCACTTTAGCCAAAGCAGTTTCTAGCCAGTCCCTTTCAGCAGCAGCAGAGGTAGCAGGCTCCCGCCCCTCCAAGGGAAGACATTGCAGGAGGAGGCCGACCTCAGGGAACTCCTCAGGGTCTTCCACCAGGGAGTGGTCGGGGAGGCGGCTAACAGCAGAGAGGCAGAGGAGCTGGGCATGGGCAGTTGCACGCCGTAGAGATAGTAGTTCTAGTAGGGCCAGAGGTCGTTTGATGTACAATCAGCTTGTTTAGTACTCCTGATTATGACTTGTTTGATACTAGAGCTTTTAAATCCTTTTTACACCCGGTCTGGCCTGTGCTTCAGGATTAGACATTGAGAGACTTTCAGCACCTCTGGTGTTGATCACGCCAGTCGGAGGTTAGACCGACTTATCTTATGTTTGCTGAGGGTGTAGACTGATGTTAGAGCCGCATCAGTCTATCAGGGATCAGCTATTGTTGCAGATACAATCATACGATGTCATCCTAGGCATTGAATGTCTATTCTCTGTGCGTTTCGTCATTGATTGCTTCCAAGGAAGGGTTGTGTTTTCAGATTTGGGCGGTCAACGTGTAACTTTCATCGGTAAGCGGGGTTTTCAGAGAAGCCACGGGTGAGGGGAGCCCCTCATTTCCTTGTTGGACAAACTATCAGTGGGGTCAGTAGATGAAGAAATAGTTGAATTCCCAGGAATCATCAGTGAATTTATGGTTGTATTTCTTAAGGAGGTGGAGACTCCACCCCCTCGATGTGATGTTGAGTTCGAGATAGACTTGCAACCTGGTTCCCATCTGATTTCGATGACTCCCTATCAGATGGCACCTTATGAGATGCGGGAGTTATGGATCCAGATTGATGATCTAATGAAGGAGGGTTTGGTTCAGCCAATTGCATCACCATGGGGTGCTCTTGTGTTGTTTGCGAAGAAGGATGATGGTGGTCTAAGGCTATGCATAGACTACAGGAGGCTGAATCAGGTGAGGGTCAAGAATCGTTACCCTCTCCCTAGGATCAATGATCTCTTTGACCAGCTGAGGGGAGCATGTTGGTTCTCGAAGATCGATTTTTGGTCAGGATATCACCAGGTGAGGGTGAAAGAGGGTGACATCTCAAAGACTAATTTTAGGTGCAGATATGGGCACTTTGAATTTGTATTCATGCCATTCGGAGTTACAAATGCACCAGCTGTGTTCATGGGACTCATGAACTCTGTATTCTAGGAGTACCTGCACCGGTTTGTACTCATGTTTATCAATGACATATTTATCTACTCATGATCAGAAGAGGATCACGCGGACCACTTGAGGAGCATTTTAGAGGTCCTCCGACATCACAAGCTCTATGGGATGTTATCCAAGTGAAAGATCTAGATGCAAGATGTAACACCCCGAGCTTCCATGATACGCTTCTCATTCAATAATGCAATAGCTTGCATTGTACGCAACTTCGAGTTCTAACACACCGCGACTAATCAAAGTAGCCATTATGAATAGTAAGAACCACTTTTTAAAATTATAGAAATTTTATATTTCAAAATGGACTTCATTTTTGTATTCGTAATATCGAAATTATCCTAAGTTGAATTTTTTGTAACTTTCTGAGAACTTCCAATTTTTTTATGAATTGTGAAAAATACTTAAAACAACTTTTTTAATAAAAATAATTTATTGTGATAAATTATACTATTTAGTAGTTTTAAAGTATAATTAGAATATATTTTTACCATTTTATCTAATGGTGGTCATTAGAATTAATTTAACATTGAAATTAGACATAAACAATTGTCAATCTTTTGATATAAATTGTTTCTTAAAAACACGCTATTTGTTGTGACAGCGGGAATTAATTATAAAATTAATTAATGCAACTTATATGTTTGGAATTTTGTAAAATAGACATCATATTTGAATTCGGAATATCAATTATAGCTTAGGGTGAAATTTTGGCATTGTTCCGAAAAACTTCAATTTTTGATGAATAGTGAAACCACTAGTTGGTAGTTAAATAACTGATTTTTCGTTTAAATGAAATATTACCACTTCTGTGATTTGATTTTAAAAAATCCGACATACATGGTTGTCATTAAGAAGTAAAATGTGGTTCAATGAGATCAAAATAATTTTTTGGTGAATAGTAACTTTTAAGTTTTTAATCGCGATTAGAGGTAATTAGTGTAGTTTAAGGTACAAATAATGTTTTAATAATATGAGATGAGCATGACACTTGTCCTACTCATATTGGATGAGTCATGGCCGACCAATACAACCCATGGGTCAACTTGGGGACCCCATGGAGCCACTTTATTTGGAAAATGACATTAATATATATTTATTTAATGTTAAAATTAAATTGATACAAACATGAGTTGTTTTACTAAAACAGTTTTTAAGTGGGGTTACACAAGTCCACATTTTGACTATAAATATTAATTAGAAAGCTAAAAAGATTTCCTACATCATAGTATTTTTTTATAATTTTTAGACATTAAATAAATTAAATTATTTATGACATCATTATGATGCAGCGATGACCTCATTATTTAACGATTTAAATAAAATGAAAAGATAATGCAGGATCCAAGGCTTACACTTGTCCAAAGCCTATTGGATGAGGATATTTTGAACCCTTATCACCTTATCCACGAATTATATAAGTTTGGGACCTTTAGAATCCGAAAAGCATTGTGTAATAATGTAACATTTCAATCTTTCAAAAAGAGCCCCTCCTCTCCTCTTATAAAATGCCCCCACCTCTACCACCTTATTCACACTTTCAAGCCTTTGCGTTCGGCCAAACTCTGCCCAAATACTCTCCCAACTTCTCTCCCTTCATCATAGAAGCTTTACTTTAGTAAGAAAGCCATCATAAGGAGTCCTTTTGATCAAATCAAAAGGAAGAACCCGAAGAAGAGGTAACATTTTCATCACCCTCTTTTATGTTTCTTTCTTCTTCCACTCCCTCTTTGTTTATTATTTCAATTATAAAATTATAACTCCAGTATCTTCTATATACTATGATGTTATTATAAATATGGAACAACCATATTCAGTATTCTACCCATCATTTGAATGACAAGTCACCATACGTGCGTACGTACGGCTTACCGTCTCCACGTCGTGGTGTAATTGTTATTCAATATATTATTATTTATGTGGGTATAATAATGATTTGTAATTAATGTACATAATAAATATAACATGATAATGATTATGTATATATGATATACCATCCAATTATACATTATTTTAATATCAAAATAATGATATTGTCGCTCGTGCGTACGTACGGACTACCGTCTCCACGAACGCGATGAGATTCATTCTCCGTCGTATCCATTCAAGTATAATTATCATTTGATGATTTAAAAATAATGTTTAAGGACATGATATCATTCTGGATATGAATAATATACAACCTATCCATGAAAAACAAGACTTACATAACAAAACATATAAAAGAAAACGAGTAAGTTAACACCCGAAACAACGATAAATCTAAGATATTGTTAACAAAGCAATGTTAAAAGATCATATATGATATCATATGAATGTATATGATTCTTGTATAATTTAATAACAATTATTTCACCATTATACAGGAGGTTAACCTACCCCAACCAAGGAAAAGTACAAGGTAAGGGTTATTTCACAATCTCTTCATTATCCGAGGTTGTTTATACGTAATAATCTACTGGGATGTCTTTATCATCCACATCCATGTTTCTTCAAAATGTATTTCAAAACATTTTTATTATTTACTAGAATATGGGTTAAAGTCATTTATACCCTTGTTTTACTTTTTATAAGAGGAATATTTCCGTCGTTTTCAAAATAAGGTCCTTTTTAACCTTTTCGACAGAATTAAGGTAAGAATGTTTTTTTATACGGCGGGTGCGGTTATTTCCACCGTTATAAAATCTTCAAAGCTTTCCTTACAAGCTTATAAGAATATTTTCAAGAAATTTTTTTATTTTATATGCCTCTTAAATAATTTCAAAAATAGAAAGAGATATTTCTCTAAAAAGTGTTTTGATTTCATCTATGTCAACATCCTTTGATGGATTTTACGCTTATTTGAAGTTGATTTGTTATGATACAAAACTTCTATATTGTATTGAAGGTTTTGTGACATGTTTGACTGGGGATGTTCTATTTTTATACCATTCATAGTTTATGGTAAAATTATTGACATTTCGTATGCTAGTTTTAATACGAATGTTTATGTTATGTTTAAACCTTTTTATATGGGAATGCATTGGACTTAATATGTGACGGGTGGAGCCCGCTATAGCTCCTCGATGCATCGGTAGGTCTCATGAGACAAACTAGTGTCTTAGCACAAGGCCTTGACAAAATCTTATTTGTAGTCTTGGAATGAGGCCTTGTCTATGTGGATATGATAGTCTGGCATTATGCATTCCAACATTATGAAAGCTGTTAGTGATTTTGCATGTGATTATTCGATTAGTAGAATATCCATGTGAATGAGTAAATGGAGTTATTTCATTTTATTTATGCCATACAATTTTGAAAGTAAAAGTTTGAAAGGCTTTTGTTTTAGTTATACATTTCTTTAAATGTTTATTCTTATTTATGAAAGTTTCCGCTATATTGTTATCTATACTGGGCATTTGAGCTCACCCCTTTTCCATGTTTTATTTTTCCCAGGAAGTGAAGAAGTAAATTATTAATGACCTGCAGGGATATTATGAGGGGATAATAGTGTGGACTGTGGAGACATTATGTTGTTGTAGTAGTTTTTCATTTTATGATGTAATGTAAAACTTATGAATATATCTAGTGTTTCCAAGGCTACTAAACCAATCGGTTTTTCGAGATTTGATCTCTCTTGTGATCATGCCAATGTTACGAAGTAATGCACCGACTCTGGGTAGCTGGGGTCGGGGCGTTACAGTTGGTATCAGAGGCAGTTTAGTACTAACCTTGGAAGCTAGATGTAGATAAACTCTGATTAGAGCACATATCAAAAAGATATACTTTGAGGATTAGTATAGAAGAACTTCCTAGAATTTTGGTATTATAGAGATGTTATGAGTTTTCCGAGAAATACATCCCTTTCTGGATACGAGAAGGTAGAGGCGGCTCTGGCACAGATGTACCTAGGGGTAAAACCCGAAAACACCGCTTTGAGCTAGACTCGAATGGGAACTGGTGCACGACAACGGGCCTTGCTGCACTCTTGGTTACGACACTCCCGGGGTATATGCTTAGGATAATTCTCATTTTCTTTACAAACCACTATGAAGGGTTATGAGTATATACTTCCTCAAAGGAAACATTTCTTTTTATGATTATGGATTATATCCATAAATAGTTCAATTTATGTAAAGTGTTTTACAAATATGGAATTATGTATTTTATTTCATAAACTAATCTAGTTTATGCCATTGTTTAGAAATGGCGCCTAGTGGAAGGAATGGAAACCGTATCAATGCAAGCACTCCGTGTAGGGATTGCCCTCCTGCTCAAGATAATTATGGTGGAGCTAGTGATACAACTGGTGCTGATCAACTTATTACCATTCTGGGACAACTCACTCAGGTTATGAATAATAACCTTACTCGTATGGAGCACCCTGATCCGCAACGTGGAGGATCAATGCTAGACCGTTTCATGAGGCAACAACCACCAACCTTCAATGGGAGTACAAATCCTATAGTAGCTGAGCAATGGATAAATTCATTAGAGAAAATATTCCATGCCTTGGGGAGTAGTGAAACAGAGAAGGTTGTCATGGCAGTTTACCGCCTCACTGGAGATGCCGATCAGTGGTGGTCTCTGATTCAAAACACAAAGGAAGATGATGACGTATCGAATATGGAATGGAGGGAGTTCAAAGAGCTTTTCTTAGAAAAATACTTTCCTCGTGACCATCGAGCAGATATGGAAAGGCAATTTCTGAGTCTGAGGCAGAAGGAGGATGATAATGTCGCAAAGTATGAGGCTAACTTTACAAGGTTAGCAAGGCATGCTTCCGATTATATACGTAACCCAAGGAGTAAGATTTATCATTTCTTTGATGGGTTAAAACCATTTCTCTGTCGATCTTTAGTATCACAATCCATCTCATCATACGAAGATATTGTCTCGTGTGCTATCAAGACAGAAAAGGAATTCTCTAAGTCTTATGACAACAAAGTAAAGAAAGAGAAGAAGAGAACTGTTGAACAAGAGACAGATAAAGGGAAAAAGGGAAAGAAGGATTTTCCATTATGTGATAATTGTGGGAAGAATCACCCTGGTACGTGCCTAAAAGGAATGGGAGTTTGTTACAATGTGGAGAAAAAGGTCACCAGGCACGTGATTGTAAGGGAAAGAAAGATGCTATCAATGTTGAATGCTATAATTGTAGGGAAATGGGTCATTATGAAAATTAATGTCCTAAACATCAGGGAAACTTACCTCAAAAAAGGCCAAGGGATCAAGGCCAATCTTATGCTGTGACTATAGTTGAAGCGTAATAATTAATGTATTGGTGCTTTTGGACTCATGGATTATATTCTGGTTATTAGAATAATGTGATATATATATATAAGGATTGTACTGCAGTACTTGTTGTTTCAGTAAGGTTTTAATATGATGAAGGTAATTATATTTTTAGTATGTGACAATAAGAGAAACTTTACTTTGTTTGGGGAATCTGATAAATTGATTTTGGAATTAAGAGACCTTTTAGAGAAAGTCTGGACATGGGTATTTTGGATAACTATAAAGGTTGGAGTGGATTAAGATGATCTTTGGATAGTATTGTTTAAGGTTAAAAAATTTCTGAAGATTATTTTTGGAATATTATAATACTATAGTTTTAGGAAAAGGACAACCTGCAGGGTGCGGCATAACCTGACGCGTCGGACAAAGCTGCAGGAATCGAACCCACAACCATAGTGCGACAGGCCTTTATTTCCTACCACTAGCCTACAGGAAGTCCCTGGTTATTACAAAATAATTTTACTAATCTAAATGGTATGTGTTAACATTTGGAACCTTATACAATTAGGATAAGTATAATATCTTTGGGTTCTATTATCTTTTTGAGTGAAAGGTGAGTTGAAGGTTAAAACTCTAATTGTCAAGCATAAATATATATATACCTATCTGTTATTCAATGAATAAATTAATTCTTAAACTTTAGTAAAGGGATATTAAAACAAAAAATGTGTTACCCTAATACCTTATGTCTTGTTGAACTGATGATATTTTAAATCAACATAGATTGAAGGATTTGAGGCCATCAATTTGACAGTTGATTGTGATTGATGACCTCAATCATTCCCTACAAATATTTACGTTTTTCCTCCAATTATATGTCTCTAATTGCCACCAATGTTCTCCTAATCGAGATCATAATTGGGTGGTGACTTTTTCATTTCCCTTTCTCTCTTATTAAGGCTAACTTTTATTAATCTTATTTCCGATGTGGGTTTTCCCCAAAGGCATTTTCTCTTTTCAACCTTTTATTTTAGAAGAAAAATTTCAAATTGCGAGGACGCAATTTATTGAAGGAGGGGATAATGTAACACCCCGAGCTTCCATGATACGCTTCTCATTCAATAATGCAATAGCTTGCATTGTACGCAACTTCGAGTTCTAACACACCGTGACTAATCAAAGTAGCCGTTATGAATAGTAATAACCACTTTTTAAAATTATAGAAATATTATATTTCAAAATGGACTTCATTTTTGTATTCGTAATATCGAACTTATCCTAAGTTGAATTTTTTGTAACTTTCTGAGAACTTCCAGTTTTTTTATGAATAGTGAAAAATACTTAAAACAACTTTTTTAATCAAAATAATTTATTGTGATAAATTATACTATTTAGTGGTTTTAAAGTATAATTAGAATATATTTTTACCATTTTATCCAATGGTGGTCATTAGAATTAATTTATCATTGAAATTAGACATAAACAATTGTCAATCTTTTGATATAAATTGTTTCTTTAAAACACGCTATTTGTTGTGACAGCGGGAATTAATTATAAATTTAATTAATGCAACTTATATGTTTGGAATTTTGTAAAATAGACATCATTTTTGAATTCGGATTATCAATTATAGCTTAGGGTGAAATTTTGGCATTGTTCTGAAAAACATCAATTTTTGATAAATAGTGAAACCACTAAGTGGTAGTTAAATAACTGATTTTTCGTTTAAATGAAATATTAACACTTCTGTGATTTGATTTTCAAAAATCCGACATACATGGTTGTCATTAAGAAGTAAAATGTGGTTCAATTAGATCAAAATAATTTTTTGGTGAATAGTAACTTTTAAGTTCTTAATCGCGATTAGAGGTAATTAGTGTAGTTTAAGGTACAAATAATGTTTTAATAATATGAGATGAGCATGACACTTTTCCTACTCATATTTGATGAGTCATGGCCGACCAAGACAACCCATGGGTCAACTTGGGGACCCCATGGAGCCACTTTAGTTGGAAAATGACATTAATATATATTTATTTACTGTTAAAATTAAATTGATACAAACATGAGTTGTTTTACTGAAACAGTTTTTATGTGGGGTTACACAAGTCCAAATTTTGACTATAAATATTCATTAGAAAGCTAAAAAGATTTCCTACATCATAGTATTTTTTTATAATTTTTATACATTAAATAAATTAAATTATTTATGACATCATTATGATGCAGCGATGACCTCATTATTTAACGATTTAAATAAAATGAAAAGATAATGCATGATTCAAGGCTTACACTTGTCCAAAGCCTATTGGATGAGGATATTTAGAACCCTTATCACATTAGCCACGAAATATATATGTGTGGGACCTTTAGAATCCGAAAAGCATTGTGTAATAATGTGACATTTCAATCTTTCCAAAAGAGCCCCTCCTCTCCTCTTATAAAAGGCCCCCACCTCTACCACCTTATTCACACTTTCAAGCCTTTTGGTTCGGCCAAACTCTGCCCAAATAATCTCCAAACGTCTCTCCCTTCATCCTAGAAGCTTTACTTTAGTCAGAAATCCATCCTAAGGAGTCATTTTGATCAAATCAAAAGGAAGAACCCGAAGAAGAGGTAACATTTTCATCACCCTCTTTTATGTTTCTTTCTTCTTCCACTCCATCTTTGTTTATTATTTCAATTCTAAAATTTTAACTCCAGTATCTTCTATATACTATGATGTTATTATAAATATGTAACAACCATATTCAGTATTCTACCCATCATTTGAATGACATGTCACCATACGTGCGTACGTACGGCTTACCGTCTCCACATCGTGGTGTAATTGTTATTCAATATATTATTATTTAGGTGGGTATAATAATGATATGTAATTCATGTAAATAATAAATATAACATGATAATGATTCTTTATATATGATATACTATCCAATTATACATTATTTTAATATCAAAATAATGATATTGTCGCTCGTGCGTACGTACGGACTACCGTCTCCACGAACGCGATGAGATTCATTCTCCGTCGTATCCATTCATGTATAATTATCATTTTATGATTTAAAAATAATGTTTAAGGACATGATATCATTATGGATATGAATAAGATACACCCTATCCATGAAAAACACGACTTACGTAACAAAACATATAAAAGAAAACGAGTAAGTTAACACCCAAACAACGATAAATCTAAGATATTATTAACAAAGCAATGTTAAAAGATCATATATGATATCATATGAATGTATATGATTATTGTATAATTTAATAACAATTATTTCACCATTATATAGGAGTTTAACCTACCCCAACCAAGGAAAAGTACAAGGTAAGGGTTATTTCACAATCTCTTCATTATCCGAGGTTGTTTATACGTAATAATCTACTGGGATATCTTTATCATCCACATCCATGTTTCTTCAAAATGTATTTCAAAACATTTTTATTATTTAAAAGAATATGGGTTAAATTCATTTATACCCTTTTTTGAATTTTTATAAGAGGAATCTTTCCGTCGTTTTCAAAACAAGGTCCTTTTTAACCTTTTCGACAGAATTAAGGTAAGAATGTTTTTTTATACGGCGGGTGCGGTTATTTCCACCGTTATAAAATCTTCAAAGATTTCCTTACAAGCTTATAAGAATATTTTCAAGAAAATGTTTTATTTTATATGGCTCTTAAATGATTTCAAAAATAGAAAGAGATATTTCTCTAAAAAGTGTTTTGATTTCATCTATGTCAACATCCTTTGATGAATTTTACGCTTATTTGAAGTGGATTTATTATGATACAAAACTTCTATATTGTATTGAAGGTTTTGTGATATGTTTGACTGTGGATGTGCTATTTTTATACCATTCATAGTTTATGGTAAAATTATTGACATTTCGTATGCTAGTTTTAATACGAATGTTTATGTTATGTTTAAACATTTTCATATGGGAATGAATTGGACTTAATATCTGACGGGTGGAGCCCGCTATAGCTCCTCGATGCATCGGTAGGTCTCATGAGACAAACTAGTGTCTTGGCACAAGGCCTTGATAAAGTCTTATTTGTAGTCTTGGCACGAGGCCTTGGCTATGTGGTTATGATAGTCTGGCATTTTGCATTCCAACATTATGAAAGTGGTTAGTGATTTTTCATGTGATTATTAGATTAGTAGAATATCCATTTGAATGAGTAAATGGAGTTATTTCATTTTATTTATGCCATACAATGTTGAAAGTTAAAGTTTGAAAGGATTTTGTTTTAGTTATACATTGCCTTAAATGTTTATTCTTATTTATGAAAGTTTCCGCTATATTGTTATCCTTACTGGGCATTTGAGCTCACCCCTTTTCCATGTTTTATTTTTCCCAGGAAGTGAAGAAGTAAATTATGAATGACCTGCCGGGATATTATGAGGGGATAATAGTTTGGACTGTGGAGACATTATGTTGTTGTAGTAGTTTTTCATTTTATGATGTAATGTAAAACATATGAATATATCTAGTGTTTCCAAGGCTACTAAACCAATCGGTCTTTCGAGATTTGATCTCTCTTGTGATCATGCCAATGTTACGAAGTAATGCAACGACTCTGGGTAGCTGGGGTCGGGGCGTTACACAAGAAGTTCATTTCCTTGGGCACGTGGTGTCCAAGCGATGGATAACAGTGGACCCATCGAAGGTCGGGGAGGTTGTTTCTTGGGCAGCACCCAAGAACGTGGCAGAGGTTCATAGTTTCCTCGGGCTGGCATGATACTACCGGAGGTTTGTGCCCAACTTTTCCTGAGTTTTGGTGCCCTTGACAGCCTTGACCAATATGAAACAGACCTTCATGTGGGATGAATAGTGTGAGGCAGCCTTCAGTTATCTGAACGAGAAGTTGGTTAGTGCCCCAGTGCTGAGGTTTCCAGAAGAAGGGGCAGCATATGAGGTTGTTTGTGATGCTTCAGGGAAATAACTCAGAATTGTGTTAATGCAGCAGAAAAGGGTGATCTCCTATGGGTCTAGGAAGTTATGTCCCCATGAGCGTAACAATTCTACCCATGATCTAGATCTTGCAGTGGTCATGTTCACACTAAAGATGTGGTAGCACTACCTCGTTGGGGAGCGCTTTGTGGTCTTCACCGACCCCAAGAGCTTGAAGTATGTCATCTCCCAGCAGGACCTGAACATACGACAGAAAATGTGGATGGAATTCCTTCAAGACTACGACTTCGATATTTCCTACACCTCGGGAAAGGGGAATGTGGTGGCTGATGTTTTGAGTAGGAAGTCGTGGAAGGACGCAATCCAAAAGTCGGTAGATGCTTGGAAAGCGATGGAGGATTTGGCTGCATTACCCCTAGATGCAAGGATGGAAGGTGGTAGAGGTTGCATGTATCAGATGATGTTGAAATCTTCTCTGTTGCTGCAGGTAGAGGAGTCCCAATGGGGAGACTCAGAAAGTGAGGTAATGTGTGAGTAGTTTTACCAAGGGGATTCTCTGTAAGGGTGGACGGAGGATGGTCATAATAAGGTCCTTTTCAGAGGAAATCTGTTTGTTCCAGAGGCGATGCGCAAGAGAGTTCTTCTTGAGTTCAACAACTCACCCCTAGAAGTACACCTAGGAGTTTCCAAGATGTACCTGGGCTTGAGAGGTCAGTTTTGGTGTCCCAGGGTGAAGTGTGTTGTAGCAGAATTCATAGAAATGTTCCTAGTGTGTCATCAGGTGAAGGCTGAACACCATGTTCTAGGCATCTTGTTGAAACCATTAGACATTCCCAAGTAGAAGTGGGATGACGTCTCGATAGATTTCATCACAGGGAAACCCAAGGTTCATGGAGGTTGCGACGTTATTAGGTTAGTGGTTTATTGATTGAAAAAATCAGCCCACTTTATGGTGATTAGTGAGTCGGGTGCGGTGGTTGTTTTAACATGAAGGTATGTGGAAGAGGTGTTGCAGTTTCATGGAGTTACAAGATCAATAGTCTCGGATAGGGATACACGGTTTACATCACAAATCTGGAGGGGATTACAACATGGTTTCGGTACCTAGCTACATCCTAGCACTTCATTCCATCCTCAGACAGATGGACAGACAGAGCGCACCATTCAAACCATTGAGGATATACTACGGGCATGTGTTCTGAACTCAGGAGGATCATGGGTGCGACAATTGCCTTTGGTATATTCTGCCTACAATAATAGCTATCACTCTGCCATTGGCATGGCTCTGTTCGAAGCCTTGTACGGGAGGCCATGTCGCTCACCCGTGTGCTGGACGGAGGTTGGGGAAGCAAGTGTTCTTGGCCCAGAAGTAGTGCAGAGCACGATAGGGAAGGATAAGCTTATACAGGAAAGGATGAAGGCATCCCAGGACCGATAGAAGTCATATGCCGATAGCAGGAGGAGGCCCTTGGAGTTTGAGGTTGGAGACCACGTGTTCTTGAAGGCCTCTCCTCGGCATGGAAAAAAGAGGTTCGGTAGAGGGAGTAAGCTTTCTCCCAGATTCATCGGACCCTTCTAAGTGTTATGGTGGGTTGGTGACGTGGATTATCAGCTAACAATACCATCACCGCTACTGAGGATACATGATGTTTTTCATGTGTCCTAGCTCTGTCGGTATCTACACGATGATTCACACATCCTCGACTGGGGAGTGCTAGATATCGAGGATGACATGACCTTTGAGGAAAGACCAGTGAGGGTTGAGGATCATGAGGATAAAGTGCTTCATGGACGAACCATTCCTTTAGTTCGAGTGTTGTGGAAGCATGGTGGGCTTGAGGAGAGTACATGGGAACAGGAAGCACAGATGCACGCCTAGTACCTAGAGTTGATTTGAGTTTTGTGCTCTTCTGTTTATAATTTTTTTTGATGGAATGTTTCGCCTTGTTGACTATGGAATGTGTGTTTTTTCTTATTTTCTAAAAGCGTGTGAAAGGTGCTAGCTATGGGGAGGGGAGGACCCAATCCCTAATCAAGACGCATTAAGGTGGATGCGATTAAACCCGTGCAGGCAAGTTAGTGCCACCCAAATCAGATATTATTTAGACATGGGGGAAGAGAATCCCCAACCCATATGACTGGGTAGTTTGACCCTGGCATGTTTCTTGGTTCTTGAGAGGGATGTGTTTCTATATAATGATGAGGTTCACTCATGAAAGGTATCTTTCGAGTTGGTTGTTTGGAACCTCTCATTTCTTCAGGTCTGGTTTTAAATTCTCAAGTGCAAGATTGCTTTGAGAGGTATCTGATGTGATGACAAGGACCCTCGCAGTCCATCCCTTTGACAACTTCTAGATCCTAGGGGTGACATCTCGGAGGTAGGATGTAATTTTAGTGTCCGACTGATCGGCGCGACCGATCGGGGAGACCTATCGGCACGACCGATCGGTGTCACCCAGCCTAGTCAGTTTTTCTTCTACAGTTCTTCACGTAACTCCTTTGGTCATTTCAACTTTATTGAAGTGGTTAAAAGACATTTAAAATACCATAATTAATATCCACTAAATCCCAAGGTACCTCCCCAATAGATAATTAAATAACAATAATTTCCGCCATGTGTAACCACCCAACCGCATGGGGAAAACACAATCCGAATTTAATGTCGTTCGAACCCCATATCCCGTAACAACGGGATATTATCTATATATCACATGAGAATTTCTTCTTCCTTAATCTTCCTCTTGGATGGATTCCATTCTTATTTGTACTTTTGGAGTTACCGACGTCCCCCCCTAAGACTCACGCTTTTCCCTAATTATTTGCACGTGGAGGACTTCGATCTTTGATCAATCAAGTAGGGATTTTCTCCTTCGTCTCTCATTTATGTGTATCATGTTGGGTGGACATGCTTTTGTCTCGATGAAAAATTGATGAAATTGAAGTTAATGATGATAATGAACTGGCCTTTAAAGAATGAAAGGGGGTGTGATAAATTTTCTACTATAATCTTTAATGTTGATATGTGTTGTGAATTGTACGGGTCTATGCTCCCTGAAAATCATGGTCATTGGTGGTCTTTCTCTGCGCACAAATGAACCTCGGTGCTCTTAGATGTTTGAATAACCATAACATGGAATTGGTTAATTACGTATACTCAGTTAAATAAACTGAAAGCACCAGGATCAACCCTTTTCTGTGATAACCCCGGTTAAATCACAGTGAAATTGAAAACCATGGAGTGTGTTAAATATTTTAAATCTGAAAATATCGGCATGGGCCTGCCTTGTGTTGGTGGTTTCTTTTTTGTTTTTTTCATTAACGGGACGATTGAGGATGAATTTATGGTTTTCATTGATGGGGGATTATATTTATGGGGTGATATGGGTGGGGATATGATCCCTTGTTGTTATACTTTGGATCGTTCAGAATATGAGGTTGTGTGGTTAGTCTTCTTATATCACGAATTGCGGTGGAATCCTCTGTTATTGAGAAACCATTTTCTAATGGATTTTGGGGACATGGTGTTGTGTCTCGGGGTTTTCCTTGGTTCTATTACTTTGAGGGATCTTACTTATCCCTTTGTTGTTGTGACTTTGAAAGAGAACAGGGTGTGAATGCTTAAATTGTTGTTTGGTTGTTTCTCCATTCCTGGCTTGGGTTTGTGCCTATTAAATGCCTGATAGTGCAGAATTCACCTATGTGGTGTCACATGAACATGAAAACAAGATTGGATGAGTGGGGAATTAGTTTGGGAATGAGTTGTGACTTGGCCGTGAGTGTTGTGGCTTCTTTTGTGAATGAATAGTAACAAGGGTGTTTGTGCATAGGTTTTGGAACCCCTTGGTTGGGATGAGTGTTTTTTACCAATACATATATCTATAGATTTTATGTTTTTTATTCGTGACCCACCCAAGTTGATCACTTAGTGCCAAAAAACACCATTTCAATGGGAGGGTGTTTTTTCCAGCACTCTTATGAGTGGATGGTTATTAGGTCCTTTTCTGCTCCCTTTACCGAATAGCCCAAGACTCTTCAAGTAGGCTTTGATGGCATGAAGTCCATTATCAGCCCAAGAATTTCCAGGCAGGGCAGTTGTGGCTATTGGACCAGGTTTTTGCGGGAAGGTTTTTTCCCATGTGTCTTCAGGATGAGGCCCAGGTGTCTTTGGTGGTGGTATTAGTTGTTCTGACACAGGTGTTTGCAGGTGGTATAGTGATTTTGGCCCAGGTGTGTGCGGGTGGGGTTTGGCTGTGGGACTACAGTAAGGTTATGGCCTAGGTGTGTGCGGGCGGGGTTTGGTATTGGGGCTACGGTGAATATGTCGGGATTGGTTCGATGCGTAGTATGTCTTCAATAACCAGTGGGAAAGTGGTGCAGGGTACTGAAATATCGATGTGCTATTACTATACTTTACTTGCCTTGCGTTATTTGCGGAGTGTGTCTTGGTGAGACATGGGTGGATAGTTTCTTCTCACTAGGTGCTTTGGTTTTTCTTTTCTCACAGGGCATTAGAATGCGTCTCCACTTATGCACGAGAGACTTTGGTTTTCCATACTGAGTATACTTGTATGCTCACCCTACGTATATAAAACTGAAAAAATTTAGGGATTGTGCGGGACCGTACTAGCTCAGACCTTTGGGTCAGTTTCTGTTGTATATTTCCTTTTCTTGGTATCTTTTCACCTTTGGGGTTTTGTGGCTTGTATCTTTTACCTCTGAACATGCATATGGACCTTCGGTCTTACTTGCACTTTTAGATTCTGTGTTGTGGGATTTACTATCTTATATCCCAATCATGTTAAAAGAAAAGGGTAATGTCTTCAATTTAGTGTGTGATTTTATACTCTTGGTGCTAGTCACCTCTCCGGGGCCTATTGAAGGTGGGTCTCAGGGGTCACTATCTCTCCTTCCTCTTGAAGAAGGAAGGCTTTGGCAATCTGATGTCCCTTACCTCATATTAATGAAGGCGGGTCGTGACATCACCACATCAACTTAAACATAAATCATTTTACAACATCAAAGTCACAACCAAATCCAAAACATAATAAAAACACTCCACTAACCAAAACATCCTAACCCGTCATGGTCTCACATCCGCTAACCCACGGCCTAAACATTAGGGTACTTTTTAATCCCAAACCACACATACATAGGGTCAACAACCAAGAAAAAGGGATACTCACCATATGAGTCTTTAAAAGATATACCTTGTTCCCATTTTACTTTTTAATATATACCTTATCATTTAGAACCCAAGGTTAAATATTTTTAAACATTACACTTCAAACCCCATGATTTTATACTCTCAAAAGCCTATTAATTAAGTAAACATTTAAAAAATAAAATTTTTATTCAAATAATATTTCAAAACATTTTCATTAAAAACCATTTCAAGGAATGATCAATCAGATTAAATCATAGGCCAAAAGTACAATTCTAACATGCGAGTCTTGAATATCTATCAATCACAGGAAACATAAGGATGAAATTTCCAAGCTATGTGGCTAGCATGATGCTAGAACTCACACACCCTCTCTTTCCAAACCATTACCAGATAATAAATATCATAAAAAATAAAACCACATACCAGTTTTCCACTTGAGGAAGAAATATTAATAATCCATACAATCACAAAAACAACACATTAATTCCCACAAAAGGAAACTTGGGGTTTCCCTTGTATGCGGTCTACAAGCACCCATTCATGAGCTTATAACAAATCACATATTAGAACCTCGTGTCTTATCTACCATCCCTTAAGTAGTAAGAAAAAATACACCACCTAGGACAAAGCATTCTAACATCCCCATGATGGTGGCCACTATCCAGTTCCTCAATCTGAGTCATCACCTGACCTCAGGCGCGCCACCCCATACACTAGAGGCTCTCCACTAGAAGTTTAGATCTGTGGGGAAACATTATGGATACTGTAAATGATAATTATAGTGATTCAAAAAATTAAATAATTTCATCATATAAAGTAACCAAAAAAAAATTAAATGGACAACATGTGACTGTGATAACAAGTAACAAAGTAGCACATGCTATAACAACATGATGAATACACATTATGTCAGGAAACTATACAAACATAAAAAAACTACCAGAAGGCCCCGAACATGGACTCAATTAGAAAATATGCTCTTACCTACCATCTTTCAACCCATCATTTGATTAACACCCAAACACCCGGACCGTGTCCTAAACCTTTATTTGGAAACAAGATGCATCTTCTCAGGTATCCATTTTCCATGGAGGCCTTTGATGTGTGTGATAAAAACACAGTTGGCCACTACGAATAGTTTCTAATGAAATAAATAGTCTGTATTATAGTTAATGGAAGGAAATAGTGAAATAAATAATCATTGAAATTAGTAACTAATTTCAACATTAATAATTACCAAATTTAACCAACATTTGTCAAGGAACATATTCACTTTTAATAATTACTAAATAACCATTTGGACATGTGTTCAATGGGTAGGCATTTACATCAAGTACACTATGTCCTATGCCAAAAAATTACTATGCCTAACATAATAAGTCATGTTTCCCATCTCAATATAGGTAAACCCTTAATAAACAATTTCATCACACTTACCTTAGAGCCTCAATCTAGGTGGACTCATCAATAGAAACTATTAGCTGCATAAATCCTCAATACCCTTCCCTAACCCATGCATTATAGGAGTGGGGTTTAGAGAATCATTATACCCAATCCCAAGGGAATAGATCCTCAAGTAATATAACCCACAACGATCCGCCATGCAGATAGATTTATTTCAACCATTTACTACATATACCATTTTAGAAACCATTATCAAACAATACTAATAACATTCATGTTTTATATTTCATTCAAAAAATAAATCATAATCATGCCTTAAACCTTTAACACATTTCCTGTTTTAATATAATTACCCATTAACCCACATGAAGTATACCAAACACTATCATATTCAATTTTTTAGACTGTAGTAAATTAAAAATTTTATAACTTAAAAACCATATCAAATTTACCCATAGACACCATTACTATTAAACATATATATCATTATTCCGGAAACCCCTTATACAATATCCTCAACCATGTACATCATCATTAATTAATTTCATAATCCTATTAACATGAAAACATAATCATCATGTGTCATATCTCACTAAACATGGATCAATCAAATGACTATGTCCCCAATGGTCCATTAAATCAACATCATGGTATAAAAAATAATTCAGAATACTCCTTTGAAATAAACATAAAGCCTCTCTTTAAAACAATATTCTTCTGCTTTGAAATCTAAATCATTCCCAAGGCATTCATTTCTATTTCAACCATTCAAAACAATTTTTGAACCATTTTCAAAAAATATATCCTTTCCCTAAATTCAAAAATGATTTGAATTATATAAAGGTAAAAACCTTCTTAAATCACATTGGGGAAAATGTCTCCTTTTAAATTTTTTTTCCACATTAAAAAATCATATTCGTTCTTAAAAACCATAACTTATTCAAAATCCAATATTAATTATTTGAACTATTCCAAAATACCCTTCTGAACATCATGAATTCCTACATATAATCAATTAAATTTACCATTTAACCAGGAACACATATCTGATTAAAATTTACAACCCATTCACTCTCATATTTCCCTTATTCCAAAATTCAATAATTTAATTCACCATTTTCAAGGGTTCAACATACCCCATGGGTTTCCCTAGGTTTTGATTCACATCATCATAAACCCCAACGGGGTCCATGATGGGTCCCATACATTAATCTATGTGTGAAATAAATTTTATAACCATGAAATTATAGCATATGAAGGTTGTGAAATAGAACAACCCATTACACATAGAAAACATTAAAACAAGGGGAAAAGCATTATGACCACCTAGAACTGTGGAATATGATGGCCTATTTTCTAGGATTCATTCTTCAGGTAGATAGGATGTAATCAAATAACTAGAAAATGAAATATTTATGACGAGATCTAATTTTAAAGGACCTATAAAAAAAGTGTGTAAATAATAATATTTGTGTGATGGGCCATCAAAATGTTTTTTTCATTGGGGGATGCTACCATCACAATATGTTTTACCAGTAAAATAATTTAGAATTTATTAGGAGATTTATTCCCATTAAAAAAATCAATATAAATGGAGGGGGATCAATCAATTCAAATAAAATATAAAAAAATAAAAAAAATAAATAGAAAATAATACAAAATTTAAAGCAAAAAATAATCATCATAATAAAATTTAAAAAATGAAAAAAAAATATAGAAATTAAAAATTAAAAAACTCTTAAAAAATATAAAACATCATAATAATATAACTAAAATATAAAATATAAAAACATAAATATCTTAATTATTAAAAATAATATAACATTTATGTTCATTCAGAATTTTATCATTGTAAATGTGTAAAAAAAATACATATACCTATAATGACATGGAGGCTCATCTTGAGGAGGGGGGACTTCATCCCTAAACCCTTCCGAAAGTATCATATATATTCCATAATAAACAATTACTTCTCATGATTTTGATGAATCTATTCTTGGTCTCAAAAACCTCATCCTGAGCTTACATCATTTCTTGACACACTGTAACCAATGTTGATGAATCTCCATGAGATCCCCTCAAGATGTATTAGAAAAAAATATCATAATAACTATTATATGTCAATCAAGAACCGATACCAACAACTCGAACTTTCTTGAAGGGATATTGAACCACCTACATTCATTAAGTTTCATAAAATCCTACTATACTGTTGTTCTAACACCCAGTCTCAGCCTGACGCCCAGTCTCGGCTTAACTCACATACTATGTATGAGTAGTCAAGACCACATAAGACTCCTTCAAAATCAATTTAAAATTTAAATAGAAAAACTATTATTTTAATTACATTTTAGAACTAAAAAAATTGGACTTACCCGAATTTAATTCTATCGACCAATGATAATGTCATCAGGGACATGGTCAGTGTAATTCCACATGTAAATATAAAAACATTTAATTTAGTGCTTCATATCTTCATATATTAATTAAAAATCAATATTAAACACTTATAGTTATAAAAGTTATTAAATAAAAGTACATACCAGATTCTGTCAATGAGTACAATATGTATAACTACCAGCTTTATGTGTGAAAACCTGTCTCCCTCGGTTCATTTGACCAAATGATGACCTCCTATAAATAAAATATAGACTTTTTTTATGACAAGAGTCCATCCCAAAAATGATATATTATGTAATGGGATTGATGGATGCATGGAGAATGATCAAAAACTATGACTCCATCTTTATTCATGGATCCCTTCCTCATATTGTGCAAAAACTATTGACAACATTAACACGTGCATGCCTAGATTTCACCCCAAATAGAGGTCATTATGTTATCATGTATGTGATAATATTAAAAATTACATGTAATAAACAATAGTGGTATGATAATTAAATAAATTTCAAAATAGATATTTTAAATTTACATACCATCCAATGATCTGACATGCATTACCGAATATCAATGGGAATATAATCCCACGTCTCCCATGATTTGAAAAAAACACTCTAGAGAATATAAATCCCATGTTTAACTGGTATATGTGAAAAACTATGAGAAAACTATAAAAAAAATAAAACAATTAGTACCAAAATAAATTAATATAAATGAAAGATAATGAAAAATTAACTAAATTAGGCAATTTAATATACCACCACTTATGGGGATCAAAATCGATATTTGGACATCACTAAAGAATACGTCTGGGAATCATAAATCTCACATGACCGTGACCCCTTGGAGTCGATGAAAAACCTGCAACCGGGGTGTCAAATGAAATACCATTAGGTTCATCACTAGGACCCATAGACTCTTCGAAGTTATGAAACATCTCATCATATTTAATTCCAGACATCTGAAACCCAAAAATAATTTTATACACAAATAATTGAAGATGAGTAATATATATTTATTTTGATTATAACCAATGTTAAATGTTTTTCATTTATTAGATTCATCATCATATTCATATATAGCAGTGTTAATATCTTAATCTTCCTCCACAACATTATCAATTTCCATAAGGTTTTCATTTTCATCCGCTATTTTAAATTCAAATTCATTTGTTACATCATAAACATCATTGTACTCATAGACCTGTAACATTGGGGGCGACATCATCACTAGTTGTGTCTCTACATGGGATAAATGTTTCAAAATGTACCAAATTGGTAAAATAGTTTTGTCACAATTTATATTCAAGGAGACTTGTGTTTTGTTACGCACCAAAATTATTTTTCTAGGTGTTAATACATATATTTTACTTGTTATATCATGAATATATTTCTTTTCATGATATTATATTATCCAAGTAATTTTATTTTCTTACATATAGAGTATAATCTCAAGTATCAAGTGGTAAGAGTTTGATGAATCAATATCATTCCTTTTCAAGAATGTTAATGATTTTATGTTGTTTATGAAATCTTATGATCAATCTATCAAGAATATTAATGAGTTTACTACTCCTCTATTTATTCAAGATATCCACATGTTTCTGTTCCAATTATTAAACTCTTGGTAATAATAATGATGTCTTTATGTAAAATCTGATTGTGTCTCTCTCTTCGGTAATAAATCAATTGTATTCAATAACCTAGTTTTAGAAAATATTTTTGAATTTTTTCAAATGATCCATGATGATAATTTTAATGGAAAGAGGTTTTTAATTTTTTTCCCAAAGAATAATTTATAATTTTTCAAATCTATTTTCAATGAAAATGGTTTTCAAAAGGTTTTATGTTATGTAATGAATTTTTCTATGAAAAAAATATTTTTCCCTCAAGAAATTTCTTTAAATGATATTTCAAAAATATTTCCCATTGAAGATAACATCCATTGGTGTTAATCATGATTTATGAGAAAATTATGAAATGTTTGCATTCATATTCATAATCTGAATGGATTGTTCTGTGATGGAATAATGTTTATGAATCATATTTCTTTTTTATGGATAATATGCTTTAGAAACCCACTCCCTTTCAGTAGTTACATTTATGGAGAAATGATTATAAGACATTTCTCATTCCATAGGTTATGATATGATTACATGTTTATAATACCCATTTAATTTCATTGGTTATGATATGATTATATATAATATTGTGGACCATGTATGTATGATTTTATTAAGAGACGAGTGAGTCCTATATCCCCCTCTAATGTAATGGGTAAAGATTTATATCTCATGAGATCATCCAAGATGGTCATTGAGAGTGAACCATGACTACTATGATGTCCATTGGAGTGAAACATTACTACCAAAATAATATGAGGACTAAACATATGCTACTATGATGGCCATGAGTGTGAACCATCACTACCAAGATGATTCGGGGAGTGAATCCATGCTACTAAGATGGTCTCAAGAGTGATGAATTGGATACTATGTAAATCCTATTATATTCTTAGGTGTTGTCTATAATTCAATGTTTTATTCATATGTTATGCCTTCATAGATTATGTTCCTTATTTCATTATGATTCAGGTCTTATGAACTATCGAGCTTTATGCAATGATTCAAGTTTATTGTAAGGACCCAACCCTAGTTTCCCAGTTTTGGTGCCTTATTTTATTTCATTGGCATACAAACAAGGAATAAGAATCTTGAAGGACTGAGTAGTTTAGTAGATATGGAAACATAAGAAAGGGGTGAGCTCAAATGATTGGTATGGGTAATTAATACAGTTGAAGATAACATAAACACAAGCATTAGGCCTAGTGAATAACTAAAAACACATTCCATTAAAAATAATATTGAACACATTATAGTAAGAAGAAAAGATAAATAAATATTTCCACAATAAAACATAATATTTGGTATCATACTAGTTGAATAATCACATGAACTATAAATAGTATTTTCATAATGTGGTACATCGTAACCATAATGTCAAGGTCTGATGCTAAGACCATAAATATCCATTTTTTCAGGACCTCATGGAAAGGTCATAGTTTGTCTCATGAGACCTTCTGATGCATCAAGGGACTATAGAGGTCCCCACCCAACACTTATTAAGTACAATTACTTAATAATATGAACAAGGATAAACATAAACAAAAAATAGATTCATATTGAAACTAATATATGACATGTAAACAACACTCCCTGAATATTAATCATAAACACAAACCATTCAGGGAATCAAGTCAATGGTTTTAAGATAGATCCTCCACAGTCAAACAAATCATAATCCATTAAATTAAATATGATATATGATATCAAAAAATATTAATCCGAATTATAAATAAAAATCAATAAGAGTGTTGTAACAGATCAGATACTCTTATAAAATCATAGAGTAATTTTTGAGATAAATACTCAGTCACTTGAAAAGGAAGTGTTCTTTGAGAAAAATATTAGTATAAAACTAGATGTGAGGTAAAATATTATTTTCATAATAAAAATAGTGATTATATAATTGCAATGGATTCCAAAAATATATTATGGAGTGTGTTTGATAATAGGTATGAATTTGAGAAATTCCATTGAATCAGGCTCGTGTTTCGGAATCAATTTTGAATGTTCCATTTAAAATGTTTAACTCCACATAAAATAAAAAAGGATTATGGTTGGTAAACATATATAGGGAAATCAAAAAAAAATATGAGGAGTAAATAAGAGTAAATAAGAATTTAATCTTGGTAAGTATATAATAAAAGTAACCTGAATGAAAATAGAGGTTCTGGTGAAAACCCTTTACCTTAAGTATGAATGTTCTACTCCGGACCTTATGGTCCATGAATATGAAATTAGACGCATAAATAACATAATTCAGAACCTATTATAAATATATTTAGTTTATCATAATTTTTTTAGTTCATTTATGTTTTTATTAATAAGTTATAATATTGAATTTTGTTGTTCTATAGTGTTCGTTTTCTTGATTTTCATGATTGGTTCACTTGTATTTATGTAATAGAGTTCATGCGGAATGGATGTAAATCTCCAGAATTGAATTTATATATTATTTATGAACATAAATAGGTGTTAATGGTCATTTATACCATTTTTTATATTCAATGAGGATGAATCCTTAGATGGAATATTAATGACAACCACATAGATTATTTTAGAGGTATTTTGATTAGTAGGAACTATTTTAGTCATATGTTTTAATTTTATATACAAATACATGTTCATGAATATTAAATAGGTCGTAATACGTATATTATAGTCTGTTTGAACAAAGAAATGGGTTTGTGACCAGTATTTAATCCTAAATTGAAGAACAAAACATCGTCACCGACGAAAGTTGTAAATCGACAC
Organism: Viscum album; assembly: GCA_963277665.1. Classification (NCBI taxonomy): domain Eukaryota; kingdom Viridiplantae; phylum Streptophyta; class Magnoliopsida; order Santalales; family Viscaceae; genus Viscum; species Viscum album. The sequence continues at coordinate 245,121,741 of OY728166.1, forward strand.
CCATTGATGATGATTTTGGTTATAAAATAAAATAGAGAGTATGGATATTGATGTTTTTCTTCAATTAACATGTTATAATTAGAGTATAAATATGACACTGGTGTTATCATTTTAATTTGGATAATGGATTTGATGATAGGATAATGTATATTGGAACAAAAAATGAAATTGAAAAAAAATAGAATATGAATTTACATATTGAATCCACTTCTTTGAGAATCTCATTAATGGATGGGGTTTTGGTCTTTTTCAATACCATGATCTCCTGGATGTGGGTATTGATTATGGACAAGTATTTGGGTTTATATTTGAAGAGTTTCAAGGAATGAGATGTGTGAATGGAGGATGGAGTGAGGGGGGGGGGGGGGGGTTATAGTGTGAAGAGGAGGGTTTTCCGATTATTTTTCTCATTATTTTATTATCATTTCAAAGACAACCAATAGCATTGATTCTTGTGACCATTAATAGTAATGTGTGAATTGTGATTTTTTTATTTTAGGCATATAAATTATCATAAATGAGACATGGAACACATCATGTACTTTAGACAGGCTAGGTGGAATATCCAAATGATATGAAAATGTTCCTATTCTCTCTAGAATTTCAAAAGGGCCTATGTATCGGGGGTCCAGATTCGCTTTATTCTCAAATCATATAACTAAATTCCTTGGATATACACATAATTAAACACGATAACCCACTTAAAACACTATATCCTTCATTTGATTATCAATATAGATTTTTTTTCTACATTGAGATGATTTGATATGACCTTGAATAGTTTTTACCTTCGATGTTGTTTCATCCACAAACTCTAGGACTACTAGCTTGCTTTCACTAAATTCATTCTAACATGTTCATGTATGAACACTAATTCCATAAAATGCTTCATATGGTGCCATTTTAATACTATAATGGAAACTATTATTTAAGGAATACTTCATTAAGTGTATATACTGATCCCACATATTTTGAAAATCGAGTGGTCATGATCTCAACATGTCTTCTAATGATTGGATCATCCTTTATGATTTCCCACTAGTTTGAGGATAATAAGAAGTACTCAAATGAAGCTTAGTATCGAAATATACCTGATGACATTTCTAGAATTTATATGTTAATCAACGATCGATATCAAACAATATTATAAGAGGTGCTCCATGATGCCTTACAACTTCATTGATATATAGTCGTGAAAAATGCTCAAGTGAAAAAACCTCCCTTATAGTGAGAAAATATGCAAATTTTTTAAGTCGATCAACAATTTCCCATATTGCATCACAGTTTGGTGGATTTTTTGGAAATAAATTGAAAACATAAATGGTGATTTCATCCCTTTTCCATGTAGGAATAGGTATATGTTTCGTGACTCTTCTAGGATGTTGTCGTTGATCCATCCCTTATTGATAGAGTAATATCTTGACACATAATCATCAATTTACCTCTTCATGATGTCCCACGAGAAATGTTCCTTCAAGTATTTATACAATTGGGTGTCACCAGGGTGAATAAAGAAATTCTTGCTATGGGAATCACCCAATAAACCCTTTTTTAGATCTAGTATAGAGGGAACACATAGCCTCATCCCAAATTTTAGAATTATAGCTTCACATATGATGTCAGCAAACATCCCCAATTTCACATATTTAATTCTCTTTTGTAGGTTTTCATCATCAATATATTAGATTTTAATCCTTTTTAATAGATATGATTGGGAATCCAAGTGAAAATCTACTAATGTTTCACCTTCTATGATTATTTTCATATTCATCCCCACTAAATCCATGTGCAAAATATCTTTTTCAGTCCACATTTTATTGATACCTCCATGATTATTCTTGATCAAAGAATCATCTACTTTATTTTCCTATCCTTTGTGGTGGGGTATGGAAAATAATAATCCTTGAGTAGTTAGAGCCATCACCTTTTCCTAATGATTATTTCTTTCAATGAGAAGATATACTTCAGACTCTTGTGATCTGCATATATCTCACATCTTTTACCATAGAGATAGTGTCTCAATAATTTTTGAGCAAATATTATAACAAATAACTCTAGATCATGAGTATGATAGTTTTTTCTATAAATTTTTTCCTTCCTTGATGCATAGCCAATAACTCTATCATTATGCATAAGGACACAACCAATTCCTTTCTTTAATGCATCATGGTAGATCAAAAACCCATCATTCCCCTATGGTAGGGTTATGATCGTAGCATTCACTAATATCCTCTTCAATTATTTTAAATATTCCTCACATTCTTCTTCCCATATAATCTTAACCCCTTTACATGTAATCTTGGTCATTGGGTTGGATATATGGGTGATGTTTTGAATGAAATGTCGATACTGACATGCTAAACCAATAAAACTATGTACCTCAGTTATATTCATTAGAGTAGGCCATTATTGATAAAAATTTGTATTAATAGGATTATTAGATATTCCATCCATATAAAAAATGTGGAAAAGAATGGAAAAAAATTGAATCCAATATTCACACTTGATAAACATCCCGTATAATTAATTTCTTCTAATAGTCTTCATAATAGAACGCAAATGGTTTTCTTGATCATCATAGATTTTGGAGTATGCTAAGATACCACCAATAAATAAAACTAAAAATTCATCAAGATATTCCTTGGAATCTCAATTCATTAGCTCCATGAAAATAGAGGGTTCATTAGTTAGTCCCAAAGGCCTTACTGTTAACATGTAATGCACATACCTAGTTCCGATTGGTTTTTTTGGAATGTATTCTTTCCTCACAAGAAACAGATGTTATAGAGATCGAAGATCAATCGTCAAAAAATATTTTTCTCTGTGAATTCGATTAGATAAATCATCAATGAAATGTAGGGGATAATTTTTATTTATTTTTATAGTATTGATCTATATGTAATCAATTCGCTACCACATAAATTCATCTTTCTCCTTAACAAAAAGAATGTGGGATCCCCATAGTGAAACACTAGGGGTAATAAATCATCTATGACTCAAATACACTATTTTTTTTCTTTAGTTATAATAATACCATAGTGTCCATTATATAATGGGTATTTGATATGGGCCATGAATCAAGAATTAATACATTGGAAAACTCAATTTCCCACTATGGAGGACGTATACGTAAATCTTATGGAAATAAGTTAACATATTCTTCCATCATAGGTACCTCCTCTATTTGAACATTGTTTTCATCACCCATAGTTATTTCATTCCCTTCCTCGACAACAATTGAATTCAGTAGAGGTAATAGGGGTGGATCTAGATGAGAATCTGATGGTGAAGTGTCTTCCCAAATGATAAGGGATTCAACATCATCCTCAAAAATTTGAACCTCCTAATTCTTGCAATAAAATTTCACATTATGGTTTGAAAGATAACCCATACTAATTATTATATCAATGTAAATCATGTGTATGATAACAAAATTAGTAAATAAATAACATTTATATTCTACAGTGGGGACTACCTGACACAATGTTGTTGCAATGATACCTCCCTTATGTGTTCTACATGAAAACTCTATTATTAAATTTGAATTTAAAGTATCAAGTTTTCTTGGAAATCTAGGAAGATATAAATGAATGATGTAACACCCTGAGATTTTATGAGATATATTATTTTTAATTTATTTAATATAATCTATTGTATGCTACACCAAGATTATCTTGCGCTATACACAACACCGTATTGTCTTGCAGTATACGAAACACAATTCTTGGATCGTGTTACATACAATTTCATGTTCGTTTGATAGTAGATATTCTACGTAACATTGAGTGTATATATATATATATATTCAATGTATAAATGAAATATTGTTTGATTTTTTTATAATAGAAAACAAAGGAGTCTTTCACTACATGAAACCCTGACTTGGCTTGCATTACACGCAATCACGACCTTCTTTGATAGCGTGTGTTGTACGCAATACCGGGTTTCACTAAACAACGATATATAGTTATAATATTATTATAAACAAGCCGTTATGAATAGTATAAACTATATTTTTAAATTTTATAACATTATTATTCATATTATACATTTTCTAGAATATGGTATGAGAACAAAATAAAATTTTTCGGGTAAAAGAAGTATTTTTTAAAAAATGCAGTTTTTCCGCCTTTTGATGGTGCACCATTTTTGAATATAATTTTTTAAAAGTTTATAAGTTAACTTTTACAAAATAATCTTCTTCTATTGAATCAGGATATAAAAATTTACATTGGATAATGTTTTGATATTTTTCTGATAACTTTTATATTTTAATGAATATTAAAAACACGCTATATTTTAATTAAAAACAACTTTTTTCATCGTAATAATTTATATAGTTAAATTATAATATTGAATGGTTTTAATGTATAAATAGAATATAATTTTACCAGTTAATATAATTTATGTCATTATCATTGATTTTATATTGAATTCGTAGGTAAAATCAATTCAATCTTTTGCAATATTTTAAACAAAAACCCGTTTTCTTTCAATATTGGGATTAATTTTAATTTAATTTATTAAACTTCTGTGTATTGAATTTGAAAAAATGGATTAAATATTTAGAATCAGTGGTTCCAAATTATATTAATAGGCTACTTTGTATTTTTGGGAATTATGAATAGTAACTACAGTAAATTTTATTTACCATAGTTAAAGGTAAATCAGGTAATTAAGGGTAAATATAATATTATCAAATTAACATAACACATGTCAAAATTCTATTGGATGGATAAAAGTCGATCCATATCACCTATGGGTTGGATTAGATTCATTGTATGGAATTTTGACAATTAAAATAAATTAATCATTATTAAAACCAAAGAAAGTGACAACATGTCACTCTCTTAAATCTTATAAGTATAATAATTTTAATTTAGTGATAAACCTAATAAAACATCGAACATGAATAATCTCCAGAAATCCAATAAAATTATATACATCACGAGAATTTATTTAGAATTTTTTGGGATTAAATAATTGACATTAATGGTGATACATTAATGATGCAGAAATTATTTATTAAGTGAAAAATGAGTAATATAGTTCTTATTGAAATAATAATACACATTAAAAGGCCCAAAAACCAGACCAAAACTAATTGGTAGTGTATATCTACCCCATAAGCATCCAATTACTGAATATATAACCGTTTGGAGTCTTATAAAAGTGATTATGACACTTAAATTATTTTATTTTAAATGATGTAAAAGTTGTCACCTTGATAATTTAATAAATACAACATTTTAAAATTTGGGTGTTTTAAAAGATAAATCCGACAAAATGTATTCTTATGAAATATGATAGATTTATCTTAATCCTAGAATTTTAATTTTATTTTTTATGAAACCAATAATTATATTTAATAATTATACAAAAATGTTTTAGTAATTATTTTATTAAGAGAAATATCAAATAAATTGTTTCAACTAGTGAAATAAATATTATATGAACTATATAATGTGATCCACTACTTTTATAGACTCCTATGACATGTTAAAAAACTATTAAATGATTTAGTTCGAATATATCTTCTGTGTGGATATTATTTAAATTCAAATAAATGAATAGTGTCAAAATTGACACTATTGTTATTTTATAAAAATAACATATTATTAAATTGTATAAAAATAAAAAAAATATTAAAAAATTATAAATTTAAATTTTTATAGTCTAAAATGTCATAAAGTATCCAATTATTGAGAATTCAGAACACATAAAAGATTATTTATAACCATTTAAAATTTTTAATTTTATTACCACAAATAAAATTAAATAGATTAAATAAGGATAAATCAAAATGATAAGGTTTAATATAAAACCAAAACATGTCTACATTTGATTAGTTGATGATATTACAACCCTATCTAATCTCATATTCTAATTGAGTCATTTTATGAGGTTTTTATGTGGGGTATGAATTTATATCAAAATAATATTTTTGAGGATTCCAAAGGTGCCCCTATCCTCCCTTATAAAAGGGGACCTCATACCTCTTTTCTTTACAGAACTTTGAGCCTTAAAAATAGACCAAAATCTGCCAATTTTCCTTCTCAACTTCCCTAGATACATAATTTAGGTCCTGGTATTTTTAAAAGACCAATTTTAGTATCCTAAGTGGAGGTTTCAAAGAGGCGTGTTGAAGAAGAGGTAATATCCATTACCAATTCTTTCAAATTCATTTCTTCTTCTAATTCCACTTCTTTTTTTGTTTCATAATAAAGTAATAAAATCAGCATCAATAATATACATATATGTTATTATAAATATGAAACAACCCCATTTCACCTTCAATCTATCCTACGGAAAATGAAATCACCGCGTGTGCGTACGTACGGAATACCGTCTCCACACCGTGGTGTAATCTATTTTTCCACCACCACCTTACTTGGATGGGTATAATGGTGTAAAGAATAAATATATATGGTTATTATAACATCATACTGATTCTAATATATTATATCATTCACTCCAATTCAATTCAATAAATATGGGAACGATATCATCGCTCGTGCGTACGTACGGATTACCGTCTCTACGACGCGATGAGATTCATTTTCCATGTTAACAATTCAAGAATGATTATAAAGTATATATAATAAATAATCATGAAATATATGACATAATAAATCTAATTTATTTATATATATATATATATATGTCATCTACTTAATTCCATTCAATTCAATAAAGAAACGAAAATAGCATTTGTGCGTACGTACGGCCTACCATCTCCATGAACGGTGTATTTATTTCCTTTTATCGATCTAATATATATATGTATATTATGAATATATATTATATATAAATAGTGTTTTATATTCAATAATTAAGTAATCAAGATCTAAGTAATCATATTAATAATTACAAGTCAAAACACGGACGATAAATGAAACGATTTTACCCAAAACACTGCTTTAACAAAGAATTTACAAAATAACAGGTAATATAAAGTCATAAGTGAATAATATATGATATAATAAGTATTATTTTGGTTCTGTTAACAGTTAATAATATGTTTAAACCCACTATAAAGGAGTCTCGGACACATACGAAAGAAATTGGGCATAAGGTAAGGGATAAATTTTCCAATCTCTTTTTAACCCAGGATTGTTTATTCGTAAGTATTTACTGGGGTTATATTTATCATCCATTTCCCTATTTTATAAAAATGGTTTAATGTATTTGTTATGTCCTTTTTACCAACTTTTTGCTTTTACTACATGGTATGTAAGGAATATTTCTTTTACGAGTTTCTTTTTGACTTTTCCGAAAAATGTACGAGAAGAATGTTTTTTAATATTATACGGCATGAGCGGATTATTACGATTTCATAAATCCTTATTTTCATGAAGATTCCTCCACAAGATTTCATGACTATTTTCAACAAAATCCGTTTATTGCATAACATTTTGTGAAAATAATATTATTTTGTAGAAGAAAGGATATTTTCCTCAAAAATTTATTTCAAATATTTTATCAAAATTATTTTCCATCTAAGATGACATTATTTCATATGTGTATGTTTCAAGTATAATTTCTCTATGATTTAAATGGTTTAACTTTTATTATGATGAAATGATAACAATTTGTTTTATATAGAATATGTTATGATGGGATGATATTTATGAAACCCAGTTTATTCGTTGGGTTATTATGAATGATGTATGTATATTATGTGGCACAAGTAAGAATGATTTCATTATGAGATGGGTGGGACCTATATCTCCCTCCAATACATTGGGTAAAGATTTATATCTCATGAGATAGACATGGATGGAATGGTAAGTTAATCTGGTTCAGTGTTACATGACTAGAACGTGGAGTGAACTCAATTCAGAATGGGACTTTGTCCACTAAGATGGTCATGGCACCAATGCCTTGGCTACTATGGAAATCATAACATGTGCTTAATGGATTCCACAATTACATGTTTTATTCCCATGATATTTTATCATGTTTAATGTTTCTTTATGATCTATGTCTTACTTACTACAATGTTTTATGTCATTTTTCAAGATCTTGATGTTTAAATATTATGTTCATGTTTCAAAGTTCAAATGTATATGGTTTTTTTCTTCATGCTTACCCTTACTGAGAATTTGAGCTCACCCTTTATATGTTTTATTTTCCAAGGATATAAATACAGGTTTTAGGTAAGAAAATAGGCAAGATCTTTATGGGAGATGTTGAAGATCTTTCACCAAGTTTAAAAGATTATATTACGAGTTTTCAAAGACACCAAACTCTTACAGCTCTTTTGTGTCTGTTTTTGTTATTTATTTGATATTCTGCAAAAGTAATGTAATGTCCATGTACGTCAGGATTTGGGCCTCTATAGTTGGTATCAGAGGAATGGTTTAGTTAACCTTTATAAACTAGGATGCGAAAACTTTAATGAAATACGTAGAGTTATTTTTAAGGTATGTCTAGGGATGTCCCTAAGGTTACATATAAGTATAGGTTATAGTCCAAAATTTACAGTAACGATCTTAGAATTTAACCTAAGATGATAGATATTAATGGAAATCCCCCTTGACTATGATTTTTTTTCTCAAACTATACTTTTTGGGTTTTTGAAAATGGCTGGAAATATGAAGATTCACGATAATGGAGGATATGATGGACAATGGAATAATATTCTTCATGAGAAACCAAATGAAATTGGATCTGGAAGTCCACATATTGTTATTATGACTAATCATAAATCTCATAATATGATCAATAATCTCAACATTAGTAAGTTTCCCGACTCAGCTAATAAGAGAATGATGGAGTTTCATGATGATCATAGAGGAAAGAAAGATCAATTTCCCCAATGTAAATCATGTGGGAAGAGGCATCAAGGAGAATGTTTCAATGAAACTAGATGATGCTTTGGGTGTGGAAACGAAGGACACAAAGCTAATAAGTATAGAGGAAAAGGTTCAGTTAACACCATGGATAAGGATAAAGTTATTGCTATGACATCAACAATGGTTAAATGTTTTAAATGTGGGATGTACATGCATTATGCAAAACAATGCTCTAAGGGGAAATCTCATGATGAAAATCAGCATGGTTGTATGGGTAGTATATATATTAATGATGATTAAGAGACCACAAATGATATATGAGATGAAAGACGTGTTGAGGAATAAAATGATGAAGCCTCGTTAGTGGTTTAAGAAGGTAGTGGAATGATATATGTTTATCAAGAGTAATGTTGTATAGGTAATGGTACTGTCAAATAAAGACACATCTAAGGATTGTTACACAATTGTTTTTTCTAAAGTATTTGAAAGTGTATGTTGAATGGTGCTAGTAACCATGAAATGTTATTCATATATTTTTGGAAAGTAGATGATATGCGCAAAATGAAGGGATAAGGAGATAATGAGATGTTTGATAGTATCAATGAGCTCATTACTAATATAAGTACATTTTGATATCATGGTTTGTGTATATAGAAATTTTGGGATTTTGGTATGTGGAAAGCCTTAAATTTTGACAACATTGATGTTTTCACTAAGGTTCAATGGGAATTCATTTTTCATGAGAATACATGATTAAAGTATTCACATGATTGGAATGTAACCAACAAGATATATCGTATGATATAAGGGGAATAAATGATGGTATTCACATGCTTGGTTAATGAAATTTCTAGTGATCATCTTCATTATACTATGAGATTGAACAGAAGAATTTTGGATTAGCCAAAAGATAAGAATTTATTAAGTTAGACATCAGATATTATTGCTTAAGGCTGGAAATTTTGTTGATATTATTGCAGGAATGTTAAAATAATGTAGTTTTAGAAAAAGGACAACCTTCCAAATGGGTGAAAACCCATTGCGTCTTACAAGGATGTGGGAATTGAACCCACAACCGAAGTGCGACATGCCTTTATCTCCTACCACTGGCCTACAGGATGTCCCAGGTTAGTAGAAACTTGTTTTATTTTATTAAGCGGTATGATAGATGAAGTATATGTCCATTTTTGGAATCTTATACGATTAACGTCACTATAGATGGACTTAAGTATGTTTGATAACTTTTCCTAACCATTTGTTTGAGACAGATGGAATGACCTATCATTCTATCACATGATCCACTAACACTTCAAGGAAGACAAATTCAACTTCATTTCATTAAGAGATGAAGTGGAAATTATTCAAGATACGAACAACAATGAGATTGTACCAAAATAAATTAAGTATTTCTTTTAATTCAAAACTTGTTCAACATTAGGGAAATTATCTTGAAAGCCAACAATGTTGTCCTAGTGGTCTTATATTTGATGAATCAGATGGTACCTTAGATCATCAAAAATTTATGGCTTTTTGATTGTTGGATTTTTCATAGCCATGTTCTCTACCACTCTCCATCAGAACTTGATGGTTATATTTTTCATCCATATCCATATTTTCACCAGTGTTCTCCAATGTGGAAACCCAATGATTAGTTAATTTGGGTAACCATTATGTTTCATAATTTAGTTTTTAATGACAGGTTTTGGTATTCCATTTTTTCGATGTGGGTTTCTATTAAAGAAAATTTCAGGTAGTAAACCATTTATAACCCCGACGAATTTCGAGGGTGAAATTCATTTTATGGGAGGTAGAATGTAACACCCTGAGATTTTAAGAGATATATTATTTTTAATTTCTTTCATATCTTCTATTATACGCTACACCAAGATTACCATTCACTATACACAACACCGTATTAGCTCGCAGTATACACAACACTATTCTTGGATCGTTTTACACACAATTTCATGTTCGTTTGATAGTAGTTATTCTATGCAACATTGAGTATATATATATCTATATATTCAATTTATAAATGAAATATGGTTGGATTCTGTTATACGAGACACCAAAGGATTCTTTCACTACACGCAACCCTAACTTGGCTTGCATTACACGCAATCACGACCTTCTTTGACAACTTGTGTTGTACGCAATACCAGGTTTCACTAGACAACGATATATTGTTAAAATATTATTATAAACTAGCTGTTATGAATAGTATTAACAAAATTTTTAAATTTTATAACATTTTTATTTATCTTACACATTTTCTATAACATGGTATGAGAAGAGAATAAATGTTTTCGGGTAAAATAAGTATTTTTCAAAAAATGCAGTTTTGGCGCTTTTTGATGGAGCACCCATTTTAAATATAATTTTTGAAAAGTTTATAAGTTAAATTTTACAAAATAAACTTCTTATTTTGAATCAGGATATAAAAATTTATATTGGATAAAGTGTTGATATTTTTTTGATGACTTTCATATTTTAATGAATAGTAAAAACACGCTATATTTTTAATAAAAACAACATTTTTCATCGTAATAATTTATATGGTTAAATTATAATATTTAATGGTTTTAAATTATAAAAAGAATATATTTCTACCATTTAATATAATTTATGTCATTATCATTTATTTTACATTGATTTCGTAGGTTAAATCAGTTCAATCTTTTGCAATGTTTTAAACAAAAACCCATTCTCTTTCGACAACGAGATTAATTTTAATTTAATTTCTACAACTTTTTTGTATTGAATTTGAAAAAATGGATTCCATATTTGGAATCAGTGGGTCCAAATTTTGTTAATATGCTACTTTTTATTTTTGGAAATTATGAATAGTAACTTTGATAAAATTTTAATTACCATAGTTAAAGGTATATCGGGTAATTAAGGGTAAATATAATATTATAAAATTACCCTAACATGTGTCAAAATTTTATTGGATGGATATAAGATGGCCCATATCACCTAAGGGTCAGATTAGATTCATTTTATAAAATTTTGACCATTAAAATAATATAATCATTATTAAAACCAAAGAAATTGACAACATGTCACTCTCTTAAAGCCTATAGGTATAATAATTTTAATTTAGTGATAAACTTCATAAAATTTCAAACCTGAGTAGTCTCCAGAAATCTAATAAAATTATCTACATCATGAGAATTTATTTTCAATTTTTAGGGATTAAATAATTGTCATTAATGGTGATACATTAATGATGTAGAATTAATTTATTAAGCGAAAAATCAGTAATATAGTTTTATTTAAATAATAATACCCATTAAAAGGCCCACAAACTGACCAAAACTTATTGGTAGAATATATCTACACCATAAGCATCCAATTACCGAATATATTATAGCTTGGAGTCTTATAAAAGTGATTATGACATTTATATTATTTTATGTTAAATGATGTCAAAGTTGTCACCTTCATAATTTAATAAATATAACATTTTAAATTTTTAATGTTTTAGAAGATAAATCCGGTTAAATGTATTTTTATGAAAACTATAAGATTTATCTTTATCGTAGTATTTTATTTTTAATTTTTATTCATAATATAAGTATATTTAATAATTATGAAAAATGATGTAGTGATTATTTTTTTAAGAGAAATATCAAATAAATGGTATTACAAGTAGTAAAATAAATAATATATGAACTATTTAATGTTCTTAACTAATTTTCTGGATTACTATGACATGTGAAGAACCTATTAAATATTTTATTTCGAATATATACTCTGTTTTGAATTGATTTAAATTCAAATAAATGAATAGTGTCAAAATTGACACTATTGTTATATTATAAAAATAACATAATATTAAATTGTTTAAAAATCACAAAAAATATTTAAAAATTATAAATTGAAATTTATATAGTCGAAAATGTCATAATGAATCCAATTATTGAATATTCACAACACATAAGTGATTATTTATAACCATTAAAAATTTAGAATTTTATTTCCACAAATAAAATTAAATAGATTAAATAAGGATAAATCGAAATGATAAGGTTAACTGTAAAATCAAAACATGTCTACATTTTATTGGTTGATGAGATTACAACCCTATCTCATCTAATCTTCTAATTGAGTCATTTTTGGTGGTTTTTATGTGGGTTTTGAATTTATATTAATCTAATATTTTTGAGGATTCCAAAGGTGCCCCTCTCCTCCCTTAAAAAAGGGCTCCTCCTCCCTACCTTCTTTACACAACTTTGGCCCTTCAAGCTTGGCCAAACCCTAACAATATCCCTTCTCAACTTCCCTAGAAACATACTATAGGGCTTGGTATCCTTCAAAGACCAATTTTATTATCCTAAGAGGAGGTTTCAAAGTGGCGTGTCGAAGAAGAGGTAATATCATTTACCGATTTTTTCAAATTCATTTCTTCTTCTACATCATATTCTATTGTTGTTTCATAATAAATTAATAACATAAGTATCACTAATATACTGATATGTTATTATAAATATGAAACAACCCCATTTAACCTTCTATCCATCCTATGGAAAACAAAATCACCGCGCGAGCGTACGTACGGAATACCGTCTCCATGTCGTGGTGTAATCTATTTTTCCACCACCACTTTACTTGGATGGGTATAATGGTGTAAAGAATAAATATATATTGTTATTATAACATCATAATGATTATAAGATATTATATCATCCACTCCCATTCCATTCAATTAATATGTGAATGATATCATTGCTCGTGCGTAGGTACAGATTACCGTCTCCACGACACAATGAGATTCATTTTCCATGATAACAATTCAAGAATGATTATAAAGTATATATAATAAGTAATAATGAAATATATTACATAATAATGCTAATGGATTTATGTATATATATATGTATTTCATCTACTTAATTCCATTCAATTCAATAAGGAAACGAAAAGTGGGTTCATGCGTACGTACGGCCTACCGTCTCCATGAACGGTGTATTTCTTTCCATTTATCGATCTATTATATATATATATGTATATTATTAATATATATTTTATATAAATCATGGTTTATATTCTGTAATTAAGTAATCATGACCTATGTAATCTTATTAATAATTAGAAGTCAAAACACAGACGATAAATGAAACGATTTTACCCAAAAAATTGCTTTAATAACTAATTTACAAAAGAATGGGTAATTTAAAGTCGTAAGTGAATCATATATGATATCATAAGTACTATTATGGTTATGTTACAAGTTAATAATATGATTATACCAACTATACAGGAGTCTCGGACACATATGGAAGAAATTGGACATAAGGTAAGGGATAACTTTTCCAATCTCATTTTAATCCGAGATTATTTATTCGTAAGTATTTACTTGGTTTATATTTATCATATATTTCCATGTTTTCTAAAAATGGTTTCATGTATGTTTAAATACCTTTTTACCCATTTTTTACTTTTACTACATGGTATGTAAGGATTCTTTTTTTACGATATACTTTTTGACTTTTCTGGAAAAAGTATGAGAAGAATGTTTTTTTAACTTAAACGGTATGAGGGTATTTTTATGGTATCATAAAGCCTTATTTTCATGAACCTTCCTCCACAAGATTTCCTGACAATTTTTAACAAACTCGTTTTATTGCATGGAATTTTGTGAAATGAAAATTATTTTGAAGGTGAAAGGATATTTTCCTCCAGAATTCATTTCAAGTATTTTATCAAAACTATTTTTCATCTAAGATGACATTATTTCATATGTGTATGTTTGAAGTATAATTTCTCTATGATTTACATGGTTTCACTTTTCTTATGATGGAATGATAACAATTTGTTTTATATGGAATATGTTATGATGTGATGATGTTTATGAAAACCATTTTATTCGTTGGGTTATTTTGAATGATGTATGTATATTTTGTGGCACAAGTAAGAATGATTTCATTATGAGATGGGTGGGACCTATATCTCCTTCCGATTCATTGGGTAAAGATTTATATCTCATGTGATAGACATGGCTCGAATGGTAAGTTAATCCGGTTCAGTGTTAGAGGACTGGAATGAGGAGGGAACTCGATTCAGAATGGGACTTTGTCCACTAAGATGGTCTTGGCAGCAATGCCTTGGCTACTATTGAAATCATAACATGTTCTTAATGGATGACACAATTAAATGTTTTATTCCCATGCTATTTTATCATGGATAATTTTTATTTATGATCTATGCCTTATTTACTGCCATGTTTTATGTCATTGCTCAAGATTTTGATGTTTAAATATTATGTTCATGTTTTGATGGGCAAATGTATATGGTTTGTTTTATTTTATCAATGCTTACCCATACTATGCATTTGAGCTCACCCTTTATATGTTTTCTTTTCCCTCGGATATAAAGAAAGGTTTTAGGAAAGTAAAAATGGAAGATCATTTTGGGAGATGTTGAAGATCTTTCTCCAAGATTAGAAGATTATATTATGTGTTTCCAAAGACACTAAACTATTACGGTCCTTTTATGTATGCTTTTGTTATTTATTAGATATTCCGCAAAAGTAATATAATTTCCATGTACTTCAATCTTTGGGCCTCTACAAATGAAATTTCCCACTATAAAATAAATCATTGGATAAGTTTTATGAAATGATTAACATACCTTCAACCACATCAATAGGAACATTATCCTACACAGTTGTGACCACATAAGCTTTTCCTTCCTCTATTGGCCTTATTATGGGAAGGTTTACCTAATGATTAAGAAATTAATGTGCATAACATCCCAAATCCCTGTAGTGGTAGAATTGAACATTTTTGGATTCTTTATTCTCCTCACAATCTCATGATAGGCGGCCTTTTCCCCCACACTTGTAAAAGACTCACATTTCCTTCAGGAAAGTGTTATGGTGTTTCTTCCCATAATTACTACAAGATGGAATGTCAAGTCTTCCTTTCTTCACCATTTCCTTATTTCCTTTTCTTTATTTCTTGGAATCCATATTCTTATTTTTTTTCTATTAATGTCGTATGTCATATAAAATTTTTATTCCATATTGAGAGCACTTTAGTATATTTCTTCATATGATGATAAAATTTGGGAGACTTGTTCCCTTCAAGGGAATGGTATTAAATAATCGAATAATCGATCAATATTTCTCCTTGGAATACGTATGTAGTCTAAAACATGTCTTGATAACCTTGTGATGTTAGCTTGATACATTGCATCATTTTTTTCCTTCTTCTACCTCAGATTCAGGAATTTTTTATCCATATCTGCTCTTTGTCCATGGGAAAAATATTTTTCATGGAATATTTCCTTAAAATACATCTGATCCATCTCTTATATTTTTTTCTCCCCCATTATGTTTTGGATTAACAACCACCAAAGATCTGAATATTTTTATAGATGATTTACTTCCATGGAAACCTTCTCTTATTCGTCACATCCAAAAGTGAGAAATATCTTCTCAAAGGTACTTATCCACTTCTTAGCTACAAGTGGGTTTATAGTCCAATTGAATGATGAAGGATGTTGGCCCAAAAAGTGATCAAACATAGCTCCTCCTGATTGTGGATCAGGATGCTCCATATGCGTAATGTTTTTGTTCATAACCAAAGTCAGTTGTCCCAGTGTTGTTAAACATTTCTCAAAACTAGTTGTAGCAACAAAACCAACACCATTCTCTTGTATCAGAGGAAAATCCATACATGGGATTTGTGTATCCATGAGAATTCCATTCCATCCACTAGGAACCATTTATATACAATTTAATATACTAGATTAGGTTATCAATCATAATGTATAATCTCATCATCTATAAATAAATAGAATAAATTGAAATTTTATACATAGCTAATATCATAATAATAAATGTGGATTCTTTTAGGAATAATTTACATTTAAATCCTTCATAATGGCTTGTCAAAAATGTGAATTATCCTAATAATATCACCTAGGAGTGTCAAACTAGGTGCATAGTAAGGCCCATTTTTCTGTAGAAGGATACCTTGGGTCAATCCCGAAACTCCTTTTAGGAGTTTTTAATCCTATGTACATATGTTCCATAACCACATCCAATTATAATATACAGACATGTATATATTTGCTACAAATATACACATAATCTATTACATACCAAATATTCTAGGATATTCTTGTATGTGTATCCTTAGAGACTATCTTTGGGTTTTGTTCCCTAATCTACGTCTTCCAAGTCTATTTTCCATGTTTTCAAGTGAACATACATTGATACCAATTGTAAGGACCCGACCCAAATTTCTTGGAGCTGAGGCCTTATTTTATTACATTGGCATATAAACAAGGAATATGTGTCCTTAAGGATAGACTAGTTTAGAATATTTGGAAATATGATACATACATAATATCAACATAACCACTTGAAATGAAATACAACTTATATGTTTTTAGGAACATCCAAAACTATAAGATTATCCTTGTAGGTAAATTATAATAAACATCTTCATGTCCTGAGAAAATAAAAAATAAGAAAGGGGTGATCTCAAATTCTCAGTAAGGGTAACCCATATATCAGATGATATCATAAACATAATCAGTAGTCATGGTGAATTACTAAAAATATGAGCCTTCAAAAATAATCTTCAACACATTATGGAAGAAATAGTAGCTGAGTAAATAATTCCATAATAAAACATAATCTTGGGTATTCTTCTAGCCAAAAAACTACATGAAACATCAATAAAATTTTAATAATGAAGGAATTCATAATGTGGGATATCGTAACCATTCTATCAAGGCCTTATGTTAAGACCATAATTATACCTTTTGTCAAGGCCTTGTGATAAGACCATAGTTTGTATCCTGAGACCTAAAAATGCACTAAGGGGATATAGAGGTCGCACCCAACACATAATAATTCCAATTCAATACTATAATGAACATGGATAAATATAAAAAACACATTCATTAATATTGGAACTAATAAATGAAATCTAAATAACTTGCCCTGAATATTAAGCATAAACACTAACCATTATGAGAAAATTGGTGAATGGTTTTAAGATAGAACATCTATAGTAAAAAAAGAGAAAAAAACATTAAATTAAAAAATTTAGATGATATTATTAAATATTTATCTCAATAATACATAAAAATCTACATAATTTTTGTAATAGATGAGCATACTCTTATAAAATCATTGAGTGAATTTTGCGATAAACACGCTTTAACAAAAAAAAGACGATTTCTTTTGGAAGAGTATTTCTATAAAACAATATATGAGGTAAGATAGTATTTTTATAATAAAATTTGTGATTTTATAAAGGTAATGGTTTCCAAAAACATATTATAGAGTGACTTTTCCAATATGTAAAAATTTGAGAAATTCCCTTGAATTAGAATTGTATTTTTGAATGACCTTTGAATGTTCCTTAAAAAATGTGCAACTCCCCATAAAATAAAGAAGGATTGTTTTTGAAAAACATATATAGATAACTCAAAAAACAATTATAAGGATTACATAAAAATACCTATGAATTTCATCGAGGTATGTAGATAATAATAGTAACTCGGATGAAAATGGAGGTTTGGGTGAAAAACCCTTACCTTAAATCCGAATGTTCCACTCTTGACCTTATGATCCTATAGTATGACATTAGACTCATTAATAACTTAATTAATAACCTATTAGACATATATTTAGTTTATCCAATGTTTTATTTATTTATGACTATATTGATAAGTAATAATATTTAATTTTGTCGTTCAGGAGTGTTCATTTTCTTGATTTTCATAATCAATTCAATTGATTTTATGTAATAGAGTTCAAGTGGAATTGATGTATATCACCAAAATTAAATATACATGTTATTTATGAAATTAAATTGGTGTTAATGGTCATTTATATCATTTAATTACATGTAATGATGCATAATCATTAAACATAATATTAATTAATGTATTTTAGATTATGTTATCAGTATTTTGATAACAAGGAATGAGTTTTGTCATATGATTTAATAATATTTACATATACTGGTTCATGAATATTAAATAGGTTATAATATATATATATTATAGCCTAGTTCAACCATTAATTTTTTACATGACTAGTATTGAAGGGGAAATTGATGAATGAAACATCATCATCCACAATGTTTGTAAATTGGCCCGACCCAAACAATTATTTCATTTATAAAATAAATGAGGGAGAGTATATATATTGAAGATAGTTCATCCATTAAAATGATATAATTATAATATATATATTATATTGGGGTTTTAATGGTTAATTGTAAAGAGGAGGTTAGGAGTGGATATCAATAGAATGGAACTTGAAATGAAACTGAATGAAATAGAATGTGAATTTACAACTTGAATCCACTTCCATGAAAATCTCTTTAAGGGAAGGGGTTTTTGTCTTTGTGCAAGACTAAGAGCTACTAGACGTGGAAATTGACTAGGGAAGGGTATTTGGGCTGAAATTTGAGGACATTAATGGGTTTTAGAGGATTGAAGAGATGATGGAATGAGGGGGTGGGGTTATAGAGGAGGAGAGGAGGGTTTTCCCATTATTTTACTTATTATTTTATTAATTTGCCAAAGAAAACCAATAGTATTGATTATTATGACCATGAAAAGTATTTTGTGCACATGAGTTTGAACTATACGTGCTACCATCACCCATGATTCTAAGAATAGTGATTTTAACTGATAATATATATATACGACAAATTAATATATTTTATTATTCATTAAAAATATGAGTATTTCAGAAAATCCCAAAAATGACACAAAACATTTTCTAAAATTTATAATTCAAAAATTTATTCCATTATTTGAAAATAATTTTCTGAATATTATTTTTTTAATTTTTAAGTAAATATATAATTTCTTTGAAAAAGAACAATTTAAAATTTATATTTTATTTTATATCATGTTGAAAAATTAATCAAGATCTCATTTTCTTATAACCATAAGGAAATAAAATAAAAATAGTATTTACTATTCATAAGGATATTATAACTATTCATAATGGTATTTTACAATTCACCAAAAAATTATGTTTTTCTTATAAAACTCTATATTTCTTACTAAACGCAACCATGTTTGTTTGTTTTTCAAAATTCAAATCCCAGAGGTGGAAGAAATTATGTTTTCTGGCTAGGTTATAATAATATGGTATTTTTTAGAGACAAAGTGATTCATGAATTCAATATTAAATTAATGTGATGAATATTGGGGTGTTTCATTTATGATCTTTTATATGTAGGGTATGATATTAGAATGTTATGATCTCATTCTCATACCACTATGGTCATGTTTATGGTTACAAGTTTCCCCAATTTACAATTATTGAGAATCTAAGATCACCCATTTTTTGTTTACTACTATATGCTATGAATATTTGTATTATACATGAGGTTTCTAAGAAAGGATACTGTCAATAAGAATCTAGTTGAACATAATTTATCTCACTTATGTACTGGTGTTTATGTTTCCTAGTTTCTAAAGGCACTAGACTAGTATAGTCATTGGGAAACTATTTTTGTAATATTTTAGGTATTACACAAATGTTATGTAATGTTAATGTGTGAAAATACTAGTTTGTTATAGTATTATTCAATTTTTTCTCCTTTATGTGTGTTGACATACTTACATGCATCTTGTATGTTCCTCTAAATTTTGGAAAACATGTTTCCACTTGATTTAGTTATGATGTCATGTACTTGTCTCCAACCCGTGGGGATCAGGAATGCCCATTGGGGTATGTGAGGACCACATGAGGTGTCAATGTACTAGAATATTCAATCCAAATTCTGACATAATATTTTAACGGTTCGTTATATATATTATATAAAATAAATTAGGTGCATAAAACAAAATATATCCCATTGCAGTATAATTTAGATAAAAACGACTTCACTTGGATTCCATCTGGGTCAAACATTTTATAAACCCCCAAATAATTCATTTAAATTCATTAATTACTTTTATATTTACTATTTTAATATAAATTTCATTTTTTATTTCATTTTATAATCACTTTTCATTCATTCATTTTGTAGTTCTTTCCTACATTATCAATTTAAAGTAGTTCATCCAAATTCTCCAAAACAACTATGGTATATTGACAATGGTTTAAGGGATTAATAAATGGTTACAGAATCTATTTAATGTTAAATATTTAATAAACATATTTTTTCACTTCAATGTTTTTTATAATCATCCCTGAAATTATTTTCTTTAAAAATGAAACATGTCATTCATGTAGGTGGTAGTTCACACGTACACATGATGATGCTTTCATTTTTGAAACAACAAGACCAGAAATAAATTATATAATGATTTATAATTATAGTATAATATTTATAAAATAAATATAATATATATTCATTGAATCCGTATTTATTATCATTTATGTAAAGATTATATGAAAATAAAAACATACAGTTTCGTGGAAGTTATAGTATACACATCAGCTTGAGAAAGGTTATCATTTTCCTACGAATTGGTGCGTATTTTGGTATAAAATCGATTATCATTAAATAAAACTAATAATATTATAAATATCAGTTATATTTATTAAATATTTCATTTTAACTAGCCATATGGTATAGCGTTGAAAATTATAACACATCGCATCATTGGGGATGTAGTACGCACATACATAGTGACATGGTTTTCATTTTCTTTTAGATGAAAATGTTGTTGATGGTAATTATTACATAAACATAACAAAATTTATTTATTTTTATGATATAAATTTTATTTTATTAAGAAGTGGATGCAAAATGTTATGATGGAACAAGAATAAATTAATTATAAGGATTGGTTAAGGCACATACCTATTCATTCAAAAACCTCCTCTAGCTTAAACATTAGTCCTTCTTGAAGTCATATTTTATAAAAAAAAAGAGACCCTAGGATGTGTATAATTATTTTGGGATGATATATGGCCATTTATTGGATGATATAAGTGGAACTGTTGAAAATTGAGGTGATAAGGTATACATTTTTATGTCAAGTGGGTGGAAAATTATAAATACACAAAACTTATGATATAATACATGTCTTACTCAAGTAAAGTTGGTCAAAATTATCATTTTTTATGATAAAAATGATATTTCAAAAATATAATCATCCAATGATATCTATGTATGTGTTTTTTTGATTTTTAAATTAATTTATAATACATTGTTTAAAATAAAATTTCTAAAAATTCATTTTCATGACTATTCAGAAAATTGGATTTTCAAGGCATCATGATAATGGTGGAATATGAATGTAAATAATTTTACCATAAATAATGATTTTAAATTATCTATGAAATTACAATAAGACCTTAATTAATCCAATACATGTTGTTTTTAATATTTTCAAAATCATTTAATTTATTTTTATAATGCTTCCACAAGCGTTTCATCGGCGACGCATAAGCATTCAAGGTAATTATAACATCAAAAAAATTATAATTAAATCCTTATCATCAAAATAATTTATTCATATTCATAATTAATATTTATAACCATTGATAAAATCATTCCATTCTTAGAGAAACATTTTATAATTTTTAAAATAATCATTGTCACATTTTTTCAGTATTATTTACTTTATATAATATAAATATTATTATCAATTGGAAATGACCCCCAATATATAAAAATTTCATAGATAATATTATTTAGGTCGAAATAAAAACATCCAATGAAATAAAGTCAACTATTTCAGTGATTTTGAGGTCTTATTCAATTGTTTAAGATCCATTTATGAGAGTTTACCTTTTTCTAATGTGAATAAATTTTAACATGATTTCATTACATTATGAACAAACTGAAATTAGAATTATAAATAAATATTTTCATTCTAATGTCCAATATTTAATTCATTTTATAGGATCTAAATTTTATTATTTATAGAAATTACTTTTAACACATGTTCAAAAAAGTGAATTAATTCCAATTTAAAAAAAGCATGTTTTCAGCATAAAAATGATTTTATATGAAAAATAAATATAATGTTTATTAAAAATGATTTGATTGTATAAATCAAATTATTAAATACCAATTTACATTAAAACCCAAAACCTAACAGAATACACCAAAGTGAAAGCTTTACTAAAAGAGAAATTGAAAAGATTGTATTTATTGGATGTAAACAATATTAATTAGATTTCAAAAATGATAATCATATATATTTTAGTATAAATTTATAATTTGAAATTAATTATAATTATAATAATATATATATATTTATATAAAGATGGTTTAATTATACATACCCCATGTTTTCTTATATAGATATTAAATAGTATTTTGTGAGTAATTATTAGACATCATTATGATTCAATCTAGAATCATATGGGTCTTGAATCTTTAGATATTGGAAACATAATAAAATGGTTCATTATATTATTATACGACCAAATATAAATTTTTATTAAAAAATACACATTTAGGAGATGTGGGAAACCTCAGTCAACATAGCTGATGAACTACATACTGAAAGAACTCAAATTTTGATTAAAAACAATACTAGATTTTTTTCACTTTGAAACGTTGTATAACATCCAATGAAGTGGACTGACATGAAGATCTATATCCTCATTGAGAAGATCCTAAAATTGATTATTCATTCTGTCTATTATCTATATGAAATCATCCATGATGATTTAACCTTTATTGAAGCCCCGCGCCAGTATTCAGTCATTCTTGTTTATCCATTCATCCAGATCCACATTAAAATCAACTCTCAACCTTATTTCATTAATTTGCCTAACCTCCTCTTTGGAGGCATTTACCCAAACAAAACTTTCAATCACCTCTTCCTGAGAGTAAAGGATAATCTCTAAAGGGTATCCTTATTCTTCTTCCACTTTACCTATTTTCTTTATTTGTTCTCCACTTTTCGACTTTCGTTTGGTGGTCTCTTATTCAGTTGCTCCTGTTTCTGCTTGTCCTTTCAAAACTGATGATTTGGTAACAATTGTTTTGGGGATTTTCAAGTAATCATTGAGGGGTATAGCTTCCTTCCCTCCCTTCTGAATTGGGAAATTCTTAGATTTTAGGTTTCTTTGTTTTTCCTTTCTCAGTTTTGATCCAACATTCATATCCTCGAAGGAGTCTTTCCCATAATATGTCTCTTTTTGGTAGACACTATCTCCATCACTCATTCTTAATAACCCATGGAAATTAATAATTAGAAAGTGTGCACTCAGATTCTCAATACAGATGAATAAGCTATATATAAATGATCACCTAATAATAATAGGAGAATAAGGGTATGAGAACATGAAATTAACATTTCAAATCCATACATTCCAAATCCTAGATAATAATAACAATTCATGGAAAAAATCATGGTAGTTCAATAGTCATAAATCTTAATGTAATCAATGAACGTGATCTATGACATCATAGCATTGCAATAAGACATGTCATTGTTGAATAAGAATATAAATTCATTTCATTTGTTGTAAATTCTCATTTCCAATATAATAATCATATCCAGGGTTCACACAAAATTCTATCATAGTAGTCATGGTTCACCCCAAATGAAATGATTTTGAGAAATTCCCCTTATTGAATCTGTTTTATTTCACATTATAGACATTTTTATCTCCAATGTACGACAATGAAACTTTTATCATATCATTACACCATAACCCATAAAAAGAAAATCGGTTTCATAAACATATCATCTTTTTATCAAAATCACAAAAAAATGGTATTCATAAAAATATATTCAACCTAAACAATAACCAACCTATGAAATTGTAATAATAGTTTCATAGGATAATATCCTCTGTGAAAAATAGTTTAAATCAAAATAATTGATAAGAAATAAATAGTAAATTAAATGTTTCTAGAAAAAATAATTGAGGAAAATAACCTTTGCACTTTAAAAATCCCTTTTAAAATAAAAATTATTTCAAAAATATAATAAAATGTATTTTCTTTGAAATAAAAAATTTAAAATTATAATGAAAAATTAGAAACATTTAGTGGTCATGATTGTGGAAAATTTCATTCATACTGTAATGTCCTAGACCCAGATGGCACCCAAAACGGTACCCTGATACCGGTTGGTCACAAGGCCTCAAGCGCATCTCCCCAAATTCCAGAGGCTTCTGACTTGCAGAGAGTGCCTAGGTGGGTTGGGGGAGACTATGCCCTCATTACCTGAGTATCACAGTGGAAGTCCAACATAACTCAAATATCGGAATTGAAATATACAACATTCAAATGAAAGTATAGAATTAATGACATGAATACATAATAAAAAACTGAAGTTTATCACATACAAAATGATGCGAATGATACATGTATTTATAAATAATCTAGAGAAGGTACATGAAAATGTAATAAAATACATGTCCCAAAAAAACAAAGACCAAAAAGGTATTCCAGCATTGCAAGCCTCAGTTTGGTCCTATTCTCCCCTGGTACAAATCCATAGTCAACAACCTGCACTAGGTCACATTCACCTATCATCACCTGCAACCATATAATCTGTTTCTATCCATGAGGAGGACCAAACAAGGTGTGAGATAAACATCTCAGTAGGAAACCAACCTGGTCAAAAAAATATCTAAAAATATATAGCAGTGCTAGAAAGTGTCAACAACTAGTAAAGTAAAGAGTGTATGCCCAATGAATATGTCTATATCAGTATGTAAAACCAACCATCCCTCAAGGTTACCTAAAAAAGAGTCAGCTATTAACAAGGCAGATAATAACAATGTTAAAAAGTCACACGACCACATCGTACAACCATATATATCCTGTATCACACAACCATTCTATATAAAGAAGTCAAGTATCTCATGACCATGATATATAGTGATGGGTTGAATCCCATAGCCACATGGATTAGTGACAAGAAGACCTCAAGGGCTACATACAATGTGTCCGAAAACCAAGGCATCCATGTAATAATTCTAGATCATTGAGGGTCGGATCCTAGGACCTTGTCCATGGAATTCGATTGAGTCCCATTGGCATCCCTAGTGGGAACTTAGTAATTCACTGGTTGGGGACCTAGGAACATGTCAAAATCAAGTCATAAGAGACCAAATGAAATCCAGATCCATGTGGAAGTAAGGCCTGAGGCATCCCACGTAATCAAGACCCAAGGGGTAGATTCAACCCAAGGCATACACTACTACATTCCAGATCTATGGAGATCTATCCATGTAATCGATCAACCATTCATTCAAGATTTCAATTGAAAAAATCAATTTAAACAAACATTCCATTTCTCTACACCCACTCACATCAACCTACAAAATCCTTGAGTAAACGCACTAATGAAAACCATTTTTCAAAATAATCATGTTGGCCTACCCTCCCATATAAACCATTTAACACTATATTAGTCATTTCAAAAAGGTATTCCCACTCATATTTTCAATTTTTCAAGCCAAACTATGAAAATAGACAATGTATAACATGATATTCATTCAATAAAGTGGTAGTACATCTCATAAACATTTTATTCAAGCTATCATGGAATCAATGGGCTTCCTACAACTAGGAAATCACAAGAATACACCCCATGGATGGTTTAAACTGGCATAAAATTTTTATTTCCTTAAGGATCACCCCTTGGGTGACCATGAATAATATAACGTGTGCCAACGCACTTAAACTGGACCTATGGGAGCCTCACCAGGCCTGGATACAACTTTGGAGAGAAACTCACTCAAAAAACGTTGCATCGCCCGAATGTCAAATGGGTAGTGAAAAGGTCAAATACCCTAAAATAACCTTAATAGTTGAATGAAATTATAGACCACGTACCTCACCTTAGTAGTATATAGTTCGTCTAGTATCAAGTCCAGATTCGTTTCAGTTATGATTAAATACGAAGAACAGACAAATAATTGAATATTAGGGCATATTAGTATAAATCAAAATATCACAATCATTGTTCCAAAGAATAATGAATGAATAAAAGTGAATCAAGTACCTAATGATGTTGTTCCAATGATGCAATCCATGCTCGAATCGGGCTCTGAAGGAATTCTATTAATAAAAAACCAGTTTACTGTGGGTTTGGATTAAAAAAATGGAGCAAAACATTTTTTATGCAAAATATTGAGGCTACTGTTTCTTTTATAAAAAAATAGCTAATAACATACACGACGTGTAGGCCAAGTACATGATGTGAAATTCCCAATATTTTTTTTCTGAGCCAGATCGGCAACACGTTATGACGGGCCAGTACACAACATATATTTTAAGTACATGAATGTAGGATAAGTACACGATAAGTACATGGACTACAACCAGATTTCGACATGTTTCCCCCATTATTCTTAAAAAAACCCAACCAAACCGTGCCCCAACACAGGGTCTAATCCAAAAAGGAAAGTAAAAAAATTTAACCCAAAAGAATATATTTGTACATAAATAATGATGTGGGATATTACAATCTTCCACCCTTATAGAAATTCTTCCCCAAATGTTTCCCACAAGGGTGGTCAAGATTCATCTAAAAACACCCTAGCCACTAAGCTAATATGTCGGCCTCCCTATTCTAAGTCTCATCCTGTAAACGGTTGCGCTGCGATAGAACCTATAGTTGACGAACAAACCAGCCTCTAAGAACCTACATGCTCTAGTCAATGATATGAATCAGATGATCCACAAAGGATGCATCAACCAGAAGAAAAACCCCCTTATGCTGAAAAATGATAGACATGTCTTAGTGATAGGGGCGCAATAGTGATACATGGAAGACGTTGTGCATCGCTCAGGACCTCTGAGGTATCTTTAACCGTTAGGCAACCGACCAGACTCTCTCTATAATCTTAAACTGCCTGACATATCTCAATGAATGTTTACCCTTTCTCCTGATCCTCTTGTTCCACAACCTTGGTGAAACACACAAGAAAACTCATTCCCGGACCTCGAACTATAGAGGTCATATGTGAGATCAACGTATGATTACTGATGAGTTTTTGCAGTATCCACCTGATTTTGAATCATCTGTGCCTGCTCAAAAGTCTCATGCACGAGACTTAGTCCCAGGTAAACTACCTTCCTTTCCTCTAACCAGCATAGGGGAGAACAACATGGACTACTATATAAAGCCTCATAAGGATACATCTATATCATCACCTGATAACTATTATTGTAGGAGAACTCTAATAGGGGAATGTGCCTCACCCAAGGCCATCCAAAATCTAGGAATCATGCTCAAAACAAGTCCTCTTGCACCTGTATCATACGATCGGACTAGCTATCAGTCTGAGGGGGGGATGTTGTGCTCAAAATCCCTATTATAACTAGAACCCTATGATAACTCAGCCAGAAATTAGATGTAAAGCAGGAATACCTATCTGAAAAATTAGTGTGTTGGACCCCATGAAGTTGCACCATCTCTCGGATGTAAAACTTTTCAAGATCATCAATAATAAATGTCACTTTTATCAGTAAGAATTGTGACACATTCATATTCCTACCAGCCACCAACCACACAACATCACTACCTCTAGGTGACCTAGATAAACCAGCCACAAAATCCATCGCGACATCATCCAATTTCAACTCAGTGATATGTGACCACTATAAATTTATAGCTGTTCGTTGATTTTCGTCCTCCACCTAATAACAATTTGAACACATATTATCCAAACCATATACCTCATGATTCATTCACAACCACCAAGACTATCATCGAAAGTCACAATACATCTTGGTGTCCCTGAGAAGCACATTCTACAAAGCAGTTTGAAACTCCTGCATCACCTCCTCACGTATGTCCACTAGAACCCAGACATAACCCCAAATATGTAGGATCCCATCATTACATAACATACAACCATGATGAGGGACCTCACCTACTACACCTTCACGTAGAACGAGGCCATATGAATCCAATAGCTACCTCCTCCTAACTCTTTCCAGTAGGGTAGATGTCACAACTATGGATGATAGAAAAGATTGTACTTGTATATTATTCACCTCGAGATGCATCACATAGAACAACTCCATAAGCTGCCAATCGGTACTGGCCTACTGCCCCACTTTTATTTTATTCATCTTTCTCATAACATCAATTACTACCTTCCCCATTCCAAACATGTAGGAAATCTCGAACTCAAGGGATTGTAGCTACTCCACTCACATTCTCCACCTCAAATTCAGATCATGCTACATTTAGTTTTTCTTGAGGGTTTTGTGGTCTATGTAAAACTCCAACTGCTCTCCTAGTAAATAGTGCCTCCAATAGAGCAACATGTGCACAACTGAAGCTCACTTGAGACCGAGCGTAGGGTAATTTCTCTCTTGAGGAATCAAAAGTCGAGACCCGTATGCAGGAAATCAATCTATCTACCTCATTAATACCCCACAACCCATACCTAAAGCATCACATTACACTGCGTAGATCGTGCCCTGCTCTTGAAGTGTCAAGACTGCTGCTGACTTCAATATTTCCTTCAACTCCTGAAAGGCTGCCTCACAAGATTCTAACCACATAAATTTCCCACTCAACTTAGTTAAGCCCATCAACTGTTATTTTATAAGTGAGAAGTCCTATATAAAATACATTTAGTATACAGTAATCCCCAAGAAACTCTGTATGTCAAAAATGTTCTTCGGATGATCCCATGAATCTACAAATCTCGGCTTCATTGGGTCCACTAACACTCCTATGCTCGAGATTATGTAACCTAGGAAGTGTATTTGATCCATCCAAAAGTGGCACTTTGTGATCATAGCATATAAATAATGCTCTCTCAGTGTATTCAAAATTATCTCAAAATGTTTTTCATGATCTGGTCGATTCTGAGAATACACCAAGATATCTTCCATGAAAACCACAATAAATGAATCCAAGTAAAGATGGAACACTCAGTTTATCAAATCCATGAAAACAGTGGGTGCTTTCGTGAGACCTAATTTCAAAACCAGATACATGTATAACCCAACGAATCTATGAAAGGATGTAGGAGGTATTTATGTAGGTCAAACATAGACTTGGTGATATCCTTACCACATGTCGATCTTCGAGAACACTCAAGCTCCATGAAGCTAATCAAATAGGTCATCTATCCGTGGAATGAGATATCGGTATTTAATAGTCATATGGTTAAGATTATGATAATCCACATATAGCCTAAAATTTATATCCTCATTTTTTCTCAAAAAGTACCAGAAAACCCCACAGATAAGTACTTGTTATGATAAACCCTATCTCTTCCAAATCCTCTAGTTGTCCCTTGAGCTCCTGAAAATCCATTTTAGCCATCATTTATGGAGGAATGGATACCATCTCTTTCCTAGAACAAGCTCGATAGGGAACTCCACATCTCTCTCAGGAGGTAAACCAAAAATGGCATCCCTAAAGAACTCAACCACTAGAGGAATATCTGCCTGACTCACTCCCTGATCATAGAGATACAATCTAACCATTTGAGCTATCATCTTGCCTAGCCCATAATGCTCATATCAAGTTCTGCTTTCTTGGACCACCCATTCACCCTATGAATAAACATTTTACCCTCTGTTGATGTGAATGTCACCCTCCAATGGTAGAACTCAATGTAAGCCTAATAAGATACTAGCAAGGCTGTCCCATGAATGATCTAAAACACTATCTTATTGAAAATATAAGGATCTCGGATGAAGTGACCCTCCGAACACAATGGGGTACTCCATACACTGGCACAAATCACTCATTATAACCCCTAATAGTGTGTATAGCTTCAAAACGCTCTAATAAATAAAAATAACAAGATCAAGGATTTTTACCACTCTTGTAGAGATAAAGCTATGAGAGGAACATGTATCGAAAAGATCAAATGTAATATTAGAAGCTACTATGATTTTACTTCTTACTATAGACAGTTCGATATCAGTCTCTTATTGAGTCTATTGTGCTGCATTAGTCTAGCCTACATTGTGGCCTTCTGACTCTACCTAGATACCCTTATATGATCTGCCCTATTGTCTCTAAGAACCTGGTGTCAGGCTACCATGACCATGACCACAACTGCCCTGACCTGATTGTCTTGCACAAATCTAGCTCCCAGCATGATATAGAGTAGAGGAAACTGCTCTTGAACCCAACATCAGAGCTAACACCTACGACTTGTAGCTGGAGGTATGGTCCTACAAAACTGCCGCATGTGACCAATCCTGCCGCATCATCGACACTCAAATGGGAAGCAGTCAGACTGATTTTTCACATGGCCTTACCTACCACACTAATGGAAATATACCATGTTTCCTACACCAACATCCTGACAACCACTCACGTCGCAGAAAGCCTCAAAATGACATTACGTTCCCGAAGACATAGATCTACTAGGGTGAGAAAAAATACACCCATATTCTATACCCCAACATCCTTGAGGTTATGATTTAAAATAAGTGTCTGATTCACTATATTAGTGATAGAAGGAAACCCAAACACGGTGACCTGAGATATGATATAATGTATGAGACCTTCCTCGATGTGCCTCGCCCTCGACATCTCATCAGTAAGATACATCAGCGTGAAAGGCTAGAGCTCTGTATTGCATGTTCAGTATTCCATAATATTCACCACGCACTGCACTAGAATCATAAACATAGTATCTCGCTCTGCACATAGAGTCATGATGTAAAATTAGTCATAGAAGTGGGTTTGTAATTCATTTAATCCCTTATTCCATATCCCATCAGATGGGATCAAAATATCCCACCAATACTTTGATACTCTATGTACCATATATGTCGCGAGCTTGACCCTCCACTTGAGAGGAATCTTCAGATGCTCAAAAGTCAATAACATGGTATCGAGAAATAGATCCACAGAATGTGGTCCACCATTATCTAAAAATGTAGTAGGAGGATGCTACTAGGACACTTGTGTCAGCTCAACCATAGTCAACGCTTGTAACACTGATCCTTGGATCATATGCATCTAGCGAAAGAAACCCTCACATAACTGTGGGTCAACACCTATGTCTGGAATAACCTATAGTTATATAGAAAGAACTATAAAAGGATATACCAGTAGCTTGTGGCCCACCATCTCCAATGTTTGGTCATCACCTCCCTCATGATGTGCCACTAGAGGTCATCGTGGTGGCATGTCTCTACAATTACAAACACATGCCTCAAAAAGGAAAAATGTCAAATCACAAATATCAATGAATATGAAAGGTCAAATCCCTCCATGAAACCATTTGAATCCCAGAACCAACTCCAAATGCCAGGATTATATAAAGAACAACCATCGAACCAGTATAAACTATTCCATTTGAACCCTATAAATATGGGTACTGGTAAAGTACCTACCCACCATTCATGCTTCCATTCCATTTCACATTAAGTCATTTGAGAAATGGAACCAAGGGTTTATCAATTACAAATCCATGAGGGACCATAACAACTCATGATCCCAAAACATAGTCCCATTTAAAACATAAAAGTAACAAATTCCCTTAACATTTACATTCCATCAATGCACCATTATGCAATTCGTATTGTCACATACTCATTATGTATTGAAAGATGACATCACACCTTTATCTACTACACCAAACTAAAACAACAACAAGAACAACTATTAAATCATCTGTCACGACAACCATCAATATATAATGTATCCAACATGGAAAGGAATTATGCATGGCATGTGATTCTAACAACTGTCCATATAATGCATGATATGAAACACCCTCATCTCATTAGGTTACAACAAAAATAGAACCCACAATTACATAAATAGTAATAGAAAAATATAGCGTGTCACCGATCAGTGAAATCAGGTCAACTATAATAGTAAAAATATAAAATATCATAACTCAATTAGAGGAAATTTGGATTTTCCCAATACATGGTGTAGCTACTAATGGTAAAAGTTTATTACCGAACTCTATTTCCTTCCTATACATATCTAATATCTCCAAAAAATTATTTAAACCAGAAAAACCCCTTTGATACCACTTTAAAACGTACCAGATCCAGATGCCACCCGAAAACAGTTCCCATAGCCAAGTTGGTCACAAGGCCTCAAGCACATCTCCCCAAATGCCACAGGCTACTGACTAGCAGTGAGGGCCTTGGTGTGTTAGTGGGGATACTATGCCCTCATTACCAGAGTATCACAGTAGATGTCAAACATAATATAAATAGTGGATGAAAATTAAATAGTTGTCAATTGAATGTAATGTGATCAAGACAAGAGTACATAACAGTAACATGTAGTGTCTCATATAAAAAATGATGATAATGATACAAGTATATAGAAATCACCCAAAGTACATACATTGATATATAATATAGTACATGTCTCAAAAATTAAAAAGGGAAAAAAAAATATTCCAGCATCACAAGCCTCACCTTTGTCCTATGCTTCCCTGCTCCAATGCCACAATCAACAACCTGTACGAGGACAATTTCCCCTATCATCACTTGCAACCATATAATCTATTTGGATCCCAAATGCGGTCCAAACTGAGTGTGAGATAAACATCCCAGTAGACAACCATCAAGGCCTATACAGTTCTAACTGCAATATAAAAGTGATAGAAAGTGTAAGCAACCAACAACGTAAAGAGCGTATGCCCAGGGAATAAGGCTATAGTAGTATGTAAAACCAACCATCCCTCATGGATAGCTATAAAAGATTTTTCTCCTAACAAAGAAGCTAAAAACGAAGTAAACAAGTCACATGACCACACCGTACATCAATCTATATCCCGTATCCCACATCCATGTTCTTTAAATAATTAAAGTATCTCATGGCCACACTATATAGTGAAGTGTTGAATCCCATGACCAGGCCGATAGTGAAGAGAAGGCCTCAACGGCTGGATCCAAGGTGTCACCAAACCAAGGCATCTATGTAAAAATTCTAGACCAAGGAGGGTCAGATATAAGGAGCTTGTCTAAGGAATCCCATAGAATCCCATAGGCGTCTCTGGGGGAAATAAGTTAGGAACTAGTTGGGGTCCCAGGAGATTGACAATAGAAAGTCTTACGTGATCCCAAGTAAGCCAGATCACTGGGCTAGCAAGGCCAAAGGCATCAAATGAAATAATGACCCATGGGGAAGATTCAACCCAAGGCATCCACTACCACATTCCAGATCCATGGAGAGCAGTCCATGGCTTCGATCAGCCTTTTATCCAATCGTTCAATTTAAAATTTCAATTTGAACAAACATTAAATGTGAGTATACCCACTCACATCAACATGCCCAAACCATGATTATACCCACTTATGCAATCCATTTATTAAAACAATCATATGGGACTACCCTCCAATATAAACCATTAATGATTCAATTAGTCATTTAAAATAGGTATACCCACCCATATTGTCCATTTAACATGAAAAACTATCAAAATAGACATGTACTAACATGATATAAATTGATAAAGGTGGCCGAACATCTCTTAAACTGGCCATTTCAGCTATCAAGGCATTAATGGGAATCCTATAACTAGGAAAGAACAAGAACACACCCCATGGGTGGTTTAAATAAGCATAAACTAGTTATTTCCTTAAGTCTCACCCCTTTGGTGACCATGAATCATGTAACAGGTGCCAACACACCTAAATAGAACCTACCTGCATCATTACAGGGTCAGGAAATAGTTATGGAAAGATGAATAATAAAGGTTGTTTCATAATCTTAAAAAAATGTAAATATATAGTATAATAAATTTATTATTTAATGAAGAGTATAACATATTTATAGGAGGTAAATTATGAATTAAAATGAAATTTAATAGTTATGGAGATTACCTTCGAATGACCCCGAGCCTAGTAGCTTGGAGCCAGTGCCTTACACTATTTCATTAGAATGATTATAGGTAATCACATATAGAAGGAAAAAATAGTTTAGTAGATTTGTTAAACTATATTACATACATGGTACACATTTAACATAGTGAAAGAACAATATAACATATTAAATATAAAAATCTAATAAACTTCATCCATGAAAAATCATTAAATGATTTTTTATTCATAACCAATAGAAAAGAGACAAAAGGGTAATATAAAATTCTTAGTAAGGGTGTGATTGAGCGGAATAAAAAATGACTCAATAAGGATAATTAACATGGAATTTTTTATAATTTATAACTCATTCCATTTAATCAATAAATTGGGATTAAAATGCATTCCGAGATTTTTTCATTGTAAAAACTATCTAGATAATAAAAACTAAATTCATAAAGAAATTAATAATTATTGCTCATGATGTAAATTTCACATGAACAACTACCATCAATAATGTTAACAACAAATTTTAATATTTATAGTTAAATCCAATTTAATTTCTCCACATTATTCTACTCATGAGACAACCATTGCATCGATGATATTTTCTATATATTTTCCATGCACATTCTTGCATGAAAAAAGAATTCGTCATATATATATATGAATGAATTATTTCATTAATAAATAATAATTATCAACAAGTATTTTTATTGAGTAAAAGACACTGATTTAACATTATGTCCCCCAAAATTCAAATAACATTCAAAATAAACACCGTATGTGAAAATCGTATATGGTTTAGGGAGTAACTGATTGAATAAATTATGTGTATCAAAAATAAATCCATAAAAAGGTGATAAAACAACACTAGAAAATAAAATTTCATTTCATAAATACTCATAGTTGACAAAATCTATTAAGTAGATGTTTAACCCAAAAATGGAATTTTTGTTTAAAAATCCCTTACCACATATAATCAGTAGAATAATATTCCCCATAGAACTAATAATTATGAAATGAAAATTCTAATAATATGAAAACAACTAGATTCATGATATAATATATTATAGAGTTATAAAAAAACCACACATAGAAAATATTTTCTTAATAAGGCATGTATGTCAAAGTAGTAAAAGTTATACGCGAAACCCTTACCTCACACTTCCTTTTGGTTGTACCTGAATTAATATCTTGTATAATGATTTAAATAAGGTTTTTAATTCAAAAAATTGGTTTTTTCAAATTTATTTTATCTTTTATGATCCTATTATATCATTTGATCACTCTCTTGTTAATAATATTCCATTATTACCCTTGTTTCCAGTGTTAACTGCTTCATTTTATTATGCATGTTTTGTTGTGTAAGTTATTTTTCAAATGCATAGAATATATTTATGTCATCTATAGAATGATATTAATGATTTTAATATCATATTTAACAATTTAATAAAGGCTTAAAATCATTATTGAATGATGAACATATGAAAATAATTGTAACGGGTTGTGGAGATAGTAGGTCAAACGTACACACGAGAAATGACATCATTCCATTAATGGTAAAAGGGAAAAGAATTGGAAGGTAAATTTATTTTATAAAATAAATATAATGTCAAAATTAAAATATATATCCATTATATCTATCATTTCACCAGTCCACTAAATGTGGTGATGAAAAAAGAAAATTACAGCATGACTTAGAGATGGTAAACCATGAATATGTTCACACGGTGCTTTAATTTTTCATAGGATGGATACAAGGTGGAAGATGGTTGTACATATATCAAAATAAAATGTTATAATATATATTTTATTTTATTTATTATATTATCTTGGAAACATCACCAGAATAGTTAGTAGAAGAAGAAGTGAACATGAATGAGTTAGAAAAAAAGGTTACTAATTTTTCAATGGACTTCCTTTAGATATCTTCATAAAGGATATAATGGTGTAATTATTGGATTAACAAGAACATAATTACTATGA
This sequence comes from Viscum album, assembly GCA_963277665.1. Taxonomy (NCBI): domain Eukaryota; kingdom Viridiplantae; phylum Streptophyta; class Magnoliopsida; order Santalales; family Viscaceae; genus Viscum; species Viscum album. Next base: position 245,158,207 of record OY728166.1, read on the forward strand.
TAAATATGTTTTTGGGAGAAATTTTTAGCGTTTGGTTGTGATTTATGGATCAAATTTACGTGAGCAAGTGAGGGGGGAGGTTTCATTTTATAATTGAGGTGAGAGAAACATTCATAATTCATAAAAATATTAAAATAAAATAAGGCTATTCTAGAGCCAATGAATTCAAAATTGGAGTAAAAAGAACATGGGAATACATTTTCGACCATATATTATCCATTTTTTTATAATTTGACATTTTTTATTTTTAAATTATGTAATAATATATTAATTTAATAAGAAATCATTATTGTAAAAAATGACAGTATTCATTTAATTTGATTTTAAATACCTCATGAAAAATTGGAAAATAAAAAATAATTATTTAAAACAAATATAATTCATTTTATATACCAATAAAATTTCTTATACACATTAAAAAGTACAAAATATCTCAAAAAATAATTTAAAAGTATTTTTTCAATTAAATAAATATTGTTTTAGCATTGCAGAAGAATTTAATGTAATTTTATAGTTTATAGAAAGTAAAAAATAAAATTATATAATTAAAATATAATCATTAATATCCAAATAATCATTTTTTCCTTTATATATTGAATTTTTCCTTTTGTGCACACTTAAAAGATAATAAATATGAAGAGACTAAGATTTTGTATCTATATATGATGTATATAATATATAAGTTATTTTCATGAAAAACTGTTAATTAAATAATTATAATTAGATATTAAGGATATAAGAATATAATCATATACATAAAATATTTTTTAGACATTTTAGGTTAGATTTTAACACTTAGTTTTTTGTTTTAACACTTATTTAAACACTCTATCTATTACCATAAAAACATGGACTTTTTACTTTTTAATGGTTAATAGAGTTTACAAAAAATGATAAAAGAAACATAAATGTGTCATGAATGATACTATAAAGTATATAAATTTTTTATTTGGAATTTTTTTTTAATAAAATTTATATCCATTAATTATATATTATTTATTTTAAAATATCATTTATGTCAATTCTAACAGTATTTAGTACTTGTTTTTTTTAAAATATATTTAAACCATGATATATTAGAAACAAATTATAATAATTCATAAATAAAAAGTCAATGAAAGAAATTTAATTCTTGTATTACATTAATTATATCAAATTATATTTATTATAATATTTTTAATAACATTTATTTGATATGTCTATTAATTAAACAACTACAACATCAACATTGTGAAAGCCTTTAATTTATTTATTTTTACCATAAAAATTAAAATAAAATGTCAGTAAAAAAATATTCATTTTATATTTAAAATGAATATTTTTAGTTAGAGTTATATTTAAAATAACCCCATATTAAAAATGTAATAATTATTATAACATGTGCATAAAAAATTTGACTTTCCTTAAAACCAAATACTATAAAAGGATTAAAGTCATCCAAGTGGCTCCATGTGGCTATAAAATTGTCCCATAGATGATTTTGGATAACCAAAACTCATCCAATAAAATTATGTTATGTGTTAGGGTAATTTTATAATAATTGTAATATAATTTTTACCCTTAATTACTCTTTTTCAATTATTGTGGTAATTTTTAAAAAATATACTAAAGTCACCATTCATATTGTCCAAAAATATAAGGGACATATTTATTAAATATATACCTTATTATTACAAATATGATATCGAATTTTTAAAATCAAGACAAAAAATTAGCTTAAATAAATTTCAAATTAATCTCATTTATGGAACACAAAAGTAGATTTTTAAATTGAAAAAATTCAATTGATTGAAATGTTTTTATATCCAAATTCAATGTAAAATTGTTTCAAATGACACAAATTGGATTATATGATATAAAATTTTCTAATTTAAATTTAAATCTATTATTAAATATAATATAACATTATAAATTATTTATACAAAAAACATTTTTCAATTAAAATTCATTATTTTTCATTATTCATCAAAAAATGAATATTTTCATAAAAATATAAATATTCAACCAAAGAAAATTTTGATATTACATTTTCAGTGAAGATTACTTTTTGAAATATAGTTTATAAATGTTCCAAACATTAATATTAAAACAACTATTCCATGAAAATCAAAGAAAACTATTGTTAGAAATATAAAGATTTTTTTGCATCTAATTAGAGTTATTATTATATTATTCTTATTAAAATTATTGGATGAAAATAAAAACATTTTAATATATATATTTCTTAATATTTTTAATAATATTTTTTCTTTCCAATTTAACAGTAATTTCATAATAATATTTTATTGTCCAGTTAGGCTGGGTATTTCATGCTAAATAAGCTATCCATGAATTGAGATTATTTAAGAAGAGACAAACTGTAAACTCTTGGAGTGTTATATTATCCACTCCTTATATAAATATATTCAAAATAATTCTAAGTTTTACTTCTAAAATCATATACCGATACTTCAAAATAACTTTTTGGACTACCCACATCGTAAATGGGGTTAGTAAAACACCTCCTTAATAAAAGGGAAATGGTAATGTGAAGGTCACCAAAAAAATTATTCTTCGGTGTGTAGTGAGAACTAGGACATGGAAGGGAAATAAAACTATAAATTTCAGATGGATATTTATATGGAACATTTTCATCATTATTTATACAATCATAAAACCATAAATTTTTTATGTGTTAAAGTGTCCACTTTTTTCAGGGTAAGAAAATTAAACAAATAAAATTTTTGTTCCATATTATTTTTCATATAGTTGGGGGATTATTTTAATATATATATAAATATATAAACACTTACATGATTTCATTACATATTATATGAATGATCTTATCCTCTGGTTGTGCTTTGATCTATTTTCAACACAACCCTTACATATTGAAATGACTATTTAAGATTAATTTTTCATGCTTGAAGAACATTTATGGATCATAATTTATTGGATTCATTCCTTCGACATCCAAATAATTTATGAACTCAAAATTTTTATCACATGTTATCCCATATGAAATATAAATATATTATCTACAACCAATAATACCCATTGTTCAACGTAATCTTTCACATGAGTAGTTTCCTTAAGACCCATACGTCTATCCAAAATCAATATCCTAAAAGGTTATAAGGAATTCTATAAAATGTCCAAAATAAACATTATAGTATATGTTTTTAAAATTAAAATGTAGGTCATATTTTCAAATAAAAAATATATTAATATATTTATCACCATAACACCTTAATGAATACTTCAAATCTTCCAAAAATAAATTCACAGATTTTTATAAATATATTACCTAAATGTAATCATCTAATAAATCATGAAAAGATAACATAAACCATCAAATCACTAACCACTTCAGGGTAAGAAATACTATCCAATATTATTATCACATAATCTGGAGCATATTTTGGGTAATAATAACAAAATCACATTTTATCCAAATGACCAACTTACAACAAAATCATTTCTCTTGTTTATTGGTATTATTTATCACATCGTTCCAAATCTGTAAAGAATGAGTATTCTGGTAAAATACTTATCTATTATAAAATTATTTTAACCAGTACAAAATTGTAAAAAGACTGAAATTAAATAATTCTTTAATCTAAGAATAATCACATTATTCATTCATCTTCAACTTTGGTAATAGATTATAATTGTTTGTGTTTTTTTAGTTTATTCTTAAGTATATTACCTTGATACTTGTGGAATTTTCTTTTCATAGTTCCCCATATAATAATAGTTGAACAATTTAACATTGGAAAATTATTTCATTCTATTACAATCATGAGCATGGAGGTCTTTTTCTATACACTTGAAGAAAACACCTTTTCCTCTTAAGAATATAACAAGTTGTTTCCTTCTTCAATTATTACATGTGAAAAAATTCTTCCTTCTCGTATTCCTATTATCCAATATTTTCCCTACAATATTCTTATTCTCATTCCCCCCTTAGAATCCATAATACCCTGATAATGGTTTTTTCTTTCTTTATTTCACATCATACTAATTCCTCATATGAATATAATTTTTTAGGATACTGGTTATCTTTAAAATATTGGCTTAAACCCATATAGGAAATGATGATTCTAACCATTTGGATTATGCATATTGATGTGGTTCTCATTCCTTATACTAGGTACCATTTATAAATAAGGTAATACATAAGACTAGATCATATCGTAATTTATCTTAACAGAATATTATAATGTACTTATACACTTATCCTCAAAGTATATCATTTATGTTCCTTCATATATGCTTTACTAAATATGGATAATGATGTTTCTACTAAACTTCCCCTGATACAATATATATTGACCCCAAATCCTATAACATAAATCCGATACATTATATTATTTCATTCGAAAAAGATACAAAACGTTTCATCCCAAAGGGTTGAATAATTTAGCAGTCTTGGAAGACAAGTTAAATATTTTAAATTCAATTTAAAATTTATACATAAAATAAAAAACATATTTCATTTGAGAACACAATTTTTCAACATAGTGTAACCCTGAATATCAATCATCATATCCTTCTTGAAATACTTGGAGAATATGTAACATATGAAAGGTGTGATCCTAGATACTCAATAAGAGTTACATATAGTTAAAGATATCTTGAAATCAATAACGCACAATATGACAACCCTACATTTTATTATACACTTGGACAAGATTTATTACATAAAACCATTACTTGATACAATAGGGAAGATCGAGATGTATACCTTCTTTGGGGCTTAGGAACATTATATAATAATGTAAAATATGAAACAAAATATCTTTATTGAAATCTTTTTTTACATGACCACTATATTCCCTCATGCTTTGCTTTTCATGGGATAACCTGAGAACATGTATAAGAAAAGGGTGAGCTATAAAGCCCGGTAAGGGAGTAAACAAGTTATAATAAGAATATTACAATACATGTTGGGAAACAGGCCTATCAATGGAGTGCAAAATAATCATGAACATGATGGAAATATATATCATGATTATCAAAACATGTAAATATGGCAGCAACACTTAACATAGAATAAGAATGGTCCAAGGCTCATTGAACATAGAGCATGAGTAAACCATCATTTTTCATGAATTAGCATGAGTCAACACCCATTACACATGACGTATTATGGGACTATAATTTACACAATTCATTGGAGTGCTATCAAGGCGTGCCCTTCTTAATCATCTCATTTAATGCATATGTGTGTCACCTGGATCATAAAACGTGGATTCATTAAACATCATCCTTTATTCCACGATAAAGGAGTGTGGAATTAAAAAGTTGAACTCTTTAAACAATACGTAAATGTTAATAAAGGTGAATACCATTGATAGTGAAATGGGCATGGTATTCACTACACAATGTCATTGACTTGGGAAATCATTGTGCAATTTCGGCAGCGTAACGGCGTGACATAAAAACTCATAAAACTGGTTGATGGGAGATAAATGTGTGTCTCATAATATTTACATGAAATGTACTATAAGGGGGTCATATATATATATGTCCCAACAATTATAATGGAATTTATATTCATGATACAAAATAATTACTTGAATGTAAATGAGGAGAGAGAAATTTGTTGCATATTTTTTGTATGGTAATGGGTATAAAAGGAAGGAATCGATAAATGATAAAGGGTTATTTAGTCATTTAATCATAAATAGGACACCATAGTGGAGGTTCTAAATCATACCACAACATTTATAATTGAAAATAATAGGGCATAACAATTTTAAGAATCATGGATAAAATAGGAAGGAAGGAATCCCTTACTAAGAAGTGTGATCCCAAAAGCTTGGGAAAGTCTCGAGAGAGGCTTCTTTGGAGCTTGGGGAACCATGAGAAGATTCTACAGAGAGGTGGGAAGCAGTTGGATGAACACCAAAGTCTTTAAGTGAAGAAGATGTGGGAGATTTTGTGTGTTTTTGTAGGAATGGAGAAGGAATTATTTATTATTTTGGTTTGGGACACGACACATAAAACTAATCATTACCAAAAAACAACCCATGGTTTTTTCCAAAGGAGAGTGGAAAATAATATTTTATAAAGAAAAATGGCTAAACATATTAAAATAATAGGGTTTCTTATGTGGAGGTGAGTCACACTCTCAAGCGAAACAATTTAAAAAGACAAAATGGTTTATAAGTCATTAAAGGTCCACTAAAGCATTGTAAAATAAATAAAACAAACACAAAATCACCATATTTTAATGGAAAACATATATTATACTAATATAATGTTTATAGTATTTTATTACATCACTATTGGGTCATTATGATGTCATAAAACACATTATATATTTAAACGGTATTTATTTTTTACCAAAATATTCGACTATCTCAAAAATTATGAAAGGTTCAATGTTGGATAATTTCGACATCCCTATTCTAAAAATAATATTCATTTTATAAAAAATTCTTGGGTCTTTACCCAAACAACATTCAAATAGGAATAAAAATTATAATTAGATTCATAAAATTATACGATAATTTATATTTAATAAAAAGTAATTTAATAATAATAATAATAATTTATTAAAATATTATTTAATTCAAAAATATGTTAATTAATCAAAATAGATTTCTTAGTAGAATATTAACTAAAAATACTATTTGCGCTTTGAAAACTATTTACAAAGTAACAATAATAAAATGAATATATATCCACTATACAAGAATAATGTACATAATTGTAGTAGAAGGGTCTTGTTACATACCCCTTATAACACCCGCATAAGACAGAAGGGTAAGGTGTGCGATGGGGACAGACTCTTGGGGTGGATTGCATAACATCATTCAGGTGGTAATCTCTATTAACTTCCACTTATCCCGTATTCGGTTCTGCTAAAGGTTAATTTTTTCAATCTTTGCTTGGGCTTGGTCAAGATTGAGTCACAACGATGCCACCTTATTTCGAAGATCGGATAAATGGGCTTCATACAGGGCAAGTCTGCTAAATGAGTCCATCACTTTCTTTGTCTTAGTAAATTGGATTTGTTAAAGCCCCATATTTATACTAATGAAGTGATTACTGTTCCATGGCTATATTAGAAACAGTCACAATTCATAATGGTATTTAAAAAAACATTAAACTAATGGTGTTCACATTTTATATAACCATTTTACATAATTAGACATTTTATTAGATCAAGAGAAATTTTCATTCATGATTGTTTAGGTCATTACAATCTTCCCCCCATAAGAAATTTCATCCTTGAAATTTTCTTTTTCTACACTAAAACAGTTGTGGGTACCTCTGATTAATTACTTCTTCTGATTCCCACATTGCTTCTTCAAACACCTTTACGAGGGGAATTGTCTTATTTCATAGAACATTTTCTCTACGATCTAAGATCATCACTTGTTGCTCCTCATAAGAAATATCATCCTATGGTTGTACTAAATCTGAAGAGAGTACATGTGAAGGGTCTCATATGTACTTCCTTAATAGGGATAAATGAAATACATTATGTACTTTGTCCATGGTGGGTGGAAGTGCTAGTCAATGGCCACGTCCCTGACACGATCAAGAATTTTGAAGGGGCCAATGTACATAACACTTCACTTCCCCTAATTAAAAAACCACATGACATTATTCCCTGGATATATGCATATAAATACCATGTCTACATATTTAAACTCAAGGTCTCATCAATAGTTATCTGCATAATTCTTGTATCGACTATGGGCTGCCTTGACATGTTGTTGAATGGTTTTCACATTCTCCACTTTTTCCTCAACCATTTCTGGTCCTAGCTGCTTACGCTCACCGACTTCATCCCAACATGATGGTGTTCTACACCTCATTCTATATAGGAATTCATAAGTTTCAATTGAAATGCTTGAGTGGAAACTATTATTATAAGAGAACTAAACCAGAGGAAGATGTTGATCCTATCATCCTTTAAATCCCATTGTACATGATCTTAAAAAATCATCCAGTGTCTGAATAGTTCAATTAGATTGGCCATTATATTGATGATGATAGGTCGTACTAATGTTCAGTTCAGTATCAAAATCATTTTGAAGAGTCTTCCGAAACATAGAGGTAAATCTTGGATCTCAATAGGATACAGTAGATATTGGTACTCCATTAAACCTTACAACTTCCCTGATACATATATGTGCTACTTGATCCAATGAAAAATCCTCTCAAATTGAAATAACGTGTGTAGACATTTTAAGGTGATCCCCAACAAATGACATTTTATTATTTCTTTTCGATGTCTTCGGATGTCCAGTGACAAAGTCTACGGTGATTTTCCCCCATTTTTATCCATGTATGGGCAATGGTTGCATCATCCCCTTAGACTTCTATCTCTCTACCTTCACTTGAAGACACACAGGGCACTATGATGTATAATCAATGATATCATTCATCATATTATCCCACCAATAATTCTCTCAGAGAACTCAATACATCTTCGCGTTTTCTGGTTTATTAGAGAAACATGAACTATGTGCATCATCATCAAGTTTCTTCTTTAGCTCCGGACATGAAGGAACACGTCGACTTTTTCCAAATCTCACAATTCCTTCTTCATTGACATTGATCTCTGAGGATTTCCCTTTTCTGATGGCTTCTTCATTCTTCGCATGTACCAAATCAACCTTTTGAGAATTCATTATCTTTTCCAAATGTTACGGTTAAGAATTCCTTTGTGAAAGAATTCATGATGTTTTCTTCTTTATGATTCCCATGTCCATCTTCATTAAATCTAAGAAGATTGGATCCTTCTCAATTCTCATCAATGATAGAATCCCTAGGTTATTTCTACTTAGAGCATCTGGCACCTTATTCCTTTTCCCAGGGATGTAATGGACTGATTAGTCATAGTATTTGATCAGATCTACCCATCTTCGTTGGAGCATGTTCAAATCTTTCTGTGTTAAAATATACTTCAGGATTTTGTGGTCTGTATATATTTCACACTTCACCCCAAAGAGATAATGCTCCAAAATTTTTAAAGTGAAGATCACTACAGCCAACTCCAAATCATGGTTTGGATAATGTTTTCTCCTGAACATTCAATCTCATTGAAGCATAGGAAATGATTTTTTCATTTTGAATCAACCCACAACCCAAGCCCTTCTTTGAAGCATCACTAAATACAACAAAAAATTCATCACTTATGGGTAAATTGAGCACGAGTGTAGTGATTAGCATCTTTTTCAACTCCTTGAAGCTTTCTTCTCATTCATAACTCCAAGAAAACATTACTCCCTTCTAAGTTATCTTGGTAAAAGGGTAGGAAAATATGGAGATATTTCTGAAAAATCGTCAATAATATCTAGCTAACCCCAAAACGTTATGGTTATCTGTTCCCGATGTTGTCCTAGGCCATCCCTCTATTGCATCTATCTAGTAGGAATTCACAAATATCCCATTTCATGTGATGATAAGACCCAATAATGATACCTTCTTCCACAAGAACTCACACTTGTTGTACTTTGCATAGTGATTGTCTTTTCTCAATGTCTCTAGTACAGTTCTTAGATGCTCCTCATGATCCTCCATGGTTTTGGAGTATATTAGAATATCATCTATAGAGACTACCACAAATTTGTCGAGATAATATCTAAATACTATATTCATCAATTCCATGAATATTTCTATAGAATTATTGAGTCTTAAAGGCTTTACTATGAACTCCTAGTTCCCGTATCTTGTATAAAAAGTTTTCTTGGGGATATCTTCTTTCTTCATCCTAACTTTATAATATCTTGACCGAAAATCTACCTTAGAGAAGTATTGTGCTCCACATAGCTGATTGAACATATCAATAATTAGTGGGAGAGGATACTTGTTCTTTATTGTGATTTTGTTAAGCTCAAGATAATTAATGCAAAGATTCATTGACCCATCCTTCTTCTTGACGAAGTGGACTGCTCAACCCCAGGGTGAAGCAATGGGGTGTATAAACACTTTATCCAGATTCTCCGGTAGTTGTTTATTAAGCTCCTCAAACTCCAAAAAAGACATTCTATAAAGAGTCTTGTATATTGGAAATTCCCCAAGTATAAGATCAATTGTGAATTCGACATCTCTTCTTGGAGGAAGACCAATCCATTCCATAGGAAACACTTCATCGAATATCCTCACAATTGGCATGTATTCATGGATGGTTTCCTCCTTAGATTCAATTATCTAAGCCAGATATGTGTGCTCATTGGGTAGTAACATCAATGATTGTGATGATGGAGCTAAATAATATTCATCTTCTTCCTTTCATAGGTATATAATCATTGGACGATTCTTCACATGAAGAGTGACTTCCCTCACATGGAAATTTATATTGGCTCTATATAGGGAAAGTGAATCCATGCTAACAATTAAATAAAATCCAACCAGAGGGAGTATGATGAGGTTCTCCGGGAAGTTGAATCCACCGATTATGATAGAGGAGTTATATTCACGGGATTCAATGATTTATCCACTACCCATACTCCCGGAAATCATTACATCCATTAAATTTTTTGGTGTTGGGATTGTTCCATTATAATTTAGAGATATAAATGAATGTGTAGAACTATGGACGATAACCCTACCTTTAACTTTTTGGATTTTGGTTCTACCATGTCCGATATAGATAAGGGATGAGTAACTTAATCTATTAAACACATAAAGGGGAATCCAAGGACAAAATAGATAACATATAAATAGATTTTATTTCCATAACATATGAATCTGTAGGCATCAATCATTTTCTATTCATGGTCTACTTTATAACATATATTCTTAGGGTCATTTTTTATAATTCCCTTAATAAGGGTTCATACTAATATTGTGAATTTACCAAATCAAATCGCATGGGAGTAACATAACCATGTGTGCAGCAGTGCCAATTGTCATGTACCATGATACCACGCGTCAAGCCCAAAACTCATTGTCAAAATTTTCACTCCTAGGTACTTATGTGCCAGAGCCGCCTATACCTGCTCGTATCTATATAATGATGTATTTTCTTGATAAAAAACATACTAAATATGTACAAAAATTTAGGGATGTTTTTTATTATTCTCAGTCTCGACTCTAAGGCTTCACTAGTGTTTTCTAATCTGAATTCCAAAAATAACTAAACCTATCCTCTGATACCAACTATGAAACCATGCATTATTTTATATAATTAGACATGATTCTTTACATAAAACCTTTACTTGATACAAAGTGGATGATCGAGAGGTCTAGTGTCTTTGGGGATAATAAACATTACATAACAACTTAAATCATTAATCACAATATCTTTATTGAAAAATTCCTTTACATGACAACTAAATTACATCATACTTAGCATTGTATGGGATAACCTAAGGACATGCATAAGCAATGGGTGAGATATAAATCCTAGCAGGGGAGTAAAGAAGTTATAAAATGAAGATTAAAATATATGTTAGGAAATATGAATATCAATGTATTAAAAAGAAAAATGAACTTAAAGGCATTATATATCACGATTAACATAACATGGAATCGTGGCAATAACACTTAACATGGAATTATCATGATCCAAGTCTCATTGCACATTGAGCATGAGCAAACCCTCATTGCACAAAAAGAATGGGTAAAACCTCGTTTCACATTAATTATCATGAGTCAATACTCATTTCATATGATATATCATGATACTATCATTTACCCAATGTGTTGTAGTGCTATCAGGGTGCACCCTTTTTAATCATTTCATTTCACGCATAAGTATGCCACATGGATCAAAAAACATGGATTCATTGAACATCATCAATTATTCCCTAATAACAGAGTGTGGAATTCATACATGAAACTCTTTAAAAAAATATGTAAATGTTCATAAAGGTGAATACCCTTGATAGCGAAATGGGAAAGATATTCACTACACAATGACTTTGTCATGGGAAATTGTGATGAAATTTCGGCAGCATAACAACGTGACATAAGAACTCAAAAAATTTGACGATGAGAGATAAAGGGTGTATAATCCTATTTACATGAAATTTACTATAAGGGGGTCATATAAACACATGTCCCAACAATTTTAATGGAATTTAGAATCATGATTCAAAAGAATTACTTAAATGGAAATGAGGAGGAAGAAATTCCTTACGGAATTTCAGCTTGGTAACAGGTATACATGGAAGGCATCATTGAGAGAGAAAGGGGTATATCATAATTAAAAAATAAATATGATAGTATAGTGGAGGTGCGAAATCATACCCCACCATTTATAATTGAAAATAAAAGGGAATAATATTATTAAGAAACTTTGATAAAAATAAAATGGAAGGAATCCCTTACTTGGAAGTGCGATCACAATAGCTTGGGAGACTGTTGAGAGAGGCTTCTTCAAAGCATGGGGAACCCTGGGAGGATCATAAAGAAAGGATGGAAGAGGTTGGACTAATTTAAAAGGCTTTGAGTTCAGCAGAAGTGGGATCTTGGGTAGGGTTATATAGGAAAGTAGTGGGAATTCTTAATTATTTAAGTTTGGGAAACCACACATTATAATAATCAAAACCACAATCCAGCCCATGGTTTTGGCCCATGGTTTTTTCCAAAGGGGAGGGGAAAAAAATATTTTATAATTAAAATGTCCAAACATCTTAAAATGATAGGGTTTCTTATATGGAGGTGAACCACACTATCAAGGATAAAAAATTTAAAAGACAAAATGTTTTAGAAGTCTTGAAGGGTCAACTAATGATTTTTAAAATAAATAAAACAACGAAAAATCACATTATTTTAATGGTAAAATATATTTGGGACTAAAATAATGTCTATAGTATTTTATTACATAACGTTTGAGTCATTATGATGTTATAAAACACGTTATATATTTAAATGGTAGTTAATTGTTATCCAAAAATTCTATTGTCTCAGAAAAATATGAAAAATTCACTATAGGATAATTAAATGTCCTGATTCCAAAAATAATATTTATATTATCTAAATAATTCTCTAAATATGTGATTTTTTTCTTTTAAAATAAAAACTGACATTTATCAAAAATTCATGGGTTTTGACAAAAACTCCTCCCAAACCATAATTAAAAATTAAAAATGCATTCATAAAATTATATGATAATTTATATTTAATAAAAATTAATTTAATAATAATTATAATATTTTATAAAAATAATATTTATTTAAAAAATCCATTAATTTATTAAAATTGATTTCTTAGTTGAATATAAATTAAAAAAACTATTTACGCTTGAAAAACTATTTACAGTGTAGTAATAGTAAAATGAATGTACATTCTGTATACAAGAATAATATACATAATCTTATTACATGGGAATTGTTACATAACAACTTATAACACCCACCAAAGACTGAAGGGTAAGGTGTGTGATGGTTATAAACTCATGGGGTGGCTCAGAGAACATCGCTCGGGTAGTAATCTCTATAAACTTCCACTTCTCCATTAGTCGGTTCTGGTCAAGCTTAACATGTTTAAGCTCATCGTGGGCTTGGTCCATAGAGAATCCCAATGATGCCACCTCCTTTCTGAGATCCAAAAAATGGGCATCATATGGGGAAAGTCTACTGGATGAGGCCATCACTTCCTTTGTCTGAGTAAATTCAATTTTTAAAGCCCTATATTTATATTAATCATGTGATTATTTTTTAACAACTATATTATCAATGATCAATATGGAAAGGTAAAATAATTGACAACACATTACAATTAATTCAATAACTTTTTCTAAAATCTGAATCCATGGATAATATCATAGTGAAAATCACATGGATAAAAATTACTCAAATAATAATTAAAGAAATACATCATTATTGGGTTTTATGTATCTAGAACATAAACCACTAGAATTAAGACTTTTCACATGATAATAATATATTAATGGGTAAATCCCATTTATTTTGGTGATTTTATTCATCTCATGTGACTACTGAGGCATCTAGGGGAATTTTTATATACGTTATCCACTCATTCATGAATTTCCAAATAATTACTCACTAATCGAGATGAAAGATTTAATTCATTAATAAATACGCCTTATAAAAATATACTCATATTGAGTAAATGATGCATATTTAACATTATAAACTAAACAATTCTAATAATTTTCTATGTACAAATTGTAAGAAAAACTGTATACGATTTAGGAAGTAATAATATGAATAAATTATGTGTGTCTATTGTAAATCCTCATTAAATGTGTAAATTAAAAATAAAATAAGAAAATTTAATTTCACACATAATCATAGAATTACATTATCAATGGAGAATATTTTTAACCCAAATAATCGAAATTGGGTTACAAAATCCATTACCACAAGTCATCAATAGAATTGTTTGACCCATAAAAGTAATATTTTCAAAATTAAACAATTAATACCATGAAAGTAATTATATTAATGATATTATATATATAGATTGGATGTATTTAAACCACACATAGGAAAAATGATGTGAATAATGCTTGAATCACCTAAAAGTGATAGTGAGACTATAAGCTTTTACCTCATCCTTCCTTTTGGTTGTACATGATTTAAACTAATTTATAATGGTTTAAATCATGTAATTAATTTATAGGAGAACCAATTTATTATTTAATATATCTTATATGATCCTATTATATTATTTTTTCATCAGATAGTTAATAATATTTCATTATTACCATTATTTTGGGTGTTAATAGGTTCATTTTCCTATGGTTGTTTTGTTGGGTATGTCCCGGTTCTTGTGAATTGGATATAGTTTCATATTCTCTAGAATTGTATTAATGTTATTTACATAATATTTGATCAAAAAATACAAATTTATTATCATGAATAAATTTTGAACATGGAAAATTAATTGCATCGCATCGTGGAGACGGTAGGACATACGTACGCACGAGCAATGATATCACTTTGTTAATAGTAAAATGGTAGGGAACTGGACGATATATGAATTATAAAAAATAATTATCCTTTCATCAGTATAATATAAATCCATTATTTTCATCATTATTACCATCCATGTAAAGTGGTGATGAAAAACTAATCACACTATGACATAGAGATGGTAAGTTGTACGTACACGAATGCAGTGCTTTCATTTTTAATAAGATTGATTAATGGTGGGATATGGTTATACCATAATAATAATAAAAATATGAACATATATATGATAATATATTTATTAATTTATCATGGAAACAAAAAATTAATAGGAATAAGAATTATAAATGAACTTGATTGAGTTAGTAAAAATGATTACCACTTCTTTGGTGGACTTAATTTATATATCTAATAAAAGGATCTAGGGTTTTTCTATTTAAAATTCCATGACCTCAAAACCTTTTCCAATGATTTTGGGAATAGAAATTGGTATCTTTTTTTAAGATTGATGGCTCAAATTTTTGTGAGTAATTAAGGGGGGATATTCCCCTTTATAATTGTGGAGAGGTGCACCAATAGAAATCATCAAAATATTAAAATATAATAAGGCTATTATAGAGACAAGGACTTAAAATAGCATATAAATGTATATATAAATACATTTTCGACCATATATTAACCATGTGTTATTAATTTCAATTTTTTGTGTTATAAATAATTGCCAATATATTATTTCAATAGAAAATAATTAATTGTCATGTTTGATAATATTTATTTAATTAGACTTCAAATACATAAAGAAAAAGTGTAAATTAAAATATAATGTCTTCCCATGTTACTAATATATCCTATTGATATTTATAAAACGTTACACACATTAACACATCCAATATATATCAAAATTAATATTTTTTAAAATCAATTATTTTATTTATCTATTAATTTAACAAATATTGTTTTAGCATTTACGAATAATTTAAGCCAATTATATAAATTTTAAAAATTGAAAAGAAACTTCTACAATAAAATTAATATAATTAAGATAAAAACAGAAATTTATGGTCATATATGAGTTAATTTTTTCCCTATGTCAACACATAAAAGATTTTAAATACAAATGGAGTAACATTTTGAAACTATCATTGATTTAAATAATATATAAGTTATTTTCATGGAAAAGTGTCCATTAATTACACTAAATAGATATTAAGGTTATAAGTGTTGAATAATATTCATAAAATAATTTTTATTCTATTTTATTTAATATTCATACCCTTATCATTTGGTTGTAACCCTTATTTAAACCCTTAACTCATTATGTGACAACATTTATTTTTTACTCTTAAAAGGTTAATATATATACTATAAAATGGAAAAACCCATAAATGAGTAATGTATGATATTTTCAACTTGTTATTACATTATATTTATATTTAATATATTTTTGTGAATTTAATATCTTTTAATGAAATATCATTTATTTTAAAAAATCATTAATGTCAATTTTGATAGAATTAATTACTTGGATTTTTAATAATCTCATTACGACATGATATATTTGAACCAACTCATTTAACTCATTAATAACATATCAAAGGAATAAATAAAATTATTAGATGATATTGATTATATAACATTATATTTATTTTAATAATAATTAATAACATTTATTTGATATGTCTATTAATTAAAAAAATGTTTCATTATCAATGTAAAAACCCTTTTATTTAATTATTCATTCCCTAAAAATTAAAAAAAAATATTATAAATATATATATATATAATTAATATTTATAGTAGAAGATATATTTTTAATTACCACATATTAAAAATGTGACACTTATTAAAAACATGAGTATGACATAATCGACTTTACATAAAATAAAATATTATAAAAGGATTAAAGTCATCTAAGTTTCTCCAAAAGGCCATAAAACCAGCCCATGAATTATTTTGGTCAAAACTCACTCATCCAATAAAACTAGTATAAGTATTAGGGTAATCTTATAATACTTATTATGTTACTTTTATCCTTAATTTTCTGATTTACCATTAATTGTGGTGATTTAACAAAATACTAATGTTACTATTGATTTTTTCCAATAAAGGGACTATTTACTAAATATGGGACTTATGGCTCCAAATAAGGATTACATTCTTCAAAACTCAAAACACTTATTTGGATAATGATATTTTCAAATTAATCCCATTGAGGGAATGATAAAACATGGGTTTAAATTGAAAACATTCCAAAGATTGAAATGTTTTATATTATAATTCATTGTGAAATTTACTCGAACGACCTAAATTGAATAAAATGATATAAAATTGATCTAATTATAAATTAAAATTAAAATAAATATAATTTATCACTATAAATTAATTATAAATAAATATTTCAATTAAAATCCATTATTTTTTACTATTCATCAAGACACGAAATTTTCATTAAAAAAACTAAAATAAAATAAGAGAAAATTTTGATATTTCGATTTCAAAGAACTAGAATATTTGTTCAAGTGTAATTTATAAACTTTTGAAACATAGTTTTAAAACATGTTCAACTTTAAACGAAGGAAAAATGGCCCTTAGAAAATATAGCTTTTTATGTGTAAAATTAGATATATTCTTATCTTATGTCTCAAAAATATATTATTTGAACCTCAAAACATTTGAATACATATAAATTTTATAATGTGATTAATACTATTAATTCACCCCAATTTAATAGATATTTTATAATAACTATTTATTGCGTATTTAAGATTGGTTTTGCGTGCAACTTAATCTATTGAGAAATTAAATTTATTTAAAAGATATACCAAAAATGATCAGGGTTTTATAAAATATTCTTTGAAAAAATAATATATATTTCTTATTAAGGGAAATAAAGTTGGAATTTTAGAGCTACCAAAACATCTATAATGTAGATTTGGGAATATATAAGAGAAAATAGTAGATATTGGTTTAGCAAAGAGGGTAAAAGTGGTGTGGTAAAGAAAAAGGATGTGATAACTTCAATAATTTAAGGGAGTGGAACTATTGAAATTTCCTAAAATATTATTAATTGCTAAAGTTATTCTAAAAAAAATGGATTAAAATGTCATATAAGTGGTAAATTGATGAAATTTTATACCATATATTTACCTCATTTTCCCATTTTTATATTTTTAATGATTTTTAAGTCATTAAATAAAATATTATTTTCATAAAATATCATTATATTCAGTTTTTAGACTATCCATTTAATTTGACTCAAAAGACATACTGAAAATATTGGGAGAAAATAAAATCATCTAACAAAACACTAATTTGTAATATTAATCTAAAAATTTAGTTTCACACATTAAATCACTCAAATTATATCAATTTTAATATTTTTAAAATAATTTAATATATTTTTTAATAATTGGATAAAAACTACATAAATTTTTCATCAATCATTTAAGGTCATAATATAATTATTAAATATTATAAATAAATAAATATCATGAAAAAATATCATTAAACTAAAAATAGGTTTTTAGATTCGTTAATAAAATGGTTATGTTCTTATATGGATAGTAATGTGATATAAAAAACTAAGGTAGTGATATTTTGAAACTATATTTGATTTAAATATTATACTGGGCATTTTATAATAATGTTTACCTAAAAAAATTAATATAGAGACTATAACGATAAGGGTGAAATTAAAATAAACAAATAATAAAATTGGATGAAATAATATGGCATTATCACTTACTTTTGACCTAGATTATCGTAATTTTCACTTAATCGATATGATAAATTTTGTTAGAGTTGTTTTTCAATTGTCAAAATATAAAAGGGAACTACTTAAAAAAATTTGAAACTCGTGATTCCAAATATGGAATATATTTTTTCAGGGTGTATACATTTACGTGGATGTATTAAATTTAATATAAGAACTAAAAATGTGATGAAATACTCTTTTTCTAAAAGTATACTTTTTAGCATAAATTTTGGGTTATCATTATCCCATACATGGAAAAACCTTTAATAAATTCAAAAATACATGGTTTAAAATATTATATATATATATATATATTTAAAATAAATTTAAAATGATCAATAATTTATATTTTTAAAATAAAAATATATCATCTGCAAATAAGAAGTTTTTTTGAAAAGAATATTTATTACTTTTTAATGATTTTTATTTTCATTTAATTCCATTGATTACCAAATTATTAATTTTCATAATATGTAAACCATATTTTTTTCATAATTTAACTATTACTATTCACACTCACCAACATGAGAACTATGAAAGAACCATAATATAATAATATTTTAATAGTACATCACAAATCTTTTACATTTAGTGTTTCATGTAACTCAATCTATCAAAGAAAAATATCAATTTAATTTAAAAAAATATTACATAAAATCTCAAGGTGTGACATTATATCCATATAAAAATTAATTTCATTATTGGGATTATTAACCCTGACAAAAAATGAGGATATTCTTTTATTTCATGCTAGGGTTCCCATGTAGATTCTTTGAAATTGTGATTTATCCAGAGAGTTTTCACTAGGTGAGGAGTCTTCATCAAAAGTAATTTATCTCTATGATCTATGATTTATAATATTTTCTATTCCTAATAAATATAATGTTCCACTAGTATGGACATGAAGATTAGTTCACGATATGGACTAGGTATGGACTTACTTAGGTGATATAAATGGAACACAACATGAACTTGAGAGCGGTTCAGTGGAAGTTCCAACCGATAAGCTACCATCCATACTCGATCAAAAATAAAAAAAAAACCTATAAATAGGTATTATATTTAAATTATTTATTAATATCAAAACCTTCTTTATAGTAAAAATTGATAGATAAAACATCTTAGTAAATTTAAATTTATTTTCACACCATGGACTTTCAACGTAAATTTTGTATCGACTCAGAACTGCCTTGATGTGCTACTGAATGGATCTAATGTTCTTTATCATTTAATTTTGTAGCCCATGTCCATGAATTATTTTTATTTATTTTAAATATGGTTTTTTAAAAAAAAATTTACCTAAAAAGATATCTATATTTACCCAACAAATTTGAAGGATGCTTAGTTCTGGGCCCACCATTCCTTTATAATGCAATCTCCATCCCAGGTTTATAATGTAACCGTCATCCTAGTTTATAAAATAACCACCATCATTCTTTTATAAATTATCCACCAATAAAATAATTAAAAAAAATAAATATTTATTTCCTGATTGTCACTAAACATTTTTCATATCGTAATACCATGATCCATGAAAGGAAAACATGTTTCATAAATAGTTCCTCAATTATTCCTAACATAAACTGTGGAAAATAAATAGATTTCAAAAAAACTAAAGAAACATTAACAATAACCATCAAGAGAATCATAAATAATGGTATAGTTGGATCATATCCATATTTAGTCATAATTAACATCAAAGAGTGTTATCATAAATGAATATTACATTAAAATATCACTAACACATTTCTTGAGGAAAATAACCATACAACTTTAAAAATCACTTTTAAAATATAAATATTTCAAAAAATTTATTGATGAAATTTTATTTTAAACATTACCATGTAAAATTATATTAAAATATTCAAAACATTGAGTGATCATGATGAGAAGAATATTATTTCTTCCGTATTAGTTTGAAGAAAACATTCCTTTCACATTATAGTTAAAAAGGAATTTAGTAAATCATTCATAAAAAAATATTCATTTTAATTTTTTTTATAAAAGTAACTCATTGGAAAAATTAATTTAAAAACTCTTGAATGATATTAAAAGAATTATATAAAATATTTTTTGAAAAAAACACATGGAAGAGAAATGATGTTTTATTAAATAGAGAAATGAAGTCGAGTTTTCCAAATAAATATATTCTCAGTATCATGAGTGCATAAGGAGAGGGAAATTAAAGAAAAAAAAATATTTGGATGTAATAACTATGTTAAAATAATATTAATGAGGTTATTGTGTGTTATATCATAATATTTACACATATAAAAATTAATCACCAATAACACTGATACACAATAAGATTGGGATAAAAAATTCTTATCATATTGATAATATTTGAATCACAATCCCCATGAAAGAAAGAACCATATATAGATATATAAATAACTGTTAAATTCATTTGAATATTTATATAATAAATTAATTGGAAATATTTACACAAAATAAAATAAACAAGTGGTGAGTATCTCAATGTTATAGAAATAAGAGTTTTACCAAAATCCCTTACCTTATGTCCAACTTACTTCATATGCATTTTAAACACCTATATAATTAATATATATTTATTAAAAATTATTTTTAGATTATTAATCATATAAAAGTATAAATATGATTTTTTATAAAATTTTATCCCCTGTTATTAACAATTCATTACTAAAATAAATGTTCATTATGATATATGCTTCATTTTTCGTGTTTTTTTTGTGGTTTTTGATGAGGAAAATTGATAATAGTCGAATAAAATCCACAATTTTAATGATGATATAAATATAATATATATTCATCATATAAAATTTTAATTTCATCCATGAATTTATAGATAGAAAATTAAATTACACCATTCATGGAAAGAGTAGGTTGTACCTACGCATGAAATTTTTTTTCATATTAAGATGGATGGAATGAAATAAAGTTAAATAATATCTCAAATTTATAGATCAATTATTAAATAATATATATCATACATATTCATTAAACAAATCATCATTAACATTGATGTAAAATAGAAATGAAAAGATAATCACATCAATAATTGTAGGTGGTATTCCATACGTTCACAAAGGTGAAATTAAAATTTTCCAATGTTTTGATGGAGGGATAGTAAATTTGAAATTATAATTTTAGAATTATAATTATTTAATAATTACTAAATTTCAATATTAAACCCATCAGAATACCCTTATAAAATATCGAGATGATAAATTAATTATATCTATATGTGTATGTGGTATGTTGCACTTATGAGGGAGTAATACTTTCACATCCCATTTGATGGAAATATTTTTAATAATGGTGTTTTAATAATTATGATAAAATTTAATTATATTTATTATACTAAACATATTAAATTATTTTTAAATATAACTAAATTATATGAGGTAAAAGAAGAATTAAAAATTAATAGATCGGTTAAGGGGACTACCTCTTATATTAAATAACTCCTTTAGATCACCTATTCAGGACCCTAGGGATGTGTTTTTTGAAAAATAAAACACCACTAAAATGTGGAGATGAAATTTTAAACTGGATATTCTCAAGGTAATATGTTATATAGTTCTCAAATTTGTGTAGAAAAGAGAAGGGGTAGGTTCCATTTTATAATTCATTTGAGGGGAACTTTTAGATTTTCTTAAATGATTAAATTATAACTAGGTCATTATCATTCCAAGATGATTCAAAATATCTAGTTATTTTTGGATAACGTTATCTTGTGTTTAAATAACATAAAAAAAGTGTATAGGTTTACAAGATGTTTTAAACCTCAACTTTTTGTTTAAACCAAGAATTAACTTATTTTGAGATTAACTATTATAGACACTCCGGCAGTCTTTAATGTATATAATACTATATATAATGTAAAAAATGGATCATAAAAGGATCAAGTAAAAGGGTTATAAACTTACATTATACATATTGTCCACTTTTAATATTTATATATTATATATTATTAAAGAGAACATTTTTTTTATAAAAAATATTTAATTGAAATTTTGAACCAATTCATTTAATTTAAATTAATGGTAATAATGAAAAGGTATAATTAAATAATAATTCCTTTTATAAATCATTTGAATTTTTTATTTGTCATAAAAAAAATTGGGGAAATTATATCGCACTAAAATTATAAAATATTAGTATTTTTAAAATCATTTTTTATTCTTCTACAGATTAAAGAAATTCTACCTTAGTGTTGTTGAAACATTTATAGTAATAACATAATTTATAAAAAGTATTAATAAATTTATTTCATTAAAATAATTCTATTAATATCAATATAGAGTTTTATATTCAATCTTAAATTTCTTTTATCCATATGTGAAAATATAATTGACATTTATAACTATGTTAGCGAAACTTTGTAACATTCTTTAAATTAAATATTATTTTGGCCATATTCATGGAAAAATGCATATCAAAAATACATATTTTTATCATAAGATGATAATGGTCAAATTAAATTTGTCTAACTATAATTAGGATGATATATTATGGAATTATCCTTTATTATTATTATAGATTTTTCTAATTTTCCCTTTACTAAGAGGATAAAATTTAACATAGTTACTATTCATATTTAAAAAATAAAAGGGGCATGTTTACCAAATATTAAAATTATTATTCCAAATATATAATATTTTTTTATTAAATTGAATTCTTATACCTTCATGAAAGAAATTTTAAAATAATCTCAAAAAATGTGATGAAAATCAATTTTTTGAAAAATAAATTTGAAATATAAAAAAAATATTTTTCTTATATTATGCTTAAATTAATATAAGATAAATATTTTTAATTTTTTTTAATATATAATATATAAATTTCATTAAAATTATTCAATAATAGTGATAAATTTAATTTAATAAGATAAAAATAGATTATGTGAATTTAAATAATTTTATAGAAAATGCCTTTTTTCATATAATAATTTTTTAAACTAATTTCAAACATAAAATTGATTAAAAATGGAATAATTGGATTATTTTTGAAAATAGAGATATTTTTATTTTGATTTTTTAAAGATAATTAAACATTGTACGTGCCTAGAATAAAAATATAGTTTTCAAGAAAAATCATTTTTTACTACTAACAAGAAATTTAGTATTTTCCAAAATTATTCAAAAAATAATTCTACGATAAATTGGATATGACTATATATAAAATGCAGTTACTTTTATGAAAAAAAATTTAAAAGTTCAAAAAATTATTTATAATATTTTATCATAGAATGAAATAAATCATTTAATAAGGAAATCTATTTATATAACTTTTATAAAAATTAAATTCATATTTTATAGGATTAGTAAAAATATTTTTATTGATATGAAGCTTTATATATTTATATATATATCAAAAAAAATTAATACTATTCATTCCATCATATTTTATGTCTATGTTATGATGATCATATTTACATAATATTATTTTAATATTATATAGAGGTTTTTTTAAACCCGTTATTTTATGTATTTAGAGAATTATATGAAAATAAGTATTTTTTTGAAAAAAATTACTGCTTAAAATTTAATAGTGTTACATTCTACCCTGCAACTTTATTAAAATTTATTCTTCAATTTGAACATGTTCTTAGGAATTAATTGTTTGATATTTGAAAAGTCCTTTATAGAAATACCACACTCGAAAAAGGGTTAATGTCTCTTACTCTTGAAAAGGGGGAAAGTAAAATATGAAGGTAATATTGAATAATCCATAACTCATATTTTAATTAGGAAAAAATTATTTAAAATTGGAAATAAAGATAGAGATTTGAAAACTAACACCAAATGACTAATAGAGAGTGATGGGGAACATGTTAAAGAGAAAGTTAATTGGGAAAAAATCAAATATATATATATATATACTGGCTAAAAGACTATATGTTTATTAAAGAAAGAAGGTAAAAGTATGAAATTTTGTTTAATGTTCCTTGTTATAACGTTCATGGATCCTTTTACATTCAGGATAGTGAACATGATAAAATAAAATTTATTTCATTCTATATCATAAGTATAATTTAATCCCTTGACAGTCACATAATCAATTTATGCTTTATATCTTACACTATAAAATTAATATTAAAGATGATTATTTTTAACCTAGAAGCACTAAAATTTAGGTTTTATATATTATAAGATCCATAAAACAATGAAAACTAATTCTTTTTTTCATTATATTGTTTGATATGTATTCCCAAACTACCATAATTCTGTGCAACTATTGTAATTGTATATAGTTTCCTTTTTTACATTGACATCAAATTATATTGAGACATTTCAAGTTAATTAGCCCTCATATTAGGTCATTGATTCACATAATGCACAAAATCATTAATGTTATAGAACTGATGTTTGATTGGTGTATTAAATTGAGAACTCTATACATTCACTTCATTGATTTTCCTCTTCATATAACATCATCATTATTTTTCAGTATGGATTGCCTTCCCAAAGTCGAATAGTCTTATTATTCCTTCTAGGAAATCACCTAAGATCTCTTTCCATTTTTTTGAAATTAAGAGATTGGATCTATTCCATCCATCAATGTGTAAAATAGTTGGTGATTCCATGAATCTCCAATACATTTTCTTATCAACAATATCATGAGGGGTTCCAACATCTATTTCTAGTTTCAATTCACATCGAACATTTTCTCGATAGCTTATAAAGTACCTTATGGATACTTCCATTTGAATAATTTGGTTCCATACACAAAAGAATCAATAAATTTTTATTTTAGGGATAATGATTAAACATAAATAATATATATAATGTCTTTTAAAATTTTCTTCATATGTAACAATTGATTAAACATCCTTCTACATAATCCTATGGAATTAATTCTCTATTTTTTATATATAGAATACACGAGATGTACTTACTGAAAAATATCGCCTTTAAAACATCCACTTCCATGTATTATATATACTCCCCTTTCTCCATATTCTTAATATTATTCCATCATTTATCAACATCACCTTAAAAATAATGAATATTTATGAGAAATATTTTCAAGGTCAATACACCGAAGAGTGGAAAATATCATTTCTGCCACTTTGAACCATTTCATAGTAGTGGGTAGATCAAAATACACATAAAAGGTGGGTTGATATTTTCGATAAAATAATAAATAACATGTTTCTCTCCCTAGTTTCATTAATAGGTTCAACATGATCGATGTTATTACTAATAGATTGATATATTTGAGAGAGAATAGTAAAAAAAATTTATATAAACTCTTAATCAATTAAATTTGTCATGAGGATGGTTATTTAATTTTCCATCCCATCCATCATTCAGATGATTCTTTTGGGTTTTAGCCATTGAAATAAACTAACAATTACAGCTTGCGAAACCGTAATAATAGTCCAAAACCACATTATCAAGATAAATAATTTATTAGATCTATAAATAGAGGAACATTACTTTAAATCTATGAAACATCATGTTTAACATAGGCTATACATGAAAATTTCTAAATGTTTTGTAGTTATCTTATATAAAAAGTTATCCCCATGGATCTGACTAATGTTTTCTCATTCATGTTTCAAAAGGAAAACTAAAATATTCTTTGATACCAACTGTTAGGATCCATATTCCCTATAAATAGAGAAATCATTGTTTTATATGAATATAAATATCAAAAGATAAAAATATGTTCCAAAATCATATATTTTCAGTGCCATTGGAATCCTTGACACATAATACAATTGTTTATAAGAGTGTCCCATTTTGTTCTTTATAACTGTCAGCCTTCTTAGAAATATAATCCCAAAAACAATTTATCAAAACACGAGGAAAAGAAAACATAAAAAATTGTGGGGTCATATACTCAATAAGGGTAATTGAGGGAGAAATTTATGATAACATTATTATAACATGAACATATGTAATAAATTACACGATGATGACATTTTAAATTCTTACACTCTATGTCATACATCAAAATTGTGAGTCATGGAATAAATTGTGGTAGTTAATAAGACATGAATAAAAAATGTATCAAAGAACATGATCCCTGAGATCCTATAATAGTATAAGACATGAATTTGGGTTATATACATAAGATTATAAATATGTGAACATGTATAAATAGAAAAACAATCCACTCATCATGTTAAGGATGTAAAATCTTAACCTCGCCTAGACATATAAAAATGGAACTAGTTCCATGTATAATCTTACGGAAATGAAATCCAATTCCATGAAAATACTTATGGACATTAAGGAAATATATATTATTAAACTTATGGACATGAAATTTAATTCCACATATGAAAATTTCAACATGAAATAAGGTTTAATCATATCATATTTAACTCATTATATATACATATTTACAAAATTCATTATAGTGTTATGTAATAATGGGGCCACAACTTTTTTGTTATAACATAACCACAATCCATGGGTTAATATATTACCACACTACTTAGTTAAAATGTTACAAAAATACATGGATTATTATGTAACCACCCTTGAAATAATAAAATCCGTACATATGTCTGTCATAAGATCAAAATATATTCGTCATATCATAACATTATTACCTGTGAAAATAAAATGGGTTTCAAAATAATATTCACAACTCATCATATCATAACCCTGGAAAAAAAATGGATTTCAAAGAAAAATTCTCAAAATAATTATTCAAAATCTAGATAAATATTATTATTGAGATAATTGGATAATATCCCTATAAATCCATAATTATCATCAAAGGATGTAATCATATAAGAATATTTTCTTAATTATCACTAAAATATTTCATGGCGAAAATAACCATTTATATATGAAAATAAATTTTATGATGAATTTTTTTACAAATTAATATTGGAAAATCGTTATTTGAAAGTAAAATTATAAAATTGAAAAGGATGCATTAATAAATCGATAATTCATGGTAGTGAGACATTTCATTCAGGGTATAAAAATTTAAAGAATATATTCCTTTCTATTTTTTGTAAAAAGTCAAAAAATATCTCATTTTGAAAATGATAAGAAATTTCCCTTCAAGAAATTTTGTAAAAAATTATTTGTAAAAATTACATTTAAAATCCTTCAGAAAATAGTAAAACCATTCTTAAATATATTTTTAGAAAACATTGACAAGAAATATAAGGAATTTATAATAGAAGAGAGAAATGATGTTGATTTTTACTAAAAAAATATTTTAAATATATTGAGTAATTATGTTGAGGAGAATGAAATGAATGTATTTGTTTTCATTAGATAAACTAAATATAATAAAATTCATGAAATTTTTTACTGCTATATATTAATATTTCCTCATTAGTGGCTTAATAAAAAACCATATAAATAATGAGATTGTGATATAAAACTATTAAGCCTATGGTATCATTTGAATCGTAATCCCAATAAAAGAATTAAACTTATATCTATATTTAAATCCTCAAACCATTGATAAGAATTATCCAAAAAAATATATTAATGAGTTGAATATTCCCCACATAAAAGAACAAGTGATGAATGTGGAAAGTGTCTCACAAAAATAATAGTGAAACGACAATACCTTACCTCAAGTATGAATTCCTTCATTCAAGTTGGATCCTCATTTAAAATAAATATATATATGTATACATGTATATATATAAATATATATTAAATAAAAATATATATAATACCCTATATGATTTATTTATACAAATTTTTACCTATTTATTAACAATTATTTCTTAAAATCATTCTACTCTGTGTTATTTTCATCATTTTTCATGTATGTTTTGGTTCAAATTATTTGTTACATATACATTTATCATAGTTCCATAAAATATATAATTTTTATAATTATTTAAATATGATAAATATTAATTATAAAAATGTTTACATTTATCCAAAAATTTAGACATAGAAAAG
Organism: Viscum album; assembly: GCA_963277665.1. Classification (NCBI taxonomy): domain Eukaryota; kingdom Viridiplantae; phylum Streptophyta; class Magnoliopsida; order Santalales; family Viscaceae; genus Viscum; species Viscum album. The sequence goes on from OY728166.1 coordinate 245,186,667, forward strand.
TGAATGACAACATTCATGGAGATGTTAGGTTGTACATACACATGAACTGTGTTTTCATTTTTAGATGGATGGGATGAAAGAAAGGTAAATAATAAATCACCATTCCAGATTTATTATTAAATAATATATATCAGAAATTTTCAATAAATGAATCATCATTACCATCAAATTAAAACAAAAATGAAAATTGATTCACATCACTTCATAGAGGTTGTTGTCCCCACCAATGTGTGAGCGATAATATCATATTCCAACGGTTTGGAACCTGATAAGGTAGATATTATATCACCATTTAATAAGTATAATTATTTCATAAAAATAATATGAATATATATATACATTAAAAACCCAAAATACTCATATATGAAATATAGTGATGAGAAATGAATTGTATCACTAGAAGGGGACAGTAAACCATACATACAAAAATGCGACATTTATAACTTTTTATTAATTATATAAAGGGTAAATTAATGTGGTTTAATAATCATAAAAACCATTTATTTATATTGTGGATACTGAAATTACATTTTTATGAACAGAATAAATCATATATATTGGAGGTAAAAAAAATTAAAAAGTAAGTGTTTGGTTAAGGTGATTTCCTCTTCTTTGAAACAGCTCCTTTAGATATCATCATGAGGACCCTAGGGTATCTATTTTTGGAAGTTACACTCATCTATAATGGAAATATGAAATTTTATAACGGATTATAGAATGGTTTACATGATAAATGAGGATTAATGTGGTGTGGAGAAGAAAAATGAGAGGTTCTCTTTTATAATTGAGGCGAGGTGACTCTTTTAGAATTTCATAAATGATTAAAATATAATATGGAAATTATCTATGAAAAATGATTAAAAACTCATACATATTAGAAGATAAATTTTTATGATGACTAAATTACATCAAATAATAATATTTTTATAGTTTTGTGTGGTATTTTAAACTATATCTTTTTATTTGACTCATTAGTGTACCTATTTTATCATTAAACAAGGTAACCTATTTCTCACTCTTAAAAGGTTATAATTTTACATATAATGAGAAAATGGAAAATAAATGGGAATGTAGAAAAATAATTATGTGATATAATATCCTCCATGCCATATTCTAACAATTTAATTATATTTAAATAATTTAATAAATAATTTTTTCGATAAAAATCCTAAATTTCAATATTTACACTATTTATTTAATTTGACAAAAATGATTAAATAAAAATATGAAAATATATGAAAATAATTTTAATAATAATTATAATTATTTATTTATCTAAAAATTCATTAAATGATTCAACTCACTAAAATTATATTAATTTTAGAATATTTAATGTCGTATATTTTATTTTTCAATTAACTAAAAGAATAATATATTACTATTGTATAAGCAATTAATGTAATTGTATAGTTTATACAAATTATAAATAAAACTATATGACACAAATAATTTTAGTAATCTCAAAATTGGAAATAATATTTATTCATAAAATTCCTTTTTCTATATGTGGACATATATGAAATATTTATAACAATGAGAGTGAAATTTTATAACATTCATAGTAGAAAATATTATATATGTCATATTCATGGTCTCATGTCATTTAAAGAAATAAATTTTAAGAGTAAGTTGAAAATGGTATAATTAAATTAATCTAGTAAGAATTTGGATGAAAATATATAGCCATATCACTTATTTGTAACCCAAATTAACCAACATTACCCTTTATCGATGTTATACATTTCACCACAAGTACTATCCATATTGACCTATAATAAATGGCTTTTATTAACCAAAACTGAACCTCCTAAATCAAAATATGGAATAAATTTTATCAAATAATAATCTATTGTTTTCCATTTAATTAATTTTATAAAATATTACAAAACAAGATGAAATCCACTTTTTTAAAAAATATATTTTTAAGCCTAAAAGATGGTTTATTATTATATAATGATTAAAAAAATCAATTTTATTTTTTTTGGAATATATATTATATAAATTTCCTTAGAATAATTCAACAACAGTTATTAAAATCATTTATTATTATAAAAACACGTTTGCTGAAAAAAAATATTTTCTCAAGAAATTTCCTTTTTATTGACCAATCTATATGTATTATAAATTAAAACATAAAAATGATTCGGACGAACTAATTTTATTATTTACAATATTGAAGAAATAATTTTCCATGGATGAAATTTTAAAATAACCTGTATATTTTTACATTCCTAGAACAAAAATATAGATTTAAATAAAGTTAATATTTTTTATCATTTACAGGAAAATCAATATTTTTAGAAAATTATTAAATATTCATCTTAAATTTTTTTTATTTCAAAAATGTAAATAATTTTATGGGATTTTTTTAAAATATTTATAAATTAAATATACTATTTTCTAAAAAAATTAAATAAAAAACATTTTTTAGTCAATTTATTAATTAAAATTTACAAAAAAGATAATTTTGAAAGAATTCATAAATATATTTATATGAATATAATATTTTCACATATACCATATTTTTCTAATACTATTTATATCATCTAATTTAATTGTTAGGTTATAAAATTCAAATATAGATAATAGTATTTTAATAGTATATCATGGATTGTATAAACTCGGTGTTGTGTGAAATGCATGTTATCAAAGAGATTATATTTATTTGAAAAAAAATGTTTTAAAATATCTCAATGTAATACACACATGAATCAAGATACATACTCAAAAATATCTCTTATTAAGATTTTCCATGACAAATAATGTTTCTGATATCTGTACAAATTTAAACTTCTAGGTTTAATAGAAGATGGCGAACTTTAAGCCACATCCAACAATTCCTTCAAATATTATATAAGTAAAACAGATACAATGATCTTAATCCTTATCATCTCATCACAATCAACGTTAAACATTGGAATATTTCTCACTACCATTCGCAATTCCACATCTTCATTCCACCCCTCTTTAATATTCCCTTAGATGGATGGGGCATCAATGATTTGAGAAATATGAGATCTTTCCCAATCCATTAATATTTTCACATACACCATTTCTAAATGCATAAAGATCATATATTTCATGATCCATATCATAGATAATATAGCATGATTTGTTTTTTATGCATCTTCCACGATCCTCCCTTTCTGATGGTAGTAATGTATTAAGAATTCATAATATTAAATGAGCTCAAAACATATTCTCTAGTGCATAAAAAAATATTTTAATGGGGAAATATTATTTTAACTATAATAATCATTATATATATCAAACTACTCTTGGTAAATATAACACTTTAATACATTTAGTGAAAAAAATTATAATTTCTAAATCCTAATCAAGAGTTCATTAATATTTGTTTTGATCATTAAATTGGCATGTTGAAGAAGTTTGCACCAGATAGTTCTTCATGACGAAACATCCAAATCAATTCTTGGATAAATTGTTGTAGGTTTCATTCCCTTATCCACTACAAGTCTATGCGAGGAATGGTACGCTAAACAACCTTCTCATTAGCTCCTTTAAATTCTCCTCACATAAATCTATATAAGGATACTTGTATCCTTTCCAAGGTAACATATTGAGTGGATTATAATATATTGATAGTTTCTGTACAATACACTGATAAGATCTACCGAAACAAAAAAAACATGGATATCAGTCATAGTGGTTGGTAGGGGACAATATTCAATAATTCTTATAATGAAGGATCCACATATGTACACTCAATTGAGATTATATAACCCAAGAATAAAAATTTATAAATCCAAAATACACACTTCTTAAATTTTGCATAAATATTATCCTTCCTCATGGTTTTTGTCATAATCCTCAAGTGATCTTTAGGTTCTTTCTAACTCATTGAATATACAAGAATATAATCAATAAATACTACAAAAAAAAATTTTGTAATATATAATGACAAAATTCAATAAATCCATAGAAATAGAAAGAGAATTTGTAAGACCAAATTGAATCAAGATACATTATTTATTTCCATACCTTATACAGAATGTATTCATGGGTATATATTCTTTAATAACTGTTAATTTATGAAATATATAATTAAAGTACATATTAAAAAATTGTTCATCTCTATGTAGTTGATTAAAAAAGTCATAAATATGGGATAAATGATACTTTTTCTTGATAGTGATTTTGTTATGTTCTTGATAATCAGCAAAGTGTTTCATTGATCGATATTTATTCATAACAAAAATAAAAGGTTCAGCGCAAGGTGATTCAATTGGACGAATTAATCCCTTATTAATATTCTCCTAGAGTTTCTTATTCTATTTATATTACTCAATCAAGGCTATTATATGTATATTTTTTTAAAATGATTTAGAACCAGGTATGTATTTTAATGAGAACTCAACATCATGATTTGGTGGAAGACCCAAAAAACGTCTATAAAGAAATAAAAAACTCTCATAAAATATTAATATAATATATGTTTTGTTTTTCTCTAAATTTTTTAGATAAGAACCCATATGGATTCAAATTAAGATATATATAATGAATGTGATATCCCTAGGATGTCCATATTTATTGTTTTACTAATAGATTATTATAGGTTTATTTGTAATATAAATTATGACTTCATTTCCTTGGAAATTGATATGTGTCTTATTTAGGGAAATCAAATCCATGTCTAAGATAACATCTAATTAATCCAAAGGGAGAATTTGTTTTCTAGGAATCACATTACCACAATCTTCAACCAAAAATAATCATAGACATGATATAAGATCATCTTATCATTTGAGGTTTTTACATGTAACATAACATCAAATAATTGAGGATATGAATTTTAATTATTTTACATGTTTCCTAATATATAAGAATCAAAAAATTATGATCGAATATGGAAATTCAGTATATTTATTAAATATTAAAACCTCAAAAAAATCAGTGGATTACAAATGCTTAATAAAACCCAAAAAACATCATAGATCCTTCATATGAGTGGTCAATCATAAAAAATAATTTTTAGGATGTATAAATCATGAAAATGAATTATTACATTATGAATCTTTATGTTTAAACATAGTCATACATGACCATTATCAAAAATTTTGGATTTCATACTATAAATATACATCTCCCCAGGGTTCTCACTAAGGTTTTTCATCCATGTTAGGAAAATTTTAAAAATCCTTCAAAAGTTACCAATAATAATGACCCATAATTTTCATACATAGATAGTACTTATTAAAAGATCAATGATCATTACATATCATAGTGATACACACGAGAATATTATGCGGCGGGTCAATTTGGAATCATTGATACATAATCGAATAGTTCAAAAGAGTCTCCCATTACGTTATTCAGAAGTATCACCCTTCATGAACGTCTCATTCGTAAAACCATTATTCAGAACATATGGAAGGAAACATAATAAAGGGTGAGCATTTATTCTCATTGAGGATAAAAAAGAAGAAATCAATGATTGTATATGTATATCAATAACATAACTTTTTAAGAACATGATCTGATCATTGGAAATCAATACACTATATATCATAGTAAATAATGATGATTCATAGAATAATGTATGCATGTCATAAGGAATGAATAATAGAAGAATCAGAGAACAAGATCCATTACATCATAACATTTGAATAATATAGGAAATTGTTGTATAAGCATGAAAACTAATTTCCATATAATACAAGTCTCATTGTTAATATTATCAAAGAGGATTTGTTTCACTTCCCATCTCTTCATAGTAGTCATGGTTCAATCACAATACTAGCACAATAGAAATATTACCTTACCTAATATAATTCAATCAGGATTGTAGTCATGTTTATCTTAGAAGAATTCAATCATCACCTAATGTAATAAAGTGATGAATATTTCTCGACCCACCCATCCTCAGGTATAAGGTAACAAAAATCATTGGCTATAAAATAACCAACATCCTTGGTTATAACATAACCAATATCCTTAATTAGAATTTAATAAGGATCATCTTATATAATGTGTGATCTCCCAACTTTGGTTCCTCTCAACTGTAACATGAGCATGTGGGCCATATTTCCTCAAGTTGAAAATACTGTATGATAAAGGATTATGACTAGTAGTGAGGATATATGGTTTGTCTGTAAATATAAAATTCCACCTTTCAATTTTCATTACAGTGGTTATGTAATAACATATTAATAGAATAAACATGTGTAAATAGATTGCTCAGTGAAAATATTCCCTCTAACACTGGACTAGTAACCCTCAATAGAGGAATCATATATAGTCATCTAAGAAATAAAAAATAATAATAAGATTGAAACAGATTCATGTAAAAAATGATTCTTATTTATGTAATGACTCTATAAATTAGGAAAAAATTGATTACATGTTGAAATAATTACATTTTATAAAAAAACATAAAATAAGAAAAAAAAAATATCAGCTAGAGTGTAGTTCAGTTACCTGCTACCATGATCAATCATAGGTAAGCAATCAAGATCAGGTGTCTAAAGTGAGACACCCCCTTATCAACACCTATAGACAGGTAATCTTCCGAGGTACCATCAGTATCCAATATATGGTTTGGGAAAAATCTAATTAGGCCTCCACTAAATACATTTATAAAAATCTAGTAGTTAAAAGTGGATTGATATAAATAAATATTATTAGATTCTATAATGAGTGCATATAACTACTCCAACCTCAGTTAGTAAGGTATTTAAACTTGTAACCATTAATTACATTCATTAATGTACAATTTATATAGATAAGTGACTTGATGGGTAACCAGAACTGATATTGTTTGAAGATAATATTGATGAAGGATACATGGTATAATAATAAATACATTAATAATGATAATAATGGAGAGTTTCCAATGTAATAACAAAGGAATACTTGACCTCAATGGTTGATCCAACTCATTAATAACATGAAGGCTAGCTAGAAGGGGTATGAGTGTAATGCAAGGGGAATCACTCAAGTAATTCCACTATAATAAATTCTAATTGAGTATAATGATATCATCAATGGTAAATTGGGATAAGCACGACTGGGACCAATGGGCTGGTTTCCTAGAACCTTGTTCTGGGAGACATCATGCTAGATCCAACTAGTCTATCCAAGGCATCATATTATCTGGAAGATAATAAAGGGATCCCATGTCATCTTGTCTGTCATCCACTAGTAGGAAATTACTATGAACTAGAGTGGGTATCTCCCTTAGAAACCAAATAATTAAATAGGAATGGTTTCCTATTATTTATTATGGAATTCCATTAGGAATCCAAATCTGCATCATGTTTTCACACTCTAAATAATATTAAAATATCCATATTCATTATCCACATTATATAAAATTCATTTTTTATGTAATTAAATATAATTCACAAGCCATTTAATAATTCAATTGGTTCATTTCACTACCATCCATACTAAGTGTAAATTCTAAATAGGACATGAAACAATTTATTAAAAAATACAATGTTTAATTATTATTTTCATCATTTACCTTTCATAAGAATGAAAAGGTGGGCTAATAATATTCAACCAAATAAAATTGAATTTTATTTAACTAAGGAATGCAATATTTATAAATATACTTTTAATCTGATATTTTAGAGGTTCATTTCCTAATTGGAGCCACATACCATAGAAGGGCCAAGTGATACTATACACTTAACAGTGATCAACAATTAATTATTGAAATTAGATAACTCAGCTTTATTAAGGCCCATTCCATATCACCTGAATGGTTGCACAAATAGTCGTAATAAAAAACTAATGTATTAATAAGGAAATTATTATACCAGTGGTGAAAAATAATTGAGCTTCCAACCTCCAATGACATAAATAAGAATTATGAACTAGTATATGGAATATGATTATGAGGATTATAAGCATGGTATATGAATTTTATAGGCAACACCAGATAAAATCAGCAAGCGTACAATGGCTCAGGCTTATAATATGATGAGACTTGAGGGATGTGTCATAGAACGCCTAAGTTAATCCTTTAAAACTCTACTCATATAATACGATCCTTTAGATTCTCTTGAATTGGAAGGAAACTAAAGAACAAATCAAAACCCCTAAAATAGTGAATATGAGCCTACATCAAAATAGTATCTATTAGGGAAATACAAAAAATGAACAGAACAAGATGGATTGAGTAATTAACAATGTGCATCCCACGAGATTAATGAGGATCAAATCAGACATATGATGAAGGAAAATGATGCAAAGACATGCATACGATCTTGAGAGATTACTACAAGATAAACAAAGCCTCATGTCTTCTAGAAGATAAATTATTTTGTGGGGTATGTTTAATTTGATTTAACGGGAAAATGGTAAAATCACCCAAAATATTAGGGTGGTGTAGTTTGGTAAAAAAATTGGGAAAACAGAGGACAATCATTGACACCTCACTATCTCAAGAGGAGACCCACACAGTATGGCTACATAGTATAAGAAATTGAGATCCAACCACAAAATTTAGATCCGCTAAAAATTAAATATGTTTTTCATGGGCATGTGGCCCTAGGAGCATGGCTAGGGAAATTCATGTGTTATATGTGGACCCTCACCTATTACATTCCAAGTTAAAGAAACAACATATACTCTCTCACATAGTTTCTACTAAATGTGGGGCCTAGTCCTTTTCTCCATTAGTCAGGGTCTTGATACCCTAATAAGCCCTGTCCACCCTCAAAAAATTGTGAAATCAATAGTTTCCAATATTACATCTAAAAAAATAGTATTACTGAATGTTAATGGATGTGTAACACATTGAAAACTATGTTCTTATAGTCTTCCCACCATAAAATTACTCATCCCCATGTTGACCTTCAATGGGTGGAAAAACACTATATAAGAAAAAAAATCAGCCATTGTGAACCTAAATAGACCACTCTCTCTCAAGTACCTTCATGTACATGATAATGATTCCATAACACATGTACTAAAGGGACATACTAGCCTCATAGAATCCATATTCTCTATCCAATAACTCATATATATTACTCCTCAAATAAAGTATTAAAATATATATCAACCTCCTCTAGATGAAAATCCTATAATAGGTCAACATTATAATGATAAGGGTATGAAATGTGGAGGACATCAAGCATGGAATGGTACCTCAGAGGTAATATAAAATGATAGGCTGGTATATCAACTCAATCCAATATCTAAAACAACCCTATAAATCAAGTAACAACTTCTCTGGCCACTATATCACTTTATGCCCAAGCCTTTGTGATACTCGGAAGAAAACATTATCCCAAACCTCAAACACCATAGTACTTTGACGACAATCAACATAACATTTATGTATAGAATGAGAAGTACAAATATTCATTTTTTTTATTTGAAGCTACTCCAAAGTCACCTGAACGATAGAAGGACCTAGTATCAACACTAATCCATCCTCTAACTAGAAAATAGGTGAATGTAATAACCTACCACAAGTCCTCATATGGAGCCATATGAATATTCATCTAAAATATATTACTGTGGGAGAACATTATGTGAGACATAATATTTTCTCATGAACCACTAAAATCAAGGACGCATTCTCATATCTTGTCCTCTAACACTTGTATCATACATTCTTAATGTCCATTAGTCTTAGGGTGAAAGGATGTTCTCAAAATAAATTTTTTACACATTACTCTCAGTGACCTCTTCAAAAACCAAGATGTGAAATTAGAATCCCTATATAAAATGATTTCATGAGGGACCCTATTTAATTGTATAACCTCATGTTCATATAGTCTTCCAAAATCAAAAAAATAATGCCCCTAGATAAAAAGGAAGATAGATACCTTAATCAGTTGATTAGTGACTACCAAAATTTCTTCTTTACCTCATGGAGGCCTTGGTAATCAAATGAAAAAATACATTGGAAAATCTTCTCATTTCATTTTTCATGACTACAAATGGATGTAACAAGAAACCAGGTCGTTGGTGCTACACCTTCACATACTTAGAGGTGGAACACCATGGGATAAAACATGATATCTATCTTCTCATACCAATATACAAATATTGGCATCAGATATCTCAATACATGTTATAGATTCCATGATTAATTTACCACTATAAATCATGGTAATCCCACATCAGTTCCTCTATTATCTCTATAGGAAACTAGTTACACCAATGTATACATAAGATTTCATCTATATACCTAATGTAATTTAGTGGTTGGTCCTTACTAGAAATAATATCCCAGAGAACTAAGCCTTCTATATCTGAAAACCACTTACTCATAAACCTATTAATAAGTGTAGAGATAACTATCAATGATGTAAGATAAGACTTCTCATGACAATCATGAATCTACATATGCAACGCGTAGAAGAGGGACAACAATTTATATCAGTCACAAACTCCCTATACAACATGTACCAATGTTTCCAAACATCATTCATCCACTACCCCATTTACCTTTACTAGAAAATAAGTAATCTCAATGTTTATGGAAATGAGGCATTCAACCCATCAAAAAATTCTAAAATTCAATTCACTCTGTTAAATGATATATTTTTTTCTCTTGTTGTTTGTATACACAACAAATCACTCACCCATCAGATAATATCTCTAACAACATAAGGCAGGGAAAACTGCCAATTGCTCGAGGTCGTATGTCATGTAGTTTCTCTGATGAATCCTCAAATTCCAAGATCTATACACAAATAATATATCCTCATGAATCATAACTACACCTTGGATGATGCTTCATGCATCACATAACACTATATAGCCTCTATCAAACTCTTCTAGAATTGGAAAACGATACAAAACAAGACTTTCTATTATACCATAAAAGGTATTATCACGCTCCTTTGGCCCCCTGAACATAGAAACCCTATTTTTTTGAATAATAAGAGGTTATGTAAGGTGTAAAATTTCTCTAGTTAAATTCTTGTAATATCCATCCATCCCCAAAAAACATTGTATGTCAAAAAAATTCTTAGGCAACTTCCAATGCACCACAACAATAAACATTTCTAGGTCAATAGATAATTATGATTCTGGGATAATATGACCCAAGAAGTGAACATTTTCAACCCATAATTAGAACATGGAATGCTTAACATAATGATCATTCTCTCTCATTGTATTAAAAACAAGCTCATAGTTTTTAACATGGTAACATCGTGTATGAAAATACACTTAGATGTCATCTATAATGACCATAAAAACAAAATCTAGATTGGGGTGGAACACCCTATTCATCAAATATATGAAAATAGAATTCACATTTTTAAGCCTAGTGGGTATAAAAATATACTCATATAAAAAAAATACCGAAATGGAAATGCTATTTGTGGTATATCTGATGTCCTCACTCGCATCTGATGATACACCGATCTTTTTTTGATATTGAATAATACCCCAGATCCTTATAAGAGGTCAAAGAGATAATCTATCTATGGAAATGGTTAATATTTCATAACATTAAATTTTTTAGCCATCCACAATCCATGCATAAATTAAGTATCCCATCTTCCTTCTTAGCGAAAATAATGGGTGAACTCTAGGTGGATGTAATAGGTCGATAAAACCATTAGAATCAATATCATCAAACTTTTTATTCATATCTTAGAGATCAATAGGTTTCATCTTATATAGAGGAATGGAAACTGGTTCTTCTAATAGAAATAACTTGATCATAAACTCTATATCATTCTTAGGGTCTAATCCATAAAATTCATTACGAAAGATGTCCCTAAAATGATATACTATAGGAGGAAAGTCTATTTGAAGTACTAGAACCTATTCGATGAAGTGAATAGAAATATGGGGAGTCACTCCACATATCCAATCATTCTGTAGTTCATATATAACAATCTAGACATTCCACCCACCCTTGAAGGGGTAAATACTACTCTTTTGTGATGTAAATGAGACTAATTAATGATAGCATTCTATATAGGTGTTATGTGGAACTAACCAGTGCATTCCATGAATGATATCGTACATTTTAATATGCAGTATAATTCTATATTAGAAGTATGGATGATTGGATACTTCTACAGTGAAGACCTTTCATTGGCATATTCCCCTTGACAACCCTTCCTACTATGTATCCTTGGTCATCACACCACCGTAGTACTGAATTTTCCGCTAGAGATAATATACAATAACTAAAGAGATAATGGAGTGAGATGAACCTATATCGAATAATGTATATTCAATAGTAGAGGATACTAGATTATTAACTCATAATGTAGATGTTCTTGAACTCTGATCATTGGCCTTCTACAATAGGAAATGCAACTAACTTGATCCCTAACCCTAGTCTATATCTTGACTACCATGAGAGGGTCTTCTGTATTGGTGTTTATAATCAACACACTAGCTAGCGTTGACATGATATCCCCCTCATCCATTCATGTTAGTATTACTCCAACTCCCTATCAGACATGTCATCAATAATCCTACTCCAAATAATGGATCTAGTGTCGATCCTCTACAATTAGAAGTAGATGTAATGGTCCGAAAGAATCCACGATGATACCACATCCTACCAAAAACATGACACTCAAGAGGATTTATATCACATGAAGTTTTCATATATCCTTTCCATCCATACTAATGGAATATAACAGATCTTTTAGTATAGATACTCCATCCTCCACTACTCTTTTGAGAATCCTTAAGGGTAAGCTTCCTACTACCAGAAGAACTACCACCTGACCTCAACACTGATCCTCTGTGAGCAGAACTATTACCTTCCCTTAGTCAAGACTCTATAATAAGTACCATATGGATTGTATAATAAAAGGTAGGTAGGGGAAATCCATTCACCTGAGTACATATAGAATACTTATGACTATCCTTGAAGTGTCTAGAAAGTGATATATCATCGCTGTCTAGAAGCGGTGTAATGAACATCAACTTAGTAAAAGGGCATGAATAGTCCATAACATATAGGGCACCATAATCTAGGTCCATGAACTCACTATATCATTCCGATATCGTCATCTAAGAAAATATTTAATAATATAAGGTATTAAAAAATTAACATAAGACTATACCCTAATGAAAACAGGCTAGGTAATCACATACCACCAGTTCTTGTTCGAATCAAAAAGCATGTGGGATGAAATATTGACCCTCTTATCGAGAGGTGTCGTGAGATGGTAAAAGATAGATATTGTGACCTATAGGAAAGACTCAATAGCATGTGGACCACCATCCCTTGAAAAGATGAGTGGAAGATACTAATAGAATTTCCAAGTCTAATCATCCATAGTTTGTGCAGGTTGGGGAGATCACTACATGGACTACATTAGAGATAGGAAAATCTCACAACGATGAGTGATAGTTCCTAGAATATGTATAGCTTGAAGATCCCCACATGGAACACTTTCCATAATACTGGAGGCTCAGCGCCCACCATCTCTGGATGACGGTTATTGCCTCCCTCATGGCACATGACATAAGGAAATCACGGTGTAATAGCTATAAAAATTACATGAACACGCTGTAAAAAAATCTTTTAAGAGAAAACTAGAAGTGAGGGATTATAATTAAATGGTTTAATACCCATGATACTAACCCAACTACCCACATCAAAGTCCATGGTATTGGAAAGAGTTCATATTTTAATTTACATGTGTTCATGTTGGTGAAGGGTACACAACACTTTGCCTCTTTATTTACTATAAACCATTTAATTTTATTAGTAAAGATGAAATTTAATGTTTTTATTGGTTATATGATTATATTAATTATTGATTTTTAATGTGTTTTCATTCCCAATGTATAAGGGTGAATACACCTTATCATTGATATTGACACCCATTTAATTTTTATCTAACCCCGTCTATATTTGGTCTCAGACTGTAGAAGATACCAAAAGATGGCTCAACCTGATAAATTTCCTATTCCAATCCTTGAGGGCCGATACACCTCATGAAATGAAACTATAAATCACTCTATCAAAGATAAAGAGAATCTTATGTTACTTGAGGAACATAACTAACATTGGGAGAATCCATCTATTTAAAATGCCACAATCAACCTATACAAGAAAAATATATTTAGATTAATGTTGACACATTAAATAACCAACTTCATACCCTACATAATATATTAGTAGCATAAGAATATATGATACGAATTTCTCACTCAACACTCAAAGTCAACATAGGTAATGAAAGTAGTGAAATTCAACAATATGGCATTGCATATGTGTGGCATGTATATTCTAGGTTCCTATAATGACGCATGTAACAATTATCATTGACCTTATCTCATTAGGTCAAAGATAAAATTCAATACTCAATAACAGTAATACTAATAACCATCACATAGAATGTGTGTCACCTTACAAAGAAATTATATTAACTCTAATAAGCCGAATACATAACAACCTTTTTTTTCAGGAATCTCTGCTTTTACCGAGAATGTGGGTCATCTTTACCAATACACGACTCATAAAAAAGTTACAATGCATCCAAAATCCACCAAATATTGTTTCATACTTGTAAATCAATAAAGGACCTACTCTGAAAATACATTGTGACACTATAACCTAGGATCCACTCAATTTTTCCCAATGGTAGTGGGCCACAATGTCTTAAGCATACCTCCATATATTTCGGATACACTGACTAGTAGCGAGGGCCGAAAGAGTTTCCATGGGGATACATTTTGCTAATATAATTTTGTATAATAGTGGATTAGTAATAATTGATAAATAGTGTAGGAATATGTAACCATATAAATCAGAGGAAATAGACATTATAACTCTACACTAGTAACCTATTTTAGTGAAATAATACATAACCATCTAAGAAACTATAATAATAATTTTTTAGAAAATGAATCATATAGGAAATGATGAAAAATTATTTCATGTCTCTATAAATAAGAAAAACATGGATACATAGTATTATACAACACATGTTATATAGAATAATAACAAAATTATAAAAAACAATTCAATATATTGAGCAGTAGCTTAGTTATCTGTTTCCAAGGTCCATCCTAAGATAACAATCCAGATTACGTGTCCAATGTGGTATTCATCCCCTAATCTACACCCACATTCATGTAACATTCCTTGGAACCATTGGTATCCAAGATAGGCTGTGTGATAAATCTTTTCAGGCCATCTCCAATGGAATTTATCATAATTCAGACCACAAAATCTTAATTGGTAGTGTGGTGGTATATATAGATGTAAAGCAGCTCTATAATGATAAGATATATGGGCATGACCGTTAGTTGGTAATGTATCAGAATATTTAATCATTATGTTAATTAATTAATGATTAGTTTATATAGTTATGTCACGTTAGGTGTAAAAAGTATAGACAAAGTATCATTATAATAGTGATAAAGCAACCATGGTATAACAAGTCATTATATAATGATGATAATAATGAAGAGGATCCATGTAAATCGCCAAGGTATCATTGAACTCGGTTATCTGTCCAACTCAGTAACAACATGTAGCCAAGATAAAAGGGGTGTGAGTGTAATCCATGGGGAATTTCCTGAGATATTCCACTATAATAGATTCTTACTGTGTCCAAGGATCTCCTGAAAGGTAAAACAAGAAATTCATTACTCTGCCTAATAGGGTGAAACCATGGATCCACATGTCTGAAGACATCAAGATGGATCCAAGGATTGTCTCCAAGACATCCTATATCCATAATATAGGGAAGGTATTTTGCGGCTACATTCGGGTCATCCACTAGAAGAGAAGGGCTAGGTTCCAAGTTCATTATCTCCCTTGGCAAGTGGATCCTCAAACCTGAATGGGATCTAATAAGTGTTCAAGGAATTCCCTCAAGAATCAATGGTTGTATCAACTATTACCATTCTTGTAAATATGAAAAGGTCCATATGCAATAGGCACCTTATTCATAATTACATCTTCAATTCATTCTATACAATACTAATTCTATTTCATATGTCAATTGGGTCATTCCATTACCTTGCACACTACACGACGATAAGAAATAGTACATGAAACCTTTTATTACTATAATCCCAAGTTCAATTATTAGGTTCATTCCATTAAGCACGATAAAGAGAGATAATGATATGAATGCATTTGTAGTTCAATTGTATTTAACTAATCCATTGTATATCTTTTTTTTATAAAAAATGTGAACATTCCTAAAATGAAAATCATACATTATTATAAAGAATATAAATCACATAAGTATAAAACATGGTTTTTTTACAAAAGTAAATTTTCAAAAAATAATTAAGCTCATCAGGTACATAGTTTAGGTTAAAACCACGATGAACATGATGATTTTTTTTTGAAAAAGGCTCTATAAAACAATAATGATGATTATAAGAATGGAAAATAAATTTAATTGGAAACACACATTGAAATGAACATGTGAACGATATAAAAAACATATGAAAAGACGATACATGAGGGTTGATTTATTACTACCTACATCATTCCTGTAAAACAATTCTCATCTTGTATCTTCCTTTAGTTTTTCATGGATCAAAATAAAAAAAATCAAAACCCTAATAATTATGCATATTAGCTAGAATAAAAATAAAATTGTTTGAAGGAATGACAAAAAATAAAAATGGATAATGAATAGGTTAATTACAAATGAACATCAATGAGATGAATGATGATCGAATTGGACTTTTTTTAATGGAATGAGATGAAATGTTATTCAGAGGTGCTTGAGAGATTATTATGTGAAGGTAAATAAACTCCTGTCCACTAGATAATAAATTATAAGGAATAGGTAAGTTTAATTAGATTTAGAGAATAAATGGTAAAATCAGCCAAAATATCTGGGTCACATGGTTTGGGTGGACAGTTTCCCAAATCATGCGCCATTAATGCCAACCTCACAATCTCAACAGTGGACCTGCATGATTAGGTTTCATTGTCTGAGAAACATTTTGTCAACCATGCAATTCATTTATACTAAAAATGGATGAAATTTTCATCGGTGTGTGGCCTTGGATGCACGGGTCTGGCATGCATCATGATTGGGACCTCTTCATATCCCCCACATGGATAGGGATACCATGAATACTAGAACAGAAGATTTATACTAACCATAAAACCTTGTTATTTTCTCAACTAGTCGGGGTTTTGAGTTTCAAACAAGCCTAATATACAAACCCAATCAAAAGTCAACTCATTTAGAATCTATATAAGGTATAAAAAATAATTATGCCAAAAAATAAAGAGTCCATACCTTATAAAAAAGGGATCTTGTATAATGAAACCACCATACATGGTTTTAATGTAACAAAAACCAAATAACGAATCCCATAATTATATGTCAAGTAAGATCATAAAAAAACTATCATATCATCACATGATAAATACTGAAAAGAAAATATTTTTGGTTAACATTTCTTCTATTCATCAAAACACATCAAAAATAAATGTATTCCCTAAACATATCGACAACATAAACATTGAGGGTAATGTGTAATAGTAATAATTTTATCATAAGATCATATCGCTTAGAAATAATAATTAACATCAATGTTTATTGTCATATATGAATATTCCTTTAACATTTCATTGAAATATTTGTTGAAAAAATAACCATTCTTCATTGAAAATATATTTTAAAATAATAATATTTCAAAAATAGTTTTGAAATAATTGTATTTCAAATGATACATGTGAATATTTAAATAAATCATCAAAAAATTTGATAGTCATGATGGTGGGATATTCCATTCATGTTTTAGAAGTAAAAAATAAATCATTCATTTCCAATTTTAGGTAAGAGTCAAAAAGTACCTCATTCAAAAAATGGAAATGTGATTTATCAAAAACAATTTTGCTCAAAATATCAATCATGAGTAAAATGTCTTTAAAAATTATTATTGAGTTTTAGAAAACATATTGAAATCATTTTATATAAACAAGGATGTGGATGAAAAAGTTTCTCAGAAGAATAGTACAATATAGTTGTGTTTCCTTAAAAATGATCATTATGACTCTTGAGTATTTATTGAGAGGGAAATTAAAAAAAATATTTATAATTCAGAATTAACCATAGGATAATAGAACATAATGGTATTAATCAAATAATGATTATAAAATACCCAATAATATAATTTACTCTATAAATAATCCTGAATAATATATGATCAAAACCTGAATCCCTTACCTTAGGATTGACTTCATTTACACATGTTAGAAAATCATTAAAAATAAATATAGATTAATTATAAACCATAATCATATGAATAAAAAAAATTATTTACCTATAACATTTTATCAGTGATTCATTAATAATTTTTATTATTATTAATATTTTAGGTGGTATCTGCTTAATTTTTCAGGTATGTTTTGGTACGTTAGTTTTGTTCCTATAACATCAATCATGGTACCGTAATATCCATATTTTTAATCATGATGAAAATATCATAAATAATAATTATATTAACATATTTATTCCTTCATAAAGTTAAGAGACAAAAAATGAATTGCATCATTCACGGAGATAGTAGTTTATACGTACGAATGAACGCTATTTACATTTTTCGAAAGATGGAATGAATTATAGGTAAATAATAAATCACATTTACACATTAATTATTATATCATAAATGTTATATATATTTGTTAAATAAATCCATATTACCAACCACATAAAATGAAAATGAAAAATACCGCATCTATTTGTTGAGGAGGTTTTCCATACATACACATTTATGATATTGTAGTTTTAAAATGGATTTAAATATGAGAAGTTTGATATTATATTATTATTCGAGAATAATTATTTTTCATAAATATCATATATAAATATTGAATCCATACTAATAACCATCCATGAATGATGGTTATAGAGTCTATTAATTTATCATAACAAAAATATGTCACATTCACTTAAAAATATCAATCACACATTAACTCACTAAAATTATATATCTTTTAATATTATTAAAATATATTTTTTACTAACATGAGAAATAATTTTTTTGGGGATTCATAAGAATTTAACGTTAATTTATTATTACAAAAAATTTTAAATAATTTTCTATAATTAAAATAATTTCATAAATCTCGTAATAGACACTTAAATCCATTCATAAATTTTTTTGTTACTTTTGGACACTAAAGAGATTTTTAAAACAAAGAAAAAGAATGTTCTAACTTTATTAAATTTAAATATTATATATGCTATTTCTATGGACAATATTTTCATAGAAATTTATTTTTTTCCCAAGGAGATAAGGGTAGAAATCCCATCATAAAATAATAATTATGATGAAAACATATGTCCTAGTCACATATTTTTAACATTGATTAACCGGATTTACCATTCATCACGACGAAAAATAATACCACAGTTACTATTCATATTGAAGAAAAAGAAAACGTGACTATTCACAAACTTTAAACCACCTTATTCCAAAAATAGAATAAATTTTAATTATATTATGTAACTATAAGTGTTTGAAATTAATTTTATAATTAAACACAAAATGAGATGATAATGACTTTTTAGATAAACCCATTTTTTCATAGAACTATGTTGATTATTAAAAATTTCATATGAAAATATTACATGAATATTAAAATAATTATTAAAAATAATATATATATATCATTAATATTATTAAAAAATATTGAATAATTTAATTTATAATGATAAAATAAATTATATAAAAAACATTTTTTTTAAAATATCTCTTTCACATTTAATTTATTCTTATTTTCATTTATAATTCCTCAATATCCAATAAATTAATTTTAGTAATGTATAAACCATATGTTTTATTATAATAAATATTTCATATTCATACTCATCAATCCTTAGTATAGGTGGTTGCTATCACTATGATTTTTTTAATAGTATCATATGGTTCATTTAAACTCAAAATTCAATGTAACGTATGCTATTGATGAAAATAAATAAAAATAACATGAATTAATTAATAAAATATATTGGTATTAAAGTTATTAAAATTCAATTCATTCTTATATTATAAAAATTCCATAAAATTGAAAGTATTTGTAAAATTTCTATTTTTTTATATTTACTTGAAAATCAAATATTTCTTAAAAATCCAAAAAATTCCCCCAAAGATACTTTTGATATTCTAAAACTGAAAGATAAATCCCTTAAATAAAATTATTAGAATTATATTAAAAATTAAATCTTTAAAATGAAAATAAACACCAAAACCACATTTATAAGAAAATTCACATTTTGAACATAAAATCTTCATAACTTTATATGATTTCGTTCTTATCATTCAAAATTTGGTACTTAATTCCTAAGAACTCATAAATAAATTTTTATAAAGGAAAATTTTCAAATATTATTTTATAATATGTGTACATCTTTTATAAATAACAATTAAATGAATTGAGTATAATATTATTATTTCTATAATTATATTTTGATAGTATATTTGGGTTTGTTTGTGCTTTGTATAGAATGCATGAGATGATATCTTAGATATTATATATAAATAAAAATATAGAGGTGTTTTATTCCTCCCTAACCAAAGAGACTTCATCAAAAAAAAATTTAATCTTTTTGAATCTATAAAAAAATATTGATATAATTTATCATGAATTTTTATTTGTAGGTTAAGACTAGGAAATTTTTTATTTTATAAATAAATATTTTTTAAACAATATGTGTACCCTTAAAGACCACCACTTGTGAATGCATCACCAAAAGAGTATATTGAGAGTAAAATGAATCTTTTTAAAAAAATAATTGATTATCTCACACTACATGATCTTGAGAAAGAAAATATGCATACTATATTTCATTATATTCAATATATGGTATTTCATCACTCTGTTGTATTTAAATCAGTTTTATCTCTGACATTCATCAAATTTTTAAATAATTATTTTGAAAGATCAATTGTTTTCAAGCCTATAGAACTAAAACAAACTCTTAATAGATCCTTAAATCCAATAACATTTGGTTATCTTCACTGTATGTAATATTTTTGGACCATTGATTCATTATAATTTTATAAATTTAGTAAAAAAAGGTTATGATAAGTAAAAATAATTCTAAAAGGCTATTAAATGAAGGAGTGATATTTGAATTTACAAAATCTCAATAATAACACTCAAGATTCAACAAAATAAAATAAATTTGAATAAATTATTGTCATATATACAAAAAAATTAACTAATTTTTATCTTTTTTAAAAATTCATAATGACCCTAAATGTTATATAGTTATGTTAGGTAATTCCTTATAATATAAAATTAATAAAATATTTCTTACGTAGAGAAAATATTACCAAGAAATGAAAAATATAAAATCAACAATTTATACATACCAAATTTCTTAACTAACTCCATTTCTATTATAGTATTATAAATGATTGAAAAATTATTTTCAGGATCTCTGTGTATATTATAGTATACCAAGTTCATATAAAAAAGGATACACTGAAATCATTAAATTTATAATCAGATTTTGGGGAATTTATTAGAATAGTTCACCATCTTTTTTGAGTTAAATATCTGGATATTAGTTATTAATCTCTTTTCATTATACTCATGAGCCTTATATCCTTTTTCTCCACACTTTTATGTAATTACTATTCCCTCTATTCAATTATAGGTTTGTTTCTTTTTACAGTAGGAGAATGTTGAAAGTTCTACTATGCCCTTACCCTAATTTGTTATGTTTCCTTCATTATGGTGCATAGATATCCTCTACTTATCTTTATTTCCATTTAAAAAATAAGTCCTATAGAATTATTTTTATATCATATTGGAAATTTAGACCATGTAATCATATGATGAAAATATTTTTGTAATTAATTCCCTTTTAAATCTTGATTTTCTAACAAAATAAATTTCCAATCACACAATATTGATTACATTTATTATTTTCAACATGACTTGATAATATTGTCTAGTTATCTTAATACACGTCGACACTTTGTTCTTTAGTTTTTATTAAAATTTAAAATTATCCTTTCATATAAGCCTATTGTTCTCAAGGAGAATATTTTTCAAATAATAGCACCTTAGAAGTTATCTATTACATACTTCGTATCTTCTCTTCACCATCATTATTCTGAATCAATGTTCGATATTGATCGTTATCTTTTTTTAAAATATGAAATTACAAAAAAAAATATTTACATCTCCTTATATCCCTATAATAGAAATATTGTTTCATGGGAATTGATCCATTTGTCAAATACCACAGAAATAGAAATTCCATTAATGGTTGGAGGATTTTCTATATTAATTGGTCCAACATTGTTACACTACTATGATATGCAATAGACTATTCCATATAAGGAAGTTTATTGTTCAAAACATATGATAACATCCCATGTATTTACATAATCTCTTTAATTACAAAACCATTCATATTGACTTATATTGGTGGGAAATTTCTATATTGACCATGCAAGTTAACATGATTTCCCTTCTATATTCTAGGAGACATCTCTAACTAATGGAAACAATATAGTGATATCATAATCAAGATTAATATATAAAAGGGTAATAAAAAACTAGATAAAGGAGACATTTCTAAAATATTCTATTTAATTTATCTTAATTCTTGTTATATCTACATACTTTTAAAATCGATTTCCCAAGGGCTATAATAAAATCACTCATATACCAAATGTAGAAACCCCCAATCCAGTTGCTCAAAGATAGATAATAATTTATTATATTTTTACATGATATAATGTATCCCATCCCGATAGATCAATTTGTTTAGAGGTATTGGAAAAAGTGATACATACATGACATTTATATTACATTAGAAATGAAATACACAATATGAATTTCTTTAAGCATACTTTAATGTCATTAAAATATCTCTTCATTATATCTTAGGGAAAATATTATAAAATAAACTATTGAGATATGAAAATTAGTTTGTATATGGTATAATTGAAGTTATAATGATCTACTAAGGGATTATAAATAGAGTAGGGTGGATAAAAAAACACATTTCATATAACTTACATATTTTTTTATTCAAACATGAATAACATCAACATAAAAATCAACTAAATAATAATAAAAGAATAATAAAATTAATAAAATTCATAATCCCTAACATTAATAATGTTATCCACAAGGCCTTATTTCATTATACAATGAATCTTACTATAAAGTCCTTATTCCAATATATCGTATAGGACATCCAGTCCCATTGATAATACATTGTTGTTATACATGCATGTATATAATGACTAATACAATTCTTGATTTTCTCATTGTGTTTATAGATACATAGAGGGGATATATATTACTCGGTCCACTTGAAACTAACATATGTCTTATTTCTTTTTGATACGGTGAATCTAGAATATAATAAATAATCAATATGATTTATCATTCAATAAACATGTATTTGAATCAAAAATATGAAACAATGAAATTAACTCTATAAATGAAATTTAAATCTTATTAAACATCCATATTTTCATATTATATATAATTTTTAGTATATAGTTTAGTCAATACTGAGGTAAATAATGATATATTACATATCGTTAGGGAACTGTGATTACCCACAGTGAATTAAATGATATTAAATGATAAATTAATAATGGATTTAAAGAGATCATCAATTCATTAAAAATAAAGGAATATAGTAAAAGAATTATTTTGAGAGATGTAGAAGAAAATGATACAAAATCCATAAAACTTAACATTACTTAATAATTTTAAATCTTAATTATAAATAAATATGTTAAAAATATTTCCCAATTTTTAATCCTTTGAACATAAAGCCTTCTAATTTGAATATAAATATAATAAATTTAAATAATAATGGGAAATTATTTTCCATATAATAAAATTATAATATACATAGGTAGATGAATAGTGATTACTATCCAAGGAGTCTGGAAAATCAATCCATGTTGTATATAATAAAAATTAAATTCACATCCATGTTTTATAAAAAGTCAGTAATGATGTTTTAGAAAAAATAAAAATGATTCCACTTAGATAGTAATTTATAATGAAAATGTTATTATAAAATTTTCCATACTAATCATTTAAATGTTGAAAAAAACATGAAAAAAAATATAATGAATATTGATATGGAGGAGAAAGATTCCTTACCAAAAAAGGGAAATAGGGTCGATTTTTCAAATGAACATTCATCAATTTTTGTGAGAATTAATAAGGGAAAATAGATAAAAACATGTAATGTGTTGTTATAAACATTGGACAATGTAATATATAGGATTTAGATAAAAAATAACATAAACTCTTCAAATATGAAATTGAACATATACAATTTTGAATAATAGTGACATTTTAAAGTAATCCCTTTTAAATTTAATTACTTTTGAATCAAAACACCTTAAAAGAAAAAACACAATTAAATGATTTAAATATCATTAAAAAAGATGAATTAATTAAATAATATGAAATAAGTGAACCATATACAGCACATATATGAAATTGGAAACAAAATAAAAAATGTTTAAATTGAGTGGAATCGAGATGAAGAAGCCTTGTTTTGAATTCCTTATTAATCAAAAATTTTATATCATCCTAAATAAAAAAAATGTAAATTTAGTAAATCCATTCAAAATAATTTTTCTCATAAATATTTAATTTTTTTCCTCAATTTTATATGATTTTGAAAACTAATCATTTTATAGTTCTTTCTTATATCATCTACTTCATGTTGTTTGATAAATTTCTCTTGAACTACTTTAGTATATTGACCATGGTTAAAGGTTTTGTGAAATAGTTGGATCATAATTATAATTTTTATAAGGTAAAAAATATATTTCTTATTCATTTTATATATTTTTAATGTAATCCATGACATGTGGTAATAAAAAAATGAATCACATCCTTCATGGAGGAGGTAAATTGTGCAAATGCACGATCGCATTTTGATTTCCCTAATACATGGAATAAAAAAAATTATATATTATATATTAATTAATAAAGAACATATGTGACATACATATCATATATTTTATTTAAAAATACCATTTTTACCATCCAATTTAAGGAATAATGAATAATGAGTCACGATAAAATGTTGAGATTATAGTCCAGACGTACCTACAAGAGATGTTATCATTTTACAAGGTATTGGATTGTATGAAGGAAGATAATATTTTTTAGATAATAAAAGTTATGAAAAAATTACTATATATTTATTTAATATATCATTATAACTATCCATGATATGTGTGGTTAAAAATGGCACACGTCGATTTATAGAGCCGGTAGTTTTCACTTATGCATGGGTGATGTGTTCATTTTCCATCTGATCGAGAATTGATAAATAATTATTGATCAATAAATCTAATAAAATTTTTGTATGTTTATGATGATAATTATATTATATTATAATGGTTTCCAAAATTTTATAGGCTATATAAAATCAAATAAATTTAATGGATATTTATAGGTTGGTTAACCCTTATTCCATATTTGGGAAACCTCATATGGATTGCACATTATGGCTAACTTATTTGTCTTTTAGAAAGAATAGATTTGTAATATGTGTCTAAATATTTTGAGAATATGTTTGCAAATTTATTTTTCATGATAAATATCTCATTATGCATGGTTTTGTGAGTGAATGAGAATTCTTTTTATAAGCGATGTTATTTAAAAACATTTAAATACATTACTATTTTTATATATTAATGTATTGATCATGTAAAGTGCATTAGAAATATCATAATTTATAATAAATTAATGTAATATTTTTTTTGACACCAAAAGATGATATTTGAGTATGTTTTTTTTATTTTTAAAATCAAATAATAAAACATTATTTGATATAAAATTTACATAAACTCATTTTGGGTTTATTCCCATAATATCAATTTAATGGCTTTGAGATTACAATGACTTAGAATAAATATTTTTTAACCATGACTAATCATTTATATTAATCACTTTAATTCTTATAACAATATTTTTCATCTAGAAAACATTAATTTTAATGTTTTGAAAATCATTTACACAAATTTTCTATGCCTTGTCAAAGCATTATATTACTGATGTGTAAGCGTTCAATGTAACCATACCATAAACAAAATTATAAATAAAAATTAATTCCACAAAATGAATTAATTAATATTTAAAAAAACAATTACCAATATTCAAAACTTCTTTTTATTCTTATTACAAAATATTATATATATTAAACGATGGAATGAGAAATTTTGTATTTATTCATTACATGCAATAATTTAAACGTTGGTATTAAAGGAAAATACAACATATTTTACAATAAAATAATATATAATTATTTTATTTTAAATAGAATGTTTTATTTAAATAAATTATTTCTTTTTAGATTAGTTTATATCACAAATCATAAACCCCATTTTATACATTTTATATTTTCCAAAGATAACTAACAATAAACATGATTGTTATTCATTATGATGAAAAACGAAATTGAAATTAGAAGTTAATTTTAAAAATATGACTCCAAATATATAATCAATTTTTTCAGATTAATTCTCCTAATCTTATAAGAATTAATTATTATATAATTTTTAAAAAACCCAATATAATCCATTTGTACAGAAAAACCCTCATTTTAAATTTAAAATTATTTTATACCAAATTATTATATAACAATGATTCTTACTTAAATAAATGGACTATGTTAAATTGATAATATTAAATCAGAAATATATATTCTATCTATATTATGGGATCTATAATCTTTTATTTCATTATTATACCATAATAATGTCATAATTGTGGCCATATTTAAAAATAATAATTTTTTTACTATATACCCAAATATAAACTATTTAAATAAATAAAAAATATGCACCATGATATAATATTGATATTATAAAATTGTGATTTAAATCCTTGTTACCATATCTAATTTCTAAATATTATAAATTTATCTATTAAATAAAAATATGCAACAAAACCATTATTAAAAAAATCATATTTTTAAACATTAATTATACTAAAAATTATATGACGTAATTATTGTCAATAAAAATTGAGTACATATTTTAGGGAAGATAATAAATAAATATTATTTTAAAAAAATTAGACATATTTATCATAATGGGATTACTGTTATTTTTTACCCTCCAATACGATGACATGTCAATAATGATCACATTTAGATAATACAATTTCAGTAATATATCATGGTTAATTTAAGATCATATTTGTGTGTATCATAATTCATATCATTCATAGTATTAATATAAAAACTCATTTTGTATATAGATGTCAATAAAAAGTATTATATTATCTAAATCATAATATTAAGCATACAAATAAACTTGTAAAAAAATTGTTTTATATGTTATATTGGACAATATTAATACTAATTTTATCAACACTAGAATTTTTATTTGTATAAAATTAATATGATAATTTTTTCATTATGTATAAATTATCTAAAGGAAATAATTTTATTTTTAGGAATTGAAATTTTACCTTTGTAAAAATTAATGTCAACGAAAAAATCAAAATAATTTAAAATAGAAAAATATAAGAGTAGAATGCTCCTAAACTAATTTATAGCATCTTAGAAAATTAATGTTTAAAGTTATTTGGACATTAAACCATATCATATTCCTTTTTTTCATTATTTTATCCACATTACCTATAAATAATGTTTTTTGTTTTATATTATAATAAAAATGTAATTCTTCTCTCATATAGAATGATTTGTTAATACCCAACTTCCCCCAACACCATACTCCACTATGATTCAACCCAAATATACGCAAATAATTATCTAAAACATAAATACCATATTATAGTATTATTTACTCCCAAAATTCATCTTCACAAATCTTTAATTTAAATTATAGAGTACTTCCAATGAGTATGGTAAAATTATCAACTACGGATATTATATTTATTTAATTTTCTTTATTATACTATTTCGCATGAATCTTAGCTAAATTGTACTAAATAATTACATAATTTCATAATTAACTGATATTTTATTATTTCTATTGGATTACCATTTTTTACCATCCACTCAACTACTTTAAAACCAAAAAATATAACTTGTGTTACATTTATGTTACTTTCTCCAAAATGGATGTGATATATTTTTAGTGAATACAATACATAGATGGTGAAAATGTTCATTTTAAAATTAAAATAATAATTTATAAATTATTATAAATATGAAAACAAAAACCAATTATTACATTCATTTTGTTGTAGGGAAAATGTGGAATGTGGGTTTTGTTTATGAACAGACTGCTTCCTCCATGTAGCAATAGAAATTATTTTTCAGCTAGACCATTATTATTTATCCAAATCTATTAAAATATGACCCAAAATAATATTTAAATCTAAAAAATATCAATATATATATATTAATCATATAATAACAATAGAAACACTTTCTTAACCACACTCACCCTTCGATTTTAACATCTTATTTTCTAGGTCTTTTTAACAGCCTATGTAAAAAATGATATAAATGTATAAAATTGATAAATAAGAAAACATAAATAAAATTAATATTGGAAATAAATGAGAAAAAATGATTGAATTCAGGTTCTAGAAATATTACATTAATATTTATCTTACTGTTAATATACAACTATCTCTTAAGTAAATACTTCTAAAACAATCATGCCACTGATTTTATCTCCAAGAACCATAACTAAAAGTCCTATGGAATTTAATTGGATGCTTTTGAGTCATAAAGAATAAATATATTATTACATTAAATAATCTGATAACTGTAAAATTTGTAGAAAATAATGGGTATCTATATCGACAATACAAATCTTGTGAAAAAAATTAAAATTTCAAACTTCTTATGAGGAAAATAAACTATAATTTACATACAAGAAAAAGTGTACTAATTAATTATAATTGTAGAATAAAAATACAATAAATATGAATAAATTTATGGAATATGTTATCATGATATTTATTTTTTATAGGATGTTATATATCATTCAACTATGACGGAATAAATGGTAAGTGGTTCCTCATGTAACATTAATTTCATTGAGACGTATTGAACATTCACCCCTTGTAATGTATTTTGAGGTGTATATACATCAATGTTGATGTTTTTTCATAATTACATGAAATTAAATTTATTTTAACATCTTCATCATGTTTATATTTCGTGGGTTCTATATTCAATAGATAACAATGATGTAAGGGTTTTCCTTTTACTCAACTTATTTTCAAAAGCCATATTTATTATTATTTGTATAATGTTCCACATGAATGATTTCTTCTAATAAATTTTGATATTATTATGAATTTACACTTTTTTGGTGAATAAAATAGATGGATATCCTTTTTTTATAAAATTATGTGATGTTAATAATAATTATAATCCTCTCTAAATGATCTTTTATCTTTTAAATCCTAGTTCACACTTCCACCAAATGTTCTCCTTCATTATTTGGATATTAAAAAATGTTCTATTTAAAATATGATTAAATTTCACATTACCTATTATAAAAATATATATTAATTACACTTTTTAGGTTGTGGGATATGATAAATTTATATTTAAAATATTAAAAATAATTCTATTTGATGAGATTACTTTTATTATCAACGCAATATTTCCATTGGAAACACTGTAGGATTTTTCAAGGATCCACTATTGATTATTATTTTTTAAAACTAAAAGAATTTAATGGTTCTTAATCTTCCTTATTTAAATTTTATTTTGAATATGACTAGTTACTTTTAACTTTCCAATTATGGTAAAAAGGTTTTTTAATAATTATTTTACAATTAATTTCATAAATATGAACATTCTTATTCAGAAATATTTATTTTAATTCTTAAAATGGTTTTCTAAAAGATATTATTGATAGTGATATTGAAAATAGGTGGAAAGATAATAGTATTTTTCAGAATTAAAATCATTAATTGAAAATAAAATTATTTATTTTTAAAGGGATTCTAAAGGCTTTTATATTTAAAAATATCTTAATCATTTTTAATGCCTTCTCGAGGAATGTTTACGAAAACAATTTCTCTGATAATATTTTTCATCTAGAAACATTTTCTCGTTTTTAAGTGTAAATTTCATAATAGTTTATAAATAAAAATATATTTATTCATAAGTAATTTTTTTAATGATTTTTCATGAATTACCAAAATTGGATTTTTTTTATTTTTTCATTGTGATTTGACTGATAATCATTGAAAATTTTGTTTTCATCTATGTCAATAACCTTTGATATTCCATATATTAAAAATATGCTATTTTATTATTATATCTTTATTGTTCTCTCTCTGAATGGTTTATAATTATAAGGTTTTAAGGATGTTTTCATCAATTCAATTTATTTCCCATATGTTAATTAAACTATGTTCTAATAATGGATGTCTTTATGATATTCAAATTCTATTTTATATTGTTTTAATTATATGACTTGGTGGGTCTATTAAATAAATCCTATTAATTAGTAATATATCATTATCTAAAATTATTACAAGATATTTCATCCAAAACCCATGGGTATATAGGTAGTAAACCCAATCCCAAGGATATACTGGTTGTAATCCCTAGCATAAGAAGGTATAAAGGTGGTTACGCCATGTCTTCTAGGTGATTATTTTCATAAAAGCATTCCTATAAACATGATTAATAGTATCATGTTTATGCCACACACATAATTGATATCATTATACCTATTATATGCTCCTATATATTATATTTATTTTTCCATGATTCTATTCTTTTATGATATAGTATATCATAGATCATTAATATTATATACACTTATATTGTGACTTATAAACAAATATTTTTTTCTGGGATCAATTTAATATGATATATATCCTATGACTATTTGTTAACATAATTATATTCTATCCATTGGATGACCTATCTATGAGGGTTTACCCTATGGATAAGTTGAGATCGCCCATATTTTTATGGTACCATTCCCTAGGTTATGAAGAAAAGTATAAACTTCGAGAAGTTTATTAGGGAGCCTACTATGTTATGATTATAGGTAGATGTTCTTACATATTACAAAATCAATTTAATATATACTTGATCCTTAAATACACTTAACCATTAAATATAGATATTTTTTTATTATACTGAGATATAATGATTAGATTATTGAAAAATATATATTTTGAGATTTGGAAATATGACATTATAACAATGATGCTATTTAAAAAGGAAAACATTTTCACCATACCTCACAGTGTTGGTATGGGGAAACTCAGTTGTAATGAAATAATAATAAATTATTTATATGGATTATTTTAATTAAATTTTGCATTTAGATTATAGAACATTAGTTAAACCCCTAAGGATGAGTATATGTATTTTATAATATTTTAATGTTTACAAATTGTGTGTTTTCCCCGAAATAGGAGACCTATCTTGATGTAAATAGTTGGATACAATATATAACATAGTGAATAGTGGGCTAATATCCATGAAAAGGCATGTTTGTTATTAACATGATATTCACCTGGTGAATAAAAAAGATTACAAACATAATAACTGGTTGGATAATCCTTGTGGATATGAATTATTGATTCACATAATATTTACTAACCATCATTAGTCATATAAATTGAATTTAAGGATGAAATATATCATATTTAGTTTGGAGATCCCAAATATGAATATAACCATGGAGAGTTGATAATGTAACTTTAAAAAAAAATTATTTTTCCCTTATATTTTTTATTTTTGTTTATAAAAATTATAATTTTTTACAAATTAAAAAAATGAACATACTTTTTGACTTATTAATATGAAAATAATATTTGGAAGAATTTTTTTTGTTTTTTGAGAGGGTTTTTTGCGGATTAATGAAACATTTTGATTTTTCAAATATTATCACATTTATGACATGATTTTAATAAAAGAATGATACAAATGTTATAAAATGTGTTTTATATGAAATATAAATATTTTTTATTAAAAATAATTTAGTTATAAATAAAATTTGAAATTTACAGTACCCATTTTTAACATTTTAGAAACCCATATAATATTTTACTTAAATAAAATCTCTTCTTTGGTTTGATTCTTTTAAGTGAGTGTCCAAAAGTGTGAATTCAGTTTGGATTGTTCTAGAGAAAATTAAACTTATATGGTTGATAATAAAATATTTAGTTTCATAAAAAACTATAAATAGCTATTTTTTCATAAATTTTTTTCAAAATAATAAACTTCTTCAAAATATTTTGCTTACCCGTTATGTGTTCTAATATTGATATTAAATTCTATCACCCTTCAAAATTTTATTTGATAACGTGGATTTAATATTTTTAATCATAATTTCAGAAATATTTTATAAGTTATATTTAATTTTCATTCATTAAACCCAAATTACATAGGTAAAAATTAGCTACAATTTTTAAAAAAAATCAAAAGTTAAAATCAATGTGGATTTTTTTAAAATATTCAAATAATGACATTTGTGAAATTAAATCTTGACCGTTTATTAACATTAAACCTTTACAAAATACATTGTTTTTTGCATTTTGATCCACTTTTCCTTCTAATAGGGACATAGAATTATATTATATTTCATTAATACCTCTCCGTTACATTATGAAATGATACATAACCTCTCCTATTATGTCACAGAAGAGGCCTTTTTTATTTGACCGAAATATGATAAAATAACACCCCTAAATTCATAGATATGTACTATAGGTCATGGTCTTCTCAAAATACCATATCTCAAAATCCCCAATCCAATTTGAAAAATATCTCATCTAAAAAGTAAGGAAACATTTCCAATTAACTCATTTTCAATATTTTTTCCATTATCGATTTTATATCTAATAAATATAATCCATAAATATCTAAATAATTAAATAATTATCATAATTTTAAATAAATATTATTATGTTTATTAGATAAGAATATTTAACCTTCACTTTAACCATTTGGAAAACAAAAACATTATTTGTGTTAGGTGTGGACTACTGCCACAATAAGTGAAAAGATCCTTTTATCATAACCTCATTACATGGGTAGTTAATATTAGAATTTTAATGAATAAATATGATATTTAAAATATTATTATAAATATTAAAATATAAATTAATTCCTTCCATCTTTATATTCTGTGAAAAATGAGAAAGTTGTTCATGGGTATAAGGGGACTACCACCTCAACAAAGAATGGAATTTGTTTTCTAATCTCGAAATTTATTATTCATACCATTATATTATAATATTATTAAAAATATAAATATATCCAAATAGTATCATAAAATTATTTTACTTATAATAAAATGGAAATGGATTCACTTTCATAAAAATACTCACCCATTGGTTTTAGCGTGTTCATAATTTGGGATGTTTCAACTACAAACATGAAAAATAATAGAAATATAAAACATGGTTGAATTTGAATACTTTTATATTGGTATTATTAGAAATAAATTATTCAAAAAATAGAATAGTTTTCTCGAAGCGCCATATAAACATTTGTCTTAATATTAATTTACCATCATTTGTTTGTTAAAAAAAATGCAGAAACAATCATGCCTCTGATTAAATCTAAAAAAAATTAATAAAAAACTATGGAATGAATTTGGAACTTTATATCATTATTAAACATATAATTAATTATATTATCATATATTGTAATTTTTTACATAATATAAAATATTGTGGACCGATATCAATATAACCATGCATGGGGAAAATAAATAAAATTAAAAACATATGATGATGAAAATAACCCATAAAAATGTAGTAAATGTGAAATAATTAATTATAATTTAATATAATAAATGATAGTATATAAGAATAAGTTTTTCATGTAAACTATTAACATTTTTTTTGAGATATATAGGATGTTATTGCAACTTATAATAATGTATATTAAAAAGAAATGGTTTTACTACCTAATTATTATTTATTTGATACATATACCATATTACCCACATTTTTTATATTCATTATCATAAAATAATTCCTATTAATCTCATTGAAATAAAAAATGAAATTAAGTAGATTAAAAAGCCTCTTAATTTCTATCTTTCTTGGAATTATGATTTCAATAGATTATAATGTTTTAATGGGGTTTTCATACCACATCTATTTTTTAAGTAATATTTTTCTTCATTCATTAAGGTTTAACAATATTTATTTACTATATTCTAATGAAATATTATAATTAATTTACTAATAATTTTATTGGAAATTACATATATGTATTTCATTCTAATTAACGGTCTAAAAAATTAAAAATAATTCTCATTCTATTAAAATGAGATATTTCCCTTCCATAACCAAGTTCATTATTTCAACCAATGCCCTAAATTCTAATTTTTAAATAAAAATAAGATATATTTTAATTAATTCTTAAATTTATGATTACCGCTTTTCAAATGAAGGATTTTTCACCCTATTTATGATGTTTTTTCAATAATAGGTTTACTAATATATTAAAAGTATATCCATTTCATGTTTGTATTTTTATCCCCAACTCAACAACTCTTATACAAAATATATTTGCCTTTTGAAGGATCAATTATTGGGTATTTAAAAAAATGAATTTTTTTACTTCACATTTGATAAAATATATTTATAACGATCCCTATAACTTCGTATTTTATGCATATATTATGAAAATTTTGAAAACATATTTCACAGGATCTTTTACCATTACGACTATAATTGTTTATAAAGATTCGATTTCATGTTTTGGATTAGATTAACAAAATATATTAATAATTAATAATTTTTTTATGAAAATTAAGCATTATTATATTATTCAAAATTTATTGATTGATTTTATATTGAAATTTTTGATTTAAAATTTTATTTTAAATGTTCTTTATTTTTGAAGAAGACTTTACGATTTTCTATGTCAATAAAGTACATTTTAAAACACTTCCCTTTTATAATATATGTTTTATAAAAACCATTTCGGTTTTAAGGGATAATTTTTAAAATGATTTATAAAAAAACATTGTTTTAACGAAATCATTTGTGAGGAGTATTTAACATCTTTTAAAAATGATATTTATTTTTTTCATTCATAGTGAAATATCTAATAATATTTATAAAGGTTGTTTTTATCTATGTTAATATCCTTTGATGTTATTTGTGTTATACATGGGATATGTCCTTATTACACCAGCCATCGTCTTTATCCAAATACTTTCTGATGATTGTTGTTTAAGAACATTTTTATGGAACACATTTCCTTCCCATATGTTATTTATAAAACGATGAAGTGATGAATGTATTTATGACAATATACCAGGATAATGAATGGATTTAATTATATGATAGGATGGTTCTGTTAAATCCATCTAATTAATTACTAATATTTTATGATCTAATATTTGTATTAGATAGGTTAATCTAATACCCCTGATACATTGTTCGTAAGACTAATCCAATGATTTAAATGGATTAATGCTCATTCCCAAGGGTACATGGGTGGAAATCACAATCCCAAGAAGTTACACATGTCGTTATCTGAAGCCTAATATGTGATAATTTTTTGGGTGAATAACTGTCATTTTATTTCTATGTTTATGTCTATTTCACACTCTAATGTTATATTATATTTCTTATGTTATGAACTCTTGGATCATGTCTATTATCTCATGATTCCATTCTCTTATTCCATAGTATATGTTATATTATTAATATAAAATGTCATTCTATCAAGACTAATGGGGAACTTTTATTATCACAAGATCCTTTTAATAATATATTTCACCTCTACTCATTTCTTCTTATAAGATTTTTATATAACCCGTTAACTAAATATTGATTATTTTTCACAAACTAAGCATTTTAACTCATCAATTTTATTATATTTCTATTCCATAAGTGATGAAGATGAGTATAAATAATAAAGATTATATAAGGGAGCCTGTTGTGATTCAATTATTGACAAAATTTTACATGTATCATACAATAATATTCTTATATAGATGATCAATATAGACACTAATCCTTCCGTTCTTGGTATAGTGTGATTATTATGATATTTAATGTTTAAATTATTGAAAAATATGCATGTTTATCTTTGTGCATCTCATATTGTTTCAAATTTAGTGTTTACAAAATTTTTAATTAGAATAATACCCTAGAGTATGGGTATAGGCCTCCTCAACACATTATATATAACTAAAAACATACTTTGTTTTCTTATATGTATACTTTTCCCCTAAGGTTTAACTATTTTAAACTGATCCAAATTCAATAATAATAATAATAAATTTCTTAAATACTAACTAATGTGACCCAAGCTGTAATATAAATATATTTTACGTAATATTCATAATTTGTTACATACCAAAAAGATCTCAAAATCCTCAAAAACCAATTGTTTTTTGGATTTTTAGATAGGCATCACAAACATATTATTACAATTTCTTGATTCAAAATATCCCAATAACATCTCTAAATTAAAAAAATCTTATAGAATAATTCCTACAAATAATATCCTAGTGATGTGGAAAAAATATCTTAGATTAAATTCTTAACATGTTTACACCTGTATACACATCCTAAATTCCTAGATAATAAAAATATGAGAAAACATGATAATAATAAATAATCATAACCCATGATAGAACAACCTAGATCAAATCATGCTATCGGAGGATCAGTGATGGAATATCATCGATGAATAAAATATATTATATGGACTCGAAACATGTTAGAATTACCCCAAACCATGGAATGATTATGTTGGAATGTGTCCCAAAATACAAATATTGACAAATCATAATCCTAGAAACCAGATAATGTATCAAGGATATCTGTTAAGACTATCAAAATATATTAGATTAATAATAACTACCAGTTCCCCCAAAACATTGTGGACCCTCATACACAACATATTTTTCATATTGGATCAGGTATCAAAACCATTTTCCCAAAATCATCTCAATATATATAAACAATTACTAATTAATTTTAGAGCTCTATAGGATCCACCCATCACATAATTATATATCATACATATTTCTACAACATTAAATCAATCATACATTTTTTCATAAAAAACCCATGGGAAAATTGAGTTTTATATCATTTCGAAATGTTGTCACTTTTGAAGGGGTCAAAAGAAGACATTGAAACCTATAATATTTTATGAATTCTAAATAGTTATACTTTTAAATGAAATATTTTTAATTATAATATATTTTTTGAGATAGATGATAATTCATTTGTTAAAAATGAAATGATGTTCCTTTTTAATATTTTTCTGTATTTATAGGTAAAACCCACATTGATAAAAATGTTGTATAACATCCATTTGAAAAGTTATAATGGGAAATGTGAATA
Source organism: Viscum album (assembly GCA_963277665.1). NCBI lineage: Eukaryota > Viridiplantae > Streptophyta > Magnoliopsida > Santalales > Viscaceae > Viscum > Viscum album. The sequence goes on from OY728166.1 coordinate 245,223,868, forward strand.
TAAAATAAGATAATATATATTTATCCTTAAAAATAATAAAGTATATTAGTTTTTGGAATGAAATAATATTTACGTCAAAAATATCAATTAAAGGTTATTGGGAATTATTCAGGATAACATCAGAAAAATAAATCAAGGATGAATACATATTGTGAAGATGTAAATCCCCAATAAATATTGTGTAAGTACATTATAAAATTACCATAGGATATAATAAATCAATCAATTAAGATCATAATCAATGTAATTATTATGACTTATAGAAAGGATATGAGTTAAGAAAATTCTATACCATAGTCTCATTTAATTCCTTCCCATTTTCACCTCCTATAAAATAAAATGACATTTATTAATAAAATTAATGATGAATTTAGTCATATTCTTTTATTCATTATATATTAGTTATAATAATCATAAAATATTTCATAAAATATCATATTAAATCATAATTTCTTGATGAAGAGATCTATTTTAAATTATCTTTATTCTTTTGATTTCTTAATTTTGAATAATTGTAATTTATTATTTTTTAAATGATATTACGAATATAAAAATACATTAAATTTCTTATTTTAATAATATAATATAAAATAACCAGACTTTTGGCTAGGGATAATTCTGGCATTGGAAATTCCCTCACATAAAATGAAATGATCCATTACCGAGACAAGGGAAAAAGAGCGGGATATAATATATATTTTAGAATGAGTAAAAATAGTTATATTAGTATAATTATAACATTAATATATTATATAATTATACAATAAATATTTAGGAAAATTAGTAAAATAATTTGATTGTGGGAGTACATAATAGAAGAGAGAAAACACTGATCAAATAATAAATGAAGTTACCTCTTCATTGAAGATTTTAACCTTTTTTATATCATTTATGGATTAGGGTTAGGATCGATAATAAGTTAACAAATTAATATAAGATACATTGGAATGTGTAAATCGGAATTTCATAGGTTTTTAGAAGATCGTGTCTAGTGGTTTTCCATGGAAATGGAGAGGGGGTATTTATAATTGAGGAGATGGGTGTTTGGGGTTAAAATATTGATTATTTTAAAATTTATGATGATGACTATTTTTAAGAGATAATATTTCAATTTATTATTAAAAAAATGATGTATCATTAAAATTATAACCATTAAAAAACAAAATTGAACCATTGTACTACATCATTAAAAATAAATATTCATAAATATTTTTTATTTGAATAAAATAGAATGTTAGCTTCAAGATATCTATAATATGATAATATATTTAAGTAATTATTTTAATAATAATTATTTTAAACATCAATTTTTTTTAATAAATATATTTCATAATTTATAAAATCATACAAGGATCACAATGATTTTATTAATTTTCTTGTATTCATATAACCTTAATTTTTACTGTTCACTATACTATCGTCTTTTTTACAGTAACTCAAAAAATTCCCTTGAATATAATTTTAGAAGGTTCATTGAAAATATAATTAAATTTTCTTTTATTAAATTTATAAAATTTAGGAATTTATATTTTCAATTAAATTATATAATGAAATGGAAGTTTATTTCAATAGAATAAAAACCATTTCTTTTCTTATGAGTGATTTTGTAACACCCCAGGTAAATAACGAATATGAAATTTTCATATTTATCCATATTTGTGAATAAAATATTAATATGACTTTAAAGGGGACACTATGCTCGATGGCATACCCAACACGCAACAACGAGTTTCTTGGGAATCTTACGTTGCACTTTAATAATAAAATAATATTATTTCAAATGGTAGTTAACATGTAGCCGTTGTATTGGCAGGAATGGATAGAAATAACTAAAATATGATTATATATGTTTTTTAATGTTTTTACATTTATCCAAAAAAAGCTAAAGGCTTAAAATACGGAAAGAATTCAATTTTAGGCGTATATGCCCTAGTTTTCACTAAAGGTTCACTTATCGCCTTTTAATGGAGAACTATCATTAAATATAGTTTTGTTCACTCTTAAACATTCTTTTGGACCAAATAAAACTCGTATTAAGAATCGGGACATCAAATTTTACTTTGTGTAATTTTTTGGAATTTTTCTGATAAAGTTCATTTTTTTAATGAATAGTGTAGAATGTTGTGTTTTAATTCAAAACCTCTTTTTAATCTAATTTATTTATATGATTAGATAATATTTTTAATTGGTTTTTAAGTGAAATTAGAAAATATTTTTACCATTAAATCCAATAGTGGTCGTTGAAATTAATTTCACTTTGAAATCAGACTTAAACTAGTGTCAATCTTTTGATTCTTATTGTTTCACAAAAACACGCTATTTGCTCTGACAGCGGGAATTAATTATTAAATTAATTAATGCAACTTATATGTTGTGAATTTTGTAAAATGGACTTCATTTTTTAATTCGGAATATCAAATATAGCTTAGGGTGAATTTTTGAGATTTTTCTGAAAAACTTCAATTTTTGATGAATAGTGAAACCACTAAGTGGTACTTATAAAAACTGATTTTTCGTTTAAATGAAATTTTACCACTTATGTGTTTTGAATTTCAAAAATCCGACATACATGGTTGTCATTAAGAAGTAAAATGTGGTTCAATGGGATAAATATAATTTTTTGGTGAATAGTAACTTATTAAGTTTTTAATCGCGATTAGTGGTAATTAGTGTAGTTTAAGGTAAAAATAATGCTTTAATAAAATGAAATGAACTTGACACATGTCCTAACCTCATTGGATGTGTAATGGGCGACCAATACAAGACATGGGTCAACTTGGGGACCCCTGGAGGCTCTTTGGTTGGGAAATGCCATAAATAACTTTTTATTTAATGTAAAAGTAAAAATGACACAAACATGATATGTTTTACTAAAACAATTTTTAAGTGGGGTTATACAAGTCATATTTTTGATTATAAATAGTCATTGGAAAGATAAAAAGATTTACTAAATCATAGTAATTTTTTTATAATTTTTAGGCATTAAATAAATTAAATTATTTATGACATAATAATGATGCAGCGATGACATCATTATTTGACGATTTAAATAAAATTGAAATATAATGTAATATCTATGAACTACACATGTCCAAAACCAATTGGATGAGTGGATTTCGAAGACTTATCACCTTATCCACGAATTATATCAATGTGGGACCTTTTAAAACCTAAACACATTTTCAAATAAAGTAATATTTCTTACTTTCCAAAAGTGCCCCTCCTCTCCTCTTATAAAAGGCCCCCACCTCTACCTCATTTCACACACTCTTCAAGCCTTTGGCTCGGCCATCCCCTACCCATTTACTCTCTCCACATCCCTATAATCATCCTAGAGTATTCCCTTTGGGAATAATCCTTTCAAAGTAAGCCTTTAGGCTCAAATCAAAAGGAGTTACACTTTTAAAGGTAATTCATTCTCTCATGTTCATTTGTTTTATTTTGCTTCTCCAACCCCCTAAACTATTTTTATTTACTTCTCTTGTAACAACACAAGTATCTTCAATATACTAGGATGTTGTTATAATATGTATTCATGCTAAACTATCACACAACTACATCAAATGGTTAAATAACATACGGTTTCCGTTGATGGCAAAATTCTGCCTCCCGAAACGATGATTGTTCAATACTCATTTAACACCTTCAAAGGTGGCCATTATGATGTCACTATTTTTATATATGATATATAATATGTTTATTTTTTACTTATGCTTCTGTATTTTTCATTTGTGTCTTACCTTTATGGCTTCCATTATGGGTATACGCGATATCTTCATTTTAGGAAGTGCGGACTACCGCCCCCTCAAAGTGATGTGATTCGTTAATGCCATACGTGGGACGTTTAAAGGATGGATTTAATGTTATTATATATTATGTTATACTGGAATTATTATATACCTCTATATAATTATTATTTCATTCCATTAAAGTATGAGATAGAAATGAAAGTAGTGTTCATGCGTACGTACGGCTTACCGTCTCCATGAACGGTGCATTTCATTTCTTATCCCCAAATGTACTGTACTATTAAAATTACATGTATATAATTGATATATATAATGAATGATATATCTAAATGATGAATATAATTCTGGAATTAAAATATACATACCTCTCATTTAGTTTTAATTCCATTAATATGACAAAGAAATGAAAGTAGCATTCATGCGTACGTACGGCTTACCGTCTCCATGAACGGTGAATTTCATTTCGTACCTCTAAATGATTATGTAATGTTATAAATGAATGAATTTACTGGATATATATGACATATATGATATCTACATCATGAATACAATTCTGGATATAATAAACATTTGGCCACACGAACAACATGTAATTGTAAGAAGTCCACTTTCGACTTAAGAACCAAATATCAGCAAAACAAATATTATTAACTTAAATGATTACATAATGTTTATGACATGTTAATAAGTGATATAAAAGGAAAAATGAACTTGAAAAAGGTTCTTAAGGAAGTAGAAATTAACTCAAGTTTATTATTCAGGACGTTAAAGAATGATCGAGTCAAGTCGGACCCGAGGTAAGGGATCCTACAACTCTCTTTCTTTTTAAGTACACTCTTTTATGTCATTTCTTTTAAGCACATCTTTCTTATGATTGGGATGTTCTTTTATATTACTCCTACTGTAATTTTTATGTTCATGTGATGAGATACCCTATTCTCTCTCATCAATCCATTTTGGATGTTTTGAGTGGCGCCGTTAGGCTGCCGAACTTTCGTAAGAGATCTAACCTCTCTCTTTCTTTTTAAGTACTCTCCTTTATGTCACATCTTTTAAACTCCTCCTTGCAATGTTGGGGGATTTTATTTTATATTCCACTTGCTGTAAATTCTATTGTAATATGATGGGATAATCTATTTTATCTCATCAATCCATATTCGGAAGTTTTATGTGGCGCCGTTAGGCTGCTGAGTTTTCGTAAGGGATTTTTCATCTCACTTTTGTTCCCGTGAGATTTATGCTTCATTTGCCACAAATTCCATTGAGTGGTGTATGTACTGCCCATTATTCTACTCTTTGTGTAGTATACTTTCGTTTTTGAGTATTTACATCAATGACCTATTGTCTTTCTTCATGGGGTGTATGTTTTGAAAGATACCCAGGTCGGTAAGGGAACCTTTCACCCTCCTCTTTTTTAAAAGACTTCTTTTATTGGGTCTTTTAATTTACATATGTTTCTGTTGGGATATGTTCTCATACATCCTTATTGAAGTAAATTTTATGTCCAAGTGATGAGATACACTTTTTATCTCTCATCAACTCATTTTGATGTGATGCCGTTAGGCTGTCAAGGGAACTTTTTAACCCAATTTCGATTTCTTTGGGTTCAACTTGTAGTCATTGAATATGTCATCCATTGAGTATGTGTGAATGACCTTTTATTGTTTTACACTTAATATCCACTTATATTGGGTGTATATATATTTTTCACACATATTTTTGAGATTTATTTGTCCTTAATTTTAAGGATACCTTCTTTATAAGAGATTTCATCACATTTGACATTTCTGTTGAGGGTTCATTGTTGTTATGCACCAATTCACTCTTATATGGTGTATATACTGTCCTTTGGAGTATTATATAATGAATCATTTTATTCTCATGATATTATAAAGTTCTGACTAAATGTTATTCATCGATTATTGTATTCAAGTGTCTATAATTTTGGTAAAACCCCTTAAACCAAAATATCGTTTTAAATGTTTTAATTATTTGTTCTTATTAATATCCATGTTTTCAAAATGGTTTTAAGGATTTATTTATATGGATATTAATGGTTTAAAATGTTAAAAGCTTCAAGGTGGTATGGGACACTTTGATTCAAAAATATCTTTATTAAATGTTTTAAATGGTTTTGGAAATGGTTTCTTTTTGAATGGATTCATTATTTCAATATCCTAAAATGTTATATTGTGATTGAAATGTGGAAATGTTATGTTTCCTTTATTCATGTTTATGTGATACGATTATGTTATGGTTCTTGGGCATTGTTATGAAGAACGGGTGGTTCCGTGATAAACTATGGGCGGGTGAGCCCGATATAGCTCTCCAATGCATTGGGTAACGCGAAGGAGTGAAACGTTAAGGTTTCTCCGAAGAGATTTAGGGAATATACTGTGATGGGTATTCCAAACGTAACCAAGAGGGTTACTCCCTACGTAAGAATGTTATGAATGCCTCAAGTTACCTTTATGTCTTACGTTTTCTATGATTTATTCATGATTTGATATGCCTATATTTTATGGAAAAAGTATGATTTCATTCTTATGTATATAAGAACTCATGTTTCCTTTCCATATTTTTATAACCCTTAATGAGCTTTTTATGCTCATCCCAAGTTTTTGAAATGTTTTTCACAGGTAAAGGGAAAGGTACATGATGTGATGATAGTGTCGAGGATGTGTCAAGAGAGAATCCATGTTTCATTTTAAATATGTTTCCGTTGATGGGAAGAATGAATACTGTCTTTTATGTAACCACTTTGTTTAAATGTGGAATGTAATGCATGTTTCAGGATCTAATTCTCTAAAACTCTAAACCTGAAAAGATCCTCAATGTGTAATCTTGTAATAACTCAAGATTAAGTATGGTTTAAGGCTGGGGCCTTATAGTTGGTATCAAAGGTCGGTTTAGATAACTTTAGAGGATAGGGTATTCTTTAAGCATAAGTGACATTACCATAATGGTTAGGATTTCAGAAAGAGTCCTAGTTTTAGATAAAGTGAATGAGTAAGTATATCTTAGTGTTTATCTTACTCATTAGTACATGATGGTTTTGTTGATATACTCACACTGACATTTCTGTTTTTAGTGAATGGCTAGATCTCGCAGGCACCAAAGTGACAATTGGATTGAAGGAAACTGTGGTGGATCTATGATTAAGATACTAGGTAAAATGGAGGATTCAATGAGGAAACTCATGGTTTTTCTAAACCAACTATCAAGGAGTCATGATCAACCACTTCAACCTTGGTGAGTTCTCTAGTGCATCATATACGAGATGGCCAACTCGATGTGGAAATTCAGGTAATAATTATTAAGGTAACCATTAGGGTTTATATGATCCTTACTTTTGAGGTAAGTATGGGTTATTATATGTTCTGATGGAAAATGAAAGGCATGAGATAAACATGAGGTTAAAATATGTTATGATCATCTTTGAAGATTTTATCTCATTTTGGGGAATGTTTTAAGAATTATATAGTTTTGAAAAAATGACAACACGCAGACCGTGTGACAACCCGTTGCGTCGGACAAAGATGCGGGAATCAAACCCACAACCAATGTACGACTGGTATTTATCGCCTACCACTGGACTACGTGAAGCCCCTGGTTAGTTTGACTGATTCTTTTTAGTTATATGATTTTTTGAATTAAGAGTAAGTTGATTTTGGAGGATATGTGATTAGGATAATGACTTTTCAATGTGAGACTTTAGGAGCAACTGATGTTGTTTGGAGATAAATGTTACGATTTAACTTGGAAGACTATGTGACTAAATCCTTCAAATATTTGGGTTTCGATATTATATTGGTTTACTTTGAAGAATTTTATGGACAAATTGTTTATCGGATGGTCCTCGTTGAACTTTGGGTTTTGTTGGACAAATTTTGGAGATTAAGAATAGATTTTCTTTTTATAAGGGGTTATCCTTTTCTGGATTATCTGATCTTGTACTAACCTTTTTGGTTTTGGTTTTGGTTAAAGCCTAAAAACATGGGATGTATATAGTTCTCTTTTGGGGATTAGGTGATTCTCTAGAAATTGATTATAGTACTCTTAATGCGAAAAAGTCTCCCTAAATACTCGTCTTTTGGAAAAAATATGAGTTTGACTAAGGAATCTAGTTAAAGTTGAAAGTCAACATGATAAGGGATTATGCTTCCTTATGAATAAATTCCTCAATAAAAAGTAACTTAAAACAAAAATGTTTTCTATTAACTTTTCCTACTGGGGAATCGTATACCGTTTAACCCATCACAAGTTTGTGATTTTCTTGTGGTTGACTTTCTCCTAAACATGTTTTCTATCACTCTCCATCAGAACATGACCCTATGTTTTCTCTTCCATGTCCATGTTTTCCTACATGGAATCCTAGTATGGGTTAACTCAGGTGACCTCTGTACTTATCTTCCTTTATTTTAAAGTGATTGTTTTACCGACTCTTGTTCCGATGTGGGACTTTCAAGGATGTTTCCAAGCTCAATTTTAAAATTGTGAGGACGCAATTCCCAAAAGGGGGGAAGGATGTAACACCCCTGGTAAATAAAGAATATGACATTTTCATATTTATCCATATTTGTGAATAAAATATTAATATGACTTTAAAGGGGACACTATGCTCGATGGCATACCCAACACGCAACAACGAGTTTCTTGGGAATCTTACATTGCACTCTAATAATAAAATAATATTATTTCAAATGGTAGTTAACATGTAGCCGTTGTATTGGCGGGAATGGATATAAATAACTAAAATATGATTATATATGTTTTTTAATGTTTTTACATTTATCCAATAAAATCTAAAGGCTTAAAATATGGAAAGAATTCAATTTTAGGCGTATATGCCCTAGTTTTCACTAAAGGTTCACTTATCACCTTTTAATGGAGAACTGTCATTAAATATAGTTTTGTTCACTCTTAATCATTCTTTTGGACCAAATAAAACTCTTATTAAGAATCGGGACATCAAATTTTACTTTGTGTAATATTTTGGTATTTTTCCGATAAAGTTCATTTTTTTAATGAATAGTGTAGAATGTTGTGTTTTAATTCAAAACCTCTTTTTAATATAATTTATTTATATGATTATATAATATTTTGAATTGGGTTTTAAGTGAAATTAGAAAATATTTTTACCATTAAATCCAATAGTGGTCGTTGGAATTAATTTCACTTTGAAATCAGACTTAAACTAGTGTCAATCTTTTGATTCTTATTGTTCCATAAAAACACTCTATTTTCTCTGACAGCGGGAATTAATTATTAAATTAATTAATGCAACTTATATGTTGTGAATTTTGTAAAATGGACTTCATTTTTGAATTCGGAATATCAAATATAGCTTAGGGTGAATTTTTGAGATTTTTCTGAAAAACTTCAATTTTTGATGAATAGTGAAACCACTAAGTGGTACTTAGAAAAACTGATTTTTCGTTTAAATGAAATTTTACCACTTCTGTGTTTTGAATTTCAAAAATCCGAAATACATGGTTGTCATTAAGAAGTAAAATTTGGTTCAATGAGATAAATATAATTTTTTGGTGAATAGTAATTTATTAAGTTTTTAATCGCGATTAGTGGTAATTAGTGTAGTTTAAGGTAAAAATAATGCTTTAATAAAATGAAATGAACTTGACACATGTCCTAACCTCATTGGATGTGTAATGGACGACCAAGACAAGCCATGGGTCAACTTGGGGACCCCATGGAGACACTTTGGTTGGGAAATGGCATAAATAACTTTTTATTTAATGTAAAAGTAAAAATGACACAAACATGATATGTTTTACTAAAACAATTATTAAGTGGGGTTATACAAGTCATCTTTTTAATTATAAATAGTAATTGGAAAGCTAAAAAGATTTCGTACATCATAGTAATTTTTTTATAATTTTTAGACATTAAATAAATTAAATTATTTATGACATAAAAATGATGCAGCGATGACATCATTATTTGACGATTTAAATAAAATGGAAATATAATGTAAAATCTATGAACTACACATTTCCAAAACAAATTGGATGAGTGGATTTAGAAGCCTTATCACCTTATCCAGGAATTATATCAATTTGGGACCTTTTAAAACCGAAACACATTTTCAAATAAAGTAATATTTCTTACATTCCAAAAGTGCCCCTCCTCTCCTCTTATAAAAGGCCCCCACCTCTACCTCATTTCACACACTCTTCAAGCCTTTGGCTCGGCCAACCCCTGCCCGTTTACTCTCTCCACATCCCTCTCCTCATCCTAGAGTATTCCCTTTGGGCAGAATCCTTTCAAAGTAAGCCTTTAGGCTCAAATCAAAAGGAGTTACACTTTTAAAGGTAATTCATTCTCTCATGTTCATTTGTTTTATTTTGCTTTTCCAACCCCCTAAACTCTTTTTATTTACTTCACTTGTAACAACACCAGTATATTCAATATACTAGGATGTTGTTATAAGATTTATTAATGCTACACTATCACACAACTACATCAAATGGTTAAAGAACATACGGTTTCCGTGGATGGCGAAATTCTGCCTCCCGAAACGATGATTGTTCAATACTCATTTAACACCTTCAAAGGTGTCCATTATGATGTCACTATTTTTATATATGATATATAATATGTTTATGTTTTACTTATGCTTCTGTATTTTTCATTTTTGTCTTACCTTTATGGCTTCCATTATGGGTATACGCGATATCTTCATTTTAGGAAGTGCGGACTACCGCCCCCTCAAAGTGATGTGATTCGTTAATGCCATACGTGGGACGTTTAAAGGATGTATTTAATGTTATTATATATGATTTTATACTGGAATTATTATATACCTCTATATAATTATTATTTCTTTCCATTAAAGTATGATATAGAAATGAAAGTAGCGTTCATGCGTACGTACGGCTTACCGTGTCCATGAACGGTGCATTTCATTTCTTATCCCCAAATGTAATGTACTATTAAAATTACATGTATATAATTGATATATATAATGAATGATATATCTAAATGATTAATATAATTCTGGAATTAAAATATACATACCTCTCATTTAGTTTTAATTCCATTAATATGACAAAGAAATGAAAGTAGCATTCATGCGTACGTACGGCTTACCGTCTCCATGAACTGTGCATTTCATTTCTTACCTCTAAATGATTATGTAATGTTATAAATGAATTCATGTACTGGATATATATGACATATATGATATCTACATCATGAATAAAATTCTGGATATAATAAACATTTGGCCACACGAACAACATGTAATTGTAAGAAGTCCACTTTCGACTTAAGAACCAAATATCGGTAAAACAAATATTATTAACTTAAATGATTAAATAATGTTTATGACATGTAAATAAGTGATATAAAATGAATAATGAACTTTAAAAAGGTTCTTAAGGAAGTAGAAATTAACTCAAGTTTATTATTCAGGACGTTAAAGAACGATCGAGTCAAGTCGGACCCGAGGTAAGGGATCCTACAACTCTCTTTCTTTTTAAGTACACTCTTTTATGTCATTTCTTTTAAGCTCATATTTCTTATGATTGGGATGTTCTTTTATATTAATACTACTGTAATTTTTATGTTCATGTGATGAGAGACCCTATTCTCTCTCATAAATCCATTTTGGAAGTTTTGAGTGGCGCCGTTAGGCTGCCGAACTTTCGTAAGAGATCTAACCTCTCTCTTTCTTTTTAAGTACTCTCCTTTATGTCACTTCTTTTAAACTCCTACTTACAATGTTGGGGGATTTTCTTTTATATTACACTTTCTGTAAATTATATTGTAATATGATGGGATACTCTATTTGATATCATCAATCCATATTCGGAAGTTTTATGAGGCGCTGTTAGGCTGCTGAGTTTTCGTAAGGGATTTTTCATCTCACTTTTATTCCCGTGAGATTTATGCTACATTTGCCACAAATTCCATTGAGTGGTGTATGTACTGCCCATTATTCTACTCTTTGTGTAATATACTTTCGTTTTTGAGTATTTACATCAATGACCTATTGTCTTTCTTCATGGGGTGTATGTTTTGAAAGATACCCAAGTCGGTAAGGGAACCTTTCACCCTCCTCTTTTTTAAAAGACTTCTTTTATTGGGTCTTTTAATTTACATATTTTTCTGTTGGGATATGTTATCATACATCCTTATTGAAGTAAAGTTTATGTCCAAGTGATGAGATACACTTTTTATCTCTCATCAACTCATTTTGATGTGATGCCGTTAGGCTGTCAAGGGAACTTTTTAACCCAATTTCGATTTCTTTGGGTTCAACTTGTAGTCATTGAATATGTCATCCATTGAATATGTGTGAATGACATTTTATTGTTTTACACTTAATATCCACTTATATTGGGTGTATATATATTTGTCACACATATTTTTGAGATTTATTTGTCCTTAATTTTAAGGATACCTTCATTATAAGGGATTTCATCACATTTGACATTTCTATTGAGGGTTCATTGTTGTTATGCACCAATTCACTCTTATATGGTGTATATACTGTCCTTTGGAGTATTATGTCATGAATCCTTTTATTCTCATGATATTATAATGTTCTTACTAAATGTTATTCCTCAATTATTGTATTCAAGTGTCTCTAATTTTGGTAAAACCCCTTTAACCAAAATATCGTTTTAAATGTTTTAATTATTTGTTCTTATTAATATCCATGTTTTCAAAATGGTTTTAAGGATTTATTTATATGGATATTAATGGTTTAAAATGTTAAAAGCTTCAAGGTGGTATGGGACACTTTTATTCAAAAATCTCTTTATTAAATGTTTTAAATGGTTTTGGAAATGGTTTCTTTTTGAATGGATTCATTAGTTCAATATCCTAAAATGTTATATTGTGATTGAAATGTGGAAATGTTATGTTTTCTTTATTCATGTTTATGTGATACGGTTATGTTATGGTTCTTGGGCATTGTTATGAAGAACGGGTGGTTCCGTGATAAACTAAGGGCGGGTGAGCCCGATATAGCTCTCCAATGCATTGGGTAACGCGAAGGAGTGAAACGTTAAGGTTTCTCCGAAGAGATTTAGGGAATATACTGTGATGGTTATTCCAAACGTAACCAAGAGGGTTACTCCCTACGTAAGAATGTTATGAATTCCTCAAGTTACCTTTATGTCTTATGTTTTCTATGATTTATTCATGATTTGATATGCCTATATTTTATGGGTAAAGTATGATTTCATTCTTATGTATATACGAACTCATGTTTCCTTTCCATATTTTTATAACACTTACTGAGCTTTTTAGGCTCATCCCAAGTTTTTGAAATGTTTTTCACAGGTCAAGGGAAAGGTACATGATGTGATGATAGTGTCGAGGATTTGTCAAGAAAGAATACATGTTTAATTTTAAATATGTTTCCGTTGATGGGAAGAATGAATACTGTCTTTTATGTAACCACTTTGTTTAAATGTGGAATGTAATGCAAGTTTCATGATGTAATTCTCTAAAACTCTAAACCTGAAAAGATCCTCAATGTGTAATCTTGTAATAACTCAAGATTAAGTATGGTTTAAGGCTGGGGACTTATAGATTTTATTTAGTTTTTCTATTTGGAATTCTTTATTAAATAATTCAAAATTAATTATGTATAGTTCTAATGTATATAAATTTTATGAAATTATTCTTTTAATTAAGTGAAAATTATTATTTAAATATAATTTTTAAAAAATTGTTTTACTGTATAAACATTTATATACTATGATAAAAATGATATATAAATTTAAATTTCACAAATCCCATAACAAAATTATCAAAATATTGTATCCAATTTTTTATAAAAAGAAACTCTAAATTTTTGGAATTAAATATTCAAATAAAAATAATAAATATAACATTGATTTGTTATAAATAAGATTACAAATAATATTTAAAAAAATATGTTTTGAATAATAAATATATATATATATTACTATGTTAACCATTAGATTAAAAATAAAAAAAAATAAAAATAAAAAAAAATTAGTGATAAAATTAAACTATATACGTAAAAATATTCCCAAATATAGTAAACTAGTAATTACTAATTTTTAAAATATTAAAAAATATATGTAGGAAAACACATGAGAGAGTGGTAGGTGTTGTGACCCAAGCTCACATTGATTGTGGGTTCTAGTCACACAACCTTTTTATATGTGACATGTGATAAACCAATATTTAGGATAAGTTTCTTGAAAAGTTTAATAAATAAAATACTATCAAGCATGAAAAAAACATCAAACTACAAACGTGATAAATATGTGTATAAACGTCTGTTTTATATTAAAATAACAATAATCTTTTCTGGTATAATTTTACAAAGTTTAATTTATAAAGAAATTAATTTTAAAAATGGGATGTTATGATTGGTGTTATGATATTGGATAGAGGAGGGGCTCAGGTTTTGTTGTTATATGTCTACCATCTATTTTTTTAATTTTTTATTCTACACTTGGTCATCTTGGTGGGTGATCCTTCTGATGTAAATATATATTTTCTAATGTTGATCATGTCATACATTTTTATATAAACTATAAATATAACATATTTCTAATTAATATAAAAGAACTATACTTCCATGCACCTACAATGTTGTTTTATGACTATTGAGTAATTTATAATTTATTTTATATTATTATAGAAAGTGTATAGACTCAACATATTGGTTATAGATTTTTACTATATGATAATAACCTCTATTGTATGAGGAGGAATTAATAAAGTCATGTGGTACCACTGCCCTATCCATTTTTCAACCAAGACCTATGTTGAGGAGCTACAAAAAAGTGTGAGAGTATTTTTTCATACAATTTTAAGACATAGTAGATGAAGTTACTACTTGTTGAAACTTTTTATGTACACCAATATTGGGCATCCCAGAAAACTATATAATGTAATCTTGAGAAACCACATATTTGTTATTGTTGTTATTATTTTTTATTAGTCATTAATTGATCATATATTTAATATTTTTATATTGATGATTTTATTTGTGGGTTTACTCTTCAACTAAGGTTTAATGTTGTGTGTGTTCAAGAAACATTATAGAAACATAAGGATAAATGATATGTGCCTTATTTCTTGGGTTGAGAATTTTTTTTAAAAATAATTAAAATAGTGTCTAGAGAGAAATTTTTTTATGAAAAAAATTAGGGATATCACTTTTGATGAATTAATACATTAATTATATGTCAATCAATATTCTATTCAAAAATATATTTCCGATGTACTGATTAATCAAATGAAACATATGGGCTTTATTGTGTTTTAAATTTATTATTGATATGATTGTCATGGGCATATAGTAGAAGATATCCCTTTAGTGGGGTTTTCTAGGTATTTGTTACATAGTGGTTTCAAGTAAGAGATTTATGTTAGACATGTGTATTTTCATTGTCTTAAGATGTTATCGGTAGTTGTGCAACCTCATTTGGGATGATATAGTATGTGTTTTCCATTGATTTGGAGATATGAATCTCTCTAGATTGATAAGGGTTTATAGTAGGATTTTTTAATGGTGATTCATATTTTCCAGTTGATTGTGTGTTGTTTGGTATGTTAGTTTAGTTGAATTTTCAGTTTCATAGGATAGTACACTATAGCATGTTGAGAGAATCCATGTGGTATTGTTGATGTATCTGTGTAATCTCTTTATGGATTCATAATGTAATAGAATGTATGCATATGTGGCTATAATGAATGGTTGGACTTAGATGTCTACTTGAGTGTGATTTTGGATTGTTTAGAAATGTTTGATGATAATTTATTATTGTGCTATTATATAATCATGATGAGTTAATTTTCATAATTTAAGATTTTTCATCATTATAAAAATATTTTATAAGAGGAATTATTTACCTGGATGTGTTCATTATTGTAAGTATCTTCCACATATTTGGAAACTTTGACTACAACCATATGAAGAGACCTGAAATGGAAATAGAATCTATCACTGAGTTCTATGATCTATCACATATTATTTTCATTAGTTAATGGAGAATTTTAGATACCAAGTATGGGTTATACAATATTTAGTTTTTTTGTGACAGTTTTTGAACTCTAAAAAGAGATGTTAGTCGAGATTCTGTTATTATAATTACAAGGAAAAGAATCTGAATTATGAAATTTCCTAGATCATAAATAATTGAAGGGGTGGTTTCAAGGATATAATTTTACCTACTCTTACATGAGAGGACTTTCTTATAGTTTTATAACTAAAATTGATTTAGTGCTTCATTGATTAGCAATAATAAGGGATTCAATAGCACAATTTTCTACAAAATTATAATGTTTTCCTCTGTTCATATCAACCCCAAATGGAAAATAATTTCTGAATCCACCCTACATTGAAAATTGGGTTTTGTACTAATTATAAGTATAATTATATTCATTTTCATTAATAACCTATTAAATGGAAATCAAGTAGGTCTTTATAAAAGAAAAATTAATTTCCATACCTATTGAGGCAATGAAAATATCGGTGGTAATGGGGCTTATTTTTACCAATATGTGGATTTGTGAGGGGAAGTGGAATAATATAGTCACTATAGTATTCCATCACCTCTATAACAAAAGAGTAATTTCACCATATCATGATTCTAGTGTGGAAGGGATGTATATGTGCACTTGTAATATCTAAATTATCTATGAAAATTTCACTCTTGTGGTTATATGGTGAAATTTTAATGATTCTATAGAGGACCTATGTTGATATAGTTAGATAGATTTTTGTATAATCTCTTTTGATGAATTACTTAATTTATACTAATGTACTGGTATTTTGAACCACTATCTAAATAAATTCATTATGTTATTGATGCTATATATATTATATGATTGAAAATCTTTAGGTTATTTAGGTAAAATGGTTTTCTTGAGATGATTTGTACTAAGATCATTTATAGTAAGCCTTATATTGTTAGAAGGATCCTCAGTGAAGGTATATTCTTAATAAGTTTATGGGAAATTCTATTGAAGGTAGAATCTGTACATCAAAATACTGAGTGATCTCTATATTAGGAAATAATAATTTTTTTGTGGTTGTCGAATATATGAGATTATCCATGGGGAGGATGGATTTGGTTTTGGTATGGAGAAATAGTTTGAATGAATCATTTGTTGTTCTATGAATATAGAAAATTTCAATATTTTCCTATGTTGTTTGGTACAATCAATGAATTCAGTACCTAAAAAATTAATTTGTTAAATCTTATGAGTGGAGCTCATGTGTTCCAATAGAATTGTTCAAATAAATGCACAATTATTTGGATCAAGTGTAGATATTGCGATGCTTCAGTTTTTTATTCTAGGAAAATAGGGTAGGGGAGAGCATACTAAGGATTCTCTGCATAAATGGGAATGTTGAGATTGATTTTGTGTTAGATGAGTACATGGGAAATAAAATTCACATATAAAGGATAAGACGTAGTGTTTTAAATGAAAATCTAGTTAGTATAATTCAAGCACTATATGATAGGAATTTATTCAGGTCACAATTAAAAATAAAATTTGGAAATTGTTTTTGAAGGATTAATCACAAACTAAAGTTTAATTATGAGAAGGCATATCACATGGAGTTGTTAATTATGAGCATCATTATTGAATTTTTAATTCAGATATAATTTGAATTTTTACCCCTAATATAGGTTCTATTTTGAGAATGGTTTTTCGTATAAAAATTCATTTTGGAAAGAAAAATCTATGATGAGTTTTTTATGAGGGTTAAAGTATTTTAATGAATTATATAGTTTTTAGGTGAAAATAAAATTGGTTTCTTTGTACTAAAAAATATTACAACAACATGAGTTAGTCAACATGGCTTCATATGGTACTAGATTAGTCTTGCAGAAGACATGTATCCATTGGGTGGCCATCAGATACCTAATGGACTTTGAAAAATATTTTAAAAATTATAATTTAATTAAATTTTTAAAATGATTAAAAATATATCAGGCCTAACCCTCCCATATGATCTGAATGACCCAAAACTAACTACCCCCAATCCAACACATTCTCCCGACTCCCTTTTACGATCCATGATATCTAATTAGGGTTTTCACATTAAATTAATGATTCCTTCAATGAAAAGTATTTTTCAATGTGGGGAAATGGATGTATTTTAATTTTTCATCATCGTTTATCCTGTATGAATTCTATTTTGGTCTATACATTATTTTGGGTTCTATATTGGTTATCATAATTTTAGTAGAATGAAGATAGATAAAACAATAGAATCCAATGATCCAACATATAAAATCTCATGGAATTTAGTTCATTTCAATTTTAAACAGATTTCTATGTATTTATGTTATGTTCATGCACATTATTGGGGGTATGAGTTTGATAATTACACAATGGTGTAATGTAAATTCTAATTTTTTAGTAATTTTTGGTGAAACATCCTTAGAGAATATTTGACCTCCTAGGAGTAG
Organism: Viscum album; assembly: GCA_963277665.1. Classification (NCBI taxonomy): domain Eukaryota; kingdom Viridiplantae; phylum Streptophyta; class Magnoliopsida; order Santalales; family Viscaceae; genus Viscum; species Viscum album. The sequence continues at coordinate 245,242,058 of OY728166.1, forward strand.
TTTGGGGGTTTCTAAAAAACCTAATGACTAAACTCTAAGTTATGTGAATTTGAGTTGCAATTTTTTTAAAATAAAATAGTCAGGGAATATGTAGTAATTTTTTTATTTCATTAGATAATACTTATAATATTGGTTTAGAGTATTTTTAAATTTTTTAATCTTGGGTATGGGATTTATTGGGCGATTAGCTATGGATTTTTTATGAGATGCTTCTTATTGAGTCTGGGGTACCAGAATACCCCTTGAAAAGGGTAAAGGGCATTTTTTTTGGTTATTTGGGGTTTAAACCACACCTTCAAGAGGGAAAATTGGATTCTATAATGATTTTTCTTTATTTATTTTTTTCATGTGTTTCATTAGGGTATTATTATCATTAGTGTGCCTATTAGATTAATGATAAGTTATGTGAGGATATAGGTCCTCTTGAGCAATAATATCTATTTAATGACAATATTAATGTATTTAGTGTATGGACCACTAATAAAAATACTCATAATCCTTAGATAAATGAAAAATATTTATATTTTATCGGTAAATTAGGATATGTGTTTTGTTGAGTGCCTACCATATGCCCCAAAAAATCTCAAAGTCATTGAATTAGACTTATTGAGTAGTATATGAACTACGGGTATATGTGAGTGGGAACCCCTAGTCAATCTGGATTACTAGTACAAAGAATTTTTGTTGATATGGGATTTTTAGGTTGAGTTATATTGCTTTGTCTTGTGAATGAGAAATGATACTTTGATCATGGATGATAAGATTAAATATTATCATCGTTTTTTGATAAGCTACAAATTATGTTAGGTTGTTTGAGTATATTGTGATGGATCTTAATGGGAAATGATTAAGATTTATATAATATATTCATATATAAGTGGGATACGTATGGATATTTTTTACATGAGAAAAAGGTTTTGGGATAGTCTAAAATGTAATTCATTTTAATTACAAATATACTATGTAGTTAAAGATTTGATTTTATCCTACAGATATAGGGACTAGGTTTTAGAGTTAATCCACTTTGGTTTTAATCCTTCCCAAGTTTGACGAAGATCTCTAGAGGGTGAGATGATCTCTTCCATCTTTTCTACACGGGACTTGATATATCACCAAATTACATGACACATGTATTATATTTTACATTGATTAAATTGAGGGATTTTTATGTTTTGGATTCCATGAGACATTTTGATTGGGGTATAGAGTCACATAACATGGTTTCTTATTCATACAAAATTCTAGGTAATAAATTATAGTGTGGTAGGATATTTGGTTAATCCATAAACACATGACTATCTATAATATACATTTCTAAAAATTATTTGTTCTTCTTGATTTTGGAAATGTTTAATTTTTCTTAGATATATTTCCATATTTTGTGTATATGATCTTTATTTTAACATCCTTAGTTGAAGAATATAGTGTTATGGATCGTCGGGGCCTATTTGGATATCAATATTTTGAAATGCGTCCTTTAATTATTCTTGTTATTTTTTAAAAAAATTATAAATTCATATATTTTATATTATGTAACTTATGAGGAAAAAAATTAAACAAGACTTGAAAAGATTAATTTACCAATCCTAATATTAATTCTTTAGTGTGACATTAAAAATTCTGTTTCTATTTTAGGTAGTAGGTTGTAAAAGGGATTTGGTTGATGTATTTGTATTTTTGTTGGGTGATCAGATCAAGGATGGTCCGAGTTTTTATACTTATGTCACCACCAGTTCATTTATTCATTTCTTTATTATTTGTCTATTCATCTATATGGGTGATCATTATAATATATTTATGCTAGTTTATATATTGAGGAGGGTTTTCATTTTGATATAACATGTTGATATTACATGTTATTGATGGTTACCTCACATATGCAATTACATTTAAATTCTCTTATTTTTTATCTTGATTTTATTATTTATATGTTATTTTATATGATGATACAAAGAGTATAGTATCTATATATTGGAAAGAGAGACCCATCACTAGTCTAAAGTTTTTGGCCTATTGGTTGGAATACCTCAGGTCATGTGTAACCACTTGTGTGATCATCATTTTGAAAAGGCCTAGTTCTGGAGGTTATATTAAATTAATATAAATTATATTTCTGTTTGTGATAATTCTATTTCCATATATTATATGATCAATTTAGTATATTTCTAGGTGATGTGTTTATTTAAATTTCTCAATAGTTACTTCAACATGCATAAAACCTACTTTTTGAAAGTCTTCAACCAAATTATCAATCCCACATAGCATCTATTAAGTAGTACTGAAGTCAATTTCCTTATAATGAATATTAAAAACTATTTCACCCAAAAAAAATCATTGGATAAAATTTTTCCATATATTTTAAATTATTTATTATATAAAATTTTCAATAACAAAGATTTCAAATAAAAATGGAAACCTATATATTTATCAAAAATTCATATTAAAATGTTAATGGAGTAAAACAATTACTTACGTAATTATAGATATAAATAGTCACTCAGGAGATTTTTTTTTGAAATTACAAAATTCTCACTCTCGGTAGTCTACTTCAGTTGATCTCATTGAAAGAAAAGGTGAATTATGACTACCAAAATGATAATATAAAATTCATTCCACAATTATTAAATATTTTTAGATAACTTATTATTACTCATAAATCCCTTTTAATGCACTTAAGGCCAAATAATCTATCATTCACAAACAACTCCATTAAAATTCATGATCAACTCTGGATTTTTGATTCTTCCTATTTTATTACTTCATGATGTATTATTACAATACATATAAAATACGTAATGTTTATATTTTATCATGATGTATTTAAGGAATATAAATAAAATTATTCCACAATAACACCGATCTCTCTCATTAATTCATTTGAAAATAATTTACATCTTATAGGTTTTTACCTCTTCGTTGATGTATATAGATTTTTTCTTCATTATTACCTGAGAGAAAGGAAATCATTACATCTAGTTATTCAATATGAATACAATATGTATCTTAAATTTATATTAACACACAAAAATAATATTTTTAAAAAATTTGTAAAAAAATTCATTTAAATCATTTCTTTTCTTCATATCGTAATGGCATGCCATTAGTGTGGTATGATTTAATTCCACAAATTACTTTAAATCCTATATGATCTCAAAATATTATTTTTTGTTAATGAATTTATTTTAATGATGTAGTTGAAAAATGTCACATGTTTTTTTTATAATATAGGGATTTATATTCATCCTAAGTCAAAATCATCCATGAGGAGAAACTATCAATAATAATAACATAATATTTGTCTTAGATATATAATCTAAGATCCATAATGACAATAATCCATTCTAAGTGAACATACTTTTTCAAACTGAACTAGTTCTTGATCATCATACTCTTACAATGATTCATAGAAAAAGGTTTTACTTTTATTACTTCATCTACCTTAACTATAGTAGTTTTTATTCAATTTATCATTTTCTCTATCATTTATTATTCACACCTTTTCTTCAATACAAGTGACGTCCCAATAATTGATGGATTATTATTTTATGGGATCCCACAAATGATACCCCCTCAAACTATTATTATAAACCAAAAGACATATTTCATTTTTCTTGAATCTAACATGATATTTTAAATTCATTGAGTATTGACCATGTTACACATTCAATTGTGTGCCACTGAGAATAGTTGGTGTATTTACTATCCCAAAAATTTATATTAATGTTCAAATAAAACTCAACTAAAGGAGAATTGTTGTTTAAATATAAGGTTTTCATAAGTATTTCATCATTTAATTACTTTTCCACATCTATAGACTTTATCATTTTTATTATTCTATCCAATATATTTATTTTCATCCACTCAACTAACCTAATATATTATGTAGTTTAAGTCAAAATAAAATATCTCTTAGTGCCTAATTATTGATATTTTTTAAATAATCACTTAATTATTATATATCATTTTCAAACCATAAAAAAGATCTTATTTGTATATTAATGTTCCTTAAATAATTTTCATGTTTTTAAGACAAAATGCATTAATGTAATGATAAATATTTGATAGGTTTGTTATCTTTTTATTTTTTATTTTAAATTTGGTCATGTATAAGGGAAATCATAGTTAGGTACATAGTTTTAAAAACAATATAGAAAACCCGTTTGTTGTGGAAAATCGACTTGTATAAGATGAATGATAAGATAATAATTTAGGATAACAATGAGTACTAACCACATAAAATGGTTTTTAATATTAGTAGTTAAACATTATTATAAACATAGTTCTCCCAACCATGAAAACTATTTTTTAGTATGAGGATTATTATATATATTTGAATTTTAATACCATTTTCATTCCCTAAAACCCAAAAAATACTTAAATTTTTCCATGGTTGTGTTTAGGTCTCCTTGAGTGTTATTTTTAATCTTCTTAATTGGAAACAAATTATTTTATTACAATGATTGATTAAATTATCATGGAATCGATGGCTAGGGTTTGATATCATATTTGATTCTAAAATATATTTTTATTGGGATTATCTTATTTTATTTTTTGATGCTTATTTATTTAGTTTTTGGATTACATTGGTATATAATTGTGTTTTTAAATTCATCATTATTGGGATTAAAGGATTCATTACTTTTTAATTCATTAATGGTTTGATAGAAATATGTACTTTTCAAAGACAATGTGAATGTATAGATGGGTATAATATCTTTTATCAGTTTCTTAATTTCATTTATGTTAATGATTGATTACAACTATCAAATAATTATTATTTTTTTATGAAAGTGTGGATTAATTTTGAAATTATGTTTTTTAATAAAAAATAAATTTTGATTAAAAAAATTAAAGTGGGAAATATAGATGAATCCAAGGTGAGATACAAGAGGTGAGGTTTAATGGATCCCCAATCAAAAAACATTTTTCATACTGGGAAAATTATCCTAGTTTATAAAAAATATCAATAGAGAAGGGCACGTTTCCATTAGAAGCCAGAATTCCTTCCACCTTTTTTCCCACATTCCATTTATTTTCTATCCCTATATTCTAGAAAAGAAGAATTATGAATTCCCAAATAGTATAATTATTGTACTAGTGGGATAGAAATAAAATATACATGTATTTAAAAATAAATCTATGAATTATATTACACCAAAAATATAAATATATCCTTGTCTCTATATATAATGGTACTTATAAACATGGATTTTTATTCTACTAAAAGGGAGATACGTTCACCAAATATAACACTGAATCACAGAATTTATGATCCCAAATTTTCAAGAATAAATACCCTCGAATATATGATTAAATTATAATATGTTATTACTATGTTGAGTTTAAAACATGATACTAGAGGGAATAGTTGATCCAATGGACAAAATTACCAATTATATTTAGAATGAAATTTTGAATTCTTATGTAATAGTCCAAGATATTATTACAAATGAAATGAATAAAAAATACAAACCCAATTAAGGTACATTGGTCATAAATTATTTTGAGTTACAACAATCAGTTTTGTACCTACATTAATTATAATGTTCCCAAATGAACCAAAAACTAACAAAAAGTGTCACTTTATGAACAATTCAAAGATTTGAGTTAGTATCAGCACCTTCAAACATTGATGACAGGAAAATGACAAAGTAGTAAAAAGTAGTGACAATTCCAAGATTCCCTCAATAATGGACAGATAATGTCCTCTCAATATCAATTAAAAAATTGTTCTCTTCAGACTAAATATTTTTATGGATACAGAAAGAGTAATTTGATGTTAGATGAACTCTATGTCAGTAATCATTATCTGTGGGGATAGTATTATGATGATCATTAAAAATGATTAATCTATATTGATCTACAATATCAATATTCTAAAACATTTTTTCCTAGGATCTAGCTCCGTTCAGAACTATATGTCGCTTCCTATAGTATTTTTTATTCATGAATATTCAACAATATGAAGAGAAAAAGTAACAATCATCTTCATCAACCAGAACAATACCTTTGTAGTGAGTATTCCCTTCAACTTGGAGGACACAATAGATGAATTTATGAATGTGATTTTATATATTAAAACTGATATTTAGTATAGATAATATGATTGGAAACTAAATATCACAAATATTTATCTTTATATAAAAAATATTACCATAGTCTACAACAAATCCTGAGTTATCCAATATTATTTAGTGAGTTTAATTTTAGTTTTTATGTAATGGATAGAGGATAGATGAATGTATATAATTTGGAATGGGGTTATACCATACTAGTCTATATAATATAAATATTCCAATATGAGTATCTCAAAATTATATCACATGTACGATAAGAATAATGGATATCACCATGTCTTATTATAATAGTTACACCATTACCAATGGTTTTAAATAGATAATTGATCTTAGCCAAAATAAATTTACCATATTATCAAGGGTCCTAGTTAAGGTAATGGTTTTATTTTTAAGGAGTAATATAAAACCCTTGGGGACTATTTTTTTAAATAATATATATGGGAATGAATTCAAATATAGAGTTGGTGAGAATAATACACTCATCAAAAGAATGGACCCATCTCTTCCAATTATTAACCATTTCTACAATTATATATTCTAAGTAATAATAATTGAAAATTTTGATTATTTCAGAAGGGAAATGAGCAATATGATGATAAATAGGGAATTATTTATGTGTAAAACCTAGATAATTCTCAATATCAATTCCTGGAAAAGTAAGAATAAAATCTTAATGTATACATTGATCATGGAGTAAGCTAACAATTCACTACATTATTAATCAAATTTAGTCATTATTTTAATAAGTTCAGGAACATTTATTTTTATTATACTTATAATTTATCTAAAAAAAATTAATAAAAATAATTGGTAGATAATATGTGATCCATATCAACTTTTTATAGAGGAATAGAAACAAATGATAAATCATAAGGTATTTCACAATTGAGGTCATCCAGGGAATGAAGAAATATTGGTTAGAAAATGGGATCTCCTTGAAAAATATATCTAGTAGGTGTAAATAAACCATACATCCTTCCCGTCAAATGTATATATAACCACAGAGAGGAAATACTATAGATGATTAGATCAAAAAACTATTTGAAAAACCCCTTATTTCATGTGACATTAACAATGTATCTCCACTATACTTTTTATTGGTTTTTTAATGTCTATATTATCCATGATGTTAGTCTTTAAGACCTTATAATTAATGTCATTTATAATATCATGTGCTAATATAATGAATCATTAATTTTTATTATTCTTCAAAAAATTTCATGTTCATATGAAACCAAATTGTGAAGGAGAATGAAAATTCTATCATTGATGGATTGAATTTTTTTGAAGTAATTTTTAAGAAAAAATGTATTGAATTTGATCGAATGATGTAGGGAACGACGTATTTTGAATAAGGATAAGGGAGGTTTCATAATAATAACTATAAAATGGAAATATAAAAAATAATCACAAATATATCTTCGTAGGCCATCCTTTAAAATGTTCCCATCTCCTGTGAATAATTCACTAGGAAATATAATCATTCTTAGTTAACCATCCATGCTTAAAACTTTTAAAGCATTCAAAGTCTCATCCCCATCATTAGTTACTTTAATATGACCATTCATATTGAAATTAGTGGAATGATTAATTTTTATAAATAAATCCTCATTATAATCCTCTCTATGATATCCTCCCTAGAAAATTGATCCCACCTAGGAATGTAATTTATGAAAATAATCAACTTCTGTTTGTGCTGATACATTAAGCTAAATTGTGAATAATCCATCCACCACATACAGATTTAGTAAACTATAAAACATCCTTTCTAAAATTCATACATGATTTTGGGTGGTATTTCTGTCTCTTTAGTTTATTGAGTGATCATGATAACTTCTGGATAATTCCCTTTCCCCATACCATTATATGTCTACTTTGACATTGCGGTTGCCTTTGAGACATATAAAAACCTCATCATTCCAAGAATATTTCACAATACTACACTATATATTTAAATCATTTTAAAAAATTCTTCCATAAAGTATGCAATGATTAATTTTATATCACTCCATAAGAGAAAATACAATAAAAATAAATTTATTTTGGATTATATCCCATGTTTGGAAATTTAATGGGTTATCCTATGATTTCAACTAAATAGGAAAAAAATTAATCTTTATAAATCTAGGACATAAATAATGAGAAATTATTAGGTTTATCACAAAACAATTAAATAATGATTTGTAAAAGATAGTGATCCATGGTAGTTATGACAAGTGGGAGATAAAAGAGTTCAAAAAGAATAATTTCCATATAAGGATGGAAATTCCCCTATCAATTCATCACAAAATATTTTGATTTAATTTTTTATTATTCCATTTATTAAACATTTATCTAGATAATTATATATCTTATTAATTCTTTATGGAAGATAAATTATTATGTTTCAGTATGTATACCCAATAGTAATATAAATATCCTCTTTTCATAGTATTATACTAAATGGTTTTGAAGTCCCCATTATTAAATTATGATATTTATTTTGGATTAAATTTACAAATATGTCTCTATACAGTTTAATGATCTCTCACATAATATTTTGAAAAAGAAAATGTATGAAAATTTCATGATGGGTAGATAATATATATATATAGTGATACAATGAGTGGAATATTATATAATGTCCATTATGATATTATTTATCTATATGATCCAAATGATCTTAATAGTGGGTCTATCATGCGTTAAGTGGATATCATAAAACATCGTAGTAAAATTTTAGATAAGTACATATTTTATTTCTGGGATCCCCAATTTTCTATATAGTGAAATTGCATTCCTTAACCTAAGTGTGAATGGAATCACATTTAAATGGATATATCAGTCCCTTATAATTATATATAAAAATGTATAACATATTTATGAGGTGATTGTGATAATTGTGATCTTATTTATCATATTTTTCATGGGTGAGAACACACCTTCTTAATGAGACTTAACCTTATATATATTTTTAAATCAACATTATTGAATAAAATCTTATAAATTCCTTTTAGATATTTTTTCCTAGAGATTGGGGTGGATTGATGTTGTTTAGAAATCCCAGTTAGTGAATTAAATGATTTTTTGGTAGTAATTATAGATACATCATATTCAAGTGGACACCAAACATAAATTAAGATATATTTTACGATCTGAGGAAAATATATGGTGAGTGCTAATAAGGTCATTATACTATCCACAATAATAGAAATAATCCATTGGAATTGTATATTAGACCAAATATTAAAAGTTTATTCCATATATATGGAGCCTAAAAAATTATCATTAGGAGAAATAACATAAAATAGGGTAAGAAATAATGAACCTTTAGCCTTATTATGAGACAATCTATACTATATGAACGAGACAAGGGATAGAGATAAAATATCACCACTCTCCTCAAGAAAATATTCATCCAGACCATGAGTCCCACCAATAGGTTCTATAAAGTAATTACTCTCTTTAGAAAGTAATTAATCATGAATAGAAACCACTAAAGCAATATTAGATGGGGTAAGAAATTCTAGGAATGGAGAACCTGGATGTAGGGGCTTAGTTTCAGGATAAAAATCCATTTTAACATGAGGAGAAGAGGCATTGGGAACCTTCCTAAGTAGATACTTCAACTGATGAGTTTCTATGATTATGGACACTTAGGGGATGAGAGGGGCATAAAGCATAGGGTTTGTGGGGAGAGGGTCCAATTAGGTCACTAATTCCAAACCTATATGATCTTGAGATTCAACCTAGTCAAGGAATTACCTACCATATGAATAGAGAAATTTAACTTACATTTCATTTCATTTACAAAAACTCGCTAAAGAGTTTTAGAGAATCCACTTCAAAAAAAAAACTTTGGACCATGATCAAATCATAATGCATTGAGTAAAATTTTGAAATAGGTCTATTAATACAAAAATCCTCACATGCATAATATAATTCATCCATAGATTACACTTTCCATGAAAATTAATTGCATGAAAGAAACCCATATACTATTTGTGACCATGTGGTTATAGAATGAAACAGGTAATTTAGAGAGATGAGACTGTGAAATAAAATACTAGAAGTCTCATCCTATATGAGCCTCAACTGGCTAATAAATAATAAAGAACTAATGATTACCATAAGATATACATTACATCATCTCTGTTTTAATTTGTATTCCCCCAAGATAAGATTAACAAAAATTATGCATTATTTGATCACATGTATAACTGTAGGATATGATAGATTACATGATGAAATGAAATGTTAGAACACCAAAGGAGAATTTAAATTTTACATGAACATTATGATGATCATATAGTAGTAATAATCTACATCAGACTCAAAATGAACTCCAAACATGGTGAAGGATGGGTTGTTACAAATTATATTTAACTATGTGAAGGAAAACTATATTTTATTAATAAATGATATAAGATAAGATATATATGGGCTTGCATCATGGGTTGTATCCAGATTGAAATAGGATACACACATTCCTAGAATTGGAATCTCTAGGCTCGGAACAAGTGACATGACAGTCAGAGGTATGTGGACATCATAATCTTGAGTTACTAATAATGACCCTACATCTACAAGTTTTTATGTAGAAATTGATGCAGTATGATTTAGATTAGATAACTATCTAGTAGTGAGAGGAAATACCAGCATTTATGATGATAACTAATGTACATGAGATAAAAAACAATTAATAAATTTTAAGTGCATTGAAGATTTTGGGGAAGTGCTTATAATCCACCAAATTTAATTTTTTACTTCTACACCTATTCCCGTTATTCATGTTTGAATTAACCAAAAAAAATATTTTTATCATTATTGATTTTTATGCATAATTTGGATGAACTAATAAACCATTGGTTTTAAAAAATTAAGTAGGAATTTAAAAATTGGTATGTTCAAATGAGTGAATTGAATATTCTTTGGATTAATTAAATAAATTTCTTCAAAATGGAGATTTGTAATGTATATTGTTAATTTATTTGAGGATTAAAATGGTATATTGGATTTTTAGGTGAATTTATTTTATGATAAATATGAATTTTTGATTTAATTTATTTTTAAAAATTCATAACTATTTTCTTTAATAGATATATTTATATTTACACTCAGTTATGGAAAATTTAATCCTGGTATGTGAACCTGTCATAATTATATGATGATCAATTTTAATGAAACATTTAATTTTTAATCATGATAATAAGAAACTGATGGAATACATGTTTTAAAACCTCCATGCTACATCTATGGAAATGTGTGTGTTAAGAAATGTAAATTAGGTCATGAAACGATTGTGATGATTATAGATTAATTCCAAAAATCAATATAGTGTGTGTTTAGATTTAAGGATGTGGATTAATAACATAGAAGGAGTGGATTGATATAGAACATGGAAAATGGGGACTTTCCATTGGTGATCTAGAAAATCATTATTATGAATAAATATTTCAGGATGTTTGAGCTTTTCTGTTGGATATTATAAAATCTAGATGTTATAATGGATTTGTTGGAAATGGCTATTTTACATTAGGTTTATGAAAAGAAATTAAATATTTCTTTTGGTTTTTGATTAATGGGTTTGTGGAAAATTGTTAAAATTATTATATTTTTAGGATTTTTTTTGAGTGGGAATCTTTGAAAGTTATATTATTTTCATTTTTTAAAAATAATAGATAAAATCCTTGTGAAATAATTATTTTTGTTATAAAAATTGGAAAATTAAAACTTTTTATTTATTAACTATTATTATTATAATTATATATTTGAATTTAATTATCAATTTCAATGAACTATATGTTCATTGAATCCTTGAAGAAATACAATTATGTTCATATTCAACACATAAAAACTCACCTCAGTGAGAATGTTGATATGAATATTTATGATATAAGAAATGTGAAGTCATGTATCTTTATTAGTAGAGAGTTGTATTTTAATGTAGATTTATGGAATAAGTGTTATAATAATGGGTTTTGAGCATTTATCGTTGGGTGTTAGTGTATAATTTCAATCATATATCATACTCAAGATTTTTTATAACTTTTAAAATAAATTTGGTTTTCAATATAAATGTTTACTTTAATTGTATTATATTAAAATAGTTTTTTACATGAGCATTCAATTTTTAGGTTTTTTCGTTATGAGAAAACTATTCCAAATACGTTCTTTTTTCCCTCTCCACAGGTCTATAGTCAACAAGGATCTGGGGATATTATTATTTCAATGTGGATTATTATCACAACTCCATGGAATTGGGATCTTCATCCAGAATTTTACAAATTGTTATGAAAGTCATGTTTTTACTCCAATCATTGGTAAATTTTGTATTGATGTCGAATTTAATGGATGGTATTTAGAATATATCAATAAAATATGTAGATATCATTTTTCTGATGAAATATATGTCACTATAATGTTCAGGTAAATGAGAGGTCGATGATGATATTTAATGAGTGTATTTGTATCATGTTAATACATGTTGGGGGAAAACATAAAATAATTTATGCATCACGGTTATAATGGTTAGGATTTCATTAGATGTAATTTTTTATGGAAAAAGTTAGTTTACATAAATGGAAATGGATTTCAAATACTATTATTTTTTTCAATGGTTTGGAAAAAAAGTGTAATAAAAACAAAATTCAATCATTTGGTTGAATAGTTTGAAATGGAATTTATCAATGTAATAAAATTCAACATGATTCATATTGTAGTTTTTTATGATGATGAAAACATGAGTAATTAAGTGGTTTTGATCAAAATTATTTCATGTGTTATGGAATATGAATACAAGGACAACTCAAATCGAGCACGAGAGGGGGGGGGGGAGTGAAAACACTAGATTCTAAAGACTCAAAACTAGTGGGAGTGATTATTTAAGATATCTAGGGGATCTATTTGGTAATAAATCCATAAAAAATTTGAACAGTGTATATGTAATCTATTTTAATGAAGTAGAACCCAGAATCAATATTTGGTCATGTGGGGGTTGTATTGGATATAGAATAGTTTGAGAAATCAAACCATGTCTCTGATTTCCAATTAATATCAATTACATCAATGGTTATGTTTGGTGCCAAATTTATAGATAGACCAACCCTGAAGTGCTAGGAAATGACTGATGAGGTAGGTTTAGATAAATATAATGACTAGAATGGATTCTATAAGATCATCAATATTCAATACTATGAAAATTAGTTAAATAATTATAGATTTTTTGAGTTCGTGGTCTTTTATTAGATTATTTTATATATGGTGTAATATTTGTTGTATTATTTGAATCATGTTACTGATGTATCGAATAATATATTATATTAAATTTACAAAGAATAAATATTCAAGATATGGTTAGGACTGGGTAGTTGATCAATGGTTATTCTCTTGAAGCCTTCTACCTATGTGGGCATGGTCAATATAAAAAACATTGAATGGGTATGATATAGTAGATATCAAAAGGGTGGGGACTTTCTTTCCTTTATCAGGTAGGGTGAATAATTATTTTAGTGGACATAAGTTGAAACATAAGGCTTCTATGTAATGATGGGTGAGGCATCATCTCAAGGAAGGGGACCAATAAATTGGATGTAGTATATATTTAGAAAACCAAATATTAATGTGTCTATATCCACCCCACACATGTCATTAACAAGAGGATCCGGTAGACATGATAATTTATATTAAGAGGTTTTTAAGTACGTGTATTTGTGAAAATATATACATGAACACAAATAAAAAAAATAGACTGTTTAAAATGGACAGGTTGAGTTAGGGAATTAAAAGAGTGAGAAGACCCTTTTTAAGAGGATATATTGACACACTAGAAGGGTCTATAAAAAGATACTAATGTTAAGCTAGTTTTATAGGGGGATAAAGTTAATTCTTAGATATCTATGTTTAGAGGTAAAATCTTTATAACATAAACTATCATTTATACATTTTTGTTACTTGTGCACCACATTTGTATCTCAATATTTTTTTTCTCATTTAGGCAAGTACATAGATTTGATTATTTATTTCATGAGTGTTGATAGTATAAATAGACATAGATCCAAATAGAAGTTCAAGTGTTCATGTTAAATGATCAGTAATTTATGTACGGATATATCATGTTAATTTATGATTTTTTAGATGATGATATAAAATATAAAAATTAGAATAGATTTTCTGGTTCAGTTCATGGCTCAAATAATCTTTCATGGATTATGATTTCTTCATTATGTACCATATTAGACTACCTATAAATTATTTGGAGAGTGGGATATTTTATAAAATATTATGGGTCCAATGGTGATTGAAATTCGATTATTTTCAAATCGGGTTGCTAGCATAATTCTTGGTAATTTTGGATGGGGAGAATGTATATCTTTTTTCAAGGGGGGATCAACATCTAGAGCTTTTCCCAGATGTATCTAGACTAAAACAATGAAATGGTGAATATTTGTTTAATTATATTGTTGTTTGTATAGGACTAATATGTTTTACATGTTATCACATTGTGGTGGTGGAAAATGTGAGCACAAATTCCATTTTTTTACTTTGTCATATCTATTTGGATAAGTGGTTTAGTCGAGTAATCTACATAGGTTTGTAGATGAAAGATAATATTTAATATGATGGTGTTGTGTGTGTATTCATATAATGAATATAGTTTTTTTAGTATTTTTACAATGAATGTTTTTGTGTGTGTATGGTGGACATAATGGATTGGATATCAAAATCAAGAAATGTGAGTGTTATAAATTATTGAATAGTGTATAAAAATTAATGAATTTATCAATCAAGTGAAGAAGTTTATGTGGATATACTATATAATAGAATATTAAACATCTCTATATATCTAAAATAAACTCTCAGGGATAGAAGATACTTTTTAATGATGTTAATAGTCTTTTTCTGTTTCCTATCATCCTTAAAAAGTAGTGATTTTAGTAAATTTTCTAGGATTATGTTTCCACAATAGATTGAAAAACCTAATCAAACACACCACCATGATCATTAATAAAGGCAATGGATAGGGATTAAGATCCCATTAACTCATCATATCCCAAAGAACATATTATTTATGGTCAAGAAAATTACAATCATTATGAAAACAATAGTGAATAATGTAAATATGGTCTCTAAAGGTACACAACAAAACAATGTATCATTTCCCCTCTAAACCCTATACAATAATACTAACCAGGATTTTTAAAGTAATGATTAATGAAAGAGAGAATATATATTCTACTCTTGAAAGAATGCTCGACCTCTATTTCTTCCTTGGGATGTAGCTACTTCTTCCATAAATGGCGGGTGAAATTGAATTATATAGATTGAAGGATCAATGGAATGCATTATGTGATGTATATATAGTGAAATGGTGAGTATGGTTTTAATGGGATGTCTCTCTATATGGGACATTAATATGGAATTTTGGGCACCCCATTGTAAAAGGTGAATTTATTTTTCCAGGTAAATTTTAAATTTTTCAGTAGGATACTTACATGGTGATCAATCTCTATTTCTCCCAAGGGTTCTTGTAGATTTATATTCTTCATTCACAAACATAAAATTATGGTATAGTCATAACAAATCTCACTTATGATCATCTATTTATATCTAGACATATTATTAACTAATTAATGATTTGGGAATGTTATCCCTGGAATAATATTCAATGAGATTTCATGCATTCCATGTTTATATGGATGATATCATCATATTTTATTTCATTATAAAAGAGTTATTTTGAAATTTATTTTAAGTACATATAATGATGGTTATATGATGACAATAATAAGTAGCTAGGGTGTACGGAAAGTCTTCAGGATTAGTTATCCAAACAAGATATTACACTATAGTTTGATATTTTTTTTGGATCTTTTAATTCCATTGGATATCATTATACCATTTCATATCCATGAGGTGTCACTGGCACGTGAGAGTGCATTAAAATATGATATTAGGGTCACTGGATGTTTATATGAATATGGTAGATATTGAATCTATGTTGGAATTTGTGATGACATGATAAACCCCTAGAAATACATTTTCTAGTGAGATGTCATGGGATAATGAACTACTGAATTAGATTTTAACATTAAAGGGGATTGTTTCACTTTTTTTATTTCATCCTATAAGAAAGGTTATGTGGAAATGTTGTTAATGATCTTAAAAATGTACTTGGGTAGGGACAATGGAATTTTATTATCCCTTAATTGATATGGTCAGTAACTTGGAGATATATTTTGATATGAAGGTATGTAGGGTGTATTTGAGGAATTTTATTATAGATTATAGATTTATTTTAGGGTTAACTGATTTTGGTGTGTGAATTTTAAATTTTTATTGGTTCTTACTCTCAATAATCTCAGGGTTGAATTATATTATGGATGAAAATAGGAAATATGATTATTTTGTATTATCATCCAATGTTGTGGATGGGTCAAGGTATATTTATACAGTTAAAATTATTAATTTAGTGTAACCAAATTTACAATTGTTTCATATTGGATTATAAATTTGGGAAACTCCATGATTATACTAATCTTGTTGGATTATAGCCTACATAATTCTATTGGATTAGTGTTTCTCTATTCTGTGGCATTACTGGCTTTAATCTAGACTCCACATGGGTCAATGTTCCTCTATAGAATCCCTAAACAAAAAATATTCATGTGGTCTATTTTATTCAACTAGCTTGTCTCTATTATTATAATGAATCACCCAGAGATTTGGGTTTGCATGGTTTTGGTCAACTTGTGAGCTGATAGAATTATTCATTAAAAAGTTATGACATGTTTTACTTTTACCTCTATAAAATTCCAGCATTATTTCAAAACAAAAATTTCATTTTTTATACCATATAAAATCAATAATTATTCCATATGTACATTATTAAAAAAATTATAAAAAATATATTCTCAATAATGAACATATTTGATTTATCTTCAAAAAATAATCATCCTAAAAATAATTCACAGTATGAACATAATAAATACACCAAAGATAACATTATTTATTCACAAAAACATGAAAAATTAACAATATATAAACCAAATGTTTTCAAAAATAATGAAAATATTAATCTATACATATTCCCAAATACTTTATCTTTGTATGTCCTATAGTAATTCATTTCAACACACATCTAAAGGTAAAGCCTAAAATATTGAGTTATATGAAAAAATACTTATTTAGATCTAAATATGAAAAGTAAGAATCATTTAAAATCTCCCTTACTCAATATTATCATTAAAATTTATAATTTTACTAATAAATGTTATATCCTATAATCCATCTGAAAAATATAAGATCCTTCTTGTTCACACATGTAAAAAAAGAACTATCTCCTCAATAATTCTTAATAATATGGGAAATTTTTTCCAATTGTAGCATTTATATTTTCAATGAAAATATTCAAGAATTAATGACATTGAAATTTAAACTAAAACATCCATCACAATAGGTATCCCTCCAGAATAATTCTATAGTCAGGTCATGGAAGTATAGTTATGGAAGTTAAAACCTAGGTAGTCATTTACACTTCTTTTATGGCCCTATATTTATTTTCTAACACACACCTGTGATGAACCATTTAATCTAAATATAGTTTGGATCATAATTACTCAAAATAATACTTTTAAAAAAATTATATTAATTGTGTAGGATAAAATATTTATGTGTTACTCATGTTTATTATAAATAAACCACTCAATCTTAAGATAATTAAGCCAATGAAAACATCCCAAATGTTGTTTCTCCTAGGAAAAATATTATTAAAATTAAATACAAAGGATCTTCAAATAAATGATTTAAAATATTAAAATTCAATTTTTCCCTTGAATAATGATGGATATGCATTATTCAATTTTTTTTCTAAAACGCCCAACAAAAAGTATACCAATTTTATCCCCCATACATTATTTTCAATGTTTAGTCAATGAATGCACATGAATAAAGATTTATAAAACAATTAAATGAAAGTAAATTAGATAATTGGATATTAAAGATATGTAATGTTAAATAACCCCCATTAATTATGTCTTTATCTTTGGTAGCATGTATGCCATTTATTTGTAAAAATTTCCCTACCCTTATTTTCTATGACATTTTTAAAAAATATCAATCAATAACATGACGGCATGGTTATGTGTTTATTCAAAATCAAACAAAATTAAATTAAATAATAAATAGAGGAAAAAAATCCTAATCATTGATTTTTACCCATGAATTTTTTATTTTATTTTCTTATACTAATACATATTTTACTATATTACTTATATTACAAAACTAAAATGTTCATCACGAGTGGGAACCAATCTGGTTTCCCTATCACTATTTTTTTATTTACTTCTAATGAATAAAGAACTTATGTTTCTATCTTTATTTATTTTCAGAATAATTTTATATCTATTATGAAGGAATACTCTACAATATAAACATAATCAATTCAAATATCTTTTAATAATAGCTATCTAGTCAATAAATATTTCATGTTTGTATTTTTTATGGTTATTGATTCTAGCTATTAAGTGTTTCTTCAATTGAATTATTTTTTATTCATGTGATAGAAATTTTCATTTTCCATATTTACCACTCCCTTTGATTTAATTTATGAATTATTTTTATATTTTGAAACATATTATTCATCTTAAAACATGTCTCCAAGGCTTATTGGCTCTTCATTGTCCTATTAAAATCCTTCTTTAACTATTGAAATAATGAAGATAAAAATTAAAAGATCCTCAAAATAATTTTCCATCTTTTTCAATTATCATACACCATAGAATAATGATTTAATTTATATTGTACTCCCCCTTCAATTGGATTTATTAGGCCAAATTATGTTCATCTACATGTACATGTTTTTTGAGAAAAGTATATTTTCCAAGTATGATATTTTATCACCATTTTCATAAATTGGAATATCCTTAATACGTGTTAATTATTTACTATTATCTTGATTATAAACATTAATTTGAGTTTCCATTTCAATAATTTGTAGCCATATTTTAGTGTTTATGGTTTCAGCCAATGTTTTATTTTTGATTCTTGGTATATATTTCAATATATTCATAATTGGGACGAACTCATTTTTGGGTTGGTATCCCTTCATGATTATTTTCACTACATTTAATTTTAAAAATATACAACTCATCATAAATGGTTTATAAGAAAGATTTAGTTTCCAATTTTATTTCTTATATCCTTGTTTTCATCCTATAATTTTATATTAACAAAATTGGGTTGGTCTTGGGTTTCTCTTATGATTCTTTCCCATATCTCATCATTACATGATATTTTAGTATATATTTTTTTGGATGGTTGAAAACCATTTCAAATTTAGTTTCCTTTTAATTGATATTGATTATTGTTTCCCAACCATACCCATTTGAATTTACCCTTATTGGGTATGATGTAAGTCCTACAAAATTCAATAATATTCAACTATAATCAAACAACCATAATATTTTATAGGTTGGTCAATTTTATCCTTGAAATCAAAATGATATTGAATTTAATATATTTTATTCTGAATAATAATACAATTTTATATAAAATTTTTTTAGTTATTAAAATACCATATATTAAATTTTATGAATCCCCCTTTGTGGCTTAGTGATATATCACATTGATTCCTACAATTTTTATTGTATACCTATGTAGAAAATAATTCATCTAATGATCCTCATAGTGGTATCCCTAAAATCATTTTCAATTTTGGAAATTTTACTTGTTTTTATTTATATTCAGATCTCAAATTATTGTTTATGTTTTACCCACACTGTTTAGGGATTTATTTTTAATACAATTCATTCCCGTACAATTTTATTGAAATTCACAACATTTTGAAATTTAATTTATCCTCCCATGTAATGTCATTTAATGATTGAAAATATGATCACCAGCGTTTTATTATTAGTATATATTCTATGGTTATTTTAAAATACTCCGATGATATTTATATGAATTTTTAATGGTGAAAACAGTGATGTAATTCTATATGTTATACACAAATTTCAGTTATTTCAAAGATCTTGAAGTGAGTTATAGTAATCTCTATTTCCCCTCTAATCCTTTATATCAAATCCTATACATGATCTGAAAGATGTAAAAATTGGAATTTATAACACTTTTTAGTTGTTTCTTTTGTAACCTAAACTATTATTCTTTTTTGATTTCTGTTTTGAGTTCTAAGACAACATTTTAAAAATTCTTTTTGTCACAATAAATCATTATATTCAATTACATCAACCAATAGGTATTTCAACCAACACATGACCATAAATGGTGAGTATATCATAGATTTATTTTTTAAGAATATAGGGTCAGTGGTTATTGGTTAGGAATGCTTTATATTTTATCTAAAACTTATCTCAATCCTCAATAAATGTATCATTGTATATATCAGTGACGATACAAATATTTCTTCCTAAATCAATTATTTTGTGAACATGATTGTTTCTTCTGAAGAATGCATGATATATTGATACATATGAGTAAATGAGTGTGTTTCTTGTCTTAAAATCCACTTCCTTTCTCCACATTGAAATAATATGGGACAAAAAAAATTAAATCCTATCACATTCTTATCCCATAGGATGGAATAATCTCAATATATTTTACTCAATGATAAAATAGAAGTAAATATTACAATATGAACCATTCAATATTCATAGGGACTGTAATCGAAAGTGATTTAGAATAAAATCCATTAAAATTTTCATGATATTGATTCATGGATGAATCCCCCTCACATTTTTTATTGATTGGATATCCTTCCTTTTTGAAATATTATTCAAATGATTCATTTGATATGTGTATAACTGATATACAAAGATTCCATGAAACGATGAATGGTGGATTTTAAAGTCCCCAAATATATTTTTGATGTTATTATTGTATTTTATGTCAATATAAATAAATAATGTCAATGAATTCTTGGTGGTAGATTTAATATCCACCCATAATATAAGAATATATGTTTTACAAGATCTAGGGTAGATGTTTTTTTATGTTTTTCCATGATGGATACATAAGAAATGTGACTAATGAGGTGGATTCCATTTAATTCATAATAGAATATAACATAAGAATAATTATGTTTATATGGGATGGATTCTTGAAATTTATAAATGAAAATTTTCCACGTAGCCCTACAACATGGAAAATTGAGTATGTGGTATTTATGTCTATGAAATCTATATAACTGTTGCATACTATCTACAAAATTTTCAAAAGTAATGATGTTACAACAACTATATATAGATTTTTATATTTGGAGTTATCTGTTTTAAATCCATTCATGTTGAGCACAATGCTGTCCTACTTTCTAGAGAATACTCAACTATATAACTATGGAATTAGTTGTGAAATCAGTGTTGAAACACACTTGGATAATGGCATAATATAATTTGATGTAATAAAAGAAGTGACCTATATTGATGTACTCGAAGGGCAGTGTTTTCTTGAGAAATGTTCTAGGTAATAGACATGAGGTTTTTAACTATGTTTTGTAAATTTCAAATATTTTGTTAAGTGTTAATGAAGGAAACATATGGTTGGTGTCAAAATAAACGTTCTTATATTTTAAATCAATTAAATTTGGAAAAACATTATTTTCCCAAATTCATGTTCTCAAAGTCTCCATGGATTTGAAACCTACTATAAAATAAATTCACATAAGATATGTTTTATGCATGTGAATTCACTTCAGTTATGATAAATGATGTAACAGTTTTGGATGAAATATGAAAATATACATTGGTGAATGCAACACATATTCATGTCTCTGTATTTGAAGTGGAAAATCATTAAACTAAATTTCTCATATGTCATAGCTGAATGATTATTATGACTAAAAAATAATTATTATATTTAGAAAATAGGTTATGATGATTCCAAAACAAATCATCAAGGTTATAAATATCAAAAACACTTATAAGGATGTGTGATTCATAATTTCGGTATTGTGTTTTTTGTCTTCATGCTATGGGAGAAGAAGACCAAATATATAATGATGTTTTGGAATTATTAATAAAAAAAATATTATTTGAATAAATTCTTGATTAAATAAGAAATGATTTAATTTAATCTGGATTATCTATTATTGATTATCCAAATATTATGATGAAAAAAAATAACCTAGATACAATACATGAATGATGGAAGACCTACCAAGGGGGATATTTATTTCCTCTCTAAACATATACATCACATTATTCTATACGCTGGTTCAAGTTGAAGCTCACACATTGATCCATGAGAATATATACATGTTACAAATAATTTATATAATATATATATATCCATGGGATTAGGATTTATTTATTGATGGGGTAATATTTATTTCTAAATAAGATCTTGTACAAACTAAAATGATAAAAAAATATTTACTATTAACATATATAAAGATGAAATGAAATAATTATGGAAATTTTTATAATATTCATATAAGTTAAAATCATCTTCAATGTTTATAAACAGAAATAGAAGATTTGGTATCATGGGAGATGAAAGAATTTGTATT
This sequence comes from Viscum album, assembly GCA_963277665.1. Taxonomy (NCBI): domain Eukaryota; kingdom Viridiplantae; phylum Streptophyta; class Magnoliopsida; order Santalales; family Viscaceae; genus Viscum; species Viscum album. The sequence goes on from OY728166.1 coordinate 245,264,636, forward strand.
TTCTCGAACACATCCATTGGGAATATTTCCAGTTATGGAAGCTTTTTGTGATTCTACTGGGACAAATATAAATACCTAAATAAAAATTAAAAGAATTTATACAAACAAGATTGAGACAATAAAGACTACGGTATATTCACATTGAATGATATAATATAATAAAACAATTATATCTTGATGAAAAATAATAATAATATGTCATTTCATGGTGTGGTTTAGAATAACAAGAATCCCATAATGATTTGAAGTTATAGAATCATTATATATCAATACTGAAATAAATGAAGGATATCAACCATCAGTCCAGGATTAGAGGTCCCATGAAAAATAATAGTGTTCCAGAAACTAAGGTAGTGTTCTTCTAAATATCTACTCCATTCTAAGATCACTGTTCTTAGATGGAGTATAGAATTGAAAATTATATCGGAAAATGTTTTTTGATTCCCTTGAAGTGGAGATAAATAGTGACCATGTTGCAAGAGATGTTCTGAATAAGTGTTTTGACATTTAATACACTTCTGCTAGATCATTCAAACAGGGTATTTTGGATACATAATCACACTTTACTGAATTGGTGAACAACATCAAAGTATGATCATTGTAGAACATACTTTCATTTACATAGTGAGATGTTTTTTAACCCATGGGACTGGGGGTATTCTTGGGAAACATAGTGTGAATCAGTTGTCTCTCTGTGAAGCTATTGTATAAGTGATATCAGTTGAAGGAAAAAGATGTTTGAATTAAAGGTGTGTGATACGAAAAATTATTGTAATTTACATTTGATTATAGTGATGAATTCATGATTGGGGTGAATAACAAATTAAAAGAAATATTCTTTCTTTTTATCAAAACCTCTAAAAATATGTCATGCCATATATACAACATTACCTGAATTGCACATGGTTCTAGCATGTTATGTGAAAGGTAAATATATTGATTCATATCATGATAGCTAGTAGTGTTTCATTTCCAAATGGGGTCAAAGATATAAATGTTGTATGGTAATTTGTAAAAATAATCCATTATGATTCATCCCCTCTCTCATACCACTCAAGTGTCTACAAATGATTCCAAGAGACATTACATCTTGTATCAGAGTGATGTTCACCTTTGGGTGAATATTTAATCTTTTTACCTAGTTATTTTTTTAAATTAGAAAATAAGGAAATTTTTAAAATTCATTTCATTGATGTTCCTCATATGGATATATAATATTGCATTAATATTGACATATATTTGGAATTCCCTCCCAAGATTATGGAAACCAAAATAAGTAAACAGTCCTATAATCTATGAAAAAACATAAGAATAGAGAAGGAATAACTAGTAACTGAAGGCAGTTAGAGTGGTGTTACTTTCTCCAGTTGTGACAAGACTTATTGTATTGTAGTTATTGATTACCTCTATTGATAGTTTTATGTTATTAAAAGAATGTTCCTATTGGAATTTTTTCACAAGTGGTCATATTGCCTCAAGTTCAAAATGAGGATATATCAGAATTGATAGATGATGATAAACAAATGAAAAAAAAAATATTTTTGGGGTCGTAGAAGAAGTACAACTCTCTCGTATTGGATTTGAAATCCAAGGAGTAGTCCATAGAGACTAGAATAGTGAAATTTTTAATGTTTGAAGAACAAATTAAATTTTTCATTAATGATATAGGGTTTTTATAAAAAATATAGAATGAAAGATCCTTTCGTTAGAATAATCTCATAATGAAACACATTGTGACAGGTAATAAAATTGGAAGAGAAAAATTTAAAAACTAAATACCTTTGTAAATCTCTAAATAAAATAAGAATTTTTCTTGAGGAAAGGATTCCATAGTTGATGTTTGAATTAGAAGATATCCTGAACATATCTACGATAATGAGAAATACATTCAACCTCATGTTTCTTGATATAGATATTATATTAAAACAAATTAGATTATATTAAATTTTTTCCATCACAATAATATATCAATATAAGTGTTGTCACTCAAATTTCATCTGTTAATTTTCCCTTAAATGTGACTCATGATGGTGGTAAAGAGATTATGAGATCATGTGGAAAATCCGCCAACTAATCCACATAGAAAATGGTAACTATTTTGGAAGTTAAATATTCTTAAATTAAATATAAATCTAATGGTTGTGCAATAGAAAAGAAAAATTTAAATAAATATAAAATTCTAATTATTTTGGGACATCCAAAATTGCGTTAGGGCATAAGTGAGGATCTCCTAGAGAAACTGTTCCCCAAAAATAACTCTAATGGATAAAATTCTAACATTAAATCAATAACCAATTTTTTTGGATAGACTAAATATATAAGAAATAGTTTACTATTAATTGGAATATATTGGTGCTACTAGAAATTCAGGTATATATATATTGATTAGTAGTATAATATTCCATTATATAGAAATCAAAGAGGTCTTAACTTAAGAGGGAGTAGATATGAAGAATGTAATATACCTACACCAATTAAATATATTCCATATAAAAATATCATTCCAAGGTGAATAGATTTAAACAACTTGAAAATTAATATGAAATGTAAAAAAATTCCATTCAATATTATGATGAATTACAGTAAAATCCTACTTATAAACATTTAACATCTATGGAGAATAAATATTCATCCCAAATTGAGAAGAAAATGTGGAATGAATGTGTGCCTTTCATTGGGTATAAATCAGGATATTTGTGTAGAACAAATAATATTGTAAATGAATACCACAATCTAAATGATATATTGATCATAAGTCCAAAACCATTAAAAATTTCTAGGGAATTGTTCACGAAATAAATAATCAAACTACTCCACTTTTAAGAGAAAATATTACTTAATGAGAAGTTAAGATAGGAGAATAACGTCACTACCTAATAATGAATATACATAGAGAGTCAAATAGTGGATAAACATGATTATTTCATAAAATGATAGATTTTTTATGAATAAGTTAAATGGATTGCGAAATAAATCTCCTCCCCACTACTCGAATATAGAAGATGAAGGTGGAACCACCATTTTTCTGTACTCATTAGTCGTTTTCCTACATAATGTCAATTAAAGGTGAATATATATAGAGAATCCATTTAGTGGTGTGGTGAGGGGGTTCTAAAGTATGTGATGCTTCAATTGTTTAAATACATTATACATGAATCTAAAAATATGGAAACCAACCAAAAAATGATGATGTTGATGTATAATAATCCATATAAATTTCTAGTTATAGTTCTTAACATTAATATTTGATGTGGAGGAGAGTATTCTAATAAAAATAGTGATATAAAAAACATATTATGGAACATTATGATGTGTTTTGTAATAAATGTTTCATATCATAATTCATCAAGAAAATATATTTTACAAACCCTAGGAAAAGATATTATGATAAGGTTTCACATTGAAAGATGTTTATAGAAAACCATGATATGTAGATTATGAATTTATTTCTACATCAGTTCACCAAAATTTCTTATAATGATTGACTGAGTATCCATTCCTATGAACTCATTGAATATTTCCATCTCTAAGGTAAATTAATGACAATGAGAAACAATGTTTTTATTATAATTGAACAAAATGTTCCTCATATTTTGGGGGGATTGTTTATCTCACATGAATATTTTACAATAACGGGGAGTATAATATTTCCTTTTTAAATCGTGGTGTCATTGAATAAAATAGAAATGGTGGATATTTATGGACTGAATGAATTTATGATGCCATTTATATATTATTTATCAATAGGAGAATTGGAATTATATGTCCACACGGTGATGGAATGATTATCCTCCCACCAACGAACTTGTGATTATACCGGTATAATTTTCAAGATTTTTTTAGTTTCTCCTATATTAGATACACAGGAAAGGTGATTTATGATCATTTTACTATATACCATACATGGATCATAGATTATGGAGAAAAGAGTATTGAATATGTGGTTTATTAGAATATCAAGATACATAGAATCAAATAATCCTTATTCAAGTGATGATTTGTGAAATTTTCCTCATTTCAAATAAAAGTACTAATGAATTTATGTGTTTTCACCAATAGTTTAAAAATTATTGAAGTGAATCTAGCTCTATACAAACTATTATGGATATGGTCATTAGGTTTAAATGAAATATCTTGATGGAGAATTAAGCCACAAGCCTTAGAGAATATATTCATATTTTCTATTAATTGTTTCTATGAAATAAATGTTTAATCACATATGTATTATATTTTAATTAAATCTAATGTGATGGATGTTGAGTGATATATTAAAAACTAAAATTGGAGTGTTTATTGAATGTGATGTTCTTAGTAATAAATAAGATGTTTTTATGCGTATTTTATAAATTCATAGATGTGTTAAAAAGTGTTTATGTCTGAAGAATAATTATTATTTCTTGAATAGAGGTTCCTTGTTTTGAAATGATGTAAATGAGGAATAAATGTAGAACACTTGATTTTGTGTAAATAAATTCCCCATGTTTTCAAATATTTTTTATAATGAAATTAACATATATGATGTTTGACATAAGGGAATTTAGGCCACACATGGGAATTGAACTAGGAATTAGGGATGATTTTTTATAATCCATATATCTAAATCCATCATGTACCCAAGTATATGAATGTAATGTTGAAATCCATGTTACAAAATTTCCCCAATGTCCATGGTGAAAGTTTTTAATGTTTCAATAATAATTATTATGATTAAAAATTATATTATGACGTTGATAAAGATAATATTAATGGTTTTAAATATCACAAACACCAAGAAGGTAAATTATTCAGGATTTATATATTGAGTTTTTGATCATTCAGCTATGCGAAAAGGCGATCAATTTTGTAGAGTTGTTTTGTAATTATTTATAATTAATAATTAATTAGAATAAATTCTATCTAGAATGATATATTAAATAAAATGATTAAAATTATCAATTCACTATTGTGTAAATATTTGTGGTCACCATAAAAACACATAACAGAATGAATTTAACAAAAAGGAGCCTAATTCAAAATTGAATCTCATTTCATGGGATTCAATTTTACTAGTTGTCACAGGAGAATGGAGTTACGAATCCGATGTTATTTCAATTTGAAGTCAAATTGAAAAAATGGAAAATTTTGGTGATTATGGGGAAATAATTAATTGTGTGTATAACCTTTCAAAAAATTTGTCTAAGACATCATGGTTATTAATGTGCATGGTGTGAAAAAGGTAATGATAATTTATTCAGATTCCCATCATTCTGAAAGAACCCCTTTCCCAATACACAAAATAATCTATATTTTCACTCAAGATTGGGCTCTTGCACTCGAATCCTTTCATGATCCTTTTATTTTTCAAAACAAATGCTACATAAAATGTAGATGTCTTGTGAATATGTGATATGAACTCTAGATAAAATTGAAGTTGTGTACAACTCTATAATGTTGAGAATTAATGTGAATAATTTCACACAGAAGACACACATGTTTGCCATATGCAATCAAGAAAACCACTTTGGTGATTCATATAAAGTTGATGTGAATAACCAAATCCAATGGGGACCTATGTGTTGAGATCTCATGTTTGAAACTTGTGGATGGGTGGATCGTGAAATCCTATTATTTTTTATTGATTCACCCAACTACATAAGAAGAATCCCTCAATGTACGAGCTCCTACATTGATGTTTTTTCTCAACTATTTCCATTGGGAACACATTTTCGAAAGAAGTATCATCTTTAATGAAACTGTATTCAAATGAAGAACTCTATCTAAAACTACCATCAAAAACCCCTATGAAATTTATATAGTCACACTATGAATGTTTTGGTATGGGTTGAGGAAATTTTAGAATTTTCCTTTATGTGGCCCTAACTTCTATTCTAGAATACAATAATTCGAGATATTCCTCTAGGCACCTTGAAACACCTTGATTCAACTGACTCCACATGGTCCCTTTATAATGTCATGAGATGATATTCTCCTCTTGGTTTCACTCATTACCTTGATTTGAACCATTCCCCAAGAAACTACTTAAATACCATATCCTGACCCCAATTCCAGGTCATCCCAGAAGGTTCACAGGTGGAATATGTCCCACACTAGCGATTAATTTGAAACTTCTACCCCAATTTTCCTCACTACATGACATGAAACTATATCATGTAATATCCTTCAAGAATAATATTCCTTATACATCAAGAATTATATTCCACATTACATGATCTTGAGATGACATTCAATAGTCCTCACTGCCTGTCATTAAACTATAGAATGCCATATCATTCTGGAATTGGATTCCTTATGCATTAAGAATAATATATCTCATGTGATGGTCATGCGATGAAGGTTAGTGGTCCTCAGTACAAGACAATAAATTTTAGAATACCCTATCATTCAAGAATAGTATTCCTTAAGTTTCAATCCTAAAATTCCTTATTCCATGAACCTAAGATAACAATTAATATTCCTAACTAGAAGACTATAAGCTATAGAATAACTTATCATTCTTAAAAAGGATTCTTTATGTGTCAATCATAATATTCCTTGTTCCATGATCATCAGATGACATCAAATTGACCTCACTAAATGACTTTAAATTTTATAATACCCAATAATTAAAGAACAGAACACTATATGATTTAATTACCACATGACTCATTCTATTATCATGAGATGAAATTCTATATTACTCACAACATGACATGAAACTGTAGAATTCAATATCATTTTAGAATATGATTCATTATGTATCAATCATAAGTTATCTCATCCATGATCATGAGATGCAATTAAATAGTCCACACTTCATCATGTCATTAAACTATTGCATACCCAATCATTCAAGAATAAGATTATTCATTGTCAAGCATAATATGTATCATAATATTATTATAAGATACTATTCAATAGAGCTCAATAAATGATTTATAATCTCTACAATGCCGTATCATTAAATAATGGATTATTTTTTCATAAATCAAAAAATTTCACATTCCATGATCATGATATTACATTCAATATTCTACACCACATGACATTAAAATTAATCATAACCAATAATCCAATAATATGATGCCTATTGTGTCAACTATATGATGCCTCATCATGAGATGAACGCAAAAAATCAATTATGGTCTGACGTATCATGTTTAATCCCAAATCATATACCTCAACCCACCTATGAGTTATGATTACCTCAGAAAATGACATGAGGAATATGAATTTTTGGCCTTAGTTTGTAAGCCCCAATCATACACCTCAACCCAAAATGATTCGATATTCCCACATGACCTGACAAGAGGAATCCTGAATGGGAAGATCAATGTTTTATCTCAACATACCACATCTAATAATAGGATGTTAAACTATAAACAGACCCCATCTAATATACATGGTATTCTTTAATGACCTTACATGAGGAATCCTGAATGGATTGTTCTCTTGCATAATCCCCAACCACTTCCTCGTTTCTCTTAGTAGTGCATGGGACTACTATTAGGTGTAATCCCTAACATCCATTAAAATGGGCCTTATATATGGTGTAAGAAAAAACCCATACCAAACTATATGGGAATTGATTTTCATATGCATGGGATATGGATTATGTATCCATGAGACCCAAACAAAACACTCTAATTCACCCACATGTTCTCTAAGTTTTGTCCAAGTGAGATCATGCCACTCACATGGGATGCCAAATCTCCACCATCTCCCATTATAATGCTAAATGAATTATTCTAACACCAAATCTGTACAAGAAAAATGTTATTGTGAAGTATAGTTTACAAGAATAATCCCCACACCATCCGTCATCGATGCTCCATTTTTGACATGAGAATCCTTACCACGCGAGTTTAAACTTCCAAGACCAGTCCTGTTACATGACAATAAACTAAGCCAACTATCTTTATAGGATTATATCATTTTCATTTGGACAGGGTACATCAAATGCCATATTTAGTTTGAATCTAAACCAATGGTTAACTAGGGTTCTTCTTCCTATAGATTTACCTCCTTGTTCCTCCCCAAGGGTTTCATGATCAACCCTTATAGTTTGTTATCCTTCGTTTATGGGACGAACCTCTGGGATCCACCTCTACAGGGAGTTATGATTAGTCTACCGACAAACATTTCATGTACTCTCTCCTAGAGTAGCACCTCCCCGATCCATCTAAAGGACTATACTGATCATCCTTCATTGTATGACATATTTCTATTATGGGACACGCCCCACGGATCCACCTATATATGCACTCTAGTCCATCAATTAATGAACTTGTAGTTGCAACATCATCCCTCCAAGGTATCCACCTCATTGATTCCCCAATATAGGGTTTCATGATCAATGAACTCCATATAGACATGATGTTAATCTTTTGACATCATTCCAAGTACATACCTCATGAAAAAATAGGACGATTGAGTTAAAACCCATGGTGGATATGCACCTATGGTGTCAAATACATCATGAAATACTTTGGGTGACCAGTATGAAATACATGGAAGATATACTCACTTGAAATTAAATACCTTATGATCAACACAAGATACCTTGGGTTCCTTTCCTAAGAGGCCTCTAAAATAGATTCCCTCCCAAGAGGATGAATATGGGCTCCTAATATACACAACATCTAGATATTCTCATAAATTCCTAACATTAACATATACTCTAATGTACAGTTAATTCCCTTTCAATCAAGAGTAGTATAATTAACATGTGTCCACAAAGAGATGGCACCGGGAATGAGTTTCTTGAACCAGAATCAAATTTTTGAGTGAGACCCAAACAAGAAGACATGTTCTAATTTAGAATCCATGGAAAGAGATATCAATATCACCTCATATGGTTTTCATAAAAGAGACATCATCACAAAAAATGGTGGTGAAATCAACCGTACATTGTAAAATGGGAATGAAGGGAAATAATTGTGCATTGTATTGACCATCATGCACCTACCATGAAAGCATTAAGAACAAATATTATAATAAAAAAAATTATGATGATTTAAAACCATAATAATGGTATATTGTTCAAATAAAAAGGATTATATTCTAGATAAATGTGAAGATTACTTTATCGTTTCCCCTAACTTTAATAAAATTTATCAAGATGAACAATGGGAATATCCATATGTTATCATTATTGATGTATTATATGTAAACCCCTCAAAGAAGGAATTATTTCTTTATTGTAAAGTTCATTTTATTAGAATATATCATATTGGATAGAATAATATAAAATATTTACAGATCCATGTGAATAGAGAAGAAAATAAATTATTTATGGAGTTTTTTAAAATTCCATTAATTTTACAAATTTTATTGAATTGAAAAAAATAAAAAAAATAAAAATTTGAGATCATGGGAGATAAAAAATTGTGTTTTTTTCTAGAAAAAAAATTATGAAAATTTAAATTTAGTGAAACATGAGGTGATTCCCAATAAAATAAATTATCCACTCGAATAAAAAATGTGAATACTCTCTTAAACTAAAAATAATAGATTGATGTCTGTCAAAGGTGTACATTGAATGAGATAATCCAATAAAATGTGAATCTCTCTATGAATTAGAGGAATAAGGGTTAGATTTATCATTTATTGAATAATATGTAGGTTCTAATATAGTTATTCATCTAAATACGCATTTTCAATCAAAAAAAAAGATAGAAAAATAGTATGTTAGACACCAGATAGTGATCAGTGAGCTATGGTAGTGGAAAAGAGTGACGAGAACTGGTTATATATTTATCTAAAGATAAGTTCTTACCTAATTTAACTTTATTGAGATTAGTTGATAGATTAATAAATTTATAATAACATATTATGTTAATGTCTATGAATCTAAAATGAGTAGTGACCGTATTTTATGTGATATTATTTTTTTGTTGTTTTCATTTTTGGACACTTCTATGAGAGTAATCTAGTAAAATTTGTGTAATATAAGAATAATTTATTGAGTATGTGATCTAATTAAAAGGAGGTTATTAGAAGAAAAAACTTTCATATAGGTTATGGGTTGTTGTGGAATTTGTGTGACATAGGGTATTCTTTGACATTACGGTGTGGATATGTGATCTCAGTGTGAATTTATTATTGAATTCTTGTGGGGTTGATATAATGATAAATTTTGTGAGATGGAAACATTTTAGGGTTGGGATACACTGATCCCATAATAATATTAATTTTATTACAATAGAGAATCCATGATTTCTATGAAAAACAAATTAATAGAAGGGGTGGGTATTATTATAATTCCATATAAAAAAACCATGTTCCATATACATTAAATTAATTTCAATTTTTGTTGTTGTTTCATGTCATATAATATTTAAATACATTCATTTATATATAAATAGGTAATAGTGTTTCATTTCATAGGGGTCATAGATTTAAATAATAATTTTTATTGGTGAAAATTGGTAAACATGGTTCAACCCGAAAAACATCAGCACTAGGTCCCAAGTTGTGTTTGGATTTCCTTGGAATATCATGCTTTCAAATTTGTTAGTCCATCATATCATGGTGTATATTTTTAATTCTAATGATGCAGTGGATAAAATTGATTTCATTGTGAGTTTAGACTACATGAAATGAACATGAAATGAGTATTAAAATAGTTCTAAATCAAGGTATTTAAACCTATGTACAACTATAAATAATTATAGTTTTATGAATTCTATGTTTTTTTTGTTTTTTTGATTATTTTCTATAAAATGTATACAAATTTGTGAGATAGCATAATATATACTTCATTACGGTGAATGTTTCTGGTTGTAGAAAATATGAAACAAATACAGGTTTGTACCAGGCTATCTTCACTAGGAATGGTTATAAAGACCTGTTTCTATACTGGTTGAGATATATTGATAATTTTTTATTTCAAAATCAGGATAGGGAGTTTTTTTGGGAACCATGATTCAGATCAAGAATCTGAGAGTTTGGAAAACCCTCAATAATATTATTGGATTTGGATTGAGGCTCTATTTCTGACTAAAGTGATTAAAATTGATGTTTTAGGAAGAGTAGTGGGCTAGCATGATGTATGTGGAAAACCTATTTAGGAAACCCCTTGCGTGGCTAGGAATTATGTCAAAAATTGAAAAATTCTATCCTTGTAGAAGGGGGGTCTCGTTAAACCCTATGTGTTATACCTTAACAGAGTGAAAAAAGGGAAATATCCACATGGTGATAATTATGTGGGTCACCCATGTGAGGGATTCATAATTGGCCACTACTACATAGGGTAAAATCCCATTTTGTAGGGGAAATCCCCCTATATAGGGAATACCCTTTCATAGGATAAATCCCTTAATATAGGGTGACCATTATTTTAGGTAATCACCATTTATGGGGGATATCATGTTACATGGGGGACTGTGCATGGAAAATTTCATTAAATGGAAATCTAATTATATGGGAATTTATTAGCATTAGATAATCCCCTAGGTAAAATTCATTTAATTTATCCTATGTGAACTGTTATGTCGTGGTGATGATGAATGTTCATAGACTTTCGTAAAATACAGAATGAGGGTTTTGAGGATTTTAGGGTGTTTTACTACACGTACGAATGGGATACAAGACCATGAATGGTCTCTTTCCACTATTTTGATTCCTAGTGATTATCTCCCTCAATAATTTTTGGATTTCAGTTCTATTTGATCTAGTTTAAATAATAAGCTAAAATAATCATTTTCAGTTGATTGTACTTTTATATATTTTAAACTTTTCATAATGCTCCATATCGTGATGGGATACTCTGATTACGGATGATTTAAATAGATCGTGGTTGAATATTCTTGAAATACAATTATTTTTTCCACTTTAGAGAAAGGATTTTCCTAGAGGATGATCTCACCTGGTTTCATAGATTTTCAATGATTTATTTAATTACTATTTTCTTATTATATATTTATGAAATTTTTTATAAATTTATTAATTTATTGAAAAAATGAATTTGGGTTATGTGGGTCATATAAATAGTTATGTGGTAGAAAGGTACCACACGATGTAGGCTATAGATTTTCAAATATATATCACTGGGTGAGTTACTAGAAATCGTGCTTAATGGAATAAAATTGAAAAATTATTTATTAAAAATAAAAATTAATAATTTAATTGAATTGGAATGGGATAGGGGATCATGATCATGAGTGATTACAAGATAGACTAAGACGTTATTAGGTGAGTGTTTGAGAATAACCCAAAGTAAATAAATCCATAAATGATAAAGGAGGACCCTTTTGAATACCCCTATAGTAGATGATTATTTTTTACGTGTAACAAGTGATATGTGGTCTTTCAACTTCATAATATTGATATTTTTAAATTAATTGATTATTTTTAATTATAATACAACTCATATGAATGAATAATTGAAATCATAGGGATCATGATGGACCATTTAGGGGCAATATAGTTCTTTGTCAACTTATGATGGATGCCTCAATTAGTGTGCTATGAAGAATATTATCCTTGTGGGATAATAATATAATAAATTTCCTGATCATTGAAGACCTGTATATGGGCCCACAGGTCCCTTTAGTATCAGACAGATTTTATGGTTGCCGATGGCCAGTGACATTATTATAAAATGTGATCCATATAAAATAAAAATCCTAGGAAGTTGTATGATTTGAAAACATCTGATGATGGATGAATTTTGGTTTATAAAAAATGATATATGAGGAGCATGTAACAGTGGGTAGAAAATAATGAGAAAAAATGTATTTTACCAAGTATTTTATTCCTTATACACCTCAATGTAGTGGAAAGTGTTGGACTATGATGTTTGGCCACTAATGGGCGATGACGGAACATTGAAATGACTTCGAGTTTTTGGGATGGTTTATTAGAGTGTAGGGTGAGGGATCCTCCCCCACTAAATGTGAGTAACCATGCAGTTATACCATAGATAGATTGATGATATCTTGGGTGAAAATACTAAATTTGGAGGACTTGTGATGGAAGGAATATATTATTCTATCTTTTAGGAGTGGGTTTTTTGCTTTATTTTTTTGGAAAGTTAGTATAAAAATATATCATTATGATGTCAAGGTATGATAGTCCCTATGAGTGATTAATAATGATTGAGAGATGATATTGTGATTGCAGATCCAAAGTAGGGTATCCCTATCCAAATTACACCTAGGTGACCTCATTGGGTTCCCCAATTATGTGTTAACCCCAGTAAAGATTAGTACTTGTGTGTATGGGTGGCTGGAATCAGCGGTGACCCTAGATCCTGATGTCTGATTCATTGAGAAAAAAGTGGCTATAGTGATAAAGTGAGATATTTTGAAAGAGATTATTTTATTAAAATAATTTAGAAATAATTATTATTAGTTCAATAAGGATTTAGTTTTTATGAAAATATGGAATTCCTAGGTCTTATCACCTAGGATACAACCATTAAGTCTATCTGGATTTCCAAGGATTTACATCTAGGAATTATGTTTAAGCTTTATACGTGTGTGATTCTTGGGATTTCATCATTGGTTTAAACGTCACACCTTCATGATTGATGACCTGTAATACCTAGGATTTGAAATAGGATTCATCTTTATTCCTATAAGAAATTCCTATGATAACTATGGTTCATCCATTTATTTTAGGTGTGATAGAATTTCTGTATGATTAAAATGAATTATGTTTTTATGCCTGATATTGTTGTACATTCTTGGATTTCAACCTATTAATTATCAGACTATTTATACTACTAAATTTCCTAGGATTATGTCCTAAAAATAATCATCATGTCCGATATTATTATATTGACTGTGAGTAAATAATATGAATAGACTTTTCTCCTAAGAGTGTAAGATTTTATATGGGTACTTTTTGGGAATTACTATGTTCATCTACCACAATGTGAATATTGATCCTATTATAAGTGGAATGATTATTTAGTTACCATATAGACATTCTATTACTATTTGAAGAAATTAAAGTTGATTCTGGGTGTCACCATAGAACCCCGATGATCGATTTTGTTTATTTATATACACTTCCACCCAATAAACTATTTACTTATTTTTTGTGTATCACTGTATATAGGTTATTTATTATGTTATATATAGGTACCTATAGACAGTTCCCTACTGAGTTATACATAAACATTTCTAAAAATTCCATGAAATTTAGTAACCTAGGATAATATCACTTTCTTCATGTTCAGGTTAGGAAAAGTTCATGGATTAGATTGTTGAACTAGATAACACAGTTTGAGTTAGTAGATACTTATGATATGGATTTGGGATGGTTGTTGTGCCCCCTCAATTTTATTCTATTTATTTATACTATTTTTGGATTCCCCCCATAGGAAATTATTAGTTTTATATTAGTATAACCATGTGTCTCCCTTAATGTATACGATTGAATTACATTTGATACAACATGTTATGTTTTATTTCTTTAAAGTTATATGTTATTTGTGATATGTGTTGTTTACACTATGTTTCACTCTCTTATGTGTGTATTGTATCCCAATGAGAATACCCAATTCCCTAACTAATAGTTGTCATCCACTAATGTATAGAGAGACATGTCTAAGGCCAGGTAGTGAATGTTGGTCTTGGTACTGTTGAATGGTCATGGGATGATGGAATGCGACAACACGGTATTATAGAATTTATGTTTTTTCATATGTTTTGGTGAAATATTAAAAAATGATATCATATTGATTAGTATCTAATGATAGACAATGGATCTCTTAATTATGACCATCATTATTGATAGAATTTATATGTTTCATGGGATGTGAGATTGTAATTCTTGTTTTCAGGTTTTTTGAATTAATGATTTCAGCTATTGTGACATGCATGGGTTTTCGATTTATGATTTATTTTTTTAGATGTTAGCCCTATAGAAATAGGGTAATGTATGTTCATCATATCTATTATGAACTAGTCACATGATATATTCCCTCTTATGTGTGAGTGATATAATCCAGGATGAGGGTTTAATTATATAAATTGAAAAGAGTAAGTTATTTTGTATTTTACAATATAACATGTGGGTGAAATTATACATAGTCGTAACACAATATATTTTCTCTAATGATTGGTAGTGTGGATTTAAATGGGATTTTCCTTGAAGAAGACTATACAATATCATTGGGAAGGGATATATAGTGACCATTACAATTTTACTAAAGGGATTGGATGCCTTCATGATCAACACTTTGTGTGCAGTTATGTTACTAGCTTTGGAATGAAATAGGTTCTGTTACATAATGTATCAATAGAAACCTATATGGTTTCTTCCCATATTACATTGATCAGGAATTCAACATAACTTAATGATGTGACTATGGTATATTAACATATAATTTCAATATAGTATGCTGCTATATATATATATTTATTAATTTATTTATTATATTTTTAACATCCATGGGGTAATCTCATATGAGAATATGAAATGAGCGTCAGTCCCCCAAGGAGGATGATGTATTGGTGTGTGATTCCTAGTACGTATATATTTATATATATTTATATATATTTTTGTTTCTCAACTCTAGATATTGGGTTTCCATTATATATACCTTATGTAATTTTAGACGGAAACTAGGGAAATAAATGTGAGTTGTGACATATGTGAGATGTAGTGCATGGGATTGGTGGTAGAGCATAGTGATTGACATATGGATCTAGATAATGATGATATGAGTGTTATTATTGAGATGTAAAATGTTTCCTACTATTTTTAGGTTAGTTGTGGTAGATGAGGGTTACCAGATAGTAGGGTTAACCCTGATATGTGATTTGATCTAAGGCGGGAAGCATGGGTAGATGCTTCAGGTTATGAGATCGATGAAAAAGATACGATACATGATATATGGTGTAATAAAGGAGGATCCATTAGTCTTGTGATGAAAATCACTAGAGTATCTTATGTATCAATATATGGTTTTTATTATAAGGATCAGTAGCATACCTGAACTTTAAGACTTCTACTGTGGTTTCTAATATGATAGTGGATCATGATCCAATAAAGAGAGATCTATGATGGATAGAGTTTGGGGGTGATTATTGTTTTGAATTATTTCTGCGTTTATGGGTTATTTTCATCATCCAGTACATATATGTTGTTTCCCTTATAACTGAGTCGACCCCAAAATAGGTCGAAGGGAATTTCCGACCCATATTAGTTAGTTACTAGAACCTGACATTGTGAAATATAAAAGTGGTAATGAATTTCCCTTAAACACAGTGGAAGATGAAGACACATATCATAATTCTCAAAAAACAATAAATTGAGATATCACTAAAAAAATAGGTATATAAAAACCCAAACAACACACCATTAGAGTACTAGAAAATACTCAAGATAAGAAAACGTCAAAAAGGATACATCACTCTAATCACCAATGGATAAAGATCAACCACCACCTCCAAGAGGTACAATCAATTTATTTTGACCTCGTAGGGGAAAATATTAAAATGATCAATGTAAAATTTAGGCTGTGAGATAAAAATCCCATGAGGGCTTCACAAATTGGTCTATAATACTATTACAGGATAATAATAAACCAATCATGCTTTGAATTTTAATAAAAATAGCCCAGGCAGTACAACTGCATATTTTTAAAAAAACATAATTCTCATTTCAAAGGGTGGAAAATCTTTTATATAAAATACATTATTTTAATCAAGTATAATTAGTACATCAGTTTCACAACAATTATCACATATATATATATATATATAAATTCACAAAAGGAAACATTGATATTTTCTCGATGGTATGATAGTTTCTTGTTTAAAGGATACTCACAGATCACATATCTATGAACCTATAAATTATGTGTACACATGTCCCTTGGGATCACAGGGTGTAGGACTCATCAAAATTTCATTAGGGATAAAATATCCAACAATTAGTTTTTGTGAAAATTTTTATTGTGAATCGATTTATAGAGAATTGTCATTCTAACATGATTGTATAAGATAACCCACAAACTACCCAGGCTCGCGTGTTCACAATCTTTCAATTGAAAATTATAATTTTATTTCAATTCAATTTAGAATAAAATTTCCCTATTTTTTGTTTCAATTAGAAAATTTCACTCTAAAATCCAAAATAGATATTTTTCACCATTTCATTCTTTCTCAAACTAAAACCAATCATAGGGGTTTTTTATTTAAATTTAATCCACAAATTCTCTCAAATAAAATCATGAATCATTTAACTCTTTCCATAAACATAAAAATATTCCCTAATCATCAATTCAATTAGAATTTGGGGGAGGGGTCCCAAAATCCACAGAATATCAATTTCAGATCCAATTTCCATGAAATTGGGTTTTCACAATCAAAATGAATGAATTTTAAAACAGTATTCAATTAACGGTTTAACCAATTTGAAAACATTAAATAGAACCACCTCTTATTGTATTAGAATCTCAATGCCCACAATGAGACTCACAAATGAAGAAAAAATGGCTAGAAGATTTAGGAATTCAACCTATAATAAATATCCATTAATATATACTTTAGATCAATCATTCCCAGGATGATCTACCAAAATCATACAGTAAGAGATATGGAGATAGAGATAGAGGAGACATTAAGAACAGTTACCAAGGAAGAAGCACCAAAACCACAGTAATTATAAATCACAAAACAAAAAGATCGGAAAAGGTAAGAGGTGTCCAAAATTTCACGGGATAGATATAGGTCACATAGAGAAGGGATAAAGGTCATGTGGAAGAGAAATTAGCTTTTAATCCCATTTAAATCTACCTACCCCAATACTTACACTAGGGGTAACCCCAATTCACAACATGTGAATTCATATATTCTATATATGATAAAAATCTCATTTTACTAAAATAAAATATATGATATTCAGAAGGACTTAAAATAGTCAATAGTGTGTGAACATTCATGTTTTGTACTGATTTCATCTAATATTCTATGTGATGATTACCTATCATGAAACCACATTACATGGCATGTAAATTCCCATAAGGCTAAATAACCCATAGTTTTTATGATATAAATTACATAAAATCAAGGCAGTCGACATTATAGGTATCCTTTCAATTCATTCTCGTCATTACCCAACCAATGAAAAAGGAAAACCCCCAAAAAAAGTTGTAGAACAAACCTGTCAGAAAGGTAATTGGATGTTAAAACCTACCAACCATAAAATATTTTTCTCCCTAGAAAGCATATCATGAATATTCAATATTAATAATATGCCGAAATTCTCTCTTATCAGTTCATCACATTACCACATATCATGAAAATAAGTATTGAGCTTACTTATCACATGAACAAAATGTATCATCCCATGACAATGTACCTTGATCTCAAAATCAACTATCCTGACTAGATGTTCAGTCATGGAAAAATATTACTCAATATCAAGATCACCCTAGATGAAAGGTTGAGATGAATCAAAAATATACATTAATACTCGTGGTACATGAAAAAATATGTATAGAAATCAAATGTGTAAGAAGTTAGAAAAAGTATACTACATTCCCCATCTCCTCAACAAGATAAAAATGTCCCAAAAAACTTGGATAAAGATTCCCATTCTTCCTAAGAAACTAATAACCCAAACATCGAGAACAAATCAAAAACATCTTATCACCAATTGAAAACTCAAATATGATACTCCACTAATTAGCATATGATTTATAATATTTTTGTTCCACTAACAACTTCTATTGAATCAATCAAATTTTTTCTATATCTCTTAGATCATGCTCAGACCAACCAAGTAACATTCAAGAATCACCTACCAACCCTATAAATATTTACATGGATTTCTATAAAATTTCTCAAAAAAGATCCATCCCAAATGCAGACTGGTAACATTTTTTATAAGAAAACTCAAATAGTACCAATTGGTCATTCCAAGATGCACGAAAATTGAGGATATAGGCATGCAGACCCCAATTCTTCAAGTAGGCCACTCAAAAATATATAATTAATGTGAGGAAATCTATCGGAGAATATAACATATGGAACTCGACGAAAAAAAATCATTCTCAAATAAATATTTCACAGCACCTCAACACTAGTTTTATCATGAATGTGTATAATCTGAGATAATTCGTTCATTATATCGATAACAACTCATTTTACATTATTTATTCTCTGGGAATTAGAAACAAAAACAATAGTTCAATAGAAATATCATCCCACATCATTGTGGGAACTGGAAGTGACTAAAGAAGAAATGATGGTCTCTGATACTCAACCTTGACCTAATGAAGTGTATTCCAGTATAAAATAGATTAAATGTTGTCTTATCTCATACTGTGCCACCAGAATCATCATCTAATTCCCTAAAATATTTTATTGGTTATTTGGTTCACTACCCTTATGGAATTATGGAATTTTCCATAACAAATTTTCTTACAAACAAATGTAAAATATAATTGTTTCAGAAACGTATGACACCCTCTTTGGTTAATGACCACTCATCCATGGTATACCCACGTTAAAGAGACATCCTAATCCCCTGTAATTTTTAATCGTGCTTCATTTTCAACAGAACCTTCTCGATAAGAGAAGATGTCAAAAAAAAAATGGGCAAGAAAATTTCATCCCCTATTTCCAAACTCCAATATTAAACTTTGAAAAATATCCACCAAGATTCACTCCTCTTTTGATTCATTCATATCCTAATATGGATGTTTCCTTCTCATTGAATATGAGACAAAATTCCCTATCCCCAATGTATATTAAATATCCAAATCAAAATATTTATGGTACTCCACCCATTGCCTCTAGAGGAGAATGAAATATTTCTGAAACAATATATTACAGATTCTATTATTGTCAGAATACATGATAAACCTATCATTGGAAAGATAATTCCACCAACTCTTAAGTGTATTCATCATATATGTATGTTCAAGTTTATTGGTTGAATAATTATTCTTTTGTGGTATAATTTTTCAAGATCCATAATCTACCATATGATCACCCTGCATAATAACACAACCCAAATCCAAACATTATGTTTCAATAAAGTCCAAATATCCCTACACTTCCTTTGGAAAAATCAACAATGATGTAGAAGTCTAAAAAGTTTCTTCTCAAAAAATGAAATCTGACATTTATCATCCTAATAAAACTCTACTATATTTCAAGTTAGAGTAGTATTCATATAATAAAATTTTGATAAATCATTTAGAATTAAGCAATAATATCATTCTAAATCCATGAACCTCCAAATTTGGAAACAATAGGTGGTGGATCCCATGTAATAACTACATTTCTGTTCTAATGATCAACAAAAGTACCATTTTTGGAGACCAAGTTTCCTAAAAATGACACTTTTTGAATCTAGATTTTTCATTTTGATATCCTGATATATATTTGGTGATTTCTCAAACAATTCTAGAATATCTCTCAAATGATGCACATGATCATCATTTGACAAAGAGTAAACCAGGATTTCATCCACAAATAAAATTTCATATGTATCAAGATACTCATAGAAAACCCGGTTCATCAATTATATAAAGGTTGTAGGATCATTGATTATTCCAAAATTAATGACATGATACTAATAATATTCATATATAATCCATAAGTTTATTTTCTAAATGTCAGCATATTTTATTCTAAACTGGGGATAACCAAATCGAATATCAATCATGGAAAATCACTTTTCCCCTCTCAACTAGTCAATAATATCATAAATCATAGGATATAGATACTTTTTCATTATCATGAATCAATTAAGACTATGATAATCAACATATAGGTGTTTTTTTCAATAATAATTCATAGTATAAATAATTGACACCACCCAAGGTGACATAATCAAGAAAATAAATCCTTTCTATAATACATCATCCAACTTATTCTTCAACATTTTTATTTTTTTTCCAAGAAGTAGGAATATATAGATACTCGTACAATATTGGTCAAAAATTAATAGATAACTCTACCTTGTTTAACTGTGGAAAACAAGAAAATTTATTAGGAATCCCAATGGGAAACACAATGAATATTGGAGGGATATCATACATAAAATATTCTTTCTCTTTATCAAAAAAAAAATTAAACCACTTTCACCAACTCTATATATGATAGTCAATATCTACTCAAACATAGGTCACATTATCCCTAAAATTTACGATACCTTCAATTGGTATCCATAATAGAGACTCGTCTATCATAATGATGAATTCAAGTTTTATTAAAAATGATTCAATATATATTGAAAATTATATCGAAAGAATACATGTTGTGTACCAAAAATACCCATGTATGCAAGATATTTGATAATGAGAAAACACAAGCTAGAAAATTAAGACCTTTCTCCCTCTATATTTTAAGAGGTATAGTAATATCAATCACATATGGTAGGTGAGCCATATAATGATTTATAATATTATAAATAAGAGTTGAAATGAATGATTGAGATGAAACAATATAAAATAAAGTCATCCATAAAGGTGAAGATTAGCGACGGTACCTCTCAGAGTCATTGGACTAATATCAGCTTCCTCTTGAATATCATCTAATATGTGATGAATCATTATTGTAGATTCCCATGACAGGAACCAATTTTCCCGTGAAGCATCATATTTTAACATTGTACATTTTAGTATTGATGAGTCCCTACCAAAATGAAAAGTTTAAAAGATATAACTAAATTTATACAATTTTCATGAACAACCAAAGGAACCCCTAAAATTGGTTTCCACTATTGAAACCCATTTTAAACAATTAGGATTTTCACAGTGGTAGTAAATCAATGGGCCTATAATATGCACTACATGATGTCATTAAGAAATCTTACATTGAGATAAACTAGGGTACTCATCACACATCCAATATTCTAAAGTTTATCTCAGAGAACATTCACTAGGAGAAAAAGTAACTATCATCAGGCATGACATACCTTGATGATCAATTTAAACAAATAACACCATATCTATCATGATCACACAAGAAGTGAGAATTAGCTAGAAATACTGAGAACATGTAACACATTGAAGAACCATATCAATCCATTGATTCCTCATGTTCTTTCTCAATAAAATATCATGTGAAAACTACAAAATCTCAGTGAATCAGTTTTCATATTATATCATGGTACTATCATCCTTCTAATGTTTAAAAAACACCTATCCTTAGTCTACACCATATACTCGATATTGATCTATCCATTAAAATTAACATTAATGTCCTTCCAATCTAGATCCATATACTTCTGTTTTGTAACCATTGAATCACATCATCTCCTCTAATGTCCTTCAAGCTTAAAGGTAGAATATTTTAACTTAATACTTATGGGTATTTCCATGAAATAAAATAGAAGATCAATTCTTATCAACCAGTTCATGGACTCTTTAGGATAATTATATCCTTGAGACTTACATAGTCTCTAATAATGGAATTCCGGAGAATTATTCCAATATTAAACCCTATATGTTTCAATAGCTATAACTTGAATGGTAACGGTCGTAGGTGCCTAGCCTATATCTTGGACAACACACATTACAAACTCAAACAAATTATGATACAATGGAGTATTTTCTTAATGTTGATGTTCATCAGCTTCTTCTTGGAACCTATAAATAAGTATTCTCAAAGGCATGATTCTATACAACATTAAAGTAATCATTGAATGCATCATAATAGTACTTTAATAAACACTAAAATAATAACAACAAGGGAATTTAATCCCATCAGATAGATAAACATGATTTGGATTTCAAATTATCCAAATCAAAAGGAGGGAAAAGGCATGAACTATTTATCAAAATGAATATCCCAAACCACCCCTAGTGACATGAGGCTAATTATAGTGATATATAGTAAGATAGTCACCCGTAACTACCACTTATGTCATGACATGATTTCTCGACTACATAGTAACATTAAAGAAAGATTATTAACCGGAAAATTTGATGACAATTTATCATTAACTCTTATGGATACCCTGGTACATAGGGAACTAAGCTAGCCCTGACAGAGCTTAGAGGTAGTTCCCAATCCTCACAGGTTGGCGACAAGAACATGGAATCATGAAACATAAATGTCGAAATGAATTTGATACAAATATATTGGATGATTAAGAAACAAATCATTATCCTAAAAAACTAAAAAGGGACAGAGAACTTGAATCCAAATAGCTATATCAAAACCCAAATAGTATATCATCAAAGTAACATAAAGTAGAGAAGACAACACAATATATCCAAGGGAACATCACTCCAATACCTAACGTATCAGGATCAACCACCTAATCCAAGAGGTGCTTTAATATTACTTATACTAGGAAGAGGAAAATCTAAAACTTCCTAAATGAAAAAGTTGGTTGTGAGATCGAATGAATAGTAGGTTTTCAAGAACTGTTCCATAATAACAATCCATAATTACAATAACCAAATAAATCATTCAATTTTAATAAAAACATGCATGTAAGTACAATTTCATATTTTAGAAAAGTAAAACATTCTATTCATTTCAAATGATGAAAAAAATTTCAAAAAAATAGATTAAGTAATCATTTTATACGAATCGGTTTATATAAATCATGAGGCATGAGTAAGAAGATTCACAATAAATTGAATATATATATTACCAAATAATAATAATAATAATAATAAACATAACTATATGACGTGTGTTATGATTATTTCTTGTTATAGTATCCTCAAACATCTCAAATCAGTGATCATAGAAAATATGTGTATATACATCCCTCACACTCATGCCAAATAAGATCCATCAACATCCAACCATAGATATGATTTTTGAAACTAGGTTTTTATAGTTGTAATCATTAATCCATTTCTAGGGAATCCCCATCCATCATTTCTTATCAAAAATATCACAAAAACTACCCATGATCGCATGTCCTAAATCATATAATCAACAATGGGGAATTTATTTCAAATTAGTTTAAACTACAACTTCCCAATTATCGATTTTAATATTCCTATTCCATTCCAAAAAACCATAGCAATTGATCTTACTCATTTAATTCCATTAAAAAAAACCAATCATCTATTTTTTTCATTTCAACATAAAATATTTTTTCCCAGAAAAATCACAAATCATTTCATAGTTTCCTCCCATTTCAAAATAATCCCTAATCATCAATTCTCTTAGAATTGGGATTTTTTTCCAAAATCTATAGTATATCCATTTCATTTCCAATTCATATCATGTTTTTTTTCATAAATTAATTTAATTAAATTTAAAATAATAAAAAATTTATTTTTTTATCAATTGGAAAATCTTAAATGGAACCACCTTCCTTTCACATGGTATAATAATTCCCAAAAGGGACTCACCAATGAATAAATATGGTTAAAAAGTTCTAGGAAATCAATATATAATAATGATTCAGAAACAATGAGTTTATATCCATAAATCCCAATATGATATATCATACTCAAATAGGAAAAAATATAGGGATATGGAAGAGACAAAAAGACCTCTTACCTATAGAGGCACACTACAACCACAAAACTATTCAATCATAGAAAAAAATAATACATAACGGTTATAGGTATCTAAGATATGAATAGTATATAACTATTTATTGTGTTGAAGGTATTCATGTCAATTAGAAAACAAATCATCAATGTAACATGTTTCAAACTGCATTCCCTAATTCTTATACAGTGTGTAACCCCGGTTCATGTTGTGTAAATTTTTGGATTCTATATATGCTAAAAAATCATATCCATTAATTAAAATCATATTTTATATTTTAAAAGGATTGTAAATTATAAAAAGTGTCTGGCCTTTCATGTTATTTGAAAAATTTCACTACAACTCCTAGGTAAAGATCACTAGTTATATAATCACATTACACGACCTATAAGCCAATAGTAGATGGTATAACCCATAGTTTTTTTGTTGAAAATTCAAAAAAAATCACTAATATACCAATTACAGGTGTCCTACTAATTCCATCACATCATTACCCAAATAAATAAAATGAATAAATGAAAAATATATGTAGATCCTACCTGCTATAAAGGTAATGATATCTTATTGGGATTATGTTATTTACCTATACATGTGATATATACCATGCATGTGAAAAATTAAATAGTCTGGTTCTTCTTTAATGGTGATCCTAACATATTGAAGGCATGGTAAGTTTATCTTTTAGGCATGAGTGTTGTGAGTCAATAGTGGGTGGCTCTTAGGATCATGTGTAGGGTTATGTGACTGGTTGGAATGAATGTGTACACATGTTGGCTGAGAATAAGATCATGGAAGCGCATGTTGTTTTTGCATGGTACCAATTTTTATTGGTATGTGAGAGGTTATTTTCAATTAGAGAACTAATGTATTATATAAAATTATTTTGGGAATGGTTCCCAATGTGGTTTGATGAAATGGGTAATATCCCTACATGTTGAGATGTGGTATCATAGATGGGTTGGGGTGTCGCAGTAGGGATGACCCATGTCTGTTCCTTGAAATATATTATTAGGAACACATGTTGTTGGAATCAATTACTGTATCACTTTAGTAGTGGTATAAATGGAACCATATGATAGGAGTGTACTATTATTATTTATTAATCTATATCCAATGGATTCTATGGATGATGATCCTGGTGATGTAGGAATGTATTGTGGTTTATAATTGAAGTTAGCCCTCACATATGAGTTGGATGATCATATTTAGTCATTACATACTACATTGGAAAGAACATATAGTATACACTAATGACCCTCATATTTTTATGGTTTTGGATTTTTGATGTCAGGGTGTAGATTG
Source organism: Viscum album (assembly GCA_963277665.1). Lineage (NCBI taxonomy): Eukaryota > Viridiplantae > Streptophyta > Magnoliopsida > Santalales > Viscaceae > Viscum > Viscum album. The sequence continues at coordinate 245,290,354 of OY728166.1, forward strand.
ATTGAGTTTTATATGGTTTAATATTGAAATATTGATATGGAATTTTTTTAATTATTGGATAGTGTCTATGCATTAAAAATGGGATTTATGAAGTTTTGGAAATTATTAATGGTTGAGTCATATAAATGGTGTGCTGATGATGAGGGTGAGAGAATGATGGATTGTTTTATTAGAATAGGATTCATCCATATATTCACATTTGAGTAACAAGTTTAGACGTTGATATATGTATTGGGATGATCAAAAATATCGATAGGAAATTAATGAATCTATAATAGGTAATTATATATCCCTTTAGTTGGAGGGATATATCATTTTTCAGATTAGTTAGGTAATGGAGGACATACCAATTTTTTTTTCGAAATTTGTTGTGGTGAGAAGAAAATGTAACCAAGTAAATTATTAGGAAACAAATTTTTTTTTCTGCGAAAGGGAATTCTGATGGTGGAGTGCATTATAGATGGGAATTGACTTCTAGTGTATATCCTTATGATTCATAATACCATAAAACAATGGCTGAATTAAACAAATACACCAAGGTATCATAGGATGTACGGTTGTAGTTGAGCATCATCTTGGTTTTAGTGATGATACCATGTGAGTGGAATGGTTTCAAATGATGTGTATACCACATGTTTTGAGTCATGTAGTGTAATATATTTTTGGTTTCTTTGAAAAAATGTGCTAGTTTAGTAAAAAATTGATGAATGGGATATGTTATATTATGGTTGAAGAATATTAAGGATTCTCAGGGATATGAAGTGGTATGGTTGGGATGTTGAATATACAAACATCTCTATATGTTTAGTAATTTCAAGAACATATTAATTATTGACTTTAGTGAGATGGTTATTTTGAGAACTGGGATTTAGATCAAGAATATGAGTGTTGAGAAAAATATAGATAATGTTTTTGAGTACAGTTCAAGGATTGAGTAGTGACTTGAATTTTTTTAAAGTGATTTTTTAAGGTGATAATTGTGGTTTCCTAGTTTAATGTGAAACCCCTACATGGGAAACCACTTATTTTTTTGTTAAGTGAAGAAATTTTCGAAAACTATCCTAGGAGAAGGGGGTTTTAGAGAACCCATAAATGGGGACCTTATAAGGGTGACCCATGTGGAAAACCCCAATGTGGTGAATGTTACATGGGTAACATGTATGAGGATACTCACTTGGTAACAACTATATAATGAGAAATCCCCTTATGTTGGTTAAATACCCTTATATGGAGTATCCTTTATATAGGGAATTCCCTTACAAGGGGAAATCCCCATGTTTTGGGGGACCATATATGGGGAAATCTTTATATGTAGAGGAGATCCCCTCATACTAGGGAAACCATTTTGGAAATATATTTATATAAAAATCAAGTTATTTTTTACTCATTTTATGTAGGGTGAACACATATATGAAAACCCCTACATTGGCCATCACATGAACCCCTTTGAAGTCACTTACATAGAGGTGGTGAAAATTGGTAACAACTTTAAAAACAAAATGATTAAAACATGTTTTTATTGGATCTAGGTGAGATTTTACCTCCTATACAGAGGGGATACATGGCGTTGACTTCACGCGGAAGGGTCGAGGGTCAGTGGAATTGCATATAAATATAGGTCGAACCTCTCGAGAGAAGTAGAGATTGTTCAAAGAAAATATTTTTCTCTCGGTTCGCGAAGGTGGTTCACGAAGGTAGTGTTCTTCACGAAAGAGAGGTGCTTCGTGACGACTAATATAGCTCCGCAAAAGAAGTGCGCTTCACGTGGCCGCGTTCTCTAAGGAGTGTGCTTCATGAAGAGTCAGGATCTTCATGACAACCTATGCTTTTTGAAGGCTTGAGCTTCGCGAAATGTATGGAGCTTCGCAAAGGCTTGTTTGAGCTTCGCGAAATTGGGAGCCTCGTGAAGTAAGGTGCTTCGCGAAGGTATGTACAATGTGTGTTTCCTAGTGGTCAGTGGCAAAGGGGTATTCATCCGGGGATGAAATTTGGAATTTATTAGGGCATCAACATACATTGGAGGATGCATTCATTATTGATAATGAAGAGACCTACAGGTCTATAAACTGTGAGTTGATTTTTTGAAGAAGCAGTGAGCACAGTTCATTTGATAGAGTAGTGAGATATCATATTGTGAGTGGTTAAAAACTAGGAGGGACATAGAGTCCGCTTCTAACTTATAAACAGCATTGCACTTATAGTGGAATTGGTACATCAGCACACTACCAGTGTATTCTCTTTGGATGTAGCACAGTAAGGGTGATCCAAGTAAAAATTGATTTGTCATGTGCATGCATTAAGGTTTATTCATAATATGCAACGGGAAGGAGTGAGAGATGAGTTTTTTGTCTAACCGCAAAACAAGATCAAAACAGACAGTTGTTTTAATCTATCATTCCTTGATTCACCCCTCCTTTTAGGGTATATAGTCTAGTTGACCTAACAAAGGGTATCTATTCACTCACATTGTTACAACAGATCACATCTCTCAAATCATTTTGGAATTGTGTTTTGTTTGATCTGGATGAAATCTTTAGGTAATCCTATCTCTCTATTAAGATTATCCCATAATTTATTTTTATCCTTCTGTACTATCATGTTTATCAATTGGTATAAGGATTCAAGTGATTATTCAACAAGATTTATGTGGAATCATCCTGTAAGTTGGGGATTCTACATTTCTTAGTAAATGGAGGTTCTAATAGGACTAATACACATGTATTTATATAGATTCATTGAGGTATCTTATAACCATTTTTTATTTATGGGTTTTGATATTTTCTGGGAACTGGATGTATTTATTTAATGTACTAATATAGAGGCCCCAAATTTACATACCTAGATATTATATTTTTTAGATGAATATTAATTAAATAACACATAAAAATGAATGAGGAAAAAATATACTATATCCCATAGAACCATAGAACAGAATATTCTAGTTAGGTTAATTTCATCCAATGTTTCTAACAAATTCCATCCATTATTCTACATCTACTTAAAACATTTGATTATAACAAAGAGAAAGGAAACATAATAAAGATATGAGATCAAATTCTCATTAAGGTTAAAAATAGAGATATTGAGAAAAAACTGAGCATGAGGATATAAAAATACATCAAAAATACATTTTAAAATAATACCATGTATAAAATATTTTTCAACCTTGAGTCGTGTAATAAATATGGTAGTTCATATGAAAAAAATCATAATAGAACATGATCCATGAGAAAATAAAATTTGCAATTAATTATTACAAACAAATAATCAAATAAAATCATTTCATTAGTAGTTAGGGTTCATTTCTAAAACTATCATAGTGGAATGGGTTTACTCCCCAGACCATCACATTAGTCATTGTTCACTAGCAAGAATATCATGGTGGAAAAAGTCCCACATCGAACCGAGTTTTCTAGCCATTCCAATCTTTTATATCTCATGAGATATAAATCATTAACCAATTCATTAGAGGAATATACTTCTCCCACCCATCACATAATGAAAATCATACAAATGTGTGCCATAATAATCATTTATTATATCATAACCCACTATAAAATGGGCTTCATAAATATTTTATCATAACTTAACCCATTGAAAAGAAATGGGTTCCATAAATATCATTAAATCATAAATATAAATCAATAATATAATGAATAAGGATATTATACCTAAATAAGATCCCCATTAATGTATATGTAAAATTAAATAATGTAATCTTATATGTAAAATGATTTTTTGAAAGTTTGTGTGATGGAATTTTTTAAAAAATATATTATTTACAATAATTCATTTAAATAATAATTAATTATAATGGAAAACATTTTATTCCAAGAAAACCTTGACACATTTTAAATTACATTTTTTGGATATTAATTTTTTATATAAGAGAGAAAATTTTCTCATTCCATATAAATTAAAAAAATTCATATCATATTTTTATTGAAAATATCACATATTACCATGTTTGAAAAATGATAGAACTATTAATTTCAAATAATTTTTAAAAAAACAATACATTGGAAAAAATAAATTTCAATATTCACTCAATATTAAAAAATCCTTCCTGAAAACCATTATAGGAATCATATACATGGATGATAAATAATACCCAAAAATGTTCTAAACATGAAAAAACACGAACATTGATGAAATTGTGAAATAAACCCTTACCATTTTGTAATGAGTTGAATAATATATCACTTGAAAGAAAGAAAATTATATAGATATGTGAAAAAATATTATTCAGGATAATATTCTGAAATGAAATTCATGGAATGAATATAAACTAAAAAAACAAAACATGTTGTGTATAAGGCATGTGTCCAATACAAATAAATAGGAGAAAAAAACTTTGCCTCTTTCATGAATTTAATTGTTCACATTAAAAAATCATGTAAGATAAATACGAATTTATTAAAAATTTATTAGATAAATATATTTCTATCATATCAAATATTATTTTATAATAACATCTTATCTCCTATTTATTAATTTTTTTAATTAAAATCATTTTTTCAGGTGATAACTACTTCGCTTTCTGAGCATGTTTTAGTTTGGTTGTCCGGGTCCTTATATATTGATCACAGTCCCAGAAATTCCAAACTGATAATAATGGATTAATATTCATATATATTAATTATATACATATTTATAATCATTTATAAAAATTATTGATATTAAAAAAATTAATTACATCGTTCATGGAGACTTTAGGTCAAACGTACACATGAACGTTATTTTCAACTTTCATATAATGGAATGAAAGAATGGTGAATAATAAAAAACTTTTATATAATCATTATTATGTTATATATATCATATATGTTCCTAAAAATATACATTATTACCCTCCATGTGATATATAATTGAAATAAAATCACATCATGCCATGTATATTCTAGTCCGTACAAAAATACACGAGGGATGTTATCGCATCTCAAAAGATTTGATGATGATAAGGTAGAAATAATATTATCATTATAGTTTTATAATTATATTATAAATATCATATATAATTAATAATCCAATCATAATACTCATCAATATAATATGGTAATGAAAAATGAAACGTATCACTACATGTATATGGTAAGTCGTAAATTCATACAAGCGATACTTTCACTTCTTGTTTGATGTTAAAGATTGTTAATAATGGTGTTTTCATAATCACAATAACATATAAACATATTTATTATATTCATGGTATTAAATTATGAAAAAAAATAATATATTTAGAGGATTTAACGATGAGTATTTAAATAATGTGATCCATTTGACAGATTACCTCTTCTTCAAAATGAATCATTTGGATCAACTTTAATTGTCTATTGGGTAAGTATTTTGTGATGAAAAGCACATATATAATGTGTATATTTATGTTTAGAAGATATATTGACATGGTATAGTTGGTATATAATGATAAAATTAGTGTAAATAATTGATGGAAGAAGTGTCCTTTTATAACCGAGGTGAGAGGTGATTTTTGAATTTACAAATTGAGAAAATTATAATAAATTTATTTTATATCCAAATAACACATAATGGAAATGTATTATAATATAAGATAATATAAATTTGTAATATAATAAACTAATATATTTTTCAAATTCATAGATATTATTTTTAACCTTATCATCTTGATTAACCCTTTGCTAATCTTTTTTTAATTTAGCTACGATAAAGACTTTTTTCAATAAAAAATGATTATACTTTTTAAATTTATAGTATAAATTGGACTATAAATGTAACATATATGAAATTTCACACCATTACATTTCTTATTTTTTTCTATTATAATATTATTTTTAGTTTTTTATAATATTTTAATAATATTTTATTTTTGTAAAATATCACTAGTTTCAGTTTGAACTCTTTTCATTACATTGGCTTAATGAAAATCATAAAATCAACATATATTCAAAAAAAATTAAAACACCTATAATAACTCATAATAGTATATAAACTTTCATAATAATATTAATTAATAAAACCTATAATTATTTTTATATTTTTATTTTCATTTATTATATACTTTTAATAATTGAAGGAATAAAGCATTGTTGTTGTGCAATTATTTAAGGATATTATATCTTCTATAAAATCTAAAAAAAATAAAACAAAATTATTTATGTAAATATCTTATATTTTAGTAGAATATATATAGGTGAAAATATATTCTGTAAAACCCTATAATAAAAAATGTTATAGTATTTAAAACATGAATGTGACATCATTGAATTTTAATTAAAAAAATAATATAAACATTATAATGTCATCTAAGTGGCCCAAAAAATTTAAAATAATATTATACAATAATAAAAATTTATTGTTATTCAAATGGACCCTTATATTCAGTCATAACCTACTTTGTTGCCATATATACATATAGTTATATTTTAGACAATGATAGTGATAGTTTTTGACAATAATTGATTTTAATAATATATATGTCACTGTCATGTACAAATTTCAATTAAATAATTTAATTTCTAACTATATGTATTGAGGGTCGAATTAAATTATTCCAATAATAAATATAATGAAAAATTTTCCCCTTATCACTTATTTTTAGTCTAGATTAATCGAGTTTACCATGTACCAATGTAATAAAATTTACTACAGATATTATTCATACTGAAAAAAAATAAAATTGACATATTTACTAAATTTCGACCAAATTACTCCAAATATGAAATTTATTTTTCTAAATTCAGAATATAGATGTTTCATATTATAATTTCTAATAGATCCTAAAAAATAACATAACAAATGGTTTTTTAGAAAAATATACCTTTTAAACATAAAATGTTTACAATAAATTCATAGATAAAATCATTTTCAAAAACCAAAACATGATTATTTAAAACAAAAATGAAAAAATTATAATTTAATAATAATTGAAATATTATATTATCTGGTAAATAATTCAAAATAGAATATTGTTCTCAATAAAATTCAATATTTTCAGTATTCCATAAAAAATAGATTTTTTCATCAAATTAATTTAAAAAAATTTAACATGGTTTGGAATTATTATTTCTATAAAAATATTCTTTTTTATATAAATTTTCAAGAACATATAGAAATAAATACATAGATAATAAAAGTAGAGGAATTTATTTTCAAAGAAAACAAAATTTTGAATAATAATGTGACATACTAAAAATTTTGTAATAATTTTTCTAAGAACATAGAAATACATTAATATGGAATTGGATATTTATATTTATTTGATATTTTAGTTTTCCATATTTATTCCCTTAAATTTAATGATGGGGTTATAATAGATATATAATATTTCAGGTTTCATTAAACATCCTATTATGTGAAACACAACCATTAAAATAAATAAAATCATTTAAAAATACATTTCATATATATCTGATGGTGTTACATTATTCACCACATAAAATTAATTTCTCCATTGTAAATCGCATCTATTATCAATGTTATTATATTTTAAAATCCATTAATTAAAATATGAATCGAAAAAATAAATAAAAATACCTCCCTTTAAAATGTATTGTTAGAAATATAATGGATTCTTGAAGTAACACATAACTAGGTTTCTGCAATGGGAAACATTTAAAGATGGATTTGGAAGGGAAAAATAAACCCAAAGAACTATTTTAGTATTATAGAGAACTTGGTCATGAGTAGGTTACTGAAAACAATACCATTGACAAAATAAATCTGAAAAATATCATTGATACCCTAAAAAATCATATTAATAGGATAAAATTTTATTTCATACTTCTTTGACTAGATATAAATACTTTACATCATTTCATAATTACGATATATGTATTTTTTCATTGATTAATCTCCACTTAATCTCTTACTCAGACAAATGAAGATGAAATTTTAATGCCCCGAGAACTAGTGGATCTAATGATCCATAAGAGAATAAATATTTATTCCTTTTATCTCTAGTTATCATTATAGAAAAATTAATAGAACAATTTTTCCAATATTCATAAATATTATTACGGAGATATAATAAATTAATCTATAAAACCTCATCCAAAATTCATCTTATTCAATTTCGTAAATGGGTTCCCTTATAAAACTTCCAAAAAATTATAATCCAAAACTTTAAAAAAGGTTACTAAATTTCCATAATCAAATTATTATTAATCTCCCAAACAACATGATGCAGCTCTTAATTATCACATAACCAACATGTGGATAATAGTATAATTAATTCTCATGAAACCTGTTAATAATGTGAATTAACATAAATCCATTGTGGAAACTAGAATTATTTCAAAAATTATTTCATTCCTTATTCAATAAATCAAAAAATTATTAAAAATCAATTCATTGTATCATAATACTCTTTTTTATAATAATCAGTTCCAAGGTAATCTGTAATGTCTTATTTATTTCATCATAATATGACATCTTTTTTTATCATCATACACATATTAATGGTAATCTTTCCCAAAATCATGTGTTCTCAAAAACATCACCTTACAACCTCAATAAATTGTCTTGGATACCAATACCATTCAACATATGTTATCAAATCCTTAATGGAAAACTAAAATGGGCCAAAACATTATTGTTTCCTTATTCCATAATACACAAATTTAATTCTAAACATTATTATTTAATTCCAATACATAAACACTCATAATTCCACCACTTTTTTGTCATAATAAAAATTTCAAATAATATTCTCACGGTAATTCCCTTTGTCTTTGGCTTTAAGAGGTTAGTAATGATTATCATCATTAACAACCTTGGATTATAGAACAGATTAGCATAATTCCCACTTTCCTTACACAAGAAGCATTGATGTGTCGGAGTGTATTTTGTGTAGTCTTTTGTCTATTAAAACCAACACTAAATTTCATCCCATTACATCAGCTTTTTTTTAGATGAACTTCTTTTTCACACTTGTAACATTTTCCAGTCCACATAAGATAATTGTCATGATACTTCTTCCCACACTTTTAACCTAATAGAAAAAATCATCTTCTCTTATCCATGGATTTTTGATTTTATTTGAATTATATTTTTATTTTATTTTCGACATCGTGAGATTGATAGGTAACTACAATATCCATATCCACCATTAAAGAACATATAAAAAATTAATAATATCTACTAAATTCTATTATTGAAACTGCTTTTATGAGAGTTTGATTTAATCCAAATTTGAATTGGTCAAACATACTTTCTAGTTGGATGATAATACAAGAAGCATACTTAAAAGTCTTGAAAATTTTTCCTTATGGGTACCATAATATTCATTATCCATTTACATTATCTCGGGTAACTCCTTTTCTAACATCATGTAAAGAATATGAGGAATTTACTTCTCAAAAAATATGTTATCAAACTCGTCCTATTCCATGGATTAAATTTCATCTCGTTGCATTATATTCTTGATATGTTTCCAACCTTTTTCTCTATTAACTTCAAAATTATAGGGATCAAAAATATATTTCTCATGTTTTAAACATTGGAGAACTGTAATAGTATTTTTAGTCGTATTGATCCATTTCTCAGCCATTAGCTAATTAGAAGAACCATTGTATGAAGGTAAAAGGTACCTCATCAATGACAAATAAGAATATTGTTCCCTCATTAGTTCATTTTGAAGTCCATCATGATTTAAAAATTTAGTATTTTGTGTGATTGTAATAATAATAATTTTCATTCCATCTCTCATAAAATTCCATTACTCATGAGGAAATTTTTTCATTTCATGTTACATTCAAAACCAACAAATTCACTTCGTTTTGAGAAAAGTTACTAAAACCGAAAATTTTATTGTGATATCCACTCATTAATATGTAAAAACAAAATAATAAAGAGAAATTATATTATATATATAATATTATATTTAATCCTATTTTATACTCGAAACATTGTAAAATTAAAGTATTGTAAAAAATATATAGACTTATAATTAGGGATCATAATATGTTTTTCTCGTCCATGTTTCCAAAGATTAACTAATATTAACTATGATATAAACAAAATTGGAAAAATATTTTTAACATTGATAATAAATTATTTTTCATGAATATTCATTACATTAAATACACATATACCTTATGACTGCAATAGTTTTTCACCTTTAGAAACATAGAAAATAATCTTATAGTATGGTTAAGATCATCAATGTTTCCTACAAATATAATCCCCTTTAGTACTCCTACATAAAACATTTCTTCAAAAACCAGGGAAATGAAACATTAGAAAGGGGTGAGATCATATTCTTGGTAAGGGTAAAAAGAAGGATATTATGAAAAACATGGGCACAAGAAAATAAAAAACATGAACATATATTTTGAAAATCTAACTCATTATGACGTTTATCATAAACATGAGTCACTGAATAAATCTTGGAAGTTCATGGGACATAAATCATACAGTAATATGAGACGTGAGAAAATAACATTGTTGTCGAGTTGTGGAAACACATTTGAACAGAAAATCATTTTATTAGTATCCACAGAACTTTTCCAAGAATATCATTGTGTAATGAGTTCACTCCCCAATCCATCTTAGTTGTCATGGTTCACTACGAAGACTATCTTATTGGATAATGTCTCTCACTTGACTGAGTTCAGTCCCTATTCTATTATAGTCTATCTATAGAGTTATAAATAATTAACAAATCCATTATAGATACATATAGATCCCACCCATAATATAAATAAAATCATAAATATGTGTTTCACATGAATCATTCATTATATAATAACACATAAAAATAAATGGTTTTCTTAAATATTACATCATAATGTAAAAAAATTGTGTTTCATAAATATGCAAACACCAAAAATATTCTCTAAAAAATTATGGAATATGGATAATATCCTTTTATGATAACCCTATTAAATCTTAAATAACAACTAGTAATGTTATCTTATATGGAAAATTGTTTTTTTAAGAATACAAGAAATAATTCTTTCGGAAAATTTCATTCCATTACCTCATTTATAATGGAATGAAATTATAAAGGAAATTATTTTCTATGAAAATAATTTTATAATTATATTAATGGTGTTTTCATGCATTAATTATTCATGATTGTGATAAAATATACCCATGTTATACAAGTTACAAGTTATTCCTTTTTATTATTATTAGAAACATCCACAACGTACATTTTTTGGAAAATGATAAAGCTATTACATTCAGACTATTTTGTAAATTTTGAAGCATGGGAAAAATGAATTTAAATATTCAATGGAAAATAGTAAAAACTTTTTTGAACACCATTTTAGGAAACATGGAAGTGGGAGAGAAATATTCACCATCAAAGCCTTAAACATACACAATCTTGGATAATTATGAGATTATGAAATAAGCCCTTACCATATAGTAATTAGTAAAATCATATGTTGTAGGAAAGAATGAAAATTATATTGATATGTAAATACTTTAATATTTTGGATAATACCATTAAATTATATTCATGGGTAGTAAATACACTACATAAAAGAAACATGTTGTGTATAAGGCATGTGTCCAACAAAAATAAAAGTGAGGAATAAATCTATTACGTCATGTGTTGAATTTATTTATTCTCATAGAAAACACCTAAATAATAAATAATAATTTACAATACTTGTATTAAGTTACCATATATCTATAATATCTTGTGTTATTTTTTTATATTATCTTTTCACCCATTTATAATTGTTATTGTTAAAATCACACTTATAGGTGACACCTACTTTGTTTTTGATACATGATTCAGTTTGGTAATATTAATAGTTATAATTTGAATATGGTACCATAATTTCAAGAATTTTAATCATGTTTTAGAAATATTATATATACATTCAATGAATATTTATATTCATTCTTAAAAATTAATGATATAAAAATGAATTACAATGTTCCTAGAGACGGTAAGTCATACATTCTTTTGAATGTCGTTTCCATTTTTCATCCAAATGAAGATAAATAATAATTGAAATCCCTATAATTATATATATATATATATATCCTATAAGTTGATGAAAATTATCCTTATTACCATACATGTGAAATACTAGTGAAAATGAATCACGTCGCATCGTGGAGATGATGGTCCATATGTAAGAACGAGCGACATTATAAGTTATGAAAATTTCAGATGATGTTAGATTAGAAATTATATTATCATAAAAAATGTATAATTATATTATAAATAAAAAATATAATCACTAATATTATCATAATAACTATACATAAAAGATAGTTATGAAAAATGCATTCGCAATGAGGAGACTCTAGGGCGTATGTATGCACAAGCAATAATTTCACTCTTCATTTGATTGGAAATAGGGTTTATGATGGTTTTTTTATAAACATAATATCATTGAATAATATTTATTTTACTAAATATATTATTTTATGATAAATAACATGGATTTATATGAAGTAAGGAATATTATAATAATAATGTGATCAGCTAGAGAAATTTCATCTTCTATAAAATATTTTCTTCGAATCTCTCTAATAGCTATATGGTAGATATTTTGAGAAGACCATAACATATAGAATGTGTATATGGATTTTAATAACATAAATATGAATGATATGGTAGATTTTTTAGGCCCATGTAGTTATAAATTATACAGGTAGGAGTTTCCCTTTTATATTTGAGGTATGGGGAACATTTGTAATTTCGTAAAAGATTAAATTATAATATATTTTTTTCATATCCAAATACCACCAAATGGATATGGATTCTAATATTAGATAAAATTATTTTTTAATATCATAAACCAATAGAATTTGAACAAGTTTTAGTATTATTTTATCATTTTCATTTTAATTAACCATTAGTTAACACATTATAAATTTTTCTAATGTAACAAGTTTTTCAACTTATAGGGCTATATTTTTTAATAATAAAGTTTCTATTAGAAGAAAAAATGGAAAATTGATGATATTTTAGAACATAAAAAATAAAATTTTTCTAAATTTCATATTACTATAATTTTTAAATAATTTAATAATATCTTACATTCTTGTAATATCACTACTTTAAATTTTGACATTCTTCATTACTTTTACTTTAATGAAATAAATAAAAGAACATATATTCGAAAAAAACTATTTAATAACATAATAATATATAATTGACATATAAAATTTATGGATCACCATAATTAATTAAAATTTTATTTATTTTAAAATTTTTAATATAATGTACTTGATACCTTTATTAATTGAATAATTAATGCATCATGGTTGTGTAACTATATAACGTACATATTTATTCTCCGAAATATAAAAATAAAATAAAATTATTTAGATAAATATTTTAGATTTTTTAACAATACCTATAATCAAAAATATCTTCTAGAAAAACCTTTATGAAAAATGTTATAGTATATAAAATTTGAATGTGGATTCGTTGATTTTTAGAAAATAAAATATTATAAACAGCATAATATCATCCAAGAATCCCCCAAAGTAATAATTAAATTTATATAATAAAGAAAATATGATGATAAGAATGGTAACCTATATTAATTTATTATGTCCTTTTTTCATTTAGATACATATGAGATATTTAGGACAACGAAAGTGACATTTTTCTTCAGTTTCTATGATATAAATAATATATAAGTCATTTTTATGATAAAGTTTCCTATAAAAAGTTAAATTTCATAACATAGGTTTTATGTGTATAATTAAATTCATACAGTTAAATAGTATGAATAATTATGGCCTTATCACTTATTTTTAATCCATATTAACATGTTTTATCGTTTACCGAGATAATAATTTCTTCCACAATTTCTATTAATATTGAATAATTATAAAATTGAACTATTTAATGAATTTTATCCCCATATTATAATTTTTTAATCCATTTCTGAAAATTAAATACACTTAAATTTTATAATTCTATTTTATATAAAACCTGATAAATACCACAAAAAATTGTTTTTTTAGAATAATGCATTATCATATATAAAATGTATTTAAAATAAATTCATGAATACAATAGTTTTAAAACCTCAATTAAATTATTTTAAATAAAAAATAACTAATTAAAAATTAAAATGAATGAAACAATAATTTGACAATGTAAATATATTAAAATAAAATATTGTTTTCAATTAAAATTATTATTTTAACTATTCATTAAAAAAATAATTTTTCCCAAAATTAAAAAAAATAGATAATCTTTGAAATTATGAATAAAAAATTAAATTAATATTTAAAAATAAATTTTTTAGGTGTTATATAAATTAATACTCTTTTATAAGATATAGAAAAAATCCATATTTGAATAATTTTTATTGAAAAACAAAGTGACTTACTAAAAATTGGGTGATTAATTTTCATTGAACATACCAATACATTAATATTGAGTTGGAACATTATATTTATTTAATAATTTAGTGTTTCATAATTATTTCCATAATTTTAATATCTAGCTTATAACATATATATAATATTTCATGGTCCTTCAAAACATTCTATTATGTGCAACACATGCTAAAAAATATATCAATTAATAAAAAACTATTTCAAACAAAATTTCGGGTGTCATAATAAATCCGGTTTTTGGGTGGATAAGTATAAGCTATGTGTTTGGATTGGACCACAACCCATTACACATACTCTAGAATGTGTATATTTCTCATTATGTTGTTAGGCTTTATGCATAATTAAATAAAATTGTAAAATTTATTTTAAATGGTTAAAAATAATTATATAAATATTATCTTTATATATAAGTCAGCATGATGCAAATATATGCCCATATTTACAAAGATTATCTTGTGTAGTAATGGCCAAGATTACTTTAAAAGTAATAACTCCATGAATTATGCAGTTTTCCCCTTTGATCATACAATTACAGTAAATTAATTTCATTGATATTTAGAATGTGAAATGCGGAATCCCCACAATGTTCGATAGGAGATTTAAAATTAAATTAAATTTCTAAATTAAAATGAATTTTTATGAATGAATGCGTGATGTGTCAAGAGACACTATAGAACCTCATGTGACTATATAGTGCCTTAGACACCAATGGTTGAGGAACTGATTATAAATGCCTTTTAAGATATATAAAAATCAGGAAGGGAAAGAATCTTATCAGTTGAGTGATAATAATAGAAATGGACATGTTACTTTATATTCATTAAGTGTTGTATAAATAAAATCTTCATAGATGTTTGAGGGATTTCTAAAAAAATGTATAAATTGATAGAAATATATATTCGACACAATTTTTATTCCTCGACCATTGATGTCCAATGTGTTTTTTAGAAAATACGAATAATATGATATATATACTCTTATGTTAAGGAGTTAAAGTAAATGAATTATTGGGTAGTACTTGATATATGATCCCTCAAACACCATGTTATATAGAAGAATATTGAGCTAGGGTGATTTTCCCCTAGTAGGCCCTGATGGAACCCTGAGATTCTTGAGATCCAATAAGATAGTTTATTATAGAGTTGGTAGGAGTGATCCTCCACCACTAGCATATGGGTACCATTGATGGTATATTATATTTTGATTGATGATATTTTGGGTGTCTAGATCATAGAAAAATGAATTGGGATGTGAGATAGGAATTATTCCATCTTCAATGGGCGGTGGAAGTAGGTTTTATTATATTTGGTTAGTGAGTAAAAAATGTGATTAGGATAATGTTTAGTCATATTAAGCTTACATTGTAATGGGATTGTCTTGATAGATGAGATTAATATTGATGATCATATATAGGGTGTTTTGGTAACAGTGAGAACATGGGGACATCTTTTTGTACCCCAGTTTTATATTGACCTTATTGAGAGTCATTGTAGGATTGTATGTGTGGTTGAAATCACGTTTCGCCATAAAACCTGATTGTTGACAATGTGTTCAAAAAGTGGCTATAGTATGGATGTGATATATTAATTGAGGGATCACTACACTCAAATATTTTTCAAATAATTTATATGATGTCATGATGGATTATACATTTGTATAAATATGGAATACCTAGGTATTTTCACAAGGGAGATCACCTTTGGGTATATTTGGAATGCTTAGGAGTACCTCATGGGAATAAAATTTATGGCTGATGCATCTGTAATCTAGTGGATCACCTCTGAGGATTCACCATTATTCATAAAGAATTATAATGCATCCGTACTGACTTAATATTATGGAATTCCATGGGGATTACCCAAAATTCATCTATTTATTCTTGATACTGCTAGATTTACATATATAACCTCATAGGAATGAATATTTTCAAGATGCTATGAGATTTACATATATTTCCTCGTAGGAATGTTTTTTCTCAGATAAAATTAGACATCCTATTATTATCTCCAAAGTATCATCTTTTTCCATTATAATACTATATTTCCTTGAAGTGCTCATATGAACCAGTTCTTCCAATAAATACTATTTTTTCATCGAGAAAATTATGACTTGAATTATTATTCTAGTTTCTCGTCTACACTCTATCATTAGTCAATGTATGTATGGTCATTTCATGTGTCACCATATATATAGATTATCCGGGGTGTTTATTTTTTTATTCATAAAAAATTATATCTATTTATTTATTTTGATCACACCACATGTGAATTCATTTAATTACTTTTTATGTATAGAAACCATTTGGTGGTTCACTACTGAGTTATAGAAAACATTTCTTCATTGTATATGACACATGGCTACCCAGGTCATTCTCATTATTCTTTGGTTTATGTTGGGAAGAGGCCCAAGATTGGATCATTCGACTAGATATTTAGGAAGGATCGAAGAGGTGGATGTGATGATGCTTTAGGATGGAATTTGAGTCCCTAGTATTATATTATATTATTTATGCTATATGTATGGTCTTAAAATATGGAAATAAATCATTCTATTATGTTTTGACCATGTTTTGGTATTAGTATATAATTTAATATTATATTTAATATATGTTGATATCACTTATGGATTCTCTATACATTGTTATCTATGTTGGGAGTTTTTTGGTTTTCTTGATTATTTCACCACATTGATGTGGGTCTTTAGTCCCACCATAGTACCATCCTAAAACCTCACTTCTAGTATAAAACCTCTTGAATATGGGGAATAATGCCTGAGGCCGTGTAAAAATCACTATATCGGTTAATATGAAGGGGATGCGAGTTATGGAACAATATTTATAAGGTCTGATCCACTAATCAACTTATATATTTGAATGAAAAACAATAAATAATTTGTGGGTTTTATTTGTATTAATGAAAATAAAATAAATGTTATTTATATATTTGTAACTAATTTTTTAATGAGTCTGTTGAATATAGGGAATTGGAATTAAGAAACAAGGCATATGATTATTGTATCTATTTTCAGAAGAGTATATTGAATTAAAGATATTGATCAATCTTATGAATAAAATATATTTTTTAATAGAAGTGAACAATAAATATCACTATATCTCTAAAATCCACTCTCATAGTAGCAAGAGACTCACCAATAAATTCAAGAGCCACCATAGGGTTTTTATCATCCTTTATAATTAATGATTTATATAGATTCACTATGATCTTGTTTCCACAACTTCATTAAAATTCTTATCCATAATTAATATAATATCATTAATTAAGTGAAATTATATAGATTTAAATCTAATAACCACACCCTCTCCCCAGCTTCATCAAATTTATGGACAAATAATTAAAACTATTAAGATAAAAGTAATGAGAAATATAACATCTAGGTTCTAAAAGTCAAAGAACATAAGAGTATGAATTTTCCTATGAACCCCATATAATATTACAATCCTTGAATACAAATACAATTGATATTTTAAGATAGAATTTTGTTTCACCCCATGAAATGATATTGAACCTCTATTTCTTTCTTGAGCTACAACTTCTTCCAATGTAATTGGTTGTCGAACTAGTGGTATATATATTGAGGGATAAATAATATGAGGAATGTGATGAATAATGATAGATATAATGAAAAAGGGGTTCATTGGGAATATCTGCATTGGGTAATGAAATATTTAATATAGGGAACCCATCTATAGTTATTGAATATTTCGTACTCAAATTTTTCATTTTTACTAGTATGTTTCAATAGGGTTGGGAATCCTTTACTCGCAAGGGTTCTAGGAGATTATTTTCCTTCTATAACAATGAGGGATTAAATCCCAAGTCAACTAAAATATCCCTTTAAATTATTTTATTCCACCTAGGATTTTTAATAACTAATTACATTATTTGGGAAACCATTCCTTGAAAAAATCTTCTTAATTAATTCTTGACTACCAAATGGAATTGGATGGGATATATAGTTTGTAATTTATCATGAATATTCAACATTCAATGAATGTTAATTATCTATACATATGGTTCATTTAACATGAAGTTGAGTTGAAATGGTTCAGGATTGGGCTTGTAGATCTTTTATACTAACTTGAAATTATGATTGAGGTGGAGATTATATTGATCGTACTTATGATAAAATTTGATATTGGGATGTAATTATCTTATCTTAATGTTTCAATGGAACTCGAGAGTGAATTTTAGGATGGATGATATATTAATGACTCTTGAGTTACTATTGGGATATCTAAACACTACATTGGAAATTTAGATTCCATTTCTTGACCCATGAGTGTACATTTCTAAGTGTGGTGTGGTTTGATAATGCATTTTTTCACTTGTTTTATGCACTATATTTGCTTATTTTATTTATCATGGCTTCATCCTACATGGATGGTTCTGAGGAAATTGTTGAAAGTCTATTTAAAATGACCATGGGAAATGATAGTGGCATATCTCTTCCCATTAATCAATTTTGTAGGCTCGAAAAATAAATTAGTTTAACATGGATACACTATGTGTTTCATTGATAAAGGTGGATACATATTTTGGATAGTTGTTAGAGAATATTAAAAGAAGAAAGAGAATTATTAATTTTTAGTGGATGTGACCCCCAAAAATATGTATGAAAAAAATAATGTATGAAGATATAAATCTCAAATATTATATATTATTATTCAATAGTGAGGATGGTTGCCATGCTAGTTTTGGTGTCCCATCTCATTAGTTAAAAAAATTATTCCCCATCCCACAATAGATTCTCAATGGGAGTGTACAATTTGTGGTAATCCCAAAATATATAGACCAAAACCTATGGAATTAACTTTGTATGGTTATTCCCAATAGTGTTCCCCATTTCAAATGAGGTAACCTACTTGTGGGTAATTTTTCCTCTATAGAATCATTTAGCCATCTAGATAACTTTTTCCTCCACTTGTTCACCAATTCTAGAAGAAGTACCATATTGAATGAAACCTCTATATGTGTTTCCTTGGGTTCAATTGAGTATCCAGGGAAAATCATATTTTTTTTAAAAACACTTTAATTAAATTTTTAATCAATAAATTTATAGTATTTTTCCATGCGTATAATTATCATTTTTATACCTTGAAAAATCAGAAAATAATCCCTATATAAGTCACTCAAAAAATTTATGAAAAATATATTGTCTTCAAGGAATATATTTCAATTACATTAATTGAAGAAATTTTTTAAAAAAATTGTTATTCTAACTATAATAAAAACAATTAAAATAATAATAGTTAATCCCAAAATACATGAAAACATAAAAAAATGACTAAATATTATTAGAAGAAATTTTTTATAAAATACATCTAAAAAGGGGAACCAATAATTTTTTGGTATATAATGGAAGGATTAGATGAGATTTTGATTGATATTTTTATTCGACTGAGTATTTCACATTGTGTAGTAGTGATATTATCTTAAATAAATATTATCGAAGATTGGGGTTTTGTATAAACTTTCAAAAGATAAAACAATTTACCATGAAGGATAAATATCCATTAATTATCATCAATTAATTATTCGATCTGTTTAGCATATCTCATTGGTTTTTTGTGATGAAACTTCAGTCTGGTTTTTATTAATAAAAGAAAAATGAAATAAGACATTCCATGAAATTGATCATTTTTCTTGTTGGACATTACATGTTATTTTTTATTAAATTTGGTGTTTCTAATGAACCATTGGTATCCATAAACATGATAAATAGTAAATCCCACAAACTTTGAAACTATATTGACCGTAGTATTTATGGATAAAATAATTATTTATAATTTGTGAAATGAATTTCATCTAAGGCATATGAATATTTTTTACAGGGATTTTTCATGAGAATGAGAAAGTTGAATAAATTATTTATTCCATTTCAAGATTTAGAATTTTAAATTCGTTGATTATGTTTTTTCAAATGAATGAATATAAATTTATATTGATAAGATTGAGGAATATAATCCTTGTGAATAAACAATGAAAATATTTATGATTTACTGTTTCTTGGGGTTGATAGGATATTTTGGGAGGATCATTTAGGATATATGAAAACTAGATTATAATATATCATTTTTGATTTCTAAAAGAAAAACGTTATAATGGAATAAAAATTTTAGGTATAAATTATTAAAATGAAGAGGAAACTAACATCAATATTAGTGCCACCTATTTATGATATATAGATTAATTATGAATATTTTGGTGGATAATATGGATTGGGTTTGGGATTTTTTATGACATATAGGAGTAATGTAATAATGTATAATACATGGAATTTGAGACATGATAATAAGAATTGAAATACATGGGAGTTTGATATAGTAATTATTTCTCGCGACCAATCAAACTATCCGTTTAGAATCCTAATACAAACTTTTTGTAATTTTATAAATTTTATAAATTTTATTTTTCAAAATGGACTTCATTTTTGGTTTCAGAATATCAAAATTAGCTTAGGGTGAATTTTTTGTTTGTTTTGAATACTTTTAATTTTTAATGAATAATGAAAACAATATGTTACTGGTTAAAACTGAATTTTTATTTAAATAAGTATTTATTTTATTAAAATAATAATAGACAAAAAATACCTATATAAGTTCAATGTAATTCATTGGATTCATTTTATAATAAGTTTAGATATATAAAAATTTTGTTGAACTTTTTACCACCTTTTACCCACATCCTAGAAGCATTTACCAATATGAATAAAACATAATTTTACTGATTCTGTGAGTGGAATGTCAAAAATCCTAGAGAAACAATTAATATCAGTAAGTAAAATGTGGTTCAATAAGAAGAAAATAATTTTTGATAAATAGTAACTTTTGACTTTAATTTATCACGGTTAAAAGTAACTAGGGTAATTAAGTGTAAAAATAATATCATAATTAACCTAACACATGTCTTAATTCTATTAGATAATTATAATTCGACAAAAAACTAAATTATGAATAAAAAATGATCCTCTTTGGTCCACTTGAATTAGATTCAGACATTTATTATTATTTTATTTAAAGAATAGTTAAAAGAGTTAAATTCAAGGTTTAATTACTAAACCATTTTTAATATAGGGTTCATCAATATATAAATTCGAATATAAATATAAATTAGAAACATAATAAGATTTTAAAGGTAATGGTATTTTATTTATAATTTTTAGACATTAAATAATTTTATTTATTTATGACACAATGATGATGCAGTAATTACCTTATTAATGATATATTAAAATAATTTATATTTTAAATATCCAAATAAATGTAAATTGAGATTTATTATTAATTACCCTAATTTTTTAAGTTAATATGGAATGTAATGATTTGTTAAATAAATTTTATTCGAAATGATAAAATTTTTATGGCTTTCAAAATTTCAAATACTAAATAGTGTCAAAATTGACATAATTGAGTTTTTAAAAAAAATATCATATTATTAATTGATATAATATTATTAAAAATCTACGTTTCAGAAAAAGATCTTATATAAGGTTATATATATTAATAATTAACCACATAGGGTTCGCTTGTCTTGTTATAGTATTTTTATTAACCATATAATAAAAAAATAGAATGAGACATGGTAAATGTCAAAAAAATTAACTAAGAGTTAAATCTAGAATATAAGGATAATATGATGACCTTAAACAATCTAAAACTAGTGTTTTAGAGTATTTAGACCCATACCCACCTTAGCCTTGAAATACTTAATTTTGGATCAATTAGAAACTGAAAATGATATTATTATAAAATAATATTTCATGCTTTTCCAAAGGTTACCCTCACCTATCTTATAAAAGGCCACTCCCCATTCTCTTAATTTCACACCTCCAATGCCTTTTGCTTCGGCCATATCCTGCTCAAATATCCTTTCAACAATCCTCCCTTTAACCTAGAGGCCTTAATTTAATAAGAAAGCCAACCTTTGGGACCCTTTTGATAAAACCAAAACGAAGAACCCGAAGAATAGGTTAATATTTCATCACTACTTTTATGTTCTATTATTCTTCCACTTCCCCTTTCATTGTTGTTTCTATTCTAAAATAATAACACCATTATCTTATAAATACCATGATTTTATTAAAATGGTAAAACCATATTAATTATTCTATCCATCATATGAATGACATATCCACCATACAGGTTTACATACGGCTTACCTTCTCCACGTCGTGGTGTAGTTTGTGAATCAAAAACATCATTATTTGGATGGGTAAAATAATGAGTATAACATATGTAAATAATAAATATAGCATGTTAAAAGTTATTTATATATGATATATCATCCAATTACATTTGATTTCACCATCAATATAATGATATTTTTTCTCGTGCGTACGTACGCATTAACGTCTCCAAGAACGCCATGATAGTCATTCCCCAGCGTAATCATTCAAGATTAATTTTCATTTTATGATTATGAAAAATTTATAAGAACTAGATATCATTCTAGATAGGAATAAAATACATTCTATATCTAACAAACATGGCTTATGTAACCAAGAATATAAATGAAAACGGATCATTTAACTCCCGAAACGATGATACAACAAAAATATTATAAACAAAGCAATATTAGAGGATCATATATAATATCATATTAATGTATATAGTTATTGCATAATTTAATAAGCATGATTTAACTATTATACAAGAGGTTAATTTACCCTTGACAAAGGAATAGTACAAGGTAAGGGTTATTTTAAAAACCTATTTACTTTTCTGAGGTTGTTAATACGTAAGTATCTACTGGGACCGCTTTATCATCCACATCAGTGTCTTCTAGAAAATGTAATTCAAAAAATTCTTACTATTTACTAGAATATGGGTTAAATTAATTTATACCCTTATTTTACCATATATATTTTGAATGGAATCTATTCACCATTTTTCAAACAAGTTACTTTATGTCCTTTTCGACAATATAAAGGTAATAATGTATTTTTTAAACTTATACGGCCAGTGCGGCAATTTTCCACTATTATAACATTATCAAAGCATCACATACAAACATATAATAAAATTTTCAAAAAAATGTTTCTTTTATAATTATATTTCTTTTAAATTATTTCAAAATAGAAAGATATATTTCTCAAAAAAATTGATTCCGTCTATGTCAACTTCCTTTTGATGGATTTTAAGCTTGTTTGAAGTTTATTTATTATGATAAAATTATTCTATATTGTATTGATTGTTTTGAGATATGGTTGAATTTGGATGTGTTATTCTTATACCATTCTTGTTTTATGGAAAAATTATTGACATTTCCTATGGTATATTTAATATGAATTTTTATGTTCTGTTTAAAACTTTTCATATGAGGTTTTCATTGGACTTAGTAAGTGACGGGTGGAGCCCGCTATAGCTCCTTGATGCATCATTAGGTCTCATGAGACAAACTAGTGTCTTGGTATAAGGGCATGAAAAAATCTTATTTGTAGTATTGGCACAATGCCTTGACTGTGTGGTTATGTAGTCTAGAATTATTCATTCATTCATTATGAAAGTGGTTATTGATATAGCAATGAATTATTCTACTAGTAGAATATCCATGTGAATATGTAAATGGAATTTTTTTCTTTTATCTCTTCCATATTATGATTAAGATTAAGTTTAAAATTCGTTTGTTTTAGTCTAATACATTTCCATAAATGTTTATTTTATTTATGAATGTTTCTCCTATATTGTTATCCTTACCGAGAATCTGAGCTCAACTCTTATTATGTTTTATTTTTCCCAGGATTTGAAGAAGTATTTTATGGTAGACCTACATGGATCGGCTAAGGATATAATTTTGTTAAAAAGGGGACAAAATATTGTTGATGTTTTTATTTCATGATGTAATCTAAAACTTATGAATGTATCTTGTACTTTGAAGGCTACTAAACTGATCGGTCTTTCCGGAAATGAATCCTTGTATCATGCCAATGTTATTTAATAATGCACCGACTCTGTATAACTAGGGTCAAAGCGTTACAGTTGTATTAGATGATGTTTAGTAAAAACCTTGGAAACATGATTTAGAAAAACTCTGATTAGAGAACACTACCCTAATATAGACATTGAGGATTAGTATAGAGGAACTTTTTAGAATTTTTGTACTGGAGCGATTTTGTGAGTTTTCCAAGAAATACACCACTGCCTAGATACGAGCATGTAGAGATGGCTCTGGCACAAATGTACCTAGGGGTAAATTGAGAAAACAACACTTTGTGCTTCACTTGAACGGTAACTAGTGCACGAAAATGGGGCTTGATGCACTCTTGGTTACGACACTCTCAGGGGATATTCTTAAGATAATTATCATTTTTTTAAAAGCCATAATGAAAGGTTTATGAATATATACCTCCTAAAATAAAATATTTTTATGATTATGGATTATATCTATAAACTGTTCAATTTATGTTAGGTGTTTTACATGTTCCGAATAAATTATTATGATTCATAAACTAATCAATTGTTTTTTATTGTTTAGAAATGGAACCTAGTGGAAGGAATAGATACCGTATCAATTCCATGAAGGGATTGCGCTCCTACTCAAGATAATTATAGTGGAATTGGTGATTCAATTGGTGCTGATTATCTTATCAGCATACTTGGAAAACTCACTCAGGTTATGAAAAATAACCTTACCCATATATAAAGGAAGATGAAGATGTATCAAACATGAAATGAAGGGAGTATAAATATATTTTAATTGAAAAATACATTCCTCTTGACCATCGAGTGGATATTGAAAGATAATTTCTGAGTCTGAGGAAAAATGAGGATGAGAATGTCGAAAAGTATGAGGTTAAATTTACAAGGATAGCAAGACATGCTAAAGATTATATATGTAACATAAGGAGTAATATTTATCAATTCATGGATGGTTTAAAACCATTTATCTGGTTTCTATCAGTCTCACAATACTTTTATCATAAGTATATATTTTCTCATGTGCTATCAAGACAGAAAAATAGTTCTCTATGTCTTACGACTTTAAAGCAATGCAAGAGAAAAGGAGATCTACTGAACACTCTGGAAAAATAAATAAGGGGAAGAAGGGAAAAGTGGAATATCCATCCACCAGTAAATGTGGGGAGAAACACCCTGGTACTTTCCTGAAGGGTATGGGAGTCTGTTATAAATGTGGTGAAAAACGCCACCATTCTCGTGATTGAATGGGAATTAAATAGGTTGTCAATGTTAAATGATAAATTTTAAGTAAATGGGATATTATTCAAAAGAATTTTCTAAGAGCCATGTGAAATTTCCTTAGTAAATGATAAGGGAGAAATCCAGGCTTTTTTGATCACTACTATTGAGGTTGAAGATCCAAAATATTTGGTGACAGGTAATTTAATGGTTTCCTCAGGTTTAGACGATGATTTATTTGATTCTGGATCTTCTCATTTTTTTCATATCTTCCTATTTTTCTAGGAAAATTATATGTTTCCAATTTTATTTATCATGGGAGTTTTCAGTCAAGACTTCTAATGGAAGTATCATTGCAACAAAGTTTTCTGAATTAGTTCCCATTAGGGAATATAAATGTTATTTATCTTTTGATCCCATCATCATACCCTTGATTTAATTTGATATAATCCTTGGTATAGATTGGCTTTCGGACCATGATAAGAAAACTTATTATAAGTAAAAGGAGGTTACGATTTTTGATGATGATATAGAGTACCTTATCATTAGAGAAGAAGTGTCACAAACTAACTCTTATCTAGATCTGCCCCTAGTAGCTCTATTAAATTCAAATTTTGGGGAAGAATAGAGTGAAATAATTATGGGTGAGGAAAATAATGTTCGAATAGAGGATGTTTCTATTTTGAAAGAATATGTTGATGTGTTTCGAGAGAATTTACTTGGACATCCTCCAGAACGAGAAATTTAGTTTTCCATTGATTTAATCCCTAGTTTGAGTCCCATATTGAAGACTCGTTAGAGAATAACCACTTTAAAATTAGTGAAACTCAAGAACCAACTAGGGGAATTGATTTATAAGGGCTTTATTTTCCCTAGTGTTTCACCATGGGGAGCCCCTGTCCTTTTTGTTAATAAGAAAGAAGGATCTATGATATTGGGCATTGACTACATGGAGATCAATACTATAACAATAAATTACAAGTATCCCCTGCCTGGCATTGATGGTTTATTTGACCAACTTCATGGAGAACAATATATTTCAAAAATTGACCTTCGATCTGGATATCATCAGTTCTGTGTGACGAAGGAATACATTCCGAAAAGAGCATTTCGAACCAGGTATGTGCATTATGAGTTTACATTAATGCCTTTTGGATGGACTAATGCAACCTCTTTCTTCATGGATCTAATGAAAAGAGTTTTCAAGGAATATCTTGACGACTTTGTATCAGTATTTATTGATGATATCTGGGTATACTCCAAAAGCTATGAAGATTATGAAAATCACTTGCGCATTATTCTATAGACTCTTTGAAGAAATGAATTATATGGGAAGTTTATCGATTGTGAATTCTTACTTGAGGAGATTTATTTTCATGGCAATACTATCTCTAAAGATGGAATATATATTGATCCTTGAAAGACCAAGGCAATCCATGAATGGCCAGCACCGACGAGTATAACTGAGGCACACAGTTTTTTTGGTTTAGTAGGTTTTTATCGGCATTTTGTCCAGAATTTTTCATAATTGAAAAAACCATTAACCAAGCTCACTCGTAAAGGGGTTTAATATTTTTGGACAAAAGATTGTAAATAATGTTATGAATAACTAAATATAAGATTAGTTAATTCTCCAATCTTCACTCTACCATCATGGAATTATGTGTTTTTTATTTATAGTGATATTGAAAAAAAGAAAATGGGTTTTTCCTTATACAGAATGATAGAGTTATTTCCTATCCATCACGATAGCTAAAAATTCATGACCAAAACTATTCCACTCATTATCTTGAGTTAACAGCTATAATCTTTTCTCTGAAAATATGGAGACACTATTTCTATGGTGAAAAATGTTAGATTTATAATGATCACAAGGGTTTGATGTGTATTTTCTCACAAGAATAAATAAACATGGGGCAAAGAAGATTGATTGAACTACTCAAGGATTATTGTTTCGTTATAAACTAGCACCTGGGGAAGTCAAATATTGTGGCAGTTTCTTTGAGAAGAAATAATCATGGAGTTTTGAAAATGATGGGAGTTGAAAGGGAACCTATTTTCATGGATCTAATAAATATGGATACGGGAATAACAGTTGAAGGGGAAGAATCAATACATTTTCAAATGGATGCTAAACCATAATTACTAGAAGGGAGAAAATTCTCCTACACTGATGATGACGAATTTCGAAAGAAAATTAAAGCTGTGAATGATGGGATATTGATCGATATCATATATAAAGTTGGATTTAAATTTGGGAAGAGGCATTGTGTTCTTGATATACCTGCTCTAAGAAGAGAATTTTTGGTTGATGCTTATAGCTCCAATTTCTCTATACTCCCTGGTAGCACTATGATGTATAACTATTTGAAAGGACATTTTTGGTGGGACAATATGAAGGGGGAGATTGTCGATTTTGTGTCATGCTGTTTGGTTTTTCATCAAGTGAAATCTTGAAGGCAACAACCTGGATGATTGATAGATTATCTTCCCATGCCTAAGTGAAAATGGGATAATATTACAATGGACATTGTCATGGGTCTACCAAAGACTCCTAGAATGAATGAATCAATATGGGTCATTTTTTGTCATCTTACCAAGTCAACACAATTTCTATCTATAAGAGAATATTTACCACTTAAATTTCTAACAAGTCTATATGTTAATGAAGTTGTAAGACTCCATGGTGTGCCCCTATCGATTGTTTCCAATCATGGTCCCCATTTTACATCATGATTCTGGAAAAGTCTTCAGAAGGCCCGAGATACTCAACTTCATTTGAGCACGACATACCACCCTGAAATTGACAGACAATCATAATGAACAATTCAAACCTTAGAAAACATGTCGAGATCTTTCTCACTTGACTATCAAGGTATGTGGGATCAATATTTTCCTAAGGTAGAATTTTATTATAACAATATCTTCCATTAAATAATTCATATGGCACCATATGAAGCGTTATATGGAAAGATATGTCACTCATCAACTTGTTGGTATGATTTTGGTGAAAGAAAAATCGTAGACTGAGAACTTGTTGAGGAAACGATGGAAAAGGTGAAGGTTATCCAAATACAAATCAAAGCAGATCAATGTAGGAAAAAGAGCTATGCCGATAATCGAAGAAAGTATTTGTAATTTTAGGTTTTATATCATGTTTTCATGAAGTTATCTCCATGGAAGGGTGTTATATGTTTCAGTTATAAGGGTAAATTGAGTCCCTGGTACATCAAACCTTTCAAAATTCAAGGACGAATTAGAGTTGTACCTTATAGTTTGGAAAAGCCTCCATGTCTCTCCAAAGTTCATGATGTGTTCCACGTATTACTATTGAGGAAATACATTCCTGAACCAATAAATGTACTCACCTATGAGGTAATGGAAATGGAATATGATCCTTCCCATTATGTAGATCCTGTCAAAATTCATAATACAAGAGATCAAATACTGAGAAACTAGATGAATAGTTTGGTAAAATTTCTATGGAGAAACTATAAGATGGAAGAGGCAACATGGAAACTAGAGGAACTTATGGTGAATGACCACCAGAATCTTTTTATGCAGTATTATTATAGAAATTTTAAGGATGAACTTTTTTGAAGGAGGGAAGAATGTAACACCCCATGTTTCCACAGTTGGTTTCCCTTTGAATAATGAAATAGGTTGTATTGTACGCAAATTCGGGATTCTAACACACCAAGACCAATCAAAATAGTCGTTATGAATAGTAATTCCCACTTTTTAAACGTTTATAAATTTTATTTTTCAAAATGGACATTATTTTTTAATTCAGAATATTGAAATTAGCTTATGGTGAATTTTTTGTATTTTTTTGAAAACATTCAATTTTTGACGAATAATGAAAAACAATTCATTATTGGGTAAAACCATATTCTTATTTTAATAATTATTTAATTAATTTAAATAAAAATAGAAATATAATACCTATATAATTTCAATGTAATTCAATGGAGTGAGTTTATAAAAAGATTAGATATATAAAAATTTTATTGTTCTTTTTACCATCTTTTACCAACCTCCGATGAGCATTTTCAAATTTGCATCAAACTTAATTTTACCACATCTATGAGTTGAATTTCAAAAATATGAGAGACGCAGTTAATAATAGTATGTAAAATGTGGTTCAATAAGTTGAATATGTGTTTTTATGAATAGTAACTTTTTACTTTTATTTACCACGGTAAAAAGTAAATAGGGTAATTAAAGGTAAAAATGATATCATAATTTCCCCAACACATGTCCTAACACTATTGGAAAAGAATAATTCGACCAAAAAAACATTAGTAATAAAATAAGATATACTTTGGTCCACGTGGATTAGATTAGGACATTTATTATTATTTTATTTAAAGAAGAGTTAAAAGAGGTAAATTCAATGTTTAATATCTAAACCATTTTTAATATATGGTTAAACAAAATATTTATTCGACTATAAATATTCCTTAAAAAGATAAGAATATTATTTACATAATGGTATATTATTTATATTTTTTAGAAATTAAATAATATAATAGATTTATGACACAATGATGATGCAGTAATTACCGTATTAATGAAATATGAAATTAATTGATATTATAAATATCCAAATAAATGTAAATTGATAATTTTGATGAATTAAAAAAAATTATAGGTTAACATTACATGTTAGGATTGGTTTAATAAATTTTATTCTATCTCATAATGTTTTTATGGATTTCAAAAAATCAAATGCTAAATAGTGTCAAAATTGACATAATTGTGTTTTTTTAAACGAATATTGTATTATTAATTGATATAATATTTCTAAAAATATATATTTTGGAAAAAGGACTTATAGAAGGTTATATATATTAATAATTAAACACATGGTGTTCTCTTGTCTTGTTATTGTATGTTTATTAACCATATAATATAAAAAATACAAAGAGACACGGTCAAAATAAAACTATTTTACTAAGAGTTAAATCTAAAAGATATGGTTAATATGATGAACTAAACATATATAAAACATAATGGTTGAAAGGTTTGATACTCATCCTCACCATAGCCTAAAAATAATTCATTTTGGAGCCATTAGAAACCGAAAATGATTTTATTTTAAATTAATATTTCAAGCTTTTTCTAAAGTGACCCTCACCTCTCTTATAAAAGGACACTCACCCTTCTCCAAATTTCACAACTCCAGAGCCTTTTGGCATAGCCAAAACCTATCAAAATATCCTCTCAACTATCCTACCATCGTCCTAGAGGCCTTAAGTTCATCGTAAATCCATCCTATGGAGCCCCTTTGATCAAATCAAAATGAAGAACCTGAAAAAGATGTAAATATTTCATAACCTCTTTCATGTTAATTTTATATTCCACTTCCTCTATATTTGTTGTTTCCATTATAAAATAATAAATCCAGTATATTATATATACTTTGATTTTATTAAAATGGTATAACGATATACATTATTCTATCCATCATATGAATGACAAAGTCACTATATGTGCGTACGTACGACTTACCGTCTCCACGTCGTGGTATAGTTTGTTATTAAAAAACTTCATTATATGGATGGTTATAATAATAAGTATAACTGATGTAAATAATATAGATAAAATAAAACCTTTTTGTAACCAACACGGCTTACGCAACAGATCATATAAAGGAAAATAGATCAGTTAACACCCGAAACGATGATACTACTAAAATATTATTAATAATGTAATATTAGAGGATCATATATGATATCATATATATGTATATAGTTCATGTATAATTTAATAACAAATATTTAACTATTATATAGGTCTTTAACATACCCTCGACCCAGGGAATGTACAAGGTAAGGGTTAATTCTACAATCTCTTTACTTATCTGAGGTTATTAATACATAAGTATCTGCATGGACCTATTTATCATACACATCCGTCTTTTCTTAAAAATGTAAATAAAAAAATTCTTACTATTTACTATACTCTAGGTTAAAGTCATTTATACCATTATTTGAGCAAATATGTTTTGAAATAAATCTATTCATCATTTTCCAATCAACGTACTTTTTTACCTTTTCGACAAAATTAAGGTAAAAATGACTTTTCCTAACTTATACGTTTGGTGCAGCTATTTTCCACCGTTATAACATCTTCGAAGCCTCACTTATGATATTATAAAAATATTTTCAAAATAAATGTTTTATTTTATATTATATGACTTTTAAATTATTTCAAAATAAAAATTGATGTTTTCTAAAAAATACTTGATTTCATCTATGTCAATATCCTTTTGATGAATTTTAAGTATGTTTGAATTTGATTTATTATGATACAAATCTTCCATATTGTATTGATGGTTTTGTGATATGTTTGACTGTGGATGTGTTATGCTTTTTCCATTCATGGTTTATGCAAAATGTATTGGTATTTTGTATGCTAGTTTTAATATGAATTTTTATGTTATGTTTAAACAGTTTCATATGAGTAATGCATTAGACATAGTAAGTGAAAGGTGGAGCCCTATATAGCTCCTCGATGAATTAGTAGGTATCATGAGAAAAACTTGTGTCTTGGCACAAATACTTGACAAAATCTTATTTGTAGTCTTGGAACAATGCCATGAATATGTGGTTATGATGTCTCGCATTATGCATTCCATCATTGTGATAATAGATATTGATATTGCATGTGATTATTAGACTAGTAGAATATCAATGTGAATAAGTAATTGGAAATATCTGATTTTATCTTTTCTATATTATTGTGAAGTTTATATTTAAAAGGATTTTGTTTTAGTCTAATTCATTGCCTTAAATTTTTATTCTAATTTATAAATGTTTATGCAATATTATTATCCTTAATAAGGATCTGAGATCACCCCTTTCAATGTTTTATTTTTCCCATGATGTGAAAAATAATTTTATGGTGGACCTACATGGATAGGCTGTGGATATAAGTGTGTTAAAAAGGGGATAAAAAGTTTTTGATGTTTTTATTTTAGGATGTAATGTAAAACTTATGAATGTATCTCATACTTCCAAGGATACTAAACTGATTGGTCTTTCATGACATGATTCTTTGTATCATTCCCATGTTATGTAACAATGCACCGAATTTGGCCAACTGGGGTCTGGGAGTTACACAAAATATAGTAATTTTTATAATAAATGTAACTTTTTAATTTATAGACTATGTTAAATAAGGTGAGTCATATATTGAGGGTTATCGTTAATGAGAGGAAGGCCATATATATTAGGAAGATTATGAAGGGATCATCAATCTCAATGGTTTCATATGTTTTTTTAATAAGATAAATTTTGCTTCCTATAGAGATACCGAATAATTTTTTAGATATTATTACGCAATTATATTTGGGTTTACATAATGGAATGACCATGTTAAACCATGATAACCAATGTTCGTTTCTATAGTAAGGGATGAAAATAGATATTACCAATTTTTTTCTCATTTAATCATATAATATATGGTTTTTTGGAACATTACTGACTAGTGGGGTTGTTGAGAACACATCCATTTTTCATATAGAAGTGGGAGGAAACCCCTATGGATTTCGTTTTTGGGGTACAACGATCCCCAAGAAAAAAATCATTATTGGGTAATTGTGGATTAAATCATGATGTTAATTAAATTCCTTCTTATATGATAAATTTTTCCATCTGAAGAGATTATAAAATATTTTGTCAAAACTAATCTAAAAAATTCCTGGGGGTTCAATTTTTATCATCTCTAGTAGAGATCCATAGTTTTTATTGAAATTAGGGAGAGGACTCCATGTAGTGAAGGGTACGAAACTAATTATGTTCATGTTATATCAACCACAAATTGGTAGACCAAGGAAGTAGTTTATTTAGAATATTAAAGATATTAACCATGCTTATACACTTTTTTTAGATCTTGTGAGGACTAACTTTTTTAGTGAAGTTAATATATAATAAAAATTGTTAAAAATTTATTTAAATTCAACTATTTAAATAATTGAATTTTTTTTCCAAACACCATTATATTATGTTATGGCTGGTGGGAGAACCTGTATAGTCCCAATATGTTTGTATGAGTTTAGTGAAAAAGATAATTCAATCCCTGATAATATGACTTTATCCCATATTTTAAGTAAAATATCATTTTTATCATTAATGTTGACCGTTGATATTTATTGTTATGGATTATGCATTATTTTAGTAAATTAATAGGTTATGTAAAATGACTATAAAAATAGGAACATTAAATTTCCTTTATATGTAGGTCCATTTATTATTTTTGAGTGGCTTATAATCACATAGGGATGTATTAGCATTTGGGGATGGTGTGAATCAATAATGGTATATTATAAAACCAATCTAAAATTTATAACTTCTTCACCTCTTCATTAATTGGAAAATGTATCTATTTATCCCACTCCATATCATTATATCTCCATTTTGGGTATGAATGTATATATAAATAGAATATATGTATATGTAAATAGAATATAAATACAATAATAAAGCAATGTGTTTTTACAAGGATATCTTGCTTATGGATGACTGCATCCTTGGTTTGTGGTGGCCATTATCCCAAATTGACATATATTCATTATTGTTATCTATAGAAACCGAGGAAAGGGTATAAATTGGACAATATATACTGGATCTGACCATGTACAATGTGAACAATGACATTATGATCCAAAATCTCTATTAAAGATAAGATTATTCCATATCTTTAGGATGAGTGGTCACCTATTCAGATCTATTCCACTATTGATATAAATAGGTTTATCTCCTTTATTAGTATGTATCTATCTTCAATGTTTCCACAATATTACTTATAATTCCAAAAAAATACCATATGATGGATATCTTATATTCTTGAATTCAATGGAATCTATTTTAGTATAAAAAAAGTCACATTTTTCTTCTATTTCAGTTCATAGGGGAATACTCTTTAATAGCTTCACTAGATATCCTTCTTCTCCTCATTTAGAAACATTTGACAACACTAGGGACCGCATTTTTTAATGATACATAGGTATTGTTTTTTTGGAATAAAGGTTTACTCACAATTATCTTCATTATAATTATATAATATATGTTATCTGCATACATTGAATATCATCATTTTTCCATTGAACTCTAGAATAAATATTATATTGATGTTCAGATCACATTATTATTCATAGTGGACACAGAATACTTATATCTAATACCATGTCCCTTTTTTCCATGATATTTTATATAGTTTAATCTTGAAAGAAATAAAACCATAATTCTTATTCATCATCATGCTTCTAAAATATTTGACATCATTTTATCAACCGTGATGTTAGAAAATATCATAATATTTTTTACATTTAAATACTTCCGTAAAACCCTGAATTTTAATTCAATTTTAATTATTCTCATGAATGAAATTATGACATGGTATATCCTCTTGTGCTTGTGGAAATCATCTCAATATCCAATGTTTCCCTTGGTTGTCCTTCCTTCAATATCAACTTATATAAAAATGTTTTAACGTGGTTGTTATATATGAATTTTTTATGATCACTATCGCAAAATCATAAGATTATATTAACTATATCAATTTATATATTCCTAATTTATTATGTGTTTTAATAATTTTTTCCGAATATTAATTTATTTAAATATATAGATTCTTCTATTTTATAAGACATTATAGGTCCCATGAATGGAAAAACTCATACAAGACATGTTGAAAATCACTAATCTACCTTAAATTCATATAGTCTAACCTTAAATCTTATGCCTACTAAATATTTGGATAACTATGATGTTTTATAAGAGTTCGTGAGAATAACATATGTTAATCATATGTTTTACACCTACAAAAATGGAATACTTCTAACTGATGAAATTCATATGTGGGATCAATTTTTTATTGAAATAACCTCCAATTCATATTCATGGAAGAAATCATATATATTTTAAAAGTATTCTGATATACCTAGAGACGTAATAAATTTGTATTTCTATAGAAAAATGTCATATATGATAGGGTCTTAGCCAAATTAAAAATAAGATTTTTAGTTCCAGGCTTAACTCAACCATTTTTAGTTCCATCTAATTCACTTCAAAAATAACAATAAATATCATATAATGGTATTTAATCAACTGATATAGGAACATTCATGTATAATATTAATTTTTTGGTTTCATGAACATCTCGTTTATCTTGTCCCCTTGAATATGTAGCCTTTAGTCACCCATTTTTCTAGATTTTTTATAATTCAATAAAATTGGGTAGACAATACTATCATCACAAGAATATGAATTTGGAATGAATAATATTTCACCAATCAATGAAAATACTCCAACTTCATCCAATGTAAATTTTATATAACCATGTACTTATGAAAATATCTGGGATGTATATTATCAATTGACTTTACCAATAAAAAGGAACATTTATAATAAATATCTAGAGAAAAAATAAATATATGATTCATCAATAAGAAACTATTTCAGACCATCATTACCACGTCATTGGATCTTTGACATATCCAAAGTAAATTTCCATGCCAGATCATGAAGTATTCCTCCATATATATTTCATATTATCTTCTAATGACTACATCATAGAAACCAAATCATTTTATTCCATAATAACAATTGAATAAATTTATTCTGATTTTTCATTTCTATTACACATAGATGGAATATAAATTCTTGTCTTCAATAGAATAATATCATATGATGATTTCTTAGTTGGGGGAACTATGCTTCTTCCCAAAAATTTTGGTAACATCAAATTTCATTACTAGTTTTACAACTTCTATCTTCCTATCATTATTCTTTGGAACTTCATGCAACATTTAAATCCATTCGACATTAATATATTAACATCATAGAACATTACATTAATACCTTGTTCCTTATTAATAAAAAATATAACAAAATAAAAGTGTCTCAAATAATCCCCTCATCATATTTTTTTGTTAATAATGACACAAATAATAGTATTTTTATCTATTATATTAATATATTTTCCTTCTCTCACTATTATTTAATATCTTAAATCATTTTCTTCTCTCTCCATTATTGAATAAACCTAGAAAGGATATTATAGATGATGGTATATATCAATTCATAATAAATGTTCCTATAATTATTTAACATTAATTCAACATCATCCATTCTCAGTGTATAAAACATTAAGGATTGATTTAGAAAAAATTGTTTATGTTCATCCAGAAAATATTGTACGAACTCATAAAACTCATTACTATATATCACCTCAAGGATTTTCAAAAATCATCAGGTTGAAGAAAACTAATTCCAATTATTCATTGTAATATAATTTCTATTATTAGGTATATTCGCCTTGAGATTTGGTCGAAGGCCTATAATTTGGGATTTATTTTTCTCTAAACCTTGGTGATCAATATTTTTTGGGGATGAAGAAAATTGTCAGTGGAAATGACCAAAAAATTGGAAATGTATATTGGTTTCAATAACATAGTATACGAAAAAAAAATTAGACACAAATGACGGTTCTCTATGGGTTTAGAATGTTTCAAAGGTGGTTTGAGTTTTTAATAGAATTTCCCTTTGATCTATATATGGGACAATTTCAGGTCATGAATGCGACACATAATGTAATCTTGTTTCTAGGTAGATCCCATGAATTATATCAAAGATTATAAAATTTAAAAACAATGAAACTAGTTCTCATTATGAAATGATTCATTAGGGACATTCTAACCCCATGAACACTTTTTTATATATATAATAAATCGATTAATTCGTGTCATGAAAGGGGTTTAAATTTTGAATATTATGGGAATAGTGGTTTTAAACCATGTTGTATACAACATTTTGTATTCATTCATGGTAAACCCTCCTCTCCAAAACCCTCGGTTGAATCCATGTGATTATTTATAAATTCCATCCCTCTATGGCATTTTGTCCTAGAGTTTGATCTATATATATATCCATCAATATGTTTTCTTCTTCTTTATATTATTCCCTATTATTGATATATGATCTCTTGGACATTATTGAATCAGGTTTTGATCTTGATGTGTGAGTGATATTGTTTTTTGTTTTGATCTTATTATCTATCATTAATTACTATTGATCCCTTGAGAGTGTATATTTGATATCTTAATTAAATTGGGGGTGTATGCCTTATCCCTTTTTATCTAATACCATTATATATAATAACTATTATGGGTATAATAACATCTACTTACTAAGAAACCAAACTAATTAATTGGATAATCCATGTTAACTAGTTATCATTTACCATAGATCGTATCCAAGATCACGTTGGGTCCATAGGCATGAAGACTAAGACATCAAAGCACCAGATTGTTTTTCTAGCCTAGGAAATTGTTGATACTAGGTCATTTTGACAATAGATCCCTTTAATGAATTATAATTTAAGTGATGACTGTTGTATTTTTATTATTAATGGGAATGAAATTTATATTTTCAGATTACATAATGTAGAATAACCTTGGCTTAAATTTGTTAACTAATATATTAATGACCAAAGGGTAAAATGATAAATCAATGAGGCTTGATATATTTGTGAGGATATTTAAAACTCTATTTTAAGAAAACATAATTTTAAAGAAAAATGATAATTTGTTGAATTATTAATTCTTCCTTGTGGATATATATATATATATATATATTATTTTCTATTTTGAACATGTGAATTGTTTTCATATATTTTGAGATTATGTGCAGTTGATGTGATTTATTCGTGAGGCAGAGATTCTTATTGGAATGTTCAGTTTTTCATAATAGAACTCATGATTTATGTTGACACATATGGTCTTGGTTCCCTAAATTCATAACACCTAAGGGCTATGAGAAATGGGATAGTATTTCTATGGGAAAGTAATATGATTATATTAGATTTATGAGGTCCAAATATAAAGACTCATTATTCATGAGGGTGATATTCTGGATAGCCTGTAGGTAGTGGCTAGTTCTTAATTGGATGTTTGTGTGATTCATCCATAGTTAGAGAATCATCAATGGGTCAAGTGATTCTCCTGGTAGCTGGATGATCCAACGTTAGTCATAGAAACCAAGGGGGGAAGAAAAGGAGGATTGGGCGAACTCGGGAGTTAAAACATATCTTAAGGATTATTATATTTATTTAATGTGCATTATAAAATTCAATATTTAATATATTGTTACACTCTATACTACAAGCACTAAATTTCTAACACTAGACCTATTTAGACAAGGTGGTGTTATCCCACTGAGTTTCACTCACAGCCTAGAGGTGCTACAATTTGGTACATGAATGATTTCAGGGATTCAGCTTTGGAAAACTGAAAGGGGCCATATAGTTGGTTTTTAGCTTCATAGATGGGTTAGATCTTAAAGACGTTACTATCATGTGGTTTGGGACTAAGTTCTTTGGAGTCATTATTGAGTATGTTCATTCTTTTACCTCTATGAATTTCAATATGTCATTTAGATATATTAATATTGTCAATGCATTATTGTATTACTATGTATATTTTTTCTCTTTATACCTTCTCAAGATATTTATTTTCTTACCTATTCATAATGTTTCTGTTATGTCTACTATATTCCTATTATGTCCAGTTTCATTGAAACAATTTACCATAGGGTTTTGTTTGTCAACTATATTTTTTACACAATTCGTGGAATTCACCAGCCTCTGTAATACGTGGAGGCATACATGGGATCAAGTTAAAAACTTGGTTTTCCCCATGTGAGAGAGTGTAAAATTAGGGGATGTTACAAAGTGGAATCAGAGCATCGAGTTTTGTATTTACTATTTTAGAAATGTATAAAGGAGACATGGATGTGTCAGGAATTGGTAATAATATTATGAATATGAGTACATAACCCTCAACTAAAGTATATTTTTAATTCCAGTGGATGATATTTTTTTCATGATGTTCCCTTTTTAAGGTTTGATATTATTTCATCTTGGGTGACTCCCATTTTATTTTATGATATAATTTCTTTCGATATAAAAAAATTGACCAATATGGAACAATAAATGTAATAAATAATCATGATAGGCATGTAGGGATGTACATTAACATGATTTGTTAATTATAAAGACATGTTAGATTCCAATGGTACATTTTATTCATTAAACTATGAAATGAGATATATGATATATATGATAAAAAGAGACGAAATAAATTATCATGTCTTGTCAATTAACATGTTATAAAATTTTTAGAGAGGACATGATCCAATGTTTCTAGATTTATTTCACATATTGAGGCTAACCGTGATGTTATCTAGTGTTCTAATGAGTGTGTTCTTCCTTTTGACAAAATGAATCCTCATCATCTTCAAATTGAGCTTCACGATATAGGAAATTTTAATGTCCCTTACATGGATAAAATAGAGACTATTGTGGATCCTATGGATCAAATATAAAATCATATCATTGATATATTCCAAAGGGTAATTTGATCCATGGATAAGGAGACTATTTTACCATTACATCACTTTTTGTGCTAATGAGAGGGTTCTAGATATAGCACCCTCCTACATTTACTAGGGAGCGAGTCCCCTAGGAAGTAGAGTTTGGGATCGAGTTAGTACATATTATTTTCTAAATACATGAGACAACAACATATATAATTTTAATGCTTGATTTTATCATGTTTTAGGGGCTAGAAAAACATTGGTGGGATGCTTTAGTTCTAGCCTTACGCTAAATGGGATTATCCTAGTAGGCCATCTAGGAATTGTTTCTGAGCCACTTCTATCCTAATACATAGAGGGGTGAGAAGGATTTCATGTTCATACATCTAAAATAGGGCCATGTTAGTGATTCACTATATCGTACACATCCCCATCCGATATAACTTTTCTCTATCCAATTTAGTTGATGAGATCGTGAGGGTGAGATGTTTTTAGGATGATATTCAATGATATATCAGGTCATAGGTTAGTGTATTTCCCTTGATAATGGAAGATGATGTGATGAATTAGGCTCCCATCATGAAGGGAATCTGGGAGAGGGCCTGATTGGTGACTGGATATTTACAATATTGTGATTTCAGAACTCTTCCTATCATATCCAGAAGCATTTATATGAGAATTATCTCAATATAAGTTGATGGTAGATCAGTCAAGTGAGTGGAATTATTCCACATTAATATGATTCGGTTTAGTAATTTCTATGTGGTAGGATAGTCCACTTGATCCCGTAGCTCCCTCATCCTATATTGGAGATACATTTCTATTGATGGATGCGTTATATATATAATATGTGTAAAAAATATCCATATTAGGGAAATGAAAGGGGATCAGTAAAGGCACCTGAGTGTGTTAGGGGCTCAGCTACACCTCAGCAGACATGTATCTAGAGTTCCACTAGTCATCTAGGTCAGGGTATTGGATGTGGTACCCTAGTGATGCAGTGTAAATTTCATTATTTGGAACAATATATGGGAGCCAGACTGGATCCTATGGAAGAGGGGAAAGTCATATGCATTCTATAAACTATTCTTTGAATGGTTTGGATACATGAATGTTTACCATAAAAGGAATTATTCTTAAACAATTTACCTTATCTTACATTTTTTTGATACATGATCATAATATTCCATTCCATCTAATATTTTATAAAAAAAATTTGTTTTGTCTATGGATATAATAAATGACGGCATTACCATTGAAACTCTATTGGGATTGATTTCATAGTGTATATTGTTCTCCACGTTTTGTTCGCTAGAAAATGGTGGTTATAATTCCATTAGATTTTTTTTGAATTTTAAATGAAACAATTGAATATTTTTAATGGTAGGGATTATATATTTCTATAACGGGGTCATATCAACTATTATTAGAGGATACATACCTTTTTATCTCTATATATGGGGAATATATACTCACCAGGGTGACTGAAATCATCGGGATAGTCTTAGAGGACCAATTTTATAAAAATTAGATTCTCTAATTAAATTGAAAGAAATCCTAGTTTGGGATGATGGAGTAATTAATTAGGATAAATTTCCTCTAGTTGTTGAAAATTTTTGGGATTTTTTTTGAATAGTTATCTCACTTGTGATCAGGGTGGAAGATTCAGTTCATGATCGAGTTGGTTCCCAGAGTTGTGATAATTTATATCTGTCCATAATGGATAAAACCTATAGAGAGAAATTATTTTAAAGTACAATTTTATAATTTTAAGACCATGGTTTTCCTGAGTAATAGTACATCCCCATTGGATTATCTATTTCTTTTCACCAATAATAATGTTGGGACATTGCACTCTTATGTGGAATAATGAAGATTGAACAATATGATGATCAAGACCATGTATCACCTTGCACACATTTTTGATCACTTCGATCAGGTAAGAGGTTACATGATTTTCATTAAGTTTGACTTGAGTTCAAGGTAGCACCAGTTGAGGGTAAGACCACCAGTCATCCCCCATACTACATTTAATAGATGGTGTGGATTATTTAAGTATGTAGTCATTTCATTCAGTTTTATGAATTCACCAACAATATTCA
Organism: Viscum album; assembly: GCA_963277665.1. Taxonomy (NCBI): domain Eukaryota; kingdom Viridiplantae; phylum Streptophyta; class Magnoliopsida; order Santalales; family Viscaceae; genus Viscum; species Viscum album. The sequence goes on from OY728166.1 coordinate 245,332,293, forward strand.
TGGACTAGATTAATCATATTTTTTCCATTAATAGAAATTTTTTTGTAGTTTTCATCAACTACCTCTTAGTATACTCCCAGTTTGATGATGATCATTCTGATCATCTTAGAATCATCTTGAGTACACTGATTGATCATTGAATTTATGTTATGATACCCAAATGTACTTTTTGGATTCACATAGTTCACATATTGTGTAGTGTTATCTTAGATTATAAATTTTTAGTGGTCTCAGAGAAGGTAGTAGCTATTGTATCTTGGGATAATCCCAATAAAGTTCTACAGGTATGGAGTTTTCAGGTTTTAGAAGGTCACTATTGATGCTTCATCCAATAGTTCTCCCATCTAATAGCATCAATATCTGGTCTGACCAGTGTTGTGGTAAATATTTTTCTCTCAGATTCTTATGACTGTGATATCCAATAGATAAATAAAAGGATGACCTCAACCTCAATCCTCACCATACCAAATCCAATTAATAAGTATATAGTGTTTTCGGATGCATCCTGAGTCGAACTCATAGTAGTTCTAATAAAGGAAGATATTTTGGTCACTAGTATATCTCGATAGTAGAGACTCTTAGATATTTATTATCCTACTCATTATTTGAGTTAGCAGCAATGGTACAATCTGTAGGTTTCTGAAGACACTAAATTTTGGGTGAGTGTTTTGTCATGTAGTCAGACCAATATATCATCAAGTATATATTTTCTCAGCCAGACCTAAACCTTTCATAGAGTATGTGGGATGTGAATCTATATTCCTTCATCATTGAGTAGGATTATACATAGGAATGTTAAATTCATTTTTTCATTCCTTCATATGGATGGGGTAGATGATGGAATTTTTAGATTCTTGTGATGAGTGGTGGGGGACGGAACTCTTGGCAGACATGTATCTAAATGTTCAAGTGTCCAAACGATGAATAAATATAAATTAATAATCATTTATTCCTGTGTTTTTGAAAAAGATAAAGACATAGATGTTATTTAAATCATAGGGCTTAACTCTATGGGATATCATAAATGGTGGTGGCTACCACCAAGATGGTATATTGGTAATGAAAATGTTCTTATTATCAACGGTTGTGTATGGGTTCCTACAGGATTACATGAGGAGTTAATCTGGATGTGTCACACATATAGATGGGTGGTATATTTTGGTTTGAAAAAGAATTATCATGATATCCATATATTGTACATTTGGACAGTGATAATGAGGGATATAATGGGATTTATTGTGAGATGTTTTGCCAAAAAATAGATAAAGTTTAACCATAAGAGGCTTGTGAGAATATTATAGTCTATTACCACACTATACTAGAAGTGGGATAATATAAATATAGATTTTGTGATAGAATTATCCATGAAAACTCAAAATAATGATCCAATTGGGTGATCATGGATCCATTGAAGAAGGTATACCATTAAATTCCTATTAAGGATACCAACATTATTGATAAGCTGGGTATTATTTGTATGTGGGTTCTAGTTTGGTTTTTTAGTGATTTGAGGAAAATTACTTATGATCAATTACCTCATTTCACCGAATGGTATTGGTAGGGTCTAGAAATGGCCTTAGGTTCATCGGTCATTCTAAGTACAAGTTTCCATCCTCTGAATGAAAACACTCAGAGTGGACTATTCAGAGTCTAGAGGATATTTTATGAGATTATGTGTTTTATTATTGTAGTTCATGGGAGTACTATTTGGAAATCATAGATAATACCAATAATAATATATTTAAATAATTAATCCAAACGGATCATTTCTAGTCCTTGTATATAAGACTATATTATTCAACAATTTGATGGTTGGAGGTGGTAAATTTAGTCTTTGTTGACCTAGTATTGTGTAGTGGATATCTGACCAGGATCAATTGGTTAGGAAGTTTTGGTGATTATGTAGTAAAGTAAGAATGCGTGAGCTTCCCATAGGATAAAATATGGGAGATTTAGGTTGTTAATAATGTTTTCTTTTGGTAATTTTTTTGGTTGGGTGAAAACTGTATCGGTAACAGGAGAAGCTAACAGCCAGGATTTTCATGTCATTTGATATAGTCAAGGGAATTGGTCCAATAACATAGAAATTATACATTCCATGAAACAAAAATTCTATGACGGTAGTGTTTCACATATCATAGTTTTAGATATTTCATCCATACATTTAGCATGTGGTAGACGTTGATAGCATTATGATATGTGTAGATGAGAACTTTGAGGAGAATCTAACACATATTTTGGACTATAGTGTGAAGTATCTCTGAGGAAATACTATACATATTGAATGAGTGTAGTAGTGATATGGGAGTAATATAGAGGATACCTAGTGTGGGGAATCTAATATAAAAGAGAAGTTGTTAGAATTAATTATCATGATCCTATAGTGACACCGGAGAAACTATGGGGCGGGAACAAACATTATGGGGAGGTTGTAAAAACATATCTTTTTTCAGGTATGTCTCTCTTGAGTTTTGGTTGAACCTATTTTTTTGATTTTTATTTTATTATTTAAACCATGATGGCCATTTTTCATTTATGGATAGAAATATTTTAATAATGAAAATAAATTAACGATTGGGAATATATAATTTTTTAAAATGTTGTAGTCCAAGAATAATTGTTTCAGGGGATTATGATGGATCTAAAAGGGTTTAGAAAGAACTGGAGGTGGTTTGAGTTTTTCACATAGAATATGGATGTGATATGTCTTCATTATGCTTTCACATTAGAAATAGGGTACATTATTTGAATATTTTTTCGTGAAGATTTCGTGACATATTTTAAAGCATGAAACATTTACACTTCGTGAATCTAGATCACATTGTGAAAGAGTCGATTGGGGTATTTTAACCCAAATATATTCTTTTTTTGGAATATATTATATATCAATATATTTTCATTTTGAAAGGTGTTCATGTCATGAATATATTTAGATAAATAGTTATAAATAATGTTGATCATATGATATTAGATTAACTCATGGTGAAACCTCCTCTATCAAACCATTGGGTGAATGAAGGCACATTTTTTGTGATTCCTTCCCACCAGAACAGGCTATTATATCATTCAATATCTTGTAAGTAAATTTGCATTTTTTTTCTCATTACAACTTCTATTCTTTGTTATCGTGGTGTGATCTTGTAAAACCCCAACATTAAAAAATTATATCACCATGTTTGATAGCATGTATGACATGAATCACCAAGATTATAAGTGAATTTTACACACTGAGATTTTATGATATATTTGTATTTAAATTAATTCAATATCTCATATAGCATTCATTTCATGCTACACCATGTTTGAATGAAACATGACACTCTATTAAAAAACATTATTAACATGACCATTATAACTTAACAATTCATTTTAGCCGCGATGAATATTACTAACTAAATTTAAAATTTATATGGTTTACACATGAATAAATCAAATTCAATTTTTATCAATTGAATATAAATAAAATAAGATGCATTTGAAAGAAAAATAATTTTATTCTTATAAACTATACCATTTCTAATAAGTGGTCTAGTCGCGATTTTCCCACATAAATATAAAATAATTTTTACCAATTTGAAGTACAATAGTTGGGAAAACCTCTATATATTAAATACAAGAGTCATAATAATTTTAATGTTTTTTATAATTTACTAAAAAGATAAAAAATTCACAAAATAGTGGAAAATGTTGTTTTTATTAACAAATTTCATTTTCATTCACAAAATTAACTAGATCAATTTGAATTTAATATGGGTTTAAATTATAAATAAGTTCAAGTATATATCTATTAATCTATTATTTTCATTGGAATAAATTTCATATTGAATTTGAATATAAATAATTTTTATACTATTTGAACATTTCCCATAGGAAAAACAATTTTTCGGAACGTCTATAAGATTAATTTGAAATTAAATTCTTCCACTTCGGTGTATTGAAATTAAAAAAAATCAATATTATGAATCAGAAAAATTTAAATTATCTAATAATGGAAAAACATTTTTTTACAAAATGAGTAGTAACTATAATATAATTTAATTAATGTGGGTAAGGTTAGAATGAGTTTATCGGTGGTTAATATAAAACGAAAATGGGTAAAATGACAAAGATACTAGTCCAAAACCAATTTTATGACCATATTTAGACCTATCGCCTCTAAATTTTAAAAAATTTCCTTTTTTAGTTTTTTATAATGTATGAAAATCTTCTAGACTTTTTTTCGAAAATTAAAAGTGTTCCACTCACCTCACTATTAAAATGAGAACCCATATCGTATCCTCTTTACACATAAAACCCATTTATTGGGAAAACAATTGGAAAAATGTCTTCCAAAATTCACTCCTTTCATCATATAGACCTTTTTTATTATAAATCCTATCTTGGAAGGAATGATGTTAAACCTAAAGAAGTCGGTAAAAGAAGAGGTTATGTTTTTGACTATAAATTTTCATTTTTTATACACTTTTAACTCCTTATAATAGTTTATAAGTATTAAATAATAATAAAATTGGTACATAATATATACTGATATTTTATTAAATTAATTTAAAAACCCATATCTATCTCCACTTTCTTAAAAAGGAAAATGAATACGTCGATTATGTGTACAGCGAACTAATGCCTCGTGAACTGATGTAGATAGTTATCCATAACCACCCATAATGGATGGATATAACGAGATTATTAACATATTTTAAAAATATTTATGCCATTAAATACTTATATAGTTATTATATCACTTATACCGTATCAAATTCCATTGTTTGGGGAATATGATAAAGTCGCCAATGTGTACAATGAACTACTGAATTGTGAAGCAATGTAATTTTTTATCTCGTACGCTTTACATGGAAGGTCATAAGGATAATGTTAATTAATATATCATATATATTAGAACTGAAAATAGTTATGAAAATAAAATATCACATCAATCTTAACATCACTCGTGCGTACATGTAGACTACCTCCAACATGTAGCGATGTGAAATTGTATTAATTTTATTTTTTTCGGGATGGTAATAACTATATATTTTATTAATATACATGATATATAAATCATAATAACGATTTTTTTAATTTTTAATTCATTTTTACATTCTTTTATTTCAATACATAATGAAAAATTGAAACAACATTCATACGTACGTATGACATATCATCTCCCTGAACCAAAACCTACAGGAAAAATGAAGCAATAATAACCTGGAATAATGACGTTTACAAGAAATTGCTATTAAACGAGGGAAGAAAGGATATAAGTAAATCATATGTGGAATGTGACATATAAGTATTATTATTTAATTTATTTTTAAAAACCTATATTTATTATATAGGAGGTTCAAACACAAATATTGGTTTTTGAACAAGTGGTAAGGGATTCTCGTCTTACGTTTACTTCCGTGGGACATACGCCATTATCACCACTTATACCTAATTTTGATGTATATACTAAACATTTTGACATGTAATATAATAAATATAATTCTATTCATGATACAAGTGTTTCATTTTATGTGATGTAATTCATGGGTCTTATGATTCAAAATTTACCATAGTGATAAGAGATTATTTCACAATTTCATCATTAATCTTGATTATTTTTGTTTAAGTATTTCATGAGAGAATAATTTGATAAATCTATATTAAAATAGACCTATTTTCTTATTTTCTGGTCATTCATGAATTTTTTCATGAATATTACCATATTCCATATTTTTCTACATAAAATTACTCTAAATTTTTTTTTATGAAAATATTACTTTAATTACCTTTTCGGTAGATAATCTATTTTTAAAAAATCTTTGGTATCTAAAATTTTTTTCAAAACATTCTATGTCTTCTTTAAAATGATTTATTTTAAGTATTTTTAACGATTTTTATTATTTCCAATTCTTTTTGAAAATAATAATTATTTCATTTTAAAAACAAGGGGTGTTTGGCTAGTATTGAATATCTAGAAATAATAATTTATTCAATGTGTACTGAATGAATATAATTTTTTATAGTCACAAGGACCAGATGGTATGATGTCTATGCATGAGTCTTTGGAGGTAATAGGTCTTTGAAGGGGGCATTGATGATACATTTATGATTCCTTGAATTATACATTCTATCATTGTGGATTCCTTCATTAATATTCTATACGATTTTATGATTCTATTGAATATTCATTGTTATGGTTCCAGATTATGTGATTGTTTATATGGAATGATTTTTGATTATCACTTGTTCCTAATATATTATGAAAAATATACTAATTAACACTCGTATGTTTCAGTTATTAATTTTTTTTCAATATTTATTATGCACTATTTATTCATAGATTTTGTTGTACAATTACCCTTATAGATCAATTGATCTAACCATTTTATTACATTTTATTTTTTATAGGATATCATAATGTGTTTTCTGAATGATATTTATGGATATGATAAGGAAAAAATAGCATTCTCAAGGAATATACTTTTTTATTTTATTTTTTAAATGCATGTGAAATTCATATATGTATCATGTTTACGAGGATGAAAATATTACTCAGTCCTTCATGATGTGATACATTATATAAATTTATGATTTAATAAAGTTACCACTCCCTCTAGGCTACTTGGGTTAGGGTCCCTAATGTTAGTATTAAATGATGCTTAGTAGAATCCTTGGGAACAAATTTTTTTTCAACATATATTTTGAAATATAAATCTATGAAAGACATTATGGATAAGTAAAAAAGGTCATCCTAATGTTTTGGTAAGGAATAAATTTTGTTGGTTTTCATAGAAATACATTTATTTCTAGATATTACATGTGCATTTAGTTCTAGCATATATGTATTAACGTTCAATAACACAAAAAAGGGTGCATTGGGAATGAACTGACTCGCACCTTGTGTATTACAAGTCCTTACAGCAAAACATGTATGAAAATCTTGGGGGATATTCTTAAGATAATTTATATATTCATTTAAAAAAATATACAGGATTATAAAATATGTTTATGATCACTAGAATTAATAAAAGAAATCAGGTTTATAATAATTTGATTATCCATTCTTAAATATTTCAATTTTTTATGTGTTTCACTAGATTTCGGATTAAACGTTATGATTCATAATGTTAGGATCTGATATAGACTATAGCATTTTTGATAAACAAAACCTATAAATAATTAATGGGAACTGTACCCATGGATGTAATCTAATGAATACGATCGATTATTTCATTTAGGGGTTTAAGCCAAAATTTTGATGATAATTACTCTCTGAAAAATTATCATCATACATGGACATACAATCATATGGTATAAACATTAAGAAAGATTTATCCACCTATTAAGACATCGAATTGAAGAAATAATAGAAGTGTATAGAAGTGAAAATAGTAGAAAATTGTGACAAGGGAAGGAATGGTCTTCCTAAATGTCATAATTTTGGAAAGAAATATCATGGTACTTTTTTCAATGGATTAGGGGTTTTATAAATGTGTGGAGGGAGAGTACACCATGATCATTATTTCAAGGTAAAAGGATATGTTTCCAATTTTCAATGATTCAATTGTATAAAGGTGGGGAATAACCCTAATCATTGTCCCTATAAATAATGGAATGTACCCTAAAAGAAGATAAGAGAGTAAGGTAAATATAATATAATTACAATGAAAAAAATGGAATGATTAAATTTCATTTAGGTTTGTTTTCAAGAATAATTTTTTTGATGTATTTTCACCAATTTTATTCTGGTTATAATAATTATGGAATGTATAAAGATTTAGTTTTAGTACATTTTCTATATGGATTTGAGACAACATGATGAATTGTACTGTTGGCTGGTAAAATTGTTTTAGGGAGAAGTTGATATTTTTTTGAACATGTGGTTTATGCACGATAACCCTTATCATGTTAATTGTGATGAGATAATAATTATAAATATATTATTATTGGATCGTATTTATAACCATGAAATTTGTTAGGGATTTGATGGTTCTTTTTATCTTTGCTACAATTTACCACATGTTTTTATTTATGGAATATATTCAACAACTTCATATTTTATTTTTGGAATAATACATGTTTTTCTTTATGTTTTTATATTCATCAAGGTATTGAAATATTTTTATTATCATATTGAGAAAAACATTATATTTTCTAGGTGATATTATGTTTATTTAGGGAAATTCTTTCCCTATTTTTAGATTTTGAATTTGGAAATAAATATTTTGGATGAGTGACTTGGTTAACTATATATAGAATGGATTAAAATGAACTTTTTTGGTGATAAATTTTGTTATCCATTTTGTTTTTGGATAATATCTACTGACACGATGAATGACTTTTCATTCTTATGATATGTTAAATGGGATTCAGGTATAAATAATCATTTTGGATTTTAATTTCAGGTATCATTAAATGAAATGCCAATTGATTGAAGCACAACCAAAGTATGAAATTTTTATTTTGAAATATATTAATACAATGAATGCATATTAAATTATATTACTACACAGTAAAATAATTCCAAAACTCTTGGAAAAGGATCTTGATACAAAAAATATAACCTAATACCATCACTTCTAATGAACCAATGGCCTTTTAAACATTTACATGTTTATGTTTTTTGGTTGTTTAACATATTTGTGTCACCCACTATCTTGTGATTAATTATCTCAAACAATATCTATAATTATTAACAGTTTTCTCCAATTTCCATATCATCACATCCCACAGATGTTACCCTACATCAAATCCCATTTATAGTAATAATTTATAATAACCATCACAATTCAGTATATTTCATATAAAACGGATGTTTTTCATCCTTTCTCAAGATGTGGGATATCAAAAAGTGTAATTTCCAATTCAACACATTAATTGTTCAGATCAAAATTAAATTAGAGGGATTAAATTTATTTAATAGGGATAGAATGTAACACCTTAGTAATTTAAAATAGGAGCATAATATTATATAGAGTATATAGACCACAACAATGAATTTTGAAGAGAATATATCTCCCCTATACATTATTATATATTTATTTTTATATAAATTAAATCACTTTGATAGCTTATTGTGCATTTAACAATGAATTTGAATGAATCATGATAATCCACTAAAATATTATTGCTAACATGAATCATAACATAGCTTTAAGTTTATAATTTTGAATATTAATAAAAAAGACATGAAAATTACTCGGATTAAAATTTTAAAAAAAAATTGTTAATATTTATATTATAAATATTATAAGAACTATTTGATAAATAAAATAAATATTTTATAAAAAATAATTTTTTTCTATTAGGAGTTCTATTCATGATTTGATCATAAAAAATAAAATTAGTTTTTAAAACCTAAAAAATTTTATTTAAAATAAATTCCATTTTTAAATATATACATCAAAAATATATTCTGTTGATTATTTTTGAAAATATTTAATTTTTGAGTTAATATTAAAATATTTTGTTTGTTTATAAAGTAAATTTTAATTATATGAATTTAAAATATAAATTTTAAGTTAATATGTTTCAAAAACTGAAATTACTTAAATTATATTTATTTTAATCCAATTTATATCATTTTAAACAATTTTATATTTTTTTTACAATTTGTTTTTCATTTCATACATTTTTCTTCAAAAAAATGATTATTCATCACATCTACATGATTAATTTTCTATTTAAATTACCAAATGATGTGAAAGAAATATAAAAATAAAGATTTAATATATCTAATAAGAATATATTATATTTTATAATAATTTATATTTAATTTTTGACCATAACATAAAGTAACAAGAGTAAATATTATTTAAAATGGTTAAGGTGAAAAAGGGTATACCAAGTGTTAAACTAAAATGATATGGAGTAAAATTACCTATAAACTTTTCAAAACCCTGGTTTTTTTTCAGTGTTTTAAGATGGATAAAAATAAAGATGAATTTTATTATTATAAAGGATATATGTAACATGATAAATATTATTATTCGAAAAAAAATATTTTTTCCTCTTTTTTCATCTGTCGAGATAAATTGTAACCTCATTAATGCATATATACATCCAATCATCCCCAGGAATGGTGAAATCTATTTTCTATCTCTATATTTTAATGATCACTATAACTAATTATATAATGAATATATATAATATTTATTTCATTATTATAGTTTTATATATTATTTAATTATGATATATTAAAATGACCAAAATTACAAAAGAAACACATATATGAAAAACAAAGTAATTTTCCCCTGAAACATTGATTTTAACAACGAATTTCTAATAAATTATTGATAAAATACTATATCTAAATAATATATGTTATGATATATATGATTATGTTTAAATTATATATGAATAATAATATATATATATGTTTTATAATTTGGGTTTTGACACATATAAAGGTTGTGGAATAACTTGTATGGGGTTCTCATCACACTTTTACATATGTGAGTCATACACTAAAATCACCACTTATTCCTTTGTGTGGTTTATACAATTCAAATTTTGATATTTTATATTATAAAAATATTTTATTCTTGGTATTTAACTTTTTATTGTATTTTCATGGGCTAAATGATTCACATGATACTGAAGTGGTAATGGTTTATTTCACAATCTCGTCATTATTTGGTATTATTTTTATCAAGTATCCATTGGGGGGATTACATGATATATATATATATATATATATATATATTAAATTTGACATATTTTATTGAAATATAATCATTCATGTAATAATTCATGTTATTGTCCCATTTTCCTATTCTTTGGTACTTATAATAATTGAGAAAAAATGTTTAGGAAAATCTATCATTACAACCCTCTTCAGTCAAAAATCCATTTACATCAAAATCAATGTTTTCAAAAATTGTTCTCAAATGTGTTTTATCCTTTTAATAAGGATTTATTAATTCAATTTTTATGTATTTTGACTAATTTAAAAAAATGGATGGAATATTATTGTCTTTTTCAAATAAGGCTCAGTTGGAAATTACTGAAAGTATAAGTGTAATCATTGTTTTAACGTGTAAGAAAACAACCAAATTTTCCTCTATCATGAAAAATCAATATTTCAAATATAATTTAATAAATTATAAAAAAATTTCTATAAAAAAAAATTTTGTAAATGTTTTTCAAACATTTAGTTTTAAAAATTATTTTATAGTTTAGAGGTTATTTTCCTCTAAATTGCCTTTAATTGTATTTTTATGGTATTTATATTCATCAATGACATCATCTCATTGTGGTAGATATGATCCACTGGGGATATTTTATACTAATAACTCCTTTATTATTTTTTCAGATTTTATATAATTTGTTTCACCACAGATTTCAAATTTTAGTACAATAAAATATATAGTCCGGATGGTTTACAATTTTGTTAATTCCTTTGGGTATTTATTAAAATTTATTATATTTTTTTAAATATTAATTTTTATATTGATTATGATTCATCTATTTAATAGGTGTAATGAACCAGATTTCTTATTTGATGGTTGTGGCAAAAAAAATTAATATCTCCTTAGTTTATCAGTTGGTATCATGATAAAAATTAACATGGGTATTTAGCTTAGGCAACACCCATTTATCAATGAATTAATGACATCAGGACTTGATGATATAAATCCATTTTAGGTGTCCTGGATTCTATTTTTAAGATGTATTGAATTGTTTATTCTATCCTTGTGAACTCCAAAATTGATTTTTGTAACGTCCCGGTTCCGGTTGCCACTCAACGAGTGCCCCGAACCCAGTTCGCCACATGACATCAAGTGCATTTCCCCAAACCCCAGAGGATACCGACTAGCAGTGAGGGCCCAGGTCTGATAGTGGAGAAACTATGCCCTCATTTGTCAAAGTGTAGTGCAGTGGAATACGAAATAAAAACATACAATGATAGCGGAAGCAATAAACCATACACAACTAAAATAAACAACAGCAGTGGATATAATTAATAATATATAGAAAATGATGCAACATGTCTCATGTTCTTTGAAAACAGCCAGAACATGTTATACATTAATACAGTACATCAAAAAGATGGGTACAACAAAACTAAGAAAAACAGCTGGCAGCGACATCGCGAGCCTAGGCTCAGTCCAATGCCCTCCTACTCCACAGCAACAGTCGAGTACCTGTATATGGACTCTTTCCCCTATCCACACCTGCAGAAACATAGTCTGTTTGGGCCGAAAAGCATGAACCAAACAGGTTGTGAGAAATATATCTCAGTAGGCACCCACCAAAGGCACGTGCACAACTGCGTGTAAGCATGAAACAACAATGTGCAGTAGTAAAATGCAATAAATTAAGCAGTACTGAAAAGTAACTAACTTAACAGTCAAATTTCCATTTAATTATTCATTTAATTCATTAAATATTATAAATCACCACAGTGCATTTCTAAGTAACCAGTCTATGTCCTCAGACCAGAAAAACCTTACCCTCAGGTAAGCAGAACCCAACCCACAGGTAATCTCCCTCAGGCATAACAGAATTTTTCCCTCAGGCATAGGTAGTGTCGCCTTCAGGCACAATGTCTATTTCCCTCAGGCACGGAAGAAGTTTCCCTCAGGCCGAAAATATCTACTACCCTCAGGCTAAATAGTGCAATGCCCACATGCTAATTGAAACAATGCCCATAGGCCAAATAGGTAATCGATCCATGCCCAACAGGTAAACTAGCAGTAACAAGCAATTCCTCTCAAGGAAATTATACAATTACTACTTTAAAGGCATACCCTCGGGTATCCGGGCCAAATGGCTAAACAGTGGAACACACCCCCGGGGTGGTTCCGGATCCAAGTAACGATCCCAACCAGAAATTTAATATCATAATTAAACACCTAATCAATTCTAGGTTTTTAATATAGCAATGTCCTCCGCCACAAGACACCCCAATATGGGTTTGTGGCACAAAAATGCACAAAATACACAAAAGTTGTAAAAACAAACACCAAGATGCCTACCTTAAACGCCAACGAACATTATACCCGAACGCCGACTCCAGAAATGCCCAAGAACGGCGTAGATCTGACGAAGAAAAAAACTCACTTAACCTCAAATAACTCCTATTAGGAGAATAATTGGTAAGAAGTAGTCAAGGAGATGGAATCCCTTACCCGTGCGGTTCCAACGAGGTCATCTAAGGCGGAGACCGATTCCATAAAAACACTTGGAGGATATTCAAAGGTTCGGCCTCCTCCTTTTACTCCAAAATGGCTCAAATTTCTCCTCTTCCAAGTGAGGAGGCTACGACCTATTTTAATCCGAAAGAACAACGTACACAAAGTGTATTTCCAAGTACACGACGTGTACTCCCTTCATTTAATTGTTCCTCTGGCGGCAACACCACACTGTTCATCCATCGACATGAGTACAGGATATGTACTTCCGAGTACACAGCATGTACTATCGCCAAGCTGGCGACTACTAAACAACCTAATTGTTTGGGCCTGTCGACAGACTACACATCGTGTAAAGTACCACTACACGGTGTGTAGTCAGTTCCTACACCCCTCGTCACCGACATGGCTACCCTGTGCACCCATCCCACATGGCCAAAATTACACAATGTGTGGAAAAGTACACGGGGTGTGGTTCCAAAATTTTGAATTTTTCCCCATTTTCCAGATTTTCTCAAAAACAATTAAGGAAAAGAGAAAAGAATAATCTTGTACCTTAAATATAAGAACCGGGTTCTTACAAACTTCACCCCTTATGGAAATTCATCCCCGAATTTCCCTTCCAAGGGTAGCAAAGATATAGCTCAGAATAGCTCTGGCCACTGAGCACGTACTTCAGTCTCCCGCTCCTAGGTTTCGTACTACACTCGTCCATGCTGCCATAGCACCCATAAGAGAGGAACTGACTGGCCTCATAGAACCTTCATGATCCTGTCAACGATACGAATCAGATACTCCTCAAAGGACGCATCTACCTCTAGCTCAACCTCCTCAGGCTGAAAGACGTGATACGGGTCTGAATGATAATGACGCAAATGAGACACATGGAAGACATCGTGCATGGCTTGGTACCGCTACGGTAAACGCAACTGATTGGAAACCATCTCGAATCTCTCCAGAATCTTGAATGGCCCCACATACCTTGGTGAAAGCATACCCTGTCTCCTGATCCATTTGTGTCCCAGACTCGGCGAAACACGCAAGAAAACATGGTCCCTGACAACGAACTCCAAAGGTCGTATTTGGAGATCATCATAAGATTTTTGACAAGACTGTGTGGTAGCCATCTGCTTCTGAATCAACTGGAACTACTCAGATGTCTCATGCATGACCTATAGCCCCAGTAAAGCTGCCTCACCTTCCTCTATCCATCACAAATGAGAATGGAATGGCCTACCATATAAAGCCTCCTATAGTGCCATCTCAATAGTCACATGGAAGATATTGTTATTGGAAAACTCAACTAAGGGTATATGCTTCTCCGAAGAACACCCAAAGTCTAGGACGCATGCACGAAGCATGTACTCTAGCACCTGTATCGTTCGCTCTGACTGGACATATATCTGAGAGTGGTAAGCTGGGCTCAAAATCACCTGTGTACACAGCGCCCTCTGAAAACTCTTCCAGAAATGAGACATAAAATGGGCATCCCTATCTGAAATGATAGAATGAGGGACCTTATGAAGACGTACGATCTCTCAGATATACAGCCTCCCGAGATCGTCTACACCGATGGTCTCCTTAATCGGAAAGAAGTGAGCTACCTTCGTGAGTCTGTCTACCACAACCCACCTAGCGTCATTGCTATGAGGTGACCTTGGCAATCCTGCCACGAAATCCATCGCGACATCATCCCATTTCCACTCATGAATGGGTAACTGCTGTAACAGCCCAGCTAGTCTCTGGTGCTCCGCCTTCACCTACTGATAGGTGGAACACCTTGTAACAAAACCAACAACTTCTTTCTTCAAACCCGGCCACCAGTACTGACGCCAGAAGTCACGGTACATCTTGGTAACCTTGGGATGAACTTCCCAATCCAAAGCATGAAACTACCACATCATCTCCTTGTGTATATCCCCTAGAACCCATACTTGTCCATGGAAATGTAGGACCTCGTCATCACCTATCGTCCAACCGAGAGGAGGGTCTTCACTTTCCACCGACTCCAATAGAACTATACCTTCTGAATCAGATAGTTGTCTCATCCTCGCACTTTCCAGGAGGGTAGAATTCATATCTAACAAGGAATGATATGTCTGACCCTGACTATTGTGCACCTCCAGATGCATCTCAGAGAACAAGGCCATGAGCTCCCACTCACCACTGGCCTCCTGCGCTTCCTGTATCTGAGTCTTCCTACTCAGTGCATCGGCTACTACATTACCTTTACTAGGTGAATAGGCAAGCACAAAATCAAAGGACTGTAGGTACTCGACCCACCTCCTCTTCCTCAGATTCAGGTCACACTGAGTAAAGATATACTTGGGAATTTTGTGGTCGGTGAAAACCACAAAATGCTCTCCCAAAAGATAATATCTCCAACAGCGCAATGCATGCAGAACTGTAGCCAACTCAAGATCAGGCGTCAGGTAATTACTCTCATGTGGCCTCAACTGCCGAGACCTGTACGTAACAACTTGGTCGCCCTACATCAACACTACTTTCATCACAATACCTGATGCATCACAGTAAATTGTATAGCTCTTCCCCAACTCTGGGAGTATCAAGATCGGTGTTGAGGTCAACCTTCCCTTCAGGTATTGAAAAGATGTCTCGCAAGCTTCTGACCAAACGAACATTACACCCTTCTTAGTCAAACCCATCAACGGTGCTAATAAGAGGGATAAGTCTTGTATAAAACGTCTGTAGTAACCAGCCAACCCTAAGAAACTCCGTATCTCAAAAACGTTCTGAGGCTGCTCCCAGGAAACTACTGCCCTCACCTTCTCTGGGTCTACTGCAACTCATACCTCTGAGATGATATGACCCAGGAAGTGAATCTGGTCCATCCAAAAGTAGGAAAATGAGAGCTTAGCATATAGCTGATGCTCTCTCAGTGTACTCAATACGATCTCAAGATGGGTGGCATGGTCGTGTCGAGTGTGAGAGTACACCAAGATGTCATCCACGAATACTACCACAAAATAATCATGATACATATGGAAAACATGATTCATCAGTGCCATGAAAACTACTGGCGTGTTCGTGAGTCCGAACGGCATAACCAAGTAATCATACAGACCATACCTTCTCATGAAAGCTGTGAGAGGTATATCAGATGGTCTAACGCGCAGTTGATGATATCCAGATCTCAAGTCAATCTTTGAGAACACTCATGCTCCTCGAAGCTAATCAAAAATATCATCAATCCTCGGAAAGGTATATCCTTTCTTAACCATCAACTGGTTCATCTTCTGATAATCCACGCAAAGTCTGAGGGTACCGTCTTCCTTTTTCACGAAAAGGACTAGGAAACCCCAAGGAGAAGTACTGGGTCGGATAAATCCCTTTGCCTACAACTCCTCTAACATCCTCTTGAGCTCCTCCAGCTCAGGTGTATCCATATTATAAGGAGGAATGGACACCGGTGGTACCCTTGGCACAATCTCGATAGAGAAATCCACCTCACACTCTGGAGGTAGACCTAAAAAGTAATCTGGGTAGACATCCCTGAAACGATAAAAAACTGGAGGAAAATACATATTTCATGTCCCCTGATCATCCAGATACAAACTCGTAATCTGGGTTGTGACTCCTCCTCGCCCATGATACTCTGGTCCAGCTCGACTCGCATGAACATCCCATTCACCCTTGTATAGAAACTCTCCGCCCTCTAGTGATGTGAAACGCACCCAATGATGATAGTAGTCTACAAAGGCTCGAAAGGGAACCAACCAGTCCATCCCGATAATGAAGTAATAGCACGTCATCTCTAAGATATAGAGGTCCCAAATAAATTGACACCCACCAACCTCAAGGGGGCACTCCTTGCACCAATGCACACCAGCCGTTCTAGTCCCCAACGGAGTGTCTAACATCATGATATCGGAAGAAGTAGAAACACTGAGCCCAAGGCTCTCCACAATGGGTACATATATGAAACTATGTGTAGCACCTGTATCTAAAAGTACATATGATAAGAAAAAACCTACAAGAATAGTACCTCTGACATTCGAAGGTCCGAGATCCTGCTGTTGCTGGGTTTGTTGCACTACATATGTCTGCCCAGTGTCGCGGCCCTGCGACACAGCCTGGCTACCATGAGCT
Organism: Viscum album; assembly: GCA_963277665.1. Lineage (NCBI taxonomy): Eukaryota > Viridiplantae > Streptophyta > Magnoliopsida > Santalales > Viscaceae > Viscum > Viscum album. The sequence continues at coordinate 245,349,521 of OY728166.1, forward strand.
GTCCCGCCCTGTTGGCTCTGAGATCCTGGTGTCTGGCTACCACGACCAGGACAACCATGTCTGCATGCACGCCCTGACGTATTCCAGTTCCCTGACTGGAAAGAAGCCACTGGTCCTTCTGACGCACACGGAGTCTGCACAGAACCCCTCTCAGTATCCGTCTATGGAAATGACCTGAAAAGTGTTGCATATGGCCCATCTTATCACAAGCTCGGCACTACACTGGGTATCGTGGACTCTACAATCTCTTGTGCCCCTCTCTGCCACACTGGTAGGACTTGACTAGGCCACCTGAAGAAGCTTCCTGGCTGGTACTGCCATCCTGAGAGAAGTACGTCTGTCTCTTCCTATTGCTAGCAGAAATAGTACCAGTAACTGGTGCTGAACCACCCTGGCCCACACCACTAGATTCCCGCAGGTTCCCCTCTGTAATCAGTGCCTAATTCAAAATAGCATGTAATGAAGTCAACCTGAAAACATTCACCAGCGCTTGGATGTCATAACGAAGACCATCCTCAAAACGTCTGGCTCTCAACGTCTCATCACCCACCAGCAAGGGTGAAAAACGCTGAAGCTCGTTGAAACGAGCAGAATAGTCCATCACCGACATAGCGCCTTGCTACAGATTCATGAACACTCAAGCTCTATCTGCCCTAAGCATCTCTGGGAAAAAAAGTCATAGAAGACTGCCTGAAAATATTCCCACGCCATGTCTCTGTGATGCTCTGACTTGGTGGTAACATCCCACCACCTCTTGGCGGAATCATGCAGCATATATGTCGCGAGCTAGACCCTCCGCCCTGGAGGCATCTCAACATGCTCGAAAATAGTCTGCATCGACCCCAACCAAGACTCTATAGCCTTTGGTCCGCTATCCCCTGAGAACGTAGGCCGATGCTAGTGTTAGAAGATTCGTGACAGCTCATCCATTGATGTGGTAGCCTGCGGTGCTCCCTGAATGGTCTGCATGAACCGCATAAAGCCTTCACGGAACTGTGCCTCTGCACCCATGTCCTGTATAACAGCTGGAGTCGCATCTTGCTCTGCTGGAGGTTCCACTGGTAGCCCATGGCCCACCATTTCCGGAGTATAGTCGTCACCGCTCACCTGGAGAACAATGCGCGGTTGTCTAGGAGGCATGACAATACAAGGTAAAAACATGCCTTTAGAACAATATTACCAAAGACCAAAAGCAAAGGAACCACAATGGGAACAAGAGGAAGATGGCATTTTAATATTTTCAAAACAAGACTACACGGTATGTACAATGACTACACGACGTGTACTTGACTTCCCCTTCCCCTACCCGGGTCCTTCTACACGACTAAGCCACATGGATCAAGTTGATCAAAAATGACACGGCGTGTATAATATCTACATGGTGTGTATGGTGTTATTTTCCAACTACCTGTGTTGTTTGTGACTTGACCGAATACTCAGCTTACAACTACACGGTGTGTTACACCCCCACACGGCATGTACACCACCCTGTTTCCTAGCCACACGGCTAACACCACATGGTCTGTACTCGGACAATACTACACGGCGTGTCCCATAGGTACACAACGTGTTCATGGAGAGGTGACATCAGCCCATGTTGTTAGTTACACAGCCGAGTCCCTAGGTCACACTACAGGGCGTGTTCATCATTGACACGGCGTGTTCTGTACAGGATTTCACTGACCCGTGTTGTTAGTTACACGGCCGGACTGCAGGTCAACACTACATGGCATGTACTAAAGCTACACGACATGTTCCCTCCATGATCTTCCCTTCCCCGTGTCTCCGCCAACACGGTTTGTGACAGGGGAAGAGACTACACGGCGTGTACCCAGGGTACACGGTGTGTACTCAAAAAGTTCATTTTTCTTCCCGAACAGAAGGTCATACAAGGTGTGTTTAACGTACTACACGGTGTGTATACTGGGTTTCCGGACAGTATGCCTCAGAAACTTCCCTGGACCTAGAAAATACCAAAAAAACAACACCTAAGTGTCAAATTCCGACCCGTGAGGGCCCATACTCCCCATGTATCAAATTTTGACATCTTATCTGTGTTATAACAAATAAACAGTCAATGATCAACCATATTCCAGTCAATGGGGGCCCATACTCCCCAAAAACCGATGTTTGCTGTCAATTATATAAACAGGCTCAAACAAAAATACCATATCACAAGCAGGTATTTATCAAGCAGCTATCACAACAGCATGCATCATTAGCACAAAAACTATCACAACAACATGAAATTTCTAATGCACCTACATGGGATGGAAACTATGCATTCCATGTGATTTCTAGCATGTGCCTATATGATTCATGAGATTTTATACCCTCATCTCATCACATTACAACTAAATAGAACCCACACATAAAATATAAACAATAAAATACAAGTGCGTCACCCAACGGTGAAATCAAATCAACTGTAAATTGAAAAATAAGTAAAATTGAAATACGAGGTCAATTAGCTTTTCCCTGTACACGGGTTAGCTACGCCCAGGCATAGCTTATTACCAACTATAATTCATCATATCTCTGACTACGGCTCCAAATAATATGTCAAAGAATAGAACTCCACTGATACCACTTTGTAATGTCCCAGTTCTAGGTGCCACTCAACGGGTGCCCCAAACCCTGTTCACCACGTGAACTCAAGTTCATTTCCCCAAACGCCAGAGGCTGCCGACTAGCAACGAGGTCCCAGGTCTGATAGTGGGGAAACTATGCCCTCATTTGTCAAAGTGTAGCACAGTGGAATGCGATATAAAAACATACAACGACAGCGGAAGCAGTATACCACACCCAACCCAAATAAACAATAGCAGTGGATACAATCAACATTATATAGAAAATGATGCAGCATGTCTCAAGTTCTAAAAAAACATCCAGAACATGTTATACATCAATACAGAACATCAAAAATCAGAGTAAAGAAAAACAAAGAAAAACAGCTGGCAGCGGCATCGTGAGTTTAGGATCGGTCCCATGCCCTCCTACTCCTCAGCAACAGTCAAGTACCTGTATAGGGACTCTTGCCCCTATCCAAACATGCAGAAACATAATCTATTTGGGCCGAGAAGCATGACCCAAACAAGGTGTGAGAAATATATCTCAGTAGACACCCACCAAAGGCCCGTGCCCAACTGTGTGTAAGCATGAAATAATAATTTGAAGTAGTAAAATGAAATAAAGTAAGCAGTACTTAAAAGTAACTGACTTAACAGTAAAATTTCCATTTAATTATTCATTTAATTCATTAAATATTAGAAATCACTATAGTGCATTTCTATGTAAACAGTCCACGTCCTCAGATAAGCAAAACCATACCCTCATGTAAGTAGAACCCAACCCGCAGTTAATTGCCCTCAAGCATAACGGAATTTTTCCCTCAGGCGTAGGTAGTGTTGCCCTCAGGCACAGAGTCTATTGCCCTTAGACACGGAAGAAGTTTTCCTCAGGCCGAAAATATCTACTGCCCTTAGTATAAATAGTGCAGTGCCCACAGTCTAATCACAACAACGCCCTCAGGCTAAACAGGTATCCGGGCCATGGCCAACAGGTAATCTACTAGTAACAAGCAATTCCCTTCAAGGAAATTCTACAATTACTACATTAAAGGAATACCCTCGGGTATCCTAGCCAAATGGCTAAACAGTAGAACACACCCCTAGGGTGGTTCCGGATCAAAGAAACGATCTCAACCAGCAATTTAATATCATAATTAAATACCTAATCAATTCTAGGTGTTTAATATAGCAGTGGACTCAGCCACACGACACCCCAATATGGGTTCGTGGTGCAAAAAACCACAAAATACATGACAGTTGAAAAAAAACACAAAGCCACCTACCTTAATTGCCATGAACGTTATACCTAAACACCGAATCTAGAAACACCAAAGAACAGCATAGATCTGATGATGAACAAAACTCTCTTAACCTCAAATAACTCTTATTCGGAGAATAATTGGTAAGAAACAGTCATGGAGATGGAATCCCTTACCCGTGCGGTTCCAACGAGATCGTCCAAACCGATTCCAGATGAACACTCGGCGGATCATCAAAGGTTCGGCCTCCACCTTTGGCTCCAAAACTGCTCAAATGCCTCCTCTTCCAAATGAGGAGGCTACTTCCTGTTTTTAGATGAAAAAACAAAGTACATGGCGTGTACTTACATTTACATGATGTGTACTCCCTTAATTTAATTGTTCCTCTGGTGGCACCGCCACACTGTTCATCCGTCGACACGATTACACGACATGTACTTCCAAGTACACGGCGTGTACTATCGCCCAACTGGAGGCTACTAAACCTCCTTACTTTTTAGGCCTGCCGATTGACTACACGCCATGTAAAGGACCACTACATGGCATGCAGTCCGTTCCTACACCCCTCATCACCGACATGGCTACACGCCCCGTGTACCCATCCCTCACGGCCAAAAGTACACGGTGTCTGGATAAGTACACGGCTTGTAGTTCTAAAATTTAGGATTTCCCCCATTTTTCATATTTTCTCAAAAACACTCAAGGAATAGAGAAAAGAAGAATCTCATACCTCAAATATAAGAATCGGGTTCTTACTATTTTCCATGTGATTATTTGATTAGTTGGAATATTCATAGTTATGTTTCAATATAACTTGATTATATAAAAGGAATTATTTGATTATAATTTTTCTCCCATATTATGCTCATGATAATGACTAAATGGAATTTGTTTCTATGATTTAACATTATATATTGTATATTCCTTAATTAATCATAGCTTCCATTGTACACTAACCATTACTAAGCATCATAAATCAACAATTTATTATGTTTTATTTTCCCTAGTATTCCAATAGGTGTTTTATAATGGATATACATGGATGTGATAGAAGGAAAATAGAGTTCTCAGTGAATATACAATTTGTATTTTATGTTTTCAAATGTATGTGAAATTTTAATTTGTATCCAATATCCAAAACAAATAAATTACTTGGTTCATCAGGAATAAATTCCAGGTATCTAGTGCCAATATAATGAATTTACCACTAGATCTGGGAAACCAGGGCTGGGGTCACTAAAAATATCTTAAACTTTGTTGAATCAGTTTTTGATCATGATACTTGGTTAATCTATGTTTCCCTTGTGATCTCATTCCCCTTCATTATTCATCAGCATTCCCTAGAATACATTGTTCTGATATTAGAATTAAGAATGGTGGTCTAAATCATACCCTTTTTATATTGATTTAATTATCTATTGATTTTGTGATATGTGTCATTTCTCTATCATGCCATGCATGTGTCCTAATTAGTTCGACAATCCATATTAAATAAAAATAAATTTCCTTTATACATGCATTGGGTTATTTTTGTTATACTGGACTAAATATCAATACCTACTTCCACTAGATATTTGTCCCAACCATGGACCTTGTTGAGACTAGGACATCATTAATATATAACCATTTCCGAAATTGGAATGAAATTTATAGATTTTTTACATAGTCCAATAAATTATTATAACATGTAAATGGTATTATTTCAAGTGGTAAAATCCCCATGGATAAATATGGTTAACTAAAATTCCATTGTCTTTAAGGTTAAAAGATAACTAAAATAGATTTGTTATATTTTTTAGGATAATTGGAAACCTAGTTTTAGGATATATAACTAGAAAAACAAATGATTTTTTAAGGAATTGATAATTTTTCCTTTTCTAAATATATCTGGTATGTTGAATTTTTCACTTGCAAATACCTTTCTAATAATTTGAGCTTATATGAGATCAATGTGATTGATTACTGAGGGTTGGATTCTTAATAGATTATTGAGTTTATCTAGTTAAAACTCATGCCTTATGTTGATATATGGGGGAATGGTGCATGATTTTCATACTTCTAAAGGGCTCATCCCACTAGTACAAGAAGATTGAGGGCCGAGTATATGATCAAATAATTTAATTGTTTGTGAATTCAATTTTTAGTATACTAATAATTTTATTTATGTGAATTGAAGTTATTAATAATTTAACATAAATTTAATTGGATTTATAAATTTATTAAAGTTTATGTTGAAATTAAATTTTCAATTATTTTGATTAAGTTTTAGTTTTTATTAATTATTTTGTTCTTATTTTATTTTCACTGTTTATTTTTGCAGTGTCACGGTGCCTCAGCAACCGTTTTTTGTCACGATGTCGCCACGCACCACTTTACCATTATTTCACAGTCTCTCCACTTTACGGTGGAAAGGTGTCTTGTCTCACTTTCACTATCTCAACCCATGATACCCCTCCAAACTGTCTCACTGTATTCCTCTTACGGTGTCTCCTTCTACTGTTTCATTCTTCATGGTCTCACGGTTAACCATAGCACCGTTTCCCATTATTTTACAGTCTCACCATATTATCTTCACACTCTTTCCTCCATGCTGCAATTCCATTTATGGTGTCACAATAACATGTTGTGTCACTGTCTCTCACCACCACCGTTACTGGTTTAAAGAACCAGAAACCCTTTCCCACCACCATACAAGGAACTAAGAACCAGTGAGCTGTTCCCACTTCTTAAGCCAAAGTCACACCAGTTTTGGATCGACCACTATTAAAGACCAGGTAGCCACTGCTGCATGTTGTGATCTGGATCTAAGCCGTGCGGGAATCCGATGAGGAGGATAGTGCATACCGCAACTAGAGGTGTCACCTAGGTAGAAGTTGAAGTTGCTTTGCTGGATCATTTCGTCGCACCTATTGGTGTCCGCCACCGGAAGGATAACATCAGGCCGTAGATGGTTGTGATAGCTCAAAGGGGGGTGCACTTGGAGCTGAGCTAGGAGTTATCAGCCGCACTAGGGGAGTCTATGTTGTCGCTTGAGGAGGAGATCGAGCTGATGACAGCGGACCCTAAACTACTGAAGGGTCCACCGCTGGAGCTGAGGAGGGTCTGCCTAGACTATTTATGTGGCCTGTTGCCCAGCTAAGGAGAGACGCTGAACTAGAGGAGGTCACCGCTAGTGTTTTATGGTGTTGTGGATGAGTCCAAATAGTCTCATGTTGAGCTGAGCCACACCGCTACAACCTCATGGAGAAGGAACCATAAAAACCTCCCCCTGGATTGTGCCGAAATAGGGGAAATAATGATATAAAAAATTAATATAAAACAAAAAGAAAACATAATGTAAAAGTTAATTTTATTAAAATAATCAAACGAACATAATATAATTTTTAAAAGTTATAAATTAAAAAAATTATCTTATTAATAAATAGATAATTTATAAATTAAAATACAAGACTAATTAATACTAATTTATTCGTTTAAATTATCAACAATTATATTCAATAAATTTAGTTAAATATTACCTAATATAAATATATTAACAATTTAAAATTATTTATAGCAGAATAAATTTATTAATAAAGTAATTAATATTAATATAATTTAAGTCATCTAATTATGTTTTACTATCCAATTACATAATTATTAATAATAACTTAATAACTTCATTAAAGATTTTATAATAAATTAAAAATCATAATATTTAATAATAACTATCTTGTAAGATATTTATTTATTAACATTAATTACTATAACAGTATACTAAAAAATAACTATTAAATTTTAATTAACGTTATTTGGGTTTTAATTGTTTTATTTTTAGGTTCTAACATTGTAGGTTCATATGGGAATTGAAATCCCGTCTAGATACACTTAACTAACTCAGCACGAGTATGTTACATGAGAAAAGATAGTATGTCATGCTTGTCATGAAGAAACACACATGTGCGGTGCACAATTGAGGGAATTTTGAAGTTGGTGGATGTTTTAGGTGACACAGAGTAGACGAAGGATGATATATAAAGTAGAGTAGCAGCAAAATTTGGAGACTCTAATTCGAACTCTCACATTTTCATTCTACGATCACATCCATACGAGGGTAGATAAAGGATCATTCACTCAAACAAACACACCATTCGGAGATTGAAGACTCTCGAGGAGATAGTAGAGCCATGATGGAGACAAGCTGGAGGTCAATGAACCGAGAGCAGAGTAGTATTTGGGGAGTACTTCTTCCCCTGTGTTGGAATTCTAGTACTCTATTCTAGTTTTTTTTCATTTGTAGTATTTATAATGAACAAATTAATTGGATAAATCTTTGAGCTTGGGGAATTACTACTTCTAGTAGTTACTTTTCTTCCTTTTACTTTAACAAATTAATGTATTCAATAGTTATCGGAGAGATCAATATTGAATTCATTCAATTGATTTTCACCCCTAGAACATTATTTTAAAAACACCACAATTAAATCGCTGAGATTGATCATGGACACATCTTTCAAAAACAATAAATTCACAAATACTTTAGGACTTACGGTGATTTCATCCTATTTCCATTTTCATTTCAAACTTTTCAATGTTGGTTTATTTCAGAGTGGAAAGCTTCGAAATCAATCAGCCTGTGTGACGTAACTCTTGGTTAGGGAGATAATTCATACTCTTTTTTGGTATTCCAATGCAATAAATTGTATGTGAATTGGAGTACCTTTAAAACTAGTAGAATGATTATTTTTTATCTGACATTTTACACGATTGTTCACTTATCAGCATTCTAAATATCTGTTTCTTACAATTTTTAGCATGTTTCTTGTTTCATTACAGTTTTGAAAAAAACTCAAAATTGACAGTGGTACTTCATCTATGACCAAATAATAATAAATGTTTTTAAAAAAATAGAAAAGATGTCCCCCTACTAAAAAAATTGGGGTCTTTTTGTAAGATTTTAGAAGAATAGAGGTCAAATTTTCCTTCTCTTTGCATTCGACCCTGCATTCCACATATAATGTAGTTAGTATAATTATAAATTTTAAACATTGAACAGCTTCAATAAAGTTTTAGTTCATGTTTTTGGCACTGATTTTGGGGAAGGAACGAGAAATTATCTTCCTAAAAATTAAAAAAATATATATAATAAAACATCATTTTTAAAAAAAATTTAAAACTGTAAAAACATCTGCTTCATTTACTACTGAATTTATACTATATTTTGTATTGCTGAACACTTGTTATTTCTACTGTTGTTCTTTTTTGAACTATTATTACACCTTTCATGAGCACAAGATAATTCTATGTTACATTAGAGTATTCAAAATATGAATTAGACAAACATTTAACTACTCCTAAAAACATTTTAATGGAGAATCCAAATAATAGTGTTGATCAAGACATGAATTTTCCACAGCCCATACTTCCAGCTGTTTAGTTACCTAGACTTAGGCATTTTCAAACTACAATTGTATCATGTAACCCATCATTTATTAGTTTGACCCCTTGGTCTAGGAACTATGAAATTAAGAAGTCTCACCTTTCTTAACCTCCTTCATTCAATGGTCTTCTAGGAGAGGATTCACTTGAGTTCATTAGAGAGTTCTATATCTCTATACAACAATTACCTCTGACAGATCATTGTGAGGAGGAGTTGAGATTGAGGATGTTTTCATTTATTCTGAAGGGGAAGGCTAGGAATTGGTTTCATGACATAGATGAAGAATTTTTTGAGACCTGGGAAGAGTTGTTTACTACATAGATATCAAAATTCGATCCTAGGAACACCACCTCAGAGATTAGGAACGAAATTACTGGGTTATTCCAAGATGATGGAGAGTTATTTCACGAGGCATGGGATATGTTTAGATGTCTCCTTAGTCAAAGTCACAATCACCAATTTTCTCCCCATCAACTCATTGAAATCTTCTATAATTCTCTCACTCCTTATAATCAAAATTTAGTTGATCAATTATATGGGGGTGACTTTTCCGATTCCACTACTGATGAGATGAAACTTTTGTATTACAAGAGATCTCAAAAATCTCTGCACAAGTGCTCTTTGAAGAGGGTCGTCCATATAGGTGAAGATAATCCTCAGGCTGCTGTTGTTAGTGATAGGGTCTTAAGGGATTAATGTAATCGTTTAGGATGTTCGATCACACTCATAAATGTTGTCCAAATTTTGATCTCCCTGTCCAGTTTGATGAGAGTTCCAAAATTTGTGGATTTTAGAGCCAGGAACCAAGGGACAAATGATCAATACTTCAATCAGTACACTTCTAGTTATCAAAATCATCCAGAAGTTTCATAAAAAGAACAAAGTATCATAAAGTAAACCATTTCCCCTAACTACCAATCACACCCTAATATCTATAACTCAATCCAATATAGGGATAAATCTTATAATTCTCAAGGGGAGTTAAAGGGGTTGTTACAAAAAGATTTGGTAGAAATCAGTTCATTTATGAAGAAATCATATTGTAAGATTTACAATTTAGAACATCAAATAGTTAAAATTTCTAGGGATTAGAGTGATAAGGAAAATGGAATGTTTCCAAACACTTAAATTATTAATCCAAAAGAGAATATCATGGATGTAACCACTAGATCTCACTTTAACACTAAATAATAACAAAAGCAACACTATGGGAAAACTAAAACTGATGAAAAAACTGAATATGGAAAGAAAAATCTTTTTGATATAGAATCTGGGAATATGGACAGCTTTGTTCAACCTAAACATAATGTTGAAGTTACTTCTGAAAAAGATCATGAATCGAGGAAATTGAAGTGGGGATCAATTAAATAAGAAAATAAAAACAATGGAATTGAGGAGAAGGAGAATAATCAGACTATTCTTAAAAATTATGGCCCTCCAATTCCCATCCCTGAAAGAGTGAAGAAGAAGAATGAACATGACTATTTGAGGATTCTTAAAATGATTCGAAATAGTATTAGAAACATTCCACTTGTAGAATCCTTAGATAAAATCAATTCAAATGTTTCTTTTACCAAAAGGTTTCTAAAAAATAAAAAATATTGGAAGAAGTTGGAAAAAGTTAATCTCAAGTAGGAGTGTAGTGTGATCTTGTTAAAGAATATGCCTTCAAATTTGAAGGACCCTAATAGCTTTATTATTCAATGAAAAATAGGATAAAGTGAGAAAAAAAAAGTTTGTGTGACTTAGGATAAATAATAAATCTTATGCCTTACTCCCTATTTATAAGGTTTCATCTCAGGGATTTGCAACCAACTTCTATTTGTCTTCAACATGCTGATAGGTCACTCACACACCCTTGAGAGAGGGTGGATGATCTATTAGTGAGTGTTGGAAAATGGACACTACCAACATACTTCCTTATCTTAGATATGGAGTGAGATGAAAATGTCCCAATCATCTAAGGGATGGATTTCCTTGCTACCTCTGGTTCTTTCATAGATGTGTCTAATGGGAAACTCACTCTCCAAGATGATGATGATTTAGAAGAGTTTTTTGTGTTTGAAAAGCCTCATCATGTGGATGGTTTTGATTTGATAGATGTTGCTGAGAATAAATGTTTTAAAATCCAGGTCCGATCAGAGTATGGTTCTTTTCCTCTTGAGGTCACATAGATTTTGATTCCCCAGCCTATTGAAACTTTTTTTCAGGCTTCTCTTCTTGTCCCAGTCCTTCCTCTATATTAGAAAAATCTTTCCCTATAATTCATTCTAAAAAGTGGGTCAAATTATTGTCCTGAAATGTCTCAACCCATTTTTGAATGTTATACTTATGAAGTCAACTATTTAGGGGTTTCTGATGTTGGAGAAAGTTCAGGGGTAGAGTCTTAATGAAAAACTAGATTGTGCCCATTATGAGAAAGTGTATTTTCTGGGAACATTCTTTCTTGATCAATTTGACATTGGTTATGACGACATCCAGCTTAAAATTGAAAAATTCACATCATTTGAGACATCATCGGACATTGGGTTCCACCTATTCGAACCTGAATATGATTACTTCTTCCGAGAGTTTTTTGAGTTTTGTTTTGTGTAAGCTGGCTGGGAATATTAGATGAAAATACTAAAGAGTTTGTTGATTTTTTTGTTTAGATTCTATGTTGGAGATGACCTCTAAATTTTGGGGAATCCATGTCAGTATTACTTGCCAAATAGGTGATTTTCTTAGGAAGATTTTGAACATTTTTAGAGCTGAGGAAGTGGTCTTTGGAGTCCAAAATGGGATGGACAGTATATTATCAATTGTTTCATTGAAATTACATTTTATAATACTGTTTTATACTATAGATAAGAATTTATTGGTTGATCCTATTCTAAAATCATTAGATAATAGTGATGTTTACACTATTCATAATTCATTCCCATTAAATAATATTATATATAAATATATTGGGAAATTAATTCTGGCTGGGGAATTTAAATCTAGCGCTACATGGGAGTCAAACCATTGTTTTTGTTGTGTTAATAAATAAAAAATTGGGATTAAATATATTCTAACTGAAGACTTTAAATTCAGTGCTTTATGGGAGTCAAACCATGTTCGTTTTTTATGTTGACTTCATTTTTTGTTCTTGTTTTACATTGAATAAAGTCATGTTGTTCTCCCTCTTATATGCACTGTCTATACGGGTTATTTGTTTGTGGTTTCCATGCTCTGTGTTTTTAGGATGCTGGTGTTGTGTAATTGAGGAGTGGAATTCCCATGATCATTTTTGGACAAGATCTTTTTCAGGGAAGTATTTCAACTTTTTGCATTTATTTCTTCTCCTGCATTTGATAATAAAATTTTTCTCACTAAAAAAAATTCTACTTTAAAAAATATTTTGCATGTATTTCTTGTCCAGAAAATTTTGTTACTTTGTTAAATTCTACTACGTGTGTACTGAAAATTTTGTTGTATGATTTGAATAATATGATATTCTATTGTATGTACCAATCTAAATAAAAAATCTTCATGTGCTTGTTGCTATGAACTGATATTTATTGTTTAAAACCCATTCACTACATGATATTAAGTAGGGGGTACATGCTTGCTGGTAGTTTTGTTTTCATTGGAACGTATTAGTCTATAGGGTGTTTACCATGAATCCTTTTACTATATTGTACATCCACTTGAATCATACATTGTTAAAATTCTTACACCCAATTAATTGTGAACCCACACCTTTTATGATACTTTAGAGTTAAAATGGAAAATATTTGTCGCTGGAATAAATGATAATGCATGTACTTACCAATGAACCTAGTGTTAATATTTTCCTTTTAGCGAAAAATATTTTTGAACATCATTAAGGCCCTTTAAACATGTCATATATCTATTAAATTGAAAATCTGTTTTGAACCTTAATTGTTTAATTGTTATTATCTACTTTGAAAGTAATATTTGGGGACAACGTTGGATTTTAAGTGTGGGGGAGGGGGTCAATTCATGACTGTGATAAACTGTGCGTTAATGTAAGCCCTTCAATTCCCATTTCACTTAAAACATTTTTCAAAAAAATTGTAAAATGTGTCAAAATTCTGTCATAATTTTAAGCTTTACACTTTATTCAAATGGGTCTTACCTGAGGAAAATTACTTTGATTGGTAGTTAATAATTGATTTGAATTTGAAATTAGTGATAATGGATTATTGTTGAGTGATGTATCTTAGTGACCTAATAGAAATTTTGGTTTAGGAATTACTTCTGATAGTGACATGGGTGATCTGTTAATGGAATTATCGTCACAACTCATAGAATTGGAATATTGATTTTGATCATAGTTGTCTCATTTTTTTCTTGTATTTATTAAATTAATTAAATTAATGAGCCAATGTAAATTGTTTTTATATAAATCGTTTGAAACTAGACTAGTTTGGGCATCTGGGATCCCACGGTGAGTCTCTGAGACCCTAGATGATGGGTGAGTTTCTTTTTACTATAATCCCTATGTACACTTTGAATATGTGCTTATGCACAATTCTTAGAACATAATACATGGCATGGGAAAAATTAAATAAAGTGACTAGGGTAAAAAATGATTTCACTAAGGTGATGGGAATGATTGACGCCAAATGAAGAATGGTTCTACTGGTTTACATGGGAGTCATTTAGGTTACATCATTGAGGTGAAAAAAAAATATTAATTTTTAGAACCTAGGTGAAAAAGTCAAAGTACAAAGTTCCTCGGTTAAGGCATTAGTTCCACATAAATTTTACCTTTTATCGCTCTTGGACTTTGGACTTAAGTCTGGATTAATGTTAGTCACTTAGCAGTATCACATATGAGGCATGACATCATCATTTCATGATGATTCATAGTTTTTAAGACTACCCATGAGAATTTGTTCTACGCAAGATTCATATGAGCAATTTATTTTCTAAGCCTAATGACAAGTTTTTTTCCTTTGTTACAAATCGCTGGACACGTTACATTTTGAGCAAAATCATGAATATCGTACTTTTTTTTTCATAGATAATAAAACATGGAATTGTTTGAGGACAAACAATGCTTAAGTGTGGGGGAATTTGATGTGGCCTTAAAAACACTTGTATTTCACATATTTTCATTAATTTTTAATGATTTAATTGGTTATTCTTTTAATTTATAATAAATATTTACACTATTGTGAATCTATAAAAAAATTAATCAATTTAATAAAAATTTGTAATTAATTTTGTATTTTAATCCATAAAATAATTAATTTATTTCTTACTTTAATTTTATAGTTTAATTACTTTCTATTTAGTTTGGTATCATTGTCTACATATTTAATGATTTAACATTTATTAATTAATTATTTGGTTTTATTTTGCACATAAATTATTTACTCTTATTCTAAAATTGCATGTATTAAAAATTAAATAATATAACATAATTGATAAAATTATTTTAATAATTCATTAACTAAAATAAAAGATTAGAAACCTACTTCAATTATTAATATTGTTACATAAATTCATTAATTAACTAAATGGTTTAATAACATAAAAATAATCTGAATTTTTTTTAATTAATTTAATCTGAAACATTAGTCTTTTATAAAAAATTAAACTTTGTTTTATAATTGGATTAATTTAATATTAAATTTTAATAATTTAATTTTTTTTAATTCAATTTTTAGTATAGTAATAATTTATGTTATGCGAATTGAAGTTATTAATAATTTAACAGAAGTTAAATTTGTTTTCAAAATTTATTAAAGATTACGTTGAAGTTAAATTTTCAATTTTTTTAATTATTTTTTAGTTTTTTTAATTATTTTGTTCTTATTTTATTTATGTTTTAATTTATTTTATTTTCTCTATTTATTTTGTAGTGTCACGGTGCCTCATCAACCGTTTTCTATCACGGTGCCGCCACAAACTAATTTCACATTCTGTCACGGTGTCACCACTTTACTATGGCACCGTGTCTTTTCTCACTTTCACTTTCTCAACCCACAGCACCACTCCAAACTGGCTCACCATATTCCTCTTACGGTGTCTCCTTCTACCGTTTCTTTCTCCACTATCCCACGGAAAACCATTATACCATTTTCCCATTATTTTATGGTCTCACCATATTATCTTCTCACAATTTGTTCCATTATACTATTCTATTTATAGGGTCATAGTAACATGTCTTGTCACTATATCTCACCACCACCATTACTGGTTTAAAGAACTAGAAACCCTTGGCCACCACCATACATAGAACTAAGAACCTGTGAGCGGTTCCCACTTCTTATGCTGAAGGCACACTAGTTCTAGAACCACTGCTATTGAAGACTATGTAGCCACTGCTGCATGTTGTGATCTGGATCAGAGCTACGCGGGAATCCGAGGAGGAGGCCAGTGTGCGCCGCGGCTGGAGGTGTTAGCTGGGTGGAAGTTGAAGCCCCATTACTAGATCATGTTGTCGCCCCTACTGGTGTCTGACGCCGGAAGGATAATAGTAGGTCGTAGCTGGTTGTGATAGCTCAAAGGAGGGTGCACTGGAGCTATGTCATGAGTTATTAGTCACACTAGTGGAAGTCTGTGTCGTCGCTTGAGGAGGAGCTCAAGCAGATGACAACAGACCCGAAACTGTTGAAGGGTCCGCCGCCAGAGCTGAGGAGATTCCACCTCGACTGTTTCCTCAGCCTGTTTCCTAGCTAAGGAGAGACGTTGAACTAGAGGAGGCCACCAATAATGTTTGCTAGTGTTGAGGAGGAGTCCGACCGGTCTCCGGTCAAGCTGAGTTGCGCCGCTGCAACCTCCTAGAGAAGGAACCGCAGAAACCTCACCCCTTATTTGTGCCAAAATTGGGGGATTAAGATATAAAAAAATAATGTAAGACACAAAGAATACATAAATTAAAAGTTAGTTTTAGTAAATATATCAAATAAATATAATCTAATTTTTAAATGTTATAATTTAACAAAATTATAAAATTTATAAATAGAAAATTTATAAATTAAAAACAAGACAAATTATTAATAATTTATTTGTTTAAATTATAAACAATTATATTTAATAAATTGAGTTAAATATTAGCTAATATAAATATATTAAAACTTTAATTTTATTTCTAACAGAATAATTATATTAATAAATTAATTAATAATAATATAATTTAATTAATCTTAATAAGTTTTACTTTCTAATTACATAATTATTAATAATAACTTAATAACTTTATTAATGATTTTATAATAACTTAATAATCATAATATTTAATAATAACCATCTTCTAAGATATTTATTTTTTAACATTAATTACTATAACATTAAACTAAAAAATAACTATAAAATTTTAATCAACTTTATTTGTGTTATATTTTTTTATTTTTATGGTCAAGCATTTCATGTTCATATGGGAATTGAAATCCTTTCTAGATTAACATAAAAAACTTAGAGGGATTTAGTTATGTGACAAAATATAGTGTGACCTGCTTGTCACAAAAAAACCCCGTGTGCGGTGCACAACTGAAGGACATTTGATGTCGGTGGAGGTGTTCGGTGACACACAGTAGACAACGGATGATATTTAAAGGAAAGTAGCAGTAGAATTTGGAGACTCTAATTCAAACACTCTCATTGTCATTCTACGATCACATCTATCCGAGAGCAGATAGAGGCTCATTCACACCAAAAAACACACCTTTTTGAGAGCGTAGACTCCCTGTGAGATAGTAGAGCAACACTGGACACAAGATGGAGGCTATGGAGCCTTGGGAAAAGTTGTATTTGGGGAGTTCTTATACCCTTTTGAATGAATTCTAGTACTATGTTCTAGTATGTTTTAATTTTCGGTATTGATAATGAACAAATTAATTGGCTAAATCTTCGAGCTATAGGAATTACTACTTCTACTAGTTACTTTTATTCCTTTTTCTCTATCCTATTAATGTATTCAATAGGGATCAACGAGATTAATATTTAATTCATTCAATTTCTTTCCACCACTAGAAATTAATTTTCAAAAGTCCACAATTCAATCAGTGAGATTGATCATGGACACATCATTCAAAAATAAGATATTCTAAAATACTTCGGGACTTACAGTGAGTTCGTCCTATTGTCATTTTCATTTCAAACTTGTCACAATTGATTTATTTCGGAGTGGCGAACTCCGAAATCAATCAGCCTATGTGACTTAACTCTTGGCGAGGGAGATAAGTCATTCTCTTTTTGGTGGTGCAATGCAATAACTTTTAGGTGAATTGGAGCACTTTTAAAACAAGTAGAATCATTATTTTTCCCGGACATTTTACATGATTGTTCACTTATCATCATTCGAAATCTATGTCTCTTACTATTTTTATCCTATTTATTCTTTCATTACAGTTTTGAACAATATATCAAAAAAGACTTCGGTACTTCATTTGTGCACAAATTATAATAAAATTAAAAAATAGAAAATCTATCCCACTACTAACAAAAGTGCGGTCTTTTTATAAGATTTTAAATGAATAGTGGTCAAATTTTCCTTCTCTGTGGGTTATACCCTACTTTCCAAATATACTGTAGTTAGTAGGATTATAAATTTTAAACTTTGACTGACACCAATGACGGTTTAGGTCAATTTTTCATTTATCTATTTCAAATTCAGAACATAATTTAATTAAATTTAACATGTCATTTTATTGTTTAATTAGTATTTTTGTTAATTCAATTTATCCTTCATCATCTTGGTTTCATTTTTATTTATTAATATTGTATTTTTAAATAACAATAATACTATTTTTATTTATTCTATTATATCATCTCTTTACGAGAGGGTAACATATCCACACTATATTCCTCATAACATATCTGTTAGTCGATAACCTCTAGAATATTTGTAGGCACAACTGAGGTCATATAATCATCCATTTTTTCATTTAAGAGAGTTCCAAATTAGGGTGAGTTACGGTTACATTATTTTCCTTATCATAATAACCAATTTTATAAGACTTTTATTAACACAAATGTCAAAAAAAATTCATCTACATATAGAAGTATTTAGATATCACTTCTGAGATCTCTTAAAATTATATTATTTTCATACCAATAATGATATCAACTTATCCTCCTTTATATGTTACCCAATTCATGTAATTAAAAAATTAGAGAATTTAGATACATATATTTTCAATTACTAACCTTTAATAGGTTTTACACATATTATATTTATATGAATTGAATGGTTCAGGTAGATACTCAAGGTAAACCCCCCTGAAGATAGGATATCCCTATTCACATCCTCAAGGTAGATATTATTGTTATATATTCTTAATATTTATTATTTTAAGATCATATATGGTTAGAGAAATTTTCATATCTATAATAGTTATTTTATCTTACTAACCCTCAACGGTTCTCATTTTCAGAACAAGATTCCCTTTCAATTCAATGAAATCAAATACAAAAGCTATATAAAACAAATGATTATGGAATAATATGGATTCTCATGCTCATAAATATGTGATGATGGGTTGAGAATTTATTCAAGCTTACTTTAACCATTTTATATCATAGTTTTGATGTATTCTTTATACTAAGTCTCATATGTTCCATGATTATACTCTTTAGTAGCACAAATAATTTTCAATTCTCAGCTTTCTCTTTCTGTGAGATCTTGTTTTTTACATGTGATATCAACTAACATGTATTTTGTGGTGAAATAATTATACACTTTATAATTTCATCATGGGATGAATTGACTGTCAAATCATTCATTTAGTTATGACCAGCCATCTTGAATCTCTCATAAAGCTCCTTACAATGATTGGATCTATCATTTAATGTTAACCCCTCATAATATTTCTATCCATTGTAACACCATGATATTTTAGTATATTCCATTCCATTAAATTAATTTAATTGTTCAATTTCATCTTCACTAGAACCAAAAAAGTAAACTAATCCATTATATACCATATTAAAAAAAATTCAATATAATGTGAAGCTTCAATAATAAAATTACAATAAGAAATAATACTCAATTAAATAAAAAATAAATTGTTTAATTATAAAAAATATTATTATTTTTCTTATTTATTATTATAATTAAAAATTTATTTATCAATCAATTTAATTTATGTTTTATATTATAATTAATTAATGAAATTTGATTAAAATAATTAAATGTTTAGATGGTTAATTTTTAAAGAACAATTTTTAATCTGATGTTTATTTTAGCTAATAAATTGAATTGATAAATATTAAAAGATGAAGCTAATAACAATAAAAATTTTACACCTACAAATTAACACTATTTTAATTTAAAAATTATATAAAATAATATTTATAATATTTAATGTTTACAAGATTATTTTCTTTTAAAATTGTTTTAAGTTTTATTTCTCATTTTAACTTAGAAGATAAATTTGTAAATTTTATAATTTTAATTTTACTAAATTAAATAATTTTTTTATAAAAATTTCAATACTTGTTAATATTAATTTTCTTATTTTTAAATGAGTGATTTTATGTGAATAGTGAAAAATAGATTTTATTGATATCGTAGTGTTTTGAATTTTTCATTGCCTAATCAAGAATTAAATCTATTAGAAATTATTTTAAATGAAATTAAATTTTATTAATATTTTAAATTATTCATCTTTAAATACTCTGTCTGTTTTAAAAAATCCCAATTTAATATTTTGAAACATAAGTAATCATTTTTCTAAAAAATTAACTTTTTTTCATTTTTTTAAAAATTGGGCATTCACATGGTAGAATTATATTTTTTCATACATTGAAATCCAAAAAACTATTAATGTAAAAAATTGTATTAATTTCATGTAAATCAACAAAATTGAAAATTTTATACTAAACATGATTTTTATACATAAAATATACTTTTTATAAAAATGGGTCTCACATCTTATGAGAGAAACATTTAAATTTAATTATGATAAACTATAGAAATTTATTTAAAAAATGGATTTCATATTTAGAATCAATACTTAGTAATTATGTAATATATACCATTTTATATTTTTTTAAAAATTTAATTACTTAGGTAACTTTTAATTATCATAGTAAAAAATTCCTAAAATTATGAAATATAATGTTAAACGTAATAAATTGTGGTAAAAATTGACATAATGTGATATATTGTGGTTCTTCATGAAATATTTATTTCTATTATTCATTATGTCTTAGTTTTGAGTCTAATTATTTGGTGAAATACTTGTTCATTTTATATTAATAATTTAAATTTACAAATATGTCATTCCGTCATCTTTTCAAGGGGGACTTCCACTACCCCATTAAATTCACAAAAAAATTAATTACATATTAATATCTACCCATTAATATTTATATATAATAAGTTTCCACAACCGAAATCCTATGGTCATTAGTATTTTCCTCGGGTCATCCATTTCCATGATGTATTTGAATAGAAATGTTAACTTTCCCAATATAAGTACTAATCGTTGTCTAATATTTTTCAATGTCTATATTTCTCCTCAAAACCTATCTGACCCATTAAAATGTGTTGAAAAAATAATTATTTTTGTAGATAAATTTTTTTCTGTTTATGAAAAAAAATATTATGTTCCTTTAACCAGTTTTCCTTAGAAAGATTAAAACAACATCATGCCCACTTACCGGATACCACCTCACTGAATGACATGTTTTATTTTTTAACAACTCTATACATTGATTGTTAAAATAGTGTTTGATGTATTAATATTTAATTTATAAAAATATTAATATTCTAGAAAATTTAAACCAATTTTTTCCAATATCATTTCATATAGAAACCGAAAACAACATTCATGTTTTCATTCGGACTATCACCTCCTTTAAGTGGAATATATTGTTTTCTATCTCTCTATATTTTTTATATAATTAAATGAAATTAAATATGATGTAAAATATTAAAATATATAAATAATATCATTATTCTTATTGAATAATGAAATTCTTCCAATTGGGTATGTTTCATAATCGTACTCACCCATCAATTATAACAATTTCTTATTTGGGTCAGTTTAACCATCCTGATAAAAAATGCTATAAATATAAATGAAGGATAAATATGGAAAATTAATTTCTAGTATTATTAGGAATAAATGAGAAAATATTTATTGGTTCATGGTTATGTAAATGTAAAATTAATGTTCATCTTAATATTATCATACCACTTTATGTTGATTAAAATTTACTAAAACACACCCACCAATAATTTCATCTCTAAAAACCATAACTAAAATTATTTTTAAATGAAATTAAACATTATATGTCATTATAAAATATTCATGTACCCTAAATAATATTGTAATAATGAACAGGTTTTAAAAAATGTGGATCTACATGGACATTATAAAGGATGTGAAAACACATTAAAATTAGAAATTGTTGATGATAAAAATAAAACATAACAAAAGTGTAAATGTGTAATATTTAATAATTATATAAGTATATAAAAGTAAATATATATTAAAAAGATTATGAAATAATCTATTTAGGGAATAATTTTTGATATACATGATGATTGAGAACATCTGAATAAGAAATAATAAAAGGAAAGGGGTTTCTCTTCTCATTTTTATTTCTTTGAGATATAATCCATATCCACCACCATGTTTCCTTTATGTGGTGTTTATAATAAACATCAATGTTTTAATCAAATTTTATTTTTGAATTAACGGTATTAGTTATCCATCTAAAATCTTATACTTCGAGGATATTTGGATCAAGTGGTACTGAATCTATAACAGTTTCCCAAACTCGGTCTTCTATATTGAGAAAATAATTGTTTTAAACACATAGTTTTATTCATTATTGTGTAAAATTCCCATGTATGTATTTTTATAATATTCTTATAATTTATTGAAATATATTTTAATAACCATATTATGTTCTACCATTCATATGATTTCAATTAGAGTGATAATGATGTTATATGGGGTTTCCTAGACTCAACATATTTTCTTAAGTAAAACTTATTCCTCATTGCATATGGCCTAAAAACATTATTTTCATTTATCCTATTTTGTTATTATATTTCATTTCCTCTTTATTTTATTGGAAAATGATCTATTTTATTATTCCAAAAATATGATGTTGTCTAAAATAATTCTTATTATTTGTCAATGGTCTTCTTCTCTTCTATATCCATGTTTACACATCATCTCAATGATCTCCTTTCTTATTTTTAAATCAAAATATGTTTTATTTTTTGTGATCATAATAATTAGTTTTACTTATTTTCAAATTATTATTTTTTTCATTATGATTTTCATTTCAATAATGTGATTTTAAAAATATTGTCAAAAATTTCTATTCTCGATCATATAAATATTTTTACTCATAACATTCCCTCTAAAACCCTATCATATATATATATATATATTTATATATTTATTTAAATTACCTTTATAGAAAAAAAAATTCAAATTAATTTTTTAATAAAAAACTTCACATGAACAGTTTTAAAATTACATTTGAATGTGACACATAATATCATGTTTTACAATTGTGTTAAAACACTTTAATAAAATTGTTTTACTATTTTATCCACCATTATTAGTGTTATACTTTAAGAATCATCTTTTATATGGAATGAAATGATTCACCAAATTATTTTTATTCATCTTGATTTTGATAATAAAATAGAATTATTTCAATTTTTTTAACATAATGAGATTTATAATAAGAAATTCTAGTAAATAAGAAAATAATTTTATACCTGGTGTGATGGTGTTATATCGATGGTTTTTCAAGGCAACTTATGTCGTCCTATTATTGGATTTTATTTTAGGTTTTAGTCTAAGCATGATATTAAAATATAGAATAATTTTTTTCCCTTTTATCATCCCTAATCCATTGACCCTCTTCTCCTATTCGAGTTGGATCAAGAGTAGTGTTTTCTCTGCAGTTTAGGGATGTGTGATTTGGATGTTGAAGATTCTTATTGCCTAACATGTTTTAGATTGTTATTCTTTCTGTGTTTGTTCTTTGATAGTTGATCTGTATGAGGTTTATATAGTGAATATTTGAGTCTATGTCACTGGGAATGTTTTTTTCTAGTTTTTTTAACGTGGTGGTCATCGGCTTTTCATGATGGTGTTCTGTCAATGTTATTTTATTTCAATGAGGATAGTCTCCAACTGTATTTGGTGACTGATGTGGTGTTCATTCATTTATGTCATTGGTGATGTTAAGAAAACAATATCAAAGATGGTATCTCATGATGCTAACAAATGGTATCATGTCTCGGATATAGAAGTTGATGTTGGTTGAGATTGTGCACTCTGGTGGAAGGGCTCGTCAATGATTTGGTCTAATGTAATGATTGGGCTCCGATTCAATAAGGTGTAGGCCATGATGTGGGTGCGCGAATCATGGTTATCACACGATTTAAGTTGGTATAATAAATAATATGGAATGATGGAGCATCTTCTATTTTAATTTTTATGTTTAAATTGTGGTGTTTTTCTTTGGGTTACCACTCAACCACAAAACAAGTTCAAAATCAATAAAAAATTAATTTTAAGTCAGTCAATGAAAATTTATGAATAAATCGTTATTTTCGATTATTTTTACACATTTCATTTTAATGGATTATTTTTGACAAAAGTTATTAACCACATAATATTTCATTTCAATGAATACATTTTTATAAATATTACAAGAATTTCAAAAGTTTGAATTTCTAATTTCTGTTAAAAACTAATTTATCAAATAATCGTGAAATAATGTGTTTCATGAAATTAAACCACATTTCATGTTCTATATGATACACTTGTGGTGTGTTTATAGGATACCACCCACCCACTCTCTCTCTCTATATTGGATATGATAATAATTTTGTAAGGATTTTTTTATAGAATTCCACTTGGTTAATTATGCTCTAGTGAAATGGTGAATTATTTTATCATCTTGTAGATAAATTTTGTAAGGATTTATAAATTTTTATGCATGGTGTATTATGTCACCCTCAACTGAATTGGTTTAGGATTAATATTTCATGATATAATTATGTTACCTATGGAAATATTTTCACTTTCAAAAAGAAGAGTATATTTTTTTCATTCACAACATGATTCATAAACATTATTTTGTTAAAATCATAATATGTGGGATTTATTGAATATTAACATATTATTAATGACTCCACTATTCATCTGTTTTGTTCCAAAATTCATTATTACGCTACATCTCAATAAAATATCAAATGTTTATTTTATTCTCCTATATTTATACTCTATGGATCACATATATTTTCTCAAACTTTTATTACATGGAATATTTCTTTTCATTTGATATTTTTATTGGTATATCATGAGATTTAAAAATTATTATTCATCAATATTCTGTTAGTATGATATTTCTCAAATATATATGTATCTCATATACTTATAATCTAACCCCTAAGGATATATTAATAGGTTTTTTACAAATAGAGTGTTTGATATCAACCCTTTATTTTAATTTTTTTCCCATGGGTTTGATGTTGATAAAAACATATAAATAGGTTAGATGGGATTTAAGTGAGGTCCAATTATAAAAGAATGTTCCAAAGGATTGTAATTTTTGTATGTAGTTAATCCTCAAAGAAAAAAATTGTACACTTATTGGATTATGATATTATTGTAAGATTTTATGCTATAACTACAATACAAATGTGGGATATATGAATGATTACATTGTGAAATCTCACTTTGTATCCAAACTAGTTGGAAATTATAATTATTCAGAACTGAACTCAGTACTCTAGGTCTGTGGTGTATTTGTTGGAATCAGAGAAGTATTTAGTTACTATTTATGATTATTTTAGTTTCATGGGGATTGTGATGGGATAAAATAATTGAAAACCATATGTATAAGTCTCAATATATTACAATATCCTATTATTATTGAATATTATGGAATTTTTGGTTTTCTTTCAATGAAATCAATCCATCTATATATACAAACATGTCGATGCAGGTTATAATGCATATTAACCTAATTGAAATTAACCTAAAAATTGTTGGTCATGTATAAACATGATATTTACTTACTTAATGACATGTGAGCATAATTTCACACCACTATTGAAACTATTGGGGATATGTTTTAATGATTCAAATACTATTTATGAATAATTTTTTTGGATTTTAATGGAAAATTATCACGTAATATATAACTTGTTTGTTTTGAGAATATAAATGTAATGTAAAAATATAAAACGTATCTTAAATTGAAGAAGTTAAATGATTATCCAATTATATCATTTCTTGATGAAACTATATCGAACATTTATATAATGATTTCATTATAGAAGGGAACTTAGGATTGTGTTTTCATATTTATAAGATTATTTATTTTAATAATATCACTACTATTTTGGATATATAATTTGGTAGAGAATACAATCCTAAGAATGAAACATTTAATAGTAAATCTCTATAAATCCAAAAGAATCATATTATTAAGAAATGGATTCATATTCATAACTGAGATATACAAATTTATATCTAATTAGAAATTGTATATTCATACATGTCTATATTTTTGACAATCTACGATATTTTTACTAGTTTGTGATAATTTAAATTAGAATGACTCTATTTATTTATGGGCGGAATGTAATGCGCCAATAATTTACAATATATTCTTCCTTGAAATAAAATTTGGTCAATTTATTTCTTCACCTGAAACACTAATCTTAAAATTACCATGAAATATCTTATTAAAATAGTTTAATTTGATATAAAATATCAACATGTAAATTACAACCTAAAATATATATGTATAAAAAGATAATAAATTTTCTCATTAAAAAATAATAATTTTAATTTCCTCACTTTTAATTATTAGGTTTAAATAATTTTTGGTGTATTTATTAATATAATTGAATAAAATATAAATAATTAAGGAAATATGATTAAAATAATTAAATGTCAAAAGGTATATTTTTCAAAAAACAATTATTCATGTAAACCATATATTAAAAATTTAATAAAATTGATCAATTTTAAAAACATTAATGTGATAATGTTTAATATTTCAAACTAATATACTAATAAACAATTAATTTCAATGTAATATGAAACAAGGTTAAGAAAATTTGACAATAGCGTGTTAGTCAAGTGGTACCAGAAGTTGTATCGCTCACTCTTCATGGGAACTTGCATATCCTCGAGTCCCACCAGACCCGGACACTATGTATATTATGAATATGGTTATCCATGGCCATATCATAGCTTGGTAGGGTGCATATTTATCTGCACTTTGTCATATCCCCCCTCTTAGAGTCGATCGTTACCCATTCAAATTTTTTGGGTGACCCTTCACCACCTAGGTTGTTACCCACTGAAATTATTTTCTATCACAATTGGAAAATGATCCTTCTAAGTTGGGGCTCTCCTCATAGTGATCTCTTTGTGGTGAAGGGTTTTCCCTTTAATAGGGTGTTCAGAAAGGCCGAACCTGGGGATTCCATTCCAAAAATACTATGAATAACATTTAATGTTTTAATGATTATTTTTATATATAAATATTTTTATTTATATTTTATATTTACTTATAATATATTTATTTTTAAATTTAATAATTTTAATTTTATTAAATTAACATTGTTATTTAATTTAATAAGTCAAAAATATTTTATGGTTGTTTTTTATCAAATGATTGATTTTTTGGTGAATAGTGATAAATATATTTTTTATTTATACTAGATTATTTTTTAATTTAACTTCTTCTATGAATAAATTAAACCATTAATTAGTTAAATTTCATGACCATTAATGATTTAAAGGAGTAATAGTATTCATTAAAATTAACTTATTAAATTTAGTAAATCAATTCTTATTATTTGAAACTTAAGTAATATATCATTTTTGTAATGAACTGGTTTCATTTTCATTTTAATTAATTTTTAACACTGTAGAATTTAATTTTTTCATATATTGAAATACATAAATATATTATTTTGATAATTAAAAACAATTAATTTCATGGAAATGAACAAAATTTTGATAATTTTACCATAAAAAATGTTTTATTCTAAAAATATGCATTCTTAAAAATGGTTTTTACTTGTAATGTGCACTAACATTGTAATTAATTTTCATCACTCATAGAATATTTATTTGATAAATCTTATTTATTATTTTGAATCATCAGGTCAATATTATGTAACATGATCCATTTTATTTTTTGGTAAAAAATAAAATACATTGGTTGAATTTAGTTATTATAGTAATAAATAAAAATGGTACAAGCTTAAATTATGTGGAAAAAAGTATTAAAACATTATCAAAAGATGTAAAAAATGTTTATTTTAGGTGTTAATGAACTAGAAATTATCACATAATAATATTTCACTCAGAGTTATCCATATTCAATGTGAGTAATTTATTTTTAATATTGAGAGGTTATATTTATAAACATTTAATATTGTTAAAATAAATAAATGCCCTTCCACCAACCCATAAATGTAAAAAAATATATATATTTAGTCATGAAATTATACCCATTTTAAATATACTATAATCCACTTTAATTACTCTATGCCTATAGTAATAATTGCTTTTCTTATGCCCTCTATTTCCACAATGTACATTAAAAGAAAGTTCTCATTTTCTACTTAAGTACTAATCAATCTCAAGTATTTTTCCATATCTATACTTCTCCTCCAATGATATCATACACATTACAATAATATGATATCAGTATTATTTTCCAATTGATATGTTATAATGTTTATGGAATAAAAATTACCTACCTTCCACCCTTTTTCGATTGGAAAATGAAATCCTCATCATGTGAAGTTGTAGACTACTACATCCATGAAGGACATGTTTTATTTTTCATCACCACCACACATGGTGAAATAAAAAATTTTATTTAATGATTTAATATTTTATTTCAATCATGATTAATATTAAGGGAAATATATACAATTTCTAACCCTTATGCTATTAGATGGAAAATTAAAACCAAATCTGTGTGTACATACAAACTACATCCTCCATGAAGGGATATATTAAATATTTTTATCTTTGGAATATTTTCATGTTTATGTATAAATAGTAAAACATTATAAATTTAATTAAAAAGTCAAAATATTTCATTATTGAAGATTTATAATTATATTATTCAAAAAATCAAATTTATTACCTTACTCACACATCGATTATTGTAAAATCATATTTTGGTCACTGTAACCACTTAAATAAAAAATGGTATACATTTATATCATGTATGAATATGAAAAAAAAACTAAAAATAATATCAAAAATCATTGTAAAATATATTTTTATTTTATGATTCTGGAATTGTCGTAATAATGTTTATCTTAATATTAATATACACCCTTTGTTCAATAATATTTCACGAAAAAACATTCCAAAAAATTCATATCCAAAAAATGTATATAAAACAGTCATAAAATAAAGTTGAAAACATATAACTCATCGTAAAAAATATAATCTAGTGTCTTAAATAATATTAGAATGATGAATATATTATCAATGTTTGAGGATCGAAATCATCCTTAAAATGCATGTGAAAAAACAATTAAAATTACAATTACCAGACGATGAAAATAAACTATAACTTACTAGTTAATATATACTAAATAATTTTCATTTCAGAGTATAAAAGGTAAAATATATGGATAATTATGTAAAATAAGTTATTTATAGAGTTATCCTTCTACTAAGAAAAAATATGTGGTTAAGGGTTTCTCATCTAAAATCATTTATTAAGATTTATCCTTTATATAATCCATGTTTTATTTTATCTGGTATTCTTATTGCCCCTATATTTATTATATTCATTCATTATATTATTATAAAATTTATTACCAATCCATCTCAAGTATTTTATTTCAAACTATTTTGGTTCATGGGTTACCAAA
Source organism: Viscum album (assembly GCA_963277665.1). NCBI lineage: Eukaryota > Viridiplantae > Streptophyta > Magnoliopsida > Santalales > Viscaceae > Viscum > Viscum album. The sequence continues at coordinate 245,378,621 of OY728166.1, forward strand.
TCCAAAAGGGTTTCCTCATATCATTTTTTCTTTATTGAGATATAGTTTAAATAAAAAAGAATTTTTTAGGAGTTCTATATAACACTAATAGATGTGTTATTAATATATTAATTATGAAATTAACATATTTTAAAAATAATTATTAGGTTTAACAGTTCACGTGTTTTCAATTCAAAAAATAATTAATTTTTCAGGGCTTTTCTTGACCAAACTAATTTTCTGGAGTCATAATAATTTATCATTGAAAATTGTTGTGACTAATTGTTTAATAATATAATATTATGATATTTTATTTCCTTTAATTATATACAAGTTAATTATATTTGAAATTCAAATATATCTTTTTTGATAAATTTTATTCTTCATAAAATTTTATAATGTTATGAATTATAATAATATTCCCCAAATGAGCTCTTTATCTTCTATATAAAATTACAATCCTCTCATGATTTTGAAATCTAATTCTTTTTTTATTTCTTTTAATCCTTAAATTTATCTTTCCTTATTTCATCATAAATATTTATAACTCTATTTCATATTTTTAGTTGAATAATGTTATTTTAAATGTGTTATAATAGATTTTACATTATTGAAAATTTATTGTATAATTCACTCCACATTTCCTCAAAAAGGGATTACATATTTCATTAATAAATCACTGCTAAATATTAATGTAAAATTTTAATTTTTTCAAAATTTTACAATTAAAAAATTTGAAAATTACGTTTGAATATGACTCATAAAATTATTATTAAAACTATGTTATAACTATTTTCTAAATAACTCTTGTACAGTTTCATTATCCCTTTTGATCAATCATCAATATAATGATTTCATTCCATGTTTTAAAATGTTTTATACTAATGATTTTTAATCTCAATTATTTCTAAATTAAATTAAAATTTTTGTAAACCAAGCCTTGTACACATTTTACTAAAATATTTTAATAATAATTAAATATCAAATACACACTATGGATAGTAATGTCTAGTTTCTTTGGAAGAATGGGTATATAAATAGAAAGCATGAAACTAAAACGAAGACATATTTTATTTAAAATCCATAATCATCTCTTAACACCCATTGAAATCTTACTTCTTCAGAACATATCCTAGGGAATAAATGAAGAAATGTATAATATAATTATCCATATAATGGAATAAAAATAGAAAATAATGAATTGCACATGAGTTAGAAGAAATAACATGATATCTTAATCATGTATGAAAAAAGGATAAAATTATGGAATAATAACATATAAAACATGGGATTATGTAAAAAGGGTTGCATAGGACATTCAAAGAACCGTATAACCAGACACAAACATGATTCATGGATAACTTCTCAGACTATATCACATGGTTGAAAAGTCCCAAAAAAGAAGTAGGATTACTTCATATTACAACACAATGTATCATGAGAAAAAAAATTACCCAATGCCTTAGAACACTATATGGGTTCACCAATAAAGATATTTTCAAGATTAAAAATTCCATTAAATAATTATGAAGAAGGAATAAACATAAGGGTTAGTCATGGAAATAAATTAGTATAATAATAATTTCATAAAACCTAACTAAAGGGAATATCATAACAGTGTCAGTAAAATAATGGTTGTAAAATCATAAATGTAAATTAAGAAGGGATAATTTTATTACATCAAGAAAATTGATGTCAAACTGAATTTAAAAAATTTAAAAAAGTGTTTTTAAGAATCTTTATAAATGATCCATTAGTGTAGTTTAAGGGAAACTATTAAAGGGAATTTAAAATTGATAAAGGAATAATTGTTTGCATAAAGCCACATATAAAGTAATAAAGTTTTTCATTATTAATTTTGTGATATTGTGAAAATATCGATGGATTATAATAGATCATGGTGTGTCATTGAAAAAGTGTATGAAATTGGGAAGTTCCATTTATGATGGGTTGCTTGTCATGAGGAATTGAAAATAGATCCTTATAAAAAAGTATTTCCCCATAAAAGAGAGAATAATCGATATAGGAACATATTTTTGGAATATAAAAATGAAATATAGGAGGATTGAATCATAATAATTAAAAATTACATTAGTGTAAAGGGAGAGATTATAAACTGGGGGAAAATGGTTATTCGGAGAGAATTTCTTACTTTATGTCCAAAACTATCACTAAAATTTTCAAAATGCCATAGATAATCCAATTATATTCATTAATAATTTAATTTCAAACCTATTGAACATATATATTATTTATTATAATTTTATTAAGTTCATTCATGAATATTTATATGACTTATAGAGTTTAGTTTTATCATTTTCTGGGCGTTCCTTTCATTGTTTCATGATCGGTTCACTTGTGTATAATGATGGATGTTTTTTTACAAAATAATAATAATTCTATAAAATTGAAATTATATTATATTAACTCTTATATATAAATTTAAATGATCTCATATATCATTTTATTTTTTAATATGAGGATGATTCATTACATAAAATGTTAATTAAAAATGATTTGTTTATTTTGGGTATTTTTATGACCATTATGAACTAGTATAAGTTTATTTATGATTAGGTATATATACTGGTTATAGAAAATTTAATAATTATTAACATGTATTTTATAATATTTTTTAACCATGAAAACTGTTTTATGACCATCCTTGAAGGCGGTAATGAAAAACAAAAACTCTTCTTCCATGAAGGCGATGAATCAAAACCCCACATACGATGTTTTCATTTTTGGAAAAATAGGAGAAGAAAAGTAATTTGATGTTGAATTTTTTCTTAACATAAGAAATATATTGTATTTGTAGGATATTGTAGTTATCATTTCACTTTTAATAGGTTAGGTTATCGAAGTATAATAAAATGGTATAAAATAAAAGAGAAAGAATGGTGGTTTTCCTCTTGAATATCGTCTCCTTGATATCCTCCTTAAGGTACATCAAAAAGTTAACTTGGTGAGACCAGAAAGAACAGGAAATATGGAAGATCTATTTTATAGAAATTAGAAACAATACTAGGTAACTCTATGTCTTAGATGTTGTGAGGCGAAGATGTGGCGAGTTATGGTATTTATTGTAGGGGAGAGATGTCTTGATTATTTTTTTCATTTTTTTATTATGTTGTATCAATACTATTAATATTGTTGTTTATTATGAATAAATAGTGTAAATAATGCATTTCTGTTTGAAATAATGGGTTCTTATATCATTCATGACTCAAAAATTCATGTATGTGTATTAAAATATCAAATACCGTAAATTACTGTGTTTCAGTACTAAAAAAAATAGACTGTAATAAAAAAACATCACCATAACCATTTTTAGATGATTATATTTAAAAAATTCACCCATTCTATAAATTTCATTTTCTCAATATGATAAATTAAATTTTTAATTAAAATCATCATTTATTCAAAAAATAAGGATTTTAATATTATAACCGATTCTATGAAGCCTGGAAAAATTAATTATGGACTCATAAAATCTTATTATAATCATAAGATAATGAAATATTAATTTTTGAATATATTTTTGGAAAATATATTTTTTTAATCATTATAATTATTTTAAAATTATAAATAAACTTTTACACTTTTTAAAAAATACCAGCACTTCAAATATAATTTTTAAAACATTTATTGAGTTATTTTTTGATATAAATATATAATATTTTAATATTTAAGAAACATAATTTTTATCTATAAATTATTAAATGAGGAACTATTCTATTGGCTAGATTATTATTCATAATTGTCGATTAAATATTCCAACAATTAAGATACTATTACATTGGTATAGGTTCAATAATTTATATGAATAAAACTAATTGCATTCATAATCTTTGACAATAATGTTTTATTATGTTCTCTATTTAGTGCATGTGTTTTATACAATTTAACATAATTATAAGAAGTGAAATTACAATGATAAAATTATGGGTTATTATATTTATCCCCCATTATAAAATTTCACCCTCGATATTTCATTTAACATTGAAAATACTTTATGGTCCTTCTCTATCGTTGCATCCTCTATTTCTCATTTCTCTAATGTACATTTATGATTCCTTAATAACACATTAACAATATGAGTGATCTTTTTTCATAGTAATTTATCTCTAATATCCAAGATTTTTACCAGAATTTCTTCATAGGAGAGTTCCTTCTCTAGTTGTAACACCTCCAAATTCACTACATGTGAGGAGTTAGGTATGAACATCATCTCAAGAGATACATGGAACATGTCATGAAATTGAGGTGTATATTGTGTAATTGAAAGCTAGTAGTCTACTACTCTTATGATGTCAAGGTTCTCAAATGGTCTAATATACCAGGGTCTAAGATTCCCTTTCATTCCAAATAAAATGACTCTCATCCTTTGGGATAATTGAAGGAAGACTTTGTCTCCAACATGAAACTCTAATTCCTTTTGACAGTGGTAATCATTGGACATTTTCAGAATATGAGAATATTCTATATGTTTTTGAATGGATGGAACCTTATCTATCTTCTCTTGCATAAGATCTTGTAAATTTATCTTTTGTTTACTAGTAATATCTTAATAGATTGAGGTTCTACATCACATCCAATATAGAGCTTTGTATGGATCCATATAAATACTTAATTGAAAACTATTGTTGTATGTCAACTCATCTAATGGGAGATGTTTATCCCATCTACCATTAAATTCCATTGATTTTTATCTCAACATTTTCTTGAGAATCTTAATAATTATTTCAAATTTTCCATAAATTTGGTGGTGATAGTTTATGATGAAATTCAATTTAGTATGAAATATATGTTGAAGGATTATCTAGAATTTAGATGTGAAACATGGATCATAGTTAATTATGGTTGAATGTGGTACTCCATGTAGTCTCACCACGTCCTTCACATATAGTTTGGAATGTTTATAAAGTAATAAATATTCTGGAATTGAAAATAAGTGGGCAGTTATCTTGAGTCGGTCAACCCATATCACATTGTCCCATTTGGTTTTTCTCTAATGATAAGTGAAAATGTCCTTAGTTAAATTCTCCCACACCAATGTGGTTATAAGTTGTGGTAGAAAAAGTTTCGGTAATTTTTCACTATTCCTTAACATGATGACATACTAAACACCATGAGATATAATCTATATTCTTCTATATCAAATTGTCCTGCCAGGACTATTCTCAAATATCACATTACCTCTTAGTACTTCTAAGATGGATAGGGAAGGATGACCAATGTGCATTATCCAGTATCTCAATATTTATCTTAGGTAAAGAAGTCACATAATTACGGGTTCCAAACCAAATCATACCATCATCATCGATGTGGAACTCAGTCATCCTCCATTCATTTACTGCTATCACCTTATATTAGAACTCTAAATTATCCCTTTTTCCTACATGATGATCTCGTTCTTAGAAGGTTGGAAAATAATTTAGGAAAGGTATGATGTATTCCATGCATTTATGATTTCTAGATCTATCATTTTCATTTCAACAAATATTGGATCTTCTTAAATCCACATTAAGGATACAATTGTAGGATATTTTCTGTTAAAATCATTAACTACGTTATTTACCTTCCTTGTATGATAATGAATGGTGAAACTGTAGTCCTCGATTAGCTATAACCATATCCTTTCATGCATTTATAGATCCTTTTTAATGAATATATACTTTATGATATTTTGATCATTATATATTTCAAACTTCACACCATAGAGGTAGTGCCTCTATATTATCGAGGAAAAAAATCATAGATGATATCTCCAAATCACACATCATGTAGTTATTATCATGGATCATTAACATTCAATGGGAATATTATGTCACATTATTATTCTTTATGATTACAAAATTCAAATATTTTTTTGAATTATCACCTGATATAAAAGAACCTTATTTAATTCTTGGTAGTGTGATACCAAGTTCAGTTATTAGGACATTTTCGAGCTCCATAATGTTTTCCTCACATTATTCCATCCATATTTACATTACTATTTTTTTAACATTGTTTATTAATTATAAAATCATGAGAAATTACCCAATAAACAACGGTAGTACCCACCTAATATAATAGAATTGTGTATCACTATTTTATATGTTAGTCAAGGCCAGTTCTAAATTTCCTTTGTTTTAGAAGGGTCCAGTGATATCCCTTTTTTAATGATTACAAACCACAAGAATGGTATTTCATCCATCAAGAAATAAAATTAAATGCATTTTTCATATATTTTTACCTTTTGAAAATTAATTAGCATTATATTAAAATGATCTATGTGTTCCACCATGACATTGGAGTCTATCAAAATATCAATGATGATTAATAGCTAAAAAAATCAAGGTAATATCTAAAGATTCTATACAATAATTCTATGAAAATGGTTTTACCGTTATTAATTAGGAATGGAATCACGATGAAATCATATTTTTCATGCCTCGTGTGGAATGAAGTATTGGGAATATCTTCATTATCGACCATTAATTGGTGATATATTGACTGAAATTCCAACATTGAGAAATACATCACCCCACATAACTGATCAAACAAGTCATCTATCCGTGGAAATGGAACCTCTTTCTTTATATAAATTTTTTATGCTCATGATAATAAATGAAAAGGTGCATTGATTTGTCCTTATTCTTAAGGAAGAGGACCAATGCCCTTTATGGTGAAGCACTTAGACGTAAAAAAATCCATTTCAAATTTCCCTTGTAACTGATTATTAAGTTATCACAACATAATGTTGTCTATTCTCAATGGCATCTTTTATATAATAATATATTGAGGAATACGATCAATCAATAACTCAATTTATTATTTTGGAGGAAGACCATACAATTAAATCGGGAACACAATAGTATATTCCCTCACAATGGGAATGTCATCAAGTAGTTTTCTATCCTCTATCTCAATCATTTGAGCTCAATATGCTTTCTTATAAGTCAATATTATCCAAAATTGAGATGATGATTATGAAGGAGATTCATCTACCTCTTTATATTTGTATATAATTGGGGGATTCCTTGACATGTGAATGGTGATATCCCTTTTACGATAGTTGATGATTGATCTATAAAAATATAGCTAATATATGTTCCATATATCATCATACTCCACTAATAGATGTAAGATTAAATTGTATTGAATGTTCGGTCCAAAAAATTTATCTAGGGGAGTTAAAAACATTAGATTCAATAATTTCCCAATTTTTTGTTCTCACATGTATTTTAACCTTCATATTATGTGTCGTATTTAAATATTTATACTAATCTTTCAAGATATAAAATAATGTGTAGAACCATAATCAAATAGTATGTTCACTTTTAGTGAATGAATAACCAGTATATCTTTCACAACTTCATTTTCAAGAATTATCTCTAAAGTAGTGATATAATATTCCCTTTATTAATTATTTGGACATTTTTGATTTCCTCTTACAACCCTTATGTTATGGAATTGGCTAATATAATTTTCACATTACTCATTTTATAAACACTACACTACAGGTTGAGTGTTAATCTGAACCCCACATTATTCGTCTACATTATTGGGATTATTTAAATCCCTTTGGCCAAAATTATCATGATGACCCTCTCTTCCACATTTTACGCATATCATAGTTACCCTTAGGTAGTTTCAATGATTCTTCTTCCATCACTTTTAAAATAGGGAAATGATGGGTTTTATATCCATCGTGATATTTATCTGTTGATCCTCCCATATTTAACTCCATTTTTCTCTTTTAATCTCAGGGCCCATAATACTACTAAGAGTATTTGATCTCCATTTGACCTTAAGGTCACAACATGCAATCTCCTCATATTTTTCAATTTCTATAATCACTAATACAAGTTGAAGAAATTGATTTATCCTTCTAAATAAGTTATACATCTTTCATTCTATGTTCAAGAAAAATCCATAGTCGTATTTTTTAATCCTTGTAAAGTTTTCCTCATACTCTTGGATAGACTCATCTTCATTTTTAATCAATCTATGTAATGACATATATAACTTAACATGGAGTGTCCAAGGAAAATATTCAAGAAATTTTTTTAATCATCCCCATTCTGTGGAATAAATTTCCTCCTTTGAATTTTTTTTCTTGATCAGTGTCTAACCCTGATCACCTTACCCATAAAAATGATAGACCACCATCATGACTTTCTTATCTTATAGGAACTAGAGAACAGAGGATAACTTCTAAATTGAGTTAATCCATTATTTAGGGATTAGGGGATCCAGTGATCCACTATATATAGGAGGCACGTGTCACATAAGGTATTCAAATGAAACTTTCTCATTATTAGGAGAAGTATGAAATTATACATGATTCAAGTTATAATTCATAACATGATCCATTTCAGAAATTAATATCATGATGTTTTGAGATTGTTTTACCATTATATCATTCATTTCAATAATAAAATTGCCTCATTTACTATCGCATTAATTGTTGCAATGGGTTCTCCTATTTCACACCTTTATCTAATAAAAAGAAAAATAGAATTAAAGTGTCTATAATAATTATAAAATAAGCATAATAAAGAAGAAACCATTGAATATAAAAAGATATAATTTTAAATTAATGTTATTTCCTAACATGGTATTCTGTAAGTTCCAATATTATTTATCCATGGTGATTGAAATATCATTGGGTTCAAAATAAATCTCCCTAGTCTAAATATCAAAAAATTACTAGACCATCCTCAAATACTAAATATAGTGACCACAAACATTCAAAAAATATTATTAAATTATTTTAATAATAATAAACCATCAAATAAAAACTCAGGATCATAACGTCTGGTGTCATTGTATGACAGGGAAAAAAATTATAAAGCATTAAACCAAAATAAAATAAAATATTATCTAAAATATATAATGAGAACCAAACATCTTTTAAGCTATAACATATACTTTGGACAAGGTATTACATAATCTTAGATATATATGAATGTGTAATAAATATCGAAAATGACATAAACATGAGTCGAGGATAACATCCATGACTATATCACATGGTGGAAATCGTATAATAATGGAATTAGGTTTACCCACAATCCAATCATGACGTATAAGGAGACTTATTATTACCAAATACAAAGGAGTTCAATCTGGGTGAATCCATCATTAAATGTTTATTCATACATTACCCAACTGTAGAATTAAGCATAAGTAATAAAAATAGTTGTTACTCTTAAAAATAAATGGGTATCATAACATTGTTATAGAGAATAACCAAAATGAATTTCATAATGGTTTCTATAAAATAAGGGATTAAAATAATAAATAGACATTAATATTAAAAAATAGTCATAAATCCTGGTAAATTATTTCTATTTTAATTGAAAATATGTAAAAAATTGTTTATGAAACTTTTTAAATAAGGAACTTTAGTTTGGTTCAGTGAAAAATATTAAAGAGATGTTAAAACAGACAAGGGACCAATTTTTCAGATAAAACCATAAATGAAAAATAAATTCCATGTAGAAATGTGTGATTTTATAAAATTAATGGATCCATAATACAAATTATGTAGTGTACATGAAAATGAGTAATATATTGTGATGTTATCTTTAATCGAGGTTTATTATCAGGAGTAATTGAAAATGGACTTTATAAACCAAGAATATTCCCATTAATGAAATAAGAATTGATCTACAAACATATGTTTAAAACAATAAAATATAATATTGGTTGATTACATTAGAATAACTAATAATTTAATTTTGGTAAAGATAAATAATGTGTATCCCGAAATAAAAAAATGGTGTTTCAGAGAGAATACATTACCTTATGCACGAAAGTGTTATGCACTTGTAATTTATTTCGTAGATAATAAAATAATATTTTTTAATACTTTAATTGACAACAAAATTAATATATATTTTTGTTTTCATAATTTTATTATGTTCATTGATGTAAATTTTGTTGAATTATATTGTTTATATTTTTGGTTACATTAGCATTAGTTTCATGGTTTCTGGTTGGTTCGCTTGGGTATAATTATGGAAGTTCATTTAAAATGGGAATAATTATCTAGAAGTGAATTTATATAGTATTAATTATATTAAAAAAATTTAAATGATTTTATATATCATATTATTTTATGAAATGGGTATGTTTTATTAGATAAAATGTTTTGAAAAAATGATTGTTTATTTTGGAATTTGTTTTATTTTCATCTTGTACTATTATCATTTTATTTAATATTCTATTTATATACCAGTAACAGAATAATAAAAAAGTATAAATACACATATTACAATCTTTTTTAGTGATAAAAATGTTTTTATTTCTATCCATAAAAGTAGAAATAAATTAGGAAAACTCTTTTTCCACAAAGGCGGTGAATCATTACCCCATAGATAATGTTTTCATTTTTCAAAAAAAAGAGTGGAGAAGGGATTTGATTGTACATATTCCATTAACCTAATAATATTAAAAAATATTTATAATATTAGATTTATCATGTCACTTTTTATTGGTTACGTGCCTTGAAGATAATAAATAAAATAAATTAAAATAAAAAGAATAGGGGTTTTACCTCTTGATTATCATTTTATTGAGAACAGCCTTAAGGAACTTGGAAGTGGTATTTTTGTGATACCCAGAAGACCATAACGTGGGGTATATGTTTTAAAGATTAATTGGTCACAAAATTATCATGATTCATGGATTATAAAGTCTGAGGAAAATAATGGGAGGGCTGGTATTTATTGGGGATGAGAGGGGTTATTTTGATATTTTGATTAATTTGTTTGTTATTTTGGCTTAGGAATATCAATTATGTTTTTTATTATGAATAATTATAGTAAATAGTTCATTTTAGTCTGATGTAATTGATTATTAAATAATAAATTACTCCAAAATTGTAGTATTTGGATTAAAATGTTAAATACCATTATTTATAATATTTCATTATTCATTAAAATTCAACAATATTAGAAAACATCCAAAAAATCACCATAATTTTTTTTGAAGTGAATATTTCAAAAATGGACTACATTTTATGAATATAATTTCATAAAAAGGTATATTTAATATTTATTTAAAACTAATAATTATTACAAAAATATGGATTTTAATATTATAACTGATTTTATGAAACATTGAAATATTAATTAAGGACTCATTAAATTATCTTACAATAATAAAAAAAGAAAATATTAATTTATGAATATATTTTATAAAATTAAATTTCCTTTTAAATCATTATATTAATTATAAAATTCTAAATACACATTTATGTTTTACAAAAATACTGACTTTTTATTTAATATTTTTAACAAATTTATTCACTTATTAGGTGATATAAATATATCATATTATTATTAATAAAATTTAAAAATTTTAATTATAATTTCATAAGTGGGGTTACTATTCTAGTGTCTATATTATTTTTCCTAATGGTGATATTACTATTCCAATGGTAAAGTTATTATTCTATTAGTAAAGGATCCTTATTTTCTAGGAATACCACTTATTCCATTCTAAATTTATAAGAATAATATTTTTATTAGGTTTTATATTGGATGTGTATATTTTAGACAATATAATGAAATTATAAGCAGTAAAATATCATTGATTAAATTTGTGTCATTATAGAAGTTTTATTTTTCTCAAAAGTAATAGATTGATTTTAAAAAATTCTTGATTTGAAAAAATCACATTAATGGATTGTGTATTTAAGAAATATGTCTGCAGTGTTTTTAATATATTCCCAAAGAAAATATTTTAAAAAATATTTATATTATAATATTCCTTGAAAAATGGTAATTTATTTAATGTGGTAATTTTTTAAATGTTTTTCACGCTCAAAGTATATATGTTTAAAGCAATAATTTTAATGATTTTTCTTGTATTTATAAAATAATGATTCTGCTTCTTATTTTTCAATTATATATATCGAATAATATTAAAATTGTGTTTTTAATCTATTTCAATATCCTTTAGTGTTCCTTATGCTACATTGTGATATCTTCTTTTGATTCCATCTACTATTTATTTATCGATGTTTTAGATGATAAATTTGTACGGATGGTTTTCTAAAACACATTTTTTTTGTAAAGGATAATTAATCTATGATAAAATGACAAATTGTTTCATTATTTTATGACATAATTATGTGTAGTTTTAGTTATATCTACTGGAAGGGTCCTATATCTCCATCTAATGTATTTGTTAATGATTTATATCTCATGAGATAATCAAGATATATATGGAAATTTATTTATTCAAACAAAGAGTCTGGTAAAATGTTTTTGTTCACATCATGATACATAGAAATTTTTTTTGATCACATCGTAATATGTGATCTTGTTTAGATTTTCTAAAAATGTTATGATTTCCCTTTGCTTATGTTAGGTGTTATATTTACTTATTTTTTGTCCTTTAAATGATATTTAATATTTTTATATAAAATACCAATATTTATGATCTATAGATTAGGTTTATTATCTCAAAATATAATTCCATGGTACATGTTGGGTAATTTTAGATTTTATGTCCATTAATATTGATTAACAAGAAAATTTTATTGATTAATTTTATTTAAATGTGTTATTTTTCCCTTTAACATCAATCTCATATGGTTATGATCTATCACCTGATCACATGGTGGTATGTTTCGTCTCTTACTAAATTTTTAATCTCACTTAATTCTCATGTTATCCATTCCACAAGTTGTGTATATGATCATAAATTATAAAATGAATATATGGTCATGTATTGTGTTTCTATTATGGGTAATTGTTCAAAAATATCATAATTTTTTTTTAATAACTCATCCTTAGAAACACTAAACCATTCATTCTCTGGAGATGTTAGATTAATGCGAGTTGTAATGTCTAAACTCAGAAAATAATTTTTAATATATGAAATTTTATCTTGAGATAACTCAATTGGTTTTTGTAATGGCCTAGGTACTTGGAGGTCCATTACTTAGCAAAACTATGATTTTGAGGTGTTCTGGGTGGTCTGGAAGGCCATCCCAGCATCTCGGTGACTCTTAATTGTAGCATTGGTCTACCGGAAGCTCTCAGCCATAGGAAGATCTCGGCTACTGGTCACTCTCGAAAATCATTAGCTCATGGCTACCGGTGGCCTCAGCCACTGGTAGCTCTCAGATACATTTCACTATCAGCCACGGGTAGCTCTCAGCTACCAGTCGTTGTCAGCCACTTGTACCACTCGTCTACCTTTTGCTGTCAACCACCGGTAGCTCTCGGCAACCGGTCGCTGTCAGCCACTGGTTGTTCTCGGCTACCTGTCGCTGTCAGCCACCTGTCACTGTCATCCACCGGTTGCTCTCAGCTACCGGTCGCTGTCAGCCACTGGTAGCTCTCAGCTACCGAGAGTCGGAAGATTCCTAGAAGGCAATGGAGGAGTTTGATTCCTTGCACCTGGATGCAAGGATGGATAGTGGTAGAGGTTTCCTGTATCAGTTGACAGTGCAATATTCTCTGTTTTAGCAAGTGGATGAGTCTCAGTGGGGAGACCCATAGTGCGAAGTGATACGTGACCGAGTTGACTAGGGAAATGCTCCGAAAGGGTGGACGGAGGATGGTCAGAACCAGATGCTTTTCTGAGGGAATATGTTTGTTCCAGAGGTGATACGCGGCCATGTTCTTAGTTAGATCCACAACTCATCCTTAGCAGTACACCTAGGAGTTTCCAAGATGTACCAGGGTCTGAAGAGACAGTTCTGGTGGCCCGGAGTAAAGCGAGCAGTGGCAGAGTTTGTGGCCAAGTGCCCAGTGTGTCAGTAGGTGAATGCTGAATACCATGTTCCATGCGGCATGCTGCAGTCTCTAGATGTCCCCGAGTGGAAGTGGGTGGACATCTTGATGGATTTCTTTATGGGACTACCCAAGGTTCAAGGGGGTATGATTCCATCTGGGTAGTAGTAGACCGATGGAAGAAATCGGCAAACTTTCTGGAGATTAAGGAGTTGAGTGCAGTGGATGCTTTGGAACGAAGGTACGTGGATGAGGTAGTGCAGTTGCATGGAGTTTTGTGGTCCATAGTCTTGGATATGGATTCACAGTTTACCTCACAAGTCTGGAGAGTATTTTAGAATGCCTTTTCCACCCAGCTACATCTTAGCACTACTTTCTATCCCTAGACATATGGACATGACAGAGCACACAATCCATACCTAGGAGGATACGTAGCGGGCATGTGTTCTGGACTCAGGAGGATCATGAAAGCGACATTTTCCTCTGGTAGAGTTTTCCTACAATAATTGCTATAACTCTACCATTGGTATGGCTCCGTTCAAAGCCTTGTATGGGAGGCCATGCCACTCACCCGTGTGTTGGACCGAAGTTGGAGAGGCGGGCATCCTTGTCCTGGAGGTGGTGCCGAGCACGACGGAGAATGTTCAGCTTATATGAGAAAGGATGAAGGCGGATCAGGACCGACATAAGTCGTATGCTGATAGCAGGAGAAGGCCATTGGAGTTTGAGGTTGGAGACCACGTGTTCTTGAAGGTCTCCCCTCGGCATGGACAACGGAGGTTCGACAAGGGGAGTAAGCTTTCTCCCAGGTTCATCGGACTCTTCGAAGTGTTGCGGAGGATCGGTGAAGTGGATTATCAGCTGGTGTTACCACCACCGCTACTAAGGATAAATGACGTCTTCCATGTGTCCCAGATCCGTCGATATCTGCATGACGATTCACACGTCCTCGACTGAGAAGAGCTATACATCGAGAATGGCATGACATTTGTGGACTCACAAGTCGTGATCAAGGATCGTGAGGAGAAGGTGCTTCGTGGGTGAACCATTCCCTTGTATCATGTGTTATGGAGACATGGTGGGCTTGAGGAGATTATGTGGGAGAGGAAATCACAGATGCGTGCCCAGTACCCAGAGTTGTTTTGAGTTTTGTACTATTCTATTTATACTTATGGTGGTGGAGGGTTTTTCCTTGTTGGCTATGAAATATGTGGTTTTTTTCTTTACTCGGAATGTGTGTGAAACGTCTTGGCTTAGGGGAGGGGAAGACCTGACCCCTAATCAATACGCATTAAGGTGGATGCGATTAAACCTGTGCGGGAAGGTCAGTGCCACCCAAAGCGGATAATATCTTGACATTGAGGAAGATACTCCCCAACCCACATGACTGGGCAGTTTTACATGGTATGTTGCATGGTTCTTGAGAGGGAGGTGTTTTTAGTTAGCAATGAGGTTCACCCCTGAGAGGTATCTTTCGAGGTGGTTGTTCGGAACCTCTCTCTCTCCTTCTAGGTTGTTTTTATTCTCGAGGGCAAGAATAGTTTGAGAGGTATCTGATGTAATGGTCAAGGTTCTGGGAGGTCCATTACCTAGTACAAATCTGATGTCGAGGATTTCTGGGTGGTCTGGAAGGCCATCTGAGCTTCTTAGTGACTCCTAGCGGTAGCCTTGGTCTACTGGTAGCTCTCTGCCATCGGTAGCTCTCGGCTAACGGTCGCTCTCGGCCATCAGTAGCTCTCGGCAACTGGTGGCCTCGGCCACCAGTCGCTGTCAGCCACCGGTAGCTCTCTGCTACCGGCCGTTGTTAGCCACCGATATCTCTCAGCTACCGGTTGTTGTCAGCCGCCGGTACCTCTCCGCTACTGGTGGATGTCGCCAACCAGTAGGTCTCGGCTACTGGTGGCTCTTGCCTACCCCCACGAGTTTTCCAGTAGTGCTTCCTTTTTTCAAAAATTGGGTTTTAGACCCTATTTTAACACCTTTATTCCTGTTTTAAAGCCCATTAATGCCAACTAATGGCATTAAATTAAGTGTTTGATGAGGTACCCGGGTGTGCGTCGGTTTAAGCCGCCCCTAAAGGTGGGGACCCTTTAATGACGTGTGGGGCCACGTGGTCAACCCACGACCCCACTCCTTACACGGTTTCATGTTCTTATCTCAGTATCTCAACCATCTCCGACCCTTATACCGTTAAAAACTAAAGATTTCTTCCTGGGTTTCTTTTTCTCAATCACCCTACGATCGATTCGTCTTCTCATCGTTGATTTCCCGAGGTCACACCCCTACAATTTGCGCATCCGTTGTTCCTCACGCGTGAAGAGGAGCTTCGATCGTTGATCAATCAAGTAGGGTTTCACCTTCGTCTCTCCTTTCTGTGTATCATGCTGGGTGGGTACGCCACTTCTTCTATAGAATTGGATGAACCAAACATAATTGAAGATAATAAACAGATTATAAAGAATGAAGGGGAGGTGTGTGACTGATGATGCTGCTATGTTTTTCCCCTCTTTCATGATTAATGATTTCTAATTTGTGTGGGGTTATGCCTACTAAAAATCATGGCCATTGGTGGACTTTCTCTGTGCACTAATAAACCCTTACTTCCTGTGTTAGTTATGTAAAGAAATTGGTTAATTACATATATTCAGATAAATAAATTGAAAGCACCAGGATTAATCCTTTTCTGTGATAACCCCGATTAAAGTACAACGGAATTGGAATCATGGAGTGTGTTAAATCTTTTTAATATGAAAATATTGGCATGGGCCTGCTTTGTGTTGGTGGCAGTGGTTTGGTTGTTTTTCATTCACGGGATGATTTTTGGGTGGTGTGGGAGGGGATGGGATCCCCTGTTGTTATGATTTCACTGGTAGGGAATTTGAGGCCGTGTGGTTACTTTTATTATATCACGAATTGGGGTGGACTCCCCTATTGTTGAGAAACTGTTGGCTCCTAGGTTTTGGAAACATGTGGTAGTATCTAGGGGTTTTCCTTGGTTCCAGTAATTTGAGGGATCTCACTTATCCCTTTTGTGGTTGTAACCTCACAAGAGAAGTGGGTGTGAACGTTTAAGTTGATGTTTGACTATACACTTTCCTTGTCTTGTGATTATGCTTGCTAGTTTTCCAATGTAGGTGTAGAAACTTATTTAAAACGTTTTTGCTGAACATAAAAACAAGGATGGGAGAAGTGGGTTTGGTTTGGTGTGAGTTGTGACTTAGAAATGGGTGTTGATTGTGTTCTTTAGGCTGGCTGAAAAAAACCTAGATTTGGGTGTGTGCTTGTTACCTATACATATACTTGTAGTTTTTTGATCCCTGTTCGCGCCCCACCCAAGTTGAGAACTTAGTGCCGAACACCCCCATTTCATGGGGGGGGGTGTCTTTCCCAACACTTCTATGATTGGCTGGTTATTAGATCCTTTTCTGCACCCTTTCGCGAATATCCCAAGACTTTACGGGCAGGCTATGATGGCCTGAAGTCCATTATTAGCCCAAGAATATTTGGGCATGGTAGTGTGGTGGTTTGCCCAGGTGTTTTCAGGAAAGTGGTTTCCCAAGTGTCTTTTGGATGAGTCTCAGGTGTCTTCGGGCATGGCAATAGATCTTCTATCCCAGGTGTCTTCGGGCATGGCGGTGGTTGTTCTGGACTAGGTGTTTGCAGGCATGGTTATGTGTGACAGTTCTGGCCCAGGTGTTTGTGGGCGAGGTTTGGCAGTTGGACTGCGTGAGGATATGGCCCAGGTGTGTGCGGGCAGGTTGTGGTAGTGGGACAGCGGTGAGAATGGCGAGATTGGTTTAATGCGTAGGATGTCTTCAATAACCAGTGGAAAAGAGGCTCGGGGTACCCAAACATCAATGTGCATTTATTATACATTACTGCTTGCATTATTTGGTGAGTGTGGCTGGTGAGTGGGATGGATAGACTCCTTGATATTGTCTGGTTGTCTGCTTCTCACGGGACTTTAGTACGTCTCCCCACTTGTGCACTAGAGTCTTTGGTTTTCCCTACTTAGTATACTTGTATGCTCACCCTACGTAAATAAAGCTACTTTCAGTTTTCTAGGAGGACTTCAGGGATCTCGCAAGGGCATACTAGCTTGGTCCTTCGGGGAAGTTTCTGTTGTTCTTTCCCTTTTTCTTGGTATATTTTTTCCTTTGGGGCTTTGTGACATGTATCTTTACCTTTGAACATGCATGTGGTAATGGTTTATTTGTAGTCATATTTTCACTTTTAGTTTTGGTGTTGTGGGATTTACTATCGTATCTACTGATCCTATTAAAATAAAAAGGGTAATACCTTCCATTTAAAGTGTGATTTTATACCCTTGGTGCTGGTATCCACTCCAGGACCTATTGATGGAGGGTTTCAGGGGTCATTATCTCTCCTTAAACTTAAAGAAGGAAGGCCATGTCAATCTGCTGAAACTTCCCTCCATTTGGTGAAGGTGGGTCATGACAGAATGTTATCAGAGGTTGTTGAGAGATAGGATGGATTCTGGAGTTAGGAACAGTAAGGATTTATTGGTATGGTTGGGAAACAGTGTTGGGTGACCTTGGTGCGTGAATTAGGCTAGGGAAGACCGGCTAGGAAATGGGATTTTAGGGCCCCACGTGATCTGATGCAAGGACTCTGAACATACCAAACACCCATGTGAGGCCACGCCGATTGCTGGGTAGAGACCCTAGTAAAGGTACATGCACCATAATGACTTATGTTCTCGTGGTTCATGGGTGGTTTGGGAATTTAAATCAATATGAAGTTTAAGAAATTTTAAGAACAATATTATGCACTACTTGGGCTTAGGCATTTCTTGTTTACCTTGCATCTATAGCACCTGGGAGGAAACCACCGGAGGTACGGGCGATCGAGGCCCATGAGGATGACTTGGAAGATTAGCATAGGGGTGATCAAGAGGAGAAGGATGACCAGTGGTGGACAACTATTCGAACCTTCCAGCAATAGATCCTCGAGAAGTATGAGGGTAGCACCTCTGACATGAAGACGGAGAGCAGATTAAAAGGGCTGGTGAGAGGTTCCGGCTTGATTCGGGCCCCAACCAAGTACTGGGTTCCTATGGCCATCAACCAGATGCGGGGAGCAGTGCGTCTTTGGTGGACACTTTACCTAGGGGAGAGGAGACAGACTGAGGTGGCATGGGCTGATTTTGAGAAGGAGTTCCGGGTAGAAGTCCTCTCTTCTGCGATGATGGCGGAGAAGAGGCAAGAGCTACTCTCCCTCCATCAGGGGAGTATGTCTGTAGGGGATATGGGAATCAAGTTCAAGGACCTCCTATGTTTCGCTCCGAACCTCTTTCTAGATAAAGAGTCTCATGTAGGACGTTTAGAGGAGGGGCTCCGACCCTCCCTCCAGTACGCTGTTATCCCCTTCACCTTGCCGACAAACTTGGAGGTCTATAAGAAGGCAGGAGTAGTAGAGAGGATGCACGCTCCAGGAGGTGTGTCATGAGAGGGGATCCAGCTGGGATAATCGAAGGGGAAGGCTATCAGCACTAGACCGCCTGCATTAGGACCCTCTCGGTTCTGACCAGCGGGGAGCAGACCACAGTAGTTCCAGTTCCGGTCCCCCAGTCCTCGCCCTTTTCTTTCGGTCCCAGGACCGAGGTGCTTCATTTGTGGGAGCCACAAACATCCCTAGAATCAGTGCCCGGAGCAAGTACATTACAGCGGTGGAGGACAGGCCCTGCACCCGCCCCAGCTGCAGCTTCCGGCTAGGCCCTTCTAGTAGCTGCAGCAGGGGCAGCGAGCTCCCGCTCCTCTGAGGGCAGACATTGCAGGGGGAGGCCGACCTCAGGGCGCTCCTCAGGGACCTCGACCAGGGCGTGGTCAGGGAGGTAGCCGACATTCGAGGGGCAGAGGAACTGGGAGTGGGTAGTTTCACGCTGTGGAGGCAGTAGTTCCAGTAAAACTGGAGGTCATTCGAGGTACGATCAGTATGTTTAGTATGCTTTCTTGCTCCGTGTTTGATAGTGGGGCTTCGCACTCCCCCGTTTCACCCAGTCTCGCCCATGCTCTAGGAATAGACACTGAGAGACTCCCAGATCCCCTGGTACTGAGCACACTAGTAAAAGACTGACTTGTTATATGTTTGTCGAGGATGCGGAGTGATGATAGGGACACATCAGTCGGTCAGGGATCTACTACTTCTACAGATACAGCCATACGATTTCATCCGAGGCATCGACTGGCTGTTCTCTGTGTGTTCCATCATCGACTAATTCTGATGAAGGGTTGTGTTCTCAGACGTGGGCATCCTACATGTTACTTTCACCAAAGAGCGGAGCAGTCAGAAGGGCAGCAGCCGAGAGGAACCCCTCCTCTCCATGTTGGCTGAGCTTTAAGTAGAGTCGGTAGATGATGAGATGGTGGATGTGCCAGGGATGGTTAGTGAGTATATGGACATCGTTCCTGAGGAGGTAACGACTCTACCCCCTTGATGTGATATCAAATTTTGGATAGACTTGCAGCCTGGTGCTTGTCTGATTTCGATGGATCCTTACCGGATGGCTCCTTCGGAGCTACGGGAGTTGCGGATTCAGATTGAAGATCTGATGAATATGGGTTATGTTCGAGCTAGCGCATCACCTTGGGGTGCTCCATACATGTTCTCAAAGAAGTCATATGGTTGTCTCAGGTTTTTCATAGACTACAGGAGGCTGAATCAGGTGACGGTCAAGAATCGCTACCCTCTTCCAAGAATAGTAGATCTTTTTGACCAGCTGAAAGTAGCAGGATGGTTCTCGAAGATCGACCTGCAGTCTGGGTATCACTTGTTGAGGGTGAATGAGGGAAACTACCCGAAGATGGCCTTTAGATGCTTATATGGAATATACGAGTTTTTAGTCATGTCTTTCGGTGTTACGAATTCCCCGGCTGTGTTCATGGGGCTTATGAACTCCATCTTCCGGGTGTACCTGGATTGGTTCGTAGTCGTATTCATCGTCGACATCCTGATCTATTCAATATCATAGGAGGACCACGCGGAGCACCTGAGGATGGTTTTGGAGGTCCTCTGACAACACTAGCTCTATGGGAAGTTGTTGAAATGCATGTTCTATATGCGATAAGTGAACTTCATGGGGCACGTAGTGTCCGAAAAGGGGGTAGCGGTGGACCCATCAAAGGTTGAGGCAGTTATTTCTTGGGCAGCACCCAAGAATGTGGCATAGGTTCGTAGTTTCCTCGGGCTGGCGGGTTACTATTTGAGGTTCATACCCAACTTCTCCCAAGTTTCAACCCCTTTGGCAGCCTTGACCAAGAAGGACCAGGTTTTGTGTGTGGTGAGTAGTGAGAGATAGCCTTCAGCTATCTGAAGGAGAAGTCGGTAAGTGCCCCAGTGCTGAGACTACCCGAAGAAGGGACGGCGTATGAGGTGTTCTGTGATTCTTTAGGGCAAGGTCTCGAATGTGTGTTGATGTTATAACAAGGGGTGATCTCGTAATAGTCTATGAAGCTATGCCCTCATGAGTGTAATTATGCCACCAAAGACCTAGAGCTTGAAGCAGTCATTTTTGAGCTAAAGTTATGGCGATATTACCTCATCGAAGAACGCTTTGTGGTCTTCAGAGATCACAAACTTTTGAGGTATATCTTCTCCAAGCGGGACCTAAACTTGTGGAAGCGAAGGTGGATGGAGTGACTCTAGGATTACGACTTCGAGATTTCCTACACATCAGGGAAATGGAATGTAGTGGTCGATGCCTTGAGTATGAGGTCGCAAAAGGATGTGGTCCGAGAGTCGGCAGACACCTGGAAGGCAATGGAAGAGTTGGCTGCCTTGCACCTGGATGCGAGGATGGATAGAGGTAGAGGTTTCCTGTATCAGATGACAGTGCAGTCTTCTCTGTTTTAGAAATTGGAGGAGTCTCATTGGGGAGGCCCACATTGTGAAATGATACATGACTGAGTTGACCAGGGCAATGCTCTGGAAGTGTGGATGGAAGATGGTCAAAACCGGATGCTTTTCCGAGGGAAGTTGTTTGTTCTAGAGGTGATGTGTGGACATGTTCTTAGTGTGTTCCACAACTCACCCCTTTAGGTACACCCAAGATTTTCCAAGATGTACCAGGGTCTGAAGAGGCAGTTATGGTGTCCCAGAGTAATGTGAGCAGTGACAGAGTTTGTGGTCAAGTGCCTAATGTGTCAGCAAGTGAAGGCTGAAAACCATGTTCCAGGCGGCCTGCTGTGGTCTCTAGATGTCCCCAAGTGGAAGTGGGAGGACATATCAATGGATTTCGTCACGGGACTACCCAAGGTTCAAGGTGGTACAATTCCAACTGGGTATTAGTAGATCGGTTGATGAAATCTGCTCACTTTCTGGTGATTAAGGAGTGGAGTGAAGTGGATGCTTTAGCATGAAGGTACGTGGGTGAGGTGGTGCGGTTGCATGGAGTTCCGAGGTCCATAGTCTCAGATAGGGATGCACGGTTCATCTCATGAGTCGGGAGAGAATTGCAGCATGCCTTTGGCACCCAGCTACGTCTTAGCACTACTTTCTATCCCCAGATAGATGGATAGATAGAGCGCACCATCCAGACCTTGGAGGATATGATGCGGGGCATGTGTTTTGGACTCATAAGGATCGTGGGAGTGACATATTCCAGTGGTAGAGTTTTCCTACAATAATACATATCACTCTACCATTGGTATGGATCCATTCGAAGCCTTGTATGGGAGGCCATGCCGCTCACCTATGTGTTGGGCCGAAGCTGGAGTGGCGGGCATCCTAGGCTCGGAGGTGGTGTAGAGCATGACAGAGAAGGTTTAGCATATACGAGAAAAGATGAAGGTGGCTCA
The DNA here is from genome assembly GCA_963277665.1 of Viscum album. NCBI lineage: Eukaryota > Viridiplantae > Streptophyta > Magnoliopsida > Santalales > Viscaceae > Viscum > Viscum album. The sequence goes on from OY728166.1 coordinate 245,401,161, forward strand.
ACACCGACAGAAGTTGTATGATGATAGCATGAGAAGGCCCTTGGAGTTTGAGGTTGGAGACCATGTATTCTTGAAGGTCTCCCCATAGCGTGGACAATGGAGGTTCGGCAAGGGGAGTAAGCTTTCTCCCAGGTTCATCAGACCCATCGAAGTGTTGTGTCGGGTCGGTGAAGTGGCTTATCAGCAAGCATTACCACTTCTGCTACTGAGGATACATGACGTCTTCCATGTGTCCCAACTTCGTTGGTATCTGCATGACGATTCACACATCCTCGACTGGGGAGAGATAGACATCGAGACCGACGTGACCTTTGTGGAAAGACCAGTGATGATCAATGATCGTGAGGATAAGGTGCTTCGTGGGCGAACCATTCCCTTGGTTTGTGTGTTATGGAGACATGGTGGGATTGAGGAGAGTACATGGGAGATGGAAGCAAAGATGCATGCCCAGTACCCCGAGTTGTTTTGAGTTTTGTACTGTTCTATATATACTTGTGGTGGGGGAGCATTTTGCCTTATTGGCTATGAAATATGTGGGTTTTTTTCTCTGAATGTGTGTGAAAAGTCCTGGCTGTGGGGAGGGGAGGACCCGACCCCTAATCAAGACGCATTATGGTGGATGCGATTAAACCCGTGCGGACGAGTCAGTGCCACCCAAAGAGGATAATATCTTGACATGGGGGAAGAGACACTCCATCCCACATGACTGGGTAGTTTGACATGGTATGTTGCTTGGTTCTTAAGAGGGACATGTTTTTAGTTAGCAATGACGTTCACTCCTGAGGGGTATCTTTCGAGGTGGTTGTTCAGACCTTCTCTCTCTCCTCCTGGGTTGTTTTGACTCATGAGGGAGAGAATAGTTTGAGAGATATCTGATGTAATGGCTCGAGTTCTAGGAGGTCCATTACTTAGTAAAAATCTGATGTTGAGGTGTTCTGGGTGGTATGGAAGGCCATCCCAGATTCTCTGTGACTCCTAGCGGAACCTTGGTCTACTGGTAGCTCTTGTCCATTGGTAGCTCTCAGCTACCGGTCGCTCATGGCCAGCAGTAGCTCTCGGCTACCGGTCGCCTCGGTGACCGCTCGCTCTCAGCTACAGGTCACTATCAGCCACCGGTAGCTCTCGGCCACCGGTCACTGTCAGCCACAGGTAGCTCTTGGATACTGGTCGCTATCAGCCACCCGTACCTCTACGCTACTGGTGGCTCTTGCCTACCCCCACGGGTTTTCCAGTAGTGCCTCCTTTTTGCACAAATTGGGTTTTAAACCCTGTTTTAACCCCTTTATGCCTGTTTTAAATCCCATTAACGCCCATTAATGGCTTTTAATTAAGTGTTCGATGTGGTACCATGGTTTTTGTAATTTTAAACCGCCCTTAAAGGTGGGGACCCTTTAATGACGTGTGGGGCCGCGTGGTCAACCCATGACCCCACTCCTTACATGGTTTCACGTTCTTATCTCAGTATCTCAACCGTCCCCTTTACTTATACCCTTAAAAACTAAAGGGTTCTCCCTGGGTTTCTTTTTCTCGATCACCCTGCAGTAGATTCGTCTGATCCTCCTTGAGTTCCCGAGGTCACACCCCTGCAATTTGCGCATCCATTGTTCCTCACGCGTTAAGAAGAGCTTTGATCGTTGATCAATAAAGTAGGGTTTCAGCTTTGTCTCGACATTCTGTTAATATTGCGGGGTGGGTACTCTACTGCTTCTGTAGAATTGGATGAACCAAACATAAATGAATATAATAAACAGATTATAAAGAATGAAGGGGAGGGGTGTAACCGATGATGCTGCTTTGTTTTTCTCCTCTTTCATGACTAATGATTTCTGATTTGTGCGGGGTTACGCCTACTGAAAATCATGTCCATTGGTGTTCTTTCTCTGTGCACTAATAAACCCTTGCTTCCTGTGTTGGTTGTGTAATAGAAATTGGTTAATTACATATTTTTGGCAAAATAAATTGAAAGAACCAGGATTAATCCTTTTCTGTGATAACCCCGGTTAATGTATAGAAGAATTGGAATCATGGAGTGTGTTAAATCTTTAAAATATGAAAATACCGGCATGGGCCTGCTTTGTGTTGGTGGTAGTGGTTTGGTTGTTTTTCATTCACGAGATGATTGCTGGATGATGTGGGAGGGAATGGGATCCCATGTTGTTATGGTTTCACTGGTTGTGAATTTGAGGTCGTGTGGTTACTTTGATTATATCACGAATTGGGGTAGAATCCTCTATTGTTGAGAAACCATTGGCTCCTAGGTTTTGGAAACATGGGGTAGTATCTTCGGGTTTTCCATGGATTCATTACTTTGAGAGATTTCACTTATCCCTTTTGTGTTTGTAACCTTACAATAGAACCAGGTGTGAACGTTTAAGTTGATGTTTGACTGTACTCTTTCCTAGGCTTGTTCTTATGCTTTATAGTTGCCCAAAGTAGTTGCTGAAACTTATTTAAAATGTTATTTCTAAACATGAAAACAAGTATGGGACAAATGGGTTTGGTTTGGTGTGAGTTGTGACTTCAACATGGGTGATGATTGTATTCTTTAGGCTGGCTAAAGTAAAACCTAGATTTGGGTGAGTTCTTGTTACCTATATATATACTTGTAGTTTTGTGTTTCTTGTTCCCACCCCACCCATTTTGAGCACTTATTGCCGAACAACCCCATTTCATGGGGGAGGGTCTTTGAGTCAATAAGGTTTTCCTTATGACTTTTCCATTCCTTCTTGTTTTGAAAATCACAAACACCTTATCTTTAAGGAAAATCGCTTTTATAAGAAAAACTATCCTTATCATATTTTTCATCTAGATTTTTATTAAGTATAAGATTCGGATTCATTTCTATTTTCTAGAAATTACTTGAAACTTTGATATGAAGTATTCTGTTTTAGGATCCAAATTCTGGATAAAGAACTGTGATAAAGTTTCACTCCGAAATCCAGAATGAGAACTGTGATAGAGTTTCATTCTGAATTCCGTATACAGTTTTAATCAAGATTCAGGATACGAATTCTTATGAAGTTTGATGATGAATTATCATTACGAATTCTAATGAGGAATTATCACTATGAATTCTGATGAGTAATTCCCATTACGAATTCTGATGAGGAATTCTCATTACGAATTCTGATGAGGAATTCTCATTATGAATTCTGATAAATAATTCTCATTACGAATTCTGATGAAGAAATCTCATTACGAATTCTGATAAAGAATTATCATTACGAATTCTGATGACGAATTCCCATTCCGAATTCTCATTCCGAATTCATCTATTAAATAGAATCTGATCATCTTTGTATTATACACTCTGAATTTATTTAGACTCCAAATCTTCACTCCAAACTCTCATTTCACTTATGTCTTTATATTTTGTCTACTCTTTATTATTTTCCTTAAACTCCGAACCTTCACTTCAAATTTTTCATTCCGAACTTTTGAGTTAGATTTTAAAACGATGTCGTACATTCTGTTACACTTGTTTTGATATAAAACTATGTTCTCTATTTTGTTATAAACTAAACGTTTTCTAAGTGACACGTGTACAGGTCCCTCCGATCTTTAAGGAAAATATGATCGTTGGAGAAGGAGCTGACCTTACCTATAAATAGGAGCTCATTTGAAAGATCTCGGTGCTGAAAGGCTGACTGATCTTCGACTCATGTGATTACATGCTTGAAGTTATTTCTAGAGAGAGAGGCTCTTATTAAATCTCAAAGCTTCGTGCGACTCCAAATGTTGGTGATTACATTCGAGGACTTCTGGGGATAGGAAGACAGAGGTGCCGACTACCTTGAAGTTCGAGGGATTCCTTGCTGAGGAAGACAGAGGTTGCCAACTACCTTGAAGTTGAGGGCTTACAGGGATAGCTAGATAGAGACTCTGATCTTCGTATCGAGGGCTTACCCTAGTGTGGGTAATACAGACTTTCTTGAAAGTATAAATCAAGGGACCTTTATCCAAGGTTGTTGGATAACCTTCTCTTTGGGTTAAAAGACTTATATCTTGTTACTAGTAGTTCTACTACTTGTTTATTTTCCGTTTCATTTTGTATTATAAGGAAAGTATAACATTCTTATACGTCCTTATTTGTACTCGGTTTCATTTAGATTCTATATGCTTTAAGGTAGAATCTCATATTGTAATCTTTTGTTAAGGTTCTATTTATGGAACCATATTTCTGGATCCTACTTTCGGAATCTCTTTTCACGTTTTGTTTGGTGTTAGAGGTGTTTTGAATTTAGTAAGTTTAACTTTGTTAAACTTAACCTTTTCCTTTTCTTATGGAAAACATAGTTATTCTTAACTAACTAAAAAGGTTCCAAATCAATTTTTAAAGTGTACAATTCACCCCCCCCCTCTTGTAAATTGAGCATCTACATCACTATTTCGATTCTACAATTGGTATCAGAGGTTGGAAACCTCATACTCTATACCAATCCTACAAGGGTGTCTTTCCCAACACTTCTATGAGTGGCTGGTTATTAGGTCCTTTTTGGCTCCCTTTCCCAAATTTCCCAAGACTCTACAGGTAGGCTGTGATGCCCTGCAGTCCATTATTATCCAAAGAATCTTCGGGCAGAGTAGTGTGGTGGTTGGCCCAGGTGTTTGCGGGCATGAGGTTTCCCAAGTGTATTCAGGATGATGCCCAGGTGTCTTCGGGCCTGGCAATAGATCTTCTAGCCCAGGAATCTTCGGGCATGGCAGTGGTAGTTTTGGCCTAGTTGTTTGCAGGCATGATTACGTGTGACAATTGTGGCCTAGGTGTTTGCAGCCTAGGATTGGTAGTGGGACTGCATGAGGATATGGCCCAGGTGTGTGCGGGTGGTGTGTGGTAGTGGTACTGAGGTGAGAATGGAGGGATTGGTTCGATGTGTAGGATGTCTTCAATAACCAGTGGGAAAGTGGAACGGGGTACCCAAACATAAATGTGCTTTTATTATACATTACTTCTTGCGTTAGTTGGTGATTGTGGCCGGTGAGTGGGATGGATAGACTCTTTGATAGTGTCTGGTTGTCTGCTTCTCACGGGACTTTAGTACGCCTCCCCACTTGTGCACGAGAGTCTTTGGTTTTCCCTACTGAGTATACTTGTATGCTCACCCTACATATATAAAACAACTTTTAGGTTTCCAGGATGACTTCATGGATCGCGTGGGGCCATACTAACTTGGACCTTTGGGGCTATTGCTATTGTTGTTTCCCTTTTTCTTGGTATTTTTTTTCCTTTGGGTCTTTGGGACTTGAATCTTTACCTTTGATCATGCATGTGGGAATGGTTTATTTCCAGTCATATTTTCACTTTTAGTTTTGGTGTTGTGGGATTTACTATCTTATCTCCCGATCCTATTAAATGAAATAGGGTAATGCCTTCCATTTAGAGTGTGATTTTTTACCCTTTGTGTTGGTCGCCATTCCGGGACCTATTGAAGGCGGGTTTCGGGGGTCATTATATCTCCTTCATCTGAAAGAAGGAAGGGCATGGAAATCTGCTGACCCTTCCCTCCTTTTGGTGAAGGCAGTTTGTAACAGTTTTGAAGATATTTTTAAATTATTTATCTATAGAACTAAACATATGAGTGTGTATTGATGGTGAATCATTCATCTATATGAGAAATTATCTCTTTTTCTTTTTCACTTTCAATGACATGTGCATCTACCATTTCAATTTCTATTTATAGATCTACTAGATAATTATCACACACTATTTGGATATGTGCTTTTAAATCATTGTTTCTTGATATGGTGTCTTAATAGAGTTCTTCACCTCATATTACATTTTACTTTTTTTGGAAAAAGTTTCCATTTTTCACCATCTTTTCTCCATTTATGTTGTATTATATAGACTATATGTATGTATCTAAAGTATTTTTAATTTTTACACAAGATAATAAATAGATTATATTTGGTGTATTATACTTTATTAACCCCCATATCATTATTTAGGATGAAGAAAATTTATATTTATCACAGACATATAACTTTTATTTCATAAACATTGAATTCATGACCATTTTTATATTAGAATCCTTATTTTGAGACAAACCCTATAAAGAATTTTTTTCAATATTCATCCTATGATATGAAATGTTTTTAAATTAATTTCACAAAATTCAAATTGGGATGTAGAATAATGCATCACTCATGTGACCCCTTTTATTGTAGTTCCCAAAAATAGTCTAGAGGTCTTTAAATATTATTTTTATGGACAAATAATCTATCACCATCTAAGAAATCATTTAAATTCCATCTTTTAATACATTGATGATGGAATATTTTCAACTATTGATTAGAACCTTACACTAATAGTCTGTATCGTTGTTCCCAAACAAGTTAAAACCCTAACAAAACATAAAAAAAATATTCATTTAGGTTAATGAACTATAGTCTTTCTATGGATATTCACTAACATGTCATACACTATTTCATCCATTGGATGGGTAAAATTTCGGAAACAATTACATATAAATTTTCCTCATGAAACATCAGATAATGTGGTTGAATACTCTTGGTATTTATTCATACAATTATTTTTAGATTTTGAGTTTTGTAATGCACTATGTATAGAAATAGATTTAGTAGAAACATTATTTTTTGATTTGGATGGAACCTTTATTTTTTGCAGTATCTTCATATTCATCTTCAAATAAACTCTAGATGTTATTATTACAAATGGATATATTTTAGCATAATTGTCCTCTCTATTAATTTATGTATTAGAGACTCTCCATTTAATTTTATGTAAAGAATCAGCTTATTCTATTTTAAAATTTTTAAACATTTCATATAACTTGAGGATATTAATATGAAGATTGATTTTTAATCCTCAGTGGATAATACCTTTTCCTTAAACTCCCATTTTTTTAATAAATCTTTCCATTAGTAATATAATATGTTTCATTTACAAAATTGAATTGTTATTTATTCCTATTAATATTGAAATCTATCTAAGCAGTTGTAATTGAATTATCCTCTTCCAATACATGGGTATTTTATTTAATAATTATCTTGATTTCATCTCTTTCTCTAATTATAGTAATCATATTATGTTCAGTGATTGAGAAATTCTATGCAATATCTATATCTATGTCATTTATGAATGATATTATATTTGATAATTTTTCATTGGTCTACACTATTCCTTCAAAATAATTTTCTATATTTTATAAATCATTTTCATGACATCAGATCATTTCCTACATAATTTAAAATAATCCCAAAATATGAGTGACCAATTCCATAGAAAATTTTTCCATTAAATCATTAAATATATAAGTTGATTAATCATGAAAACAACATAATAAGTGATTATTATCACTACTTCATGTTCTTATTGAGGTGTTAAATTTTCATTCACCTAATTTCTATAGAAATTGTGATGGAACATATGAGGTAGAAAGATTTTCCATATCCTTGGTAGAAGGTTGATCTATAAGAAATTATTTTCAGTCAATAATTTTTCATTATCATGATTATAACATAGGTAGACTAATTGTTATCCCCCTTTAAATAATTTAGAGTCCTATTTATTTGAGGATTCTTTTCTCAATGAATTAACATCTGTTTGATTTTAGTTATAAATTTTCTTTTTTAGACATTTTATATATGGATTCTATGATATTGAAATGAATAGAATATTTAAATATTAAATTTTTATAAAAATTTAAATGAGAATAATAATTCATAGAAATTTTCTAATATGAGTATATAATAGAGGCGTTGAATCTCTAATATCAACTATTTAGATAATATTAGAATGTAACCAATATTGAATGGGGTGAATTAGTGATGGAATATTATTTATAAAAATGTATCTTTATAATTTTTAACATCTTGTATCATTAATTTAGTATATATTTATATATATTTAGATTGGTCAGTATGAATGAAGATATACATAAGAAATTTGAATTGTAATAATACAAGTATTTATCTAAGAGGGTTTCCTCCTTAAGGACGACTACATACACTATGTAAGGTGGTTCTTAACGCACTCACAAACAACATCATTAATATAATAAAATGATGGAAGGGAATAGTTATAGACTCAAACCCATTTTTTGGTAATGATTGGGTATAATGAAAAAAACATACTATTTGATAATATCGATAAAACCATGGTTCTTTCCTAGTACTTATATTTTCTGATTATAATTACAAATTTATTATTCATTTGTAATAAATGGATTGAAATGATTCTTCAGTATGCTAAAATGTTCAGTTTTTCCTCAGTCTTATTTGTAATTCTATAATAAAACACTATAGAATAGTTCAGTCATCTTATTATCTTGGTTGTTTTCTAAAAAAATATATTTTATCTCATTGGTATTATTTCTCTTATTCAATGTGTAGTGCATATATATTTAATAACTAGACCCAATCTCCTTGTATTATTCTTATGTTTATAATAAATAAACTATTAATTTATTCCTTTCATCGTTATAGAGTTATTCTTCTTTTGGTTACAATGATGGTTCCCATTTCTCTCCTTTCAACAAGCGAAATATAAGTCGATCATGTCTAGTTGAGAAATTCAAATTTTACATTGACTTTAAAAATATACAATATATTCAAAGATATATCATAGTTGTATTAATATTCTTCAATATGTAATTTTTTCCAAAACTATGTCCTTGTGATTTCCATGATATTTATTATACATTAATATCCAAAAATATTAGTCATTATTCATTTTTCATCTAAAAAGCTCAACCTCATTTACCCCCCAAAAATATTTGGAAATATCTCAAACTTCTTTTCTATTTAAATCCTTCTATAAAATCAAATCATTTTTATAGGATTGAAATCTCCTCATGATGAAATGGTCACATGGAATATCCACTTATATTAATATAAATCAGATAAGTATCCAAAATCTCCCTCAACTAGTCTTACATCAGTCATTGAATTTATCACAATAATTTTTTAGGATTATGGTATTTTATTACATAGATATTATTGTAGTAGAATTATTTTATATAATTATTTAAGTTATAACATTTATTCTAATTTTATTACGATTATTCCACATTTATTTTGAATAATAATTCAAAAATATAAATCATCCACCATTTCATAATATCATGAAATTATTACCAAATGAAATGTTTATACATGTATTTTGGTAATGTTCCACACCCCCTTAATGTTATATTGGTTAATTTTTAGTGTCATGAATTTTTTGGTTTTTGGAAGATTGTAATGTCATATGAGAATCCATGAGAATGTTATTAATTCCCCTGAAGTCTTATAACCAAACAAATCAATACACATTGTGTATCAAGTAATACATAGGATCAAAGTCAAATTTCAAAGACCTCAAATTCATATGAAATGTATACATCACCAACGTTTTAATGTTTTACTGGATCCTCACAAAAAGTCTTACAAACACTCAGAAATTGTTTCATACATAGAACACAAAGTCATAACCAATCCACCATTTTTTAAAACAAATACAACACAAATAAATTTTGGACTGAATATAGTGAATTAGAAAATTATATAATATATTGTCCTTTAATTAGTGATATACGTAATTTCAAATCAATATTCATGTATCATAATTATTCTATTATCATCTAGGAATATCTCATACTTTGAGATTGAATATATTGTTGTTAGAAAAAAAAATCATCTTATGTGGAGAAATTGACTCAGGTAATGGATCATGGAGAGATGATTATTTAGGGGTGGTTAATTCCCACGGTTTTGGTAAAGGGTGAGTAAAAAATATTCATCAGAAAGAGAAGAAAATATGTGTAAATGATGGTTGTAGTTATTCAAGAATAATGAAACATAATGCATTTTCAAGTAGTAAATTTCCTATATTAGGTTAAATTGTAATGCTCATGTTTTGGAATGTATGTTTTATTTTGTGTTTTTTGATTTTGGTGATGGAATTTAGGAAATATGGATATGTAAAATAGTAGGTAAAATCAGGAATCTAGATAGCTAAACTATACAGGTTATCCCTTTGGGGTGAATAATTAACCCATAGTATCTGTATGGATGGACACACGGTGGTTTTAACTGTACAAGCTAACCACAAAACATGATTTTTAACCCATGGAATAACAGTTTGAAAAAAAATTAAAATAACTATGGAAAATAAATGTTCATGTCTAATATTAGTATGAGGAATTATATTTTTTTTATCTCATTTTGACTTTTAAAACTCCCAAGACTCCTCTCATTAGGAATCAAATGAGTTCATAGATCCTTCACGGAAATGTTTTCACTTCTCCACAAGAGAAAAATGATTTCACTTGAAGGATTAATTAGATATTTATATAAATAAGGGTTTAGTATTGAGATCCTTATTGATTTATGAATACCTATCTCTTTATATTTTCTTCATTTGAATCCATAGGATTTGGAGTTCAATTTTTTGGATTACTTTGGTTTGGAATAGAGTAATTTCATTCATCATGTTTGTTATTGGAGGATACCTACTTAATTGGTTTATTTATGGTTTAATTAATTTTTTATTTTATGTATAACCATATTATTATGTATCTAAATTTTATCTCTTCTACCAGTTTCATAATATCAAATTTTTTGTTTATTACATTGATTCATTGAAGAAAGGATGATCTATTTATCTAAACAATATTTAATAAAAATTTAGACATTTAAGAATGATTGAATTTGATAGAAAATTTTTAAATTTTTGTTTCCATTGTATTTGAAATGAAAATGTAAATTGTAAAAAATATTTTTTATATTTAAGGAGTTGAAATATATTTTGTATTTCAGAAATTATTTATTTCAAAAGGGATATATTGGATATTTTTTTTGAATTTAAATGGCGATATCAAAGAGATATTTTTTATTTGTTACATGATTTTTTGGTAAGAATTTTAAATTTGTGGAATAATATTTTTTATAATTTATAGATATTGAATTTAATGAAAAAAATTGGGGTTTCATTATGATTTTGTTGATTTCATATAAGGTGTGTACATTTGTAACAAATTTTTGGTGGGTCATTATTTAGAATCCTCTAAGATAATTCCAAAGAGATTATTATCATAGGAAGTACTTTGTCTAGAACCCATAAGTAACATACATAGTGATGGGTGGCTTAGGGAGTGTGAATTAATTCATGAAATAGTTGTGTAAAAAATTTAAGATAATTAGACACTCAATATAATGTGTTTTTGGATTTATAAATTAGGGCTCAAAACTCATAATAAAAAGCAGGAAATTAAAAGTTGATATCAAGTATTTTATATTTTTATATTTTAATAACGTAAAAATGGGGAAATGTTTTCTTAAAATATTTATTTTCTAATATTATTGAGGAAAATGCGTATTTTTTATTGGGGTTTAGGAAAAAAAATCTTTTTTTACACGAGTTTTCTTAAAAATAATATTAAAAATTACATCTTATAGGATGGGTGTTTTGGGGTGGTAATCTAGTTTCATGAAATTTATGGATTTTATCTAAAAATAATTGGGGTATTTTTTTAAAAAAATTTGGTTTTTAAAATGGGAATAATCAAATTTTTTTGTTTGGAATTTTTTTTATTATAATTTATTATCATTTAATTAAGAACTATCATTCATGAATGTAAGTTGGACTCATTGTCAAATCATACATATTTTATAGTCACCCATAAAATTATAATGTTGTATAAGTGTATACATTACTAGATGTTATAAATGAAATAGAATACACCACTCATTTCAATTTTATATCATACTCTGGATCTAGAATATTTATAAATATAATTTATTTTCAACTACATGTGTTTATTTTAAAGTGAATTTTTTAAATACATCTTTAAAGAACAAGCATGTTTTTGAATTTGTATTTATGGAAAATAATTCCCCTTTTGTTATATATATCCATAGATACTTCTTTATAGGGGTTGGTAATTTGGGAAAATCTTTGAGGCCATATGGAATCCCAACACGCATCTATGTATTTGTACTCCTGGGTAATGATGTTACAATTAAAAGTTTTATTTATTAATAACATGAAACATATATTAAATGTTTATTTAATTATTGATAAAATGAATTTCAATCCATCCATATATAAATTTTTTTTTATAAATATCATATTGGATCATTTCTTGGATCTCATTGATCATAGATAATTATTTTCTAAACATTAACAAGTGTTTCTCCATTATAGCACATTTCTCAAAATATTATAATGGCACAATAAGATGTTAATAAAATAATTGGTTTATGATAACATGAGATCCTCATTTTGATATATAACCATGTTTTATGGATAATGGAAACAATTTTATCATTTAACTAACTAATGTAGGAACTATATCAGCCTCCTTCGATATATAACCTAGAACCACATATATGTTCTTCTAATTTTCACCTCCATAACCTATACAAGTGAAACTTTCATAATTAATCATGTCTTATTAAAAATTTTAATCATTCATGAGGTCATTAAAAAAAATTAATTACACCCTTAATATTTAAATTCATGCCTTGATATAGAAGGTTAGAGGATGATGGAAAGGGGGTTAATGAATTTAAATTAAAAATTATTTGAACTGAATAAATATAATAAATATCATAAGAGAATATTAAAAGAAATACTATTTACCCAAACAAACAAATATTAATTATTTAAATTATGTAATTTATTGATTTTATAATGAAATAAAAAATGAATAAATTTATGGGTATCATAATTTGACCAATTAAGCATAAAAAATATAAATATGACATAATGAAAATATTCAATAACATTGGTTGTGTAATTGTGATGATATAATAATTTTGTACTGATGTAATTTGATTGAATATTTCATAATATAAAAAGAGATGCGAAAAGTAAAAAATGATAAAAACATTTTATAATGTAGTTTTGAAATAGCGTATTGTGACCCTCTGTATCTTATCCCCCAAGTTAAGAATTTTTTTTATTAACCCTTGATTTTACTAAACATATGTGAAAAATACCTCACATGAATTGTGAGTGTTCTAAAAAATTATTCTTACCTTACATTATTTTTCGTAAGAACCTATTTATATACATCCATCACATTGTTTTATTAGGAATTCGCAGCCATTACATTTCCAAGGCTGAAGGAATAATTTCATTGAAGAAGATAATGAGAAGAATACAAATTTTCATGGGGAAAATAGAATTATTTATATCATTTTTTCCACTCATTTTACCCATTACAATGTTACAGTGCATAAATGTTGTGAAATACAAATTTTTTAACAATAAATTTAATTTTTGACCACTATTATAAATAATCAAAATTTGATTTAATTTAATATATTAATCATAAATAAAATCTAAATTATCTATATAGTGTTATTATTTTTTTTATGGATCCTAATAAAATTTTATAAAAATCATTCAATTGGAGATTTTTTAAATTTATAAATTTTAAGAGAACTATGGACCACATAAGAATTCTTAAAGAATCTTTGAATGGAAGAGGACCAACCCAACTCAACTGAAAATTTCCTCAAGTAATTTTTTTGTGTTAATCCCACAAATATTTCGGTTATTTGAGTATATCCCACTTATATTTTTGTTCATCCAACAAATAACCTCTAATTGATCTTTAATTTTGTATGGAGAATGTAAAGAGTTATTATTCCTTGTTTTCATAATATTTTTTTAGAATTTAAGGCATCATTGTGGCATAAAATACATTCACATTTAGACCATGGAAAAACAAAATACAAGAGAGGACAACAACTAAATATGTGGGAAAATAGCAATAACCTTATCTTAGAAATTCCTTGGGAAGAAAAATTTGGAAGGTTAAATTTCCACATACATATCTATAACATTAACATAGAAGATATCTATATATTAATATTTCTAAATAGTCAGATGTTTTAGTATTTTTTGGGTAAGCATTAGAATGCAGATAATCCACCACATTGGGAAATAAATACATTCCCATTATTTCCTTGAAATTGGTTTCCACATCATAACATATGGAATATAATAGGAATTAATAATGCCTTTCAAGGGTCTCGGGATGACATGCCTTATTCATTTTTCAGCAATATATACATTTCTGCCACATTCAATTTCTTTTTTATTTTCACTTATTTTTAAGAGTAATCATGTATGTTTTTTTCATTTCAAATAATTATTAAATATTTTTTCCTTATCATATTATATAATCTTCATCCACCTATTTTTGTAATATTAATTTTCTTATTATTTTTTTAAGAAAATTATTTATAAAATCATTCTAATCTTTCACTTTCACTTACAATTGGAAGTTTAGGATTCATTTTATTTACAATTCATGTGTGTTTAGTGCATAACTCTTTTCTTTCCCAACTTATTTTCTTATATTCCAAAATCATTACCTAAAACATCATAAAATATATTATTAACTACTAAATTGATGATTTAACATATTATTTGGTGTGATTAATAATTTTGGGTTTTATGTTGTTGAGAGAATTTGCTCATTTAGCATAATTTGATTTAATGTATTGTATTTAAAAAAAATTATTTATTAAAGACATGTTTTTCATGTGGATTAAATAGATTATTAGAACCTAAAACACATAGGGTATCTGGAAATATTTTACCATCCATCAATTTTATTTGATAATAATTATAACCCATAGAAATTATTTGATTAAATCGAAACAAACTGGTAGTTTTGATTGAAATCACATCCTGAAGAGAATATTAATTTAATGAAAAGTTTTTCAAAAATCAAGGATATCACAATAATATCTCCTTAATGATGAACTCACCCCAATCATTATGAATTTTTAAATAATTCAATTATTTCACCGAATCTATAAAAATAAATCCCCTATAAAAACACAAAACAAAAACTATAAACTCCAAAAAAGCACAATATTCAAGGATTAAACATTAGTCTCTCTATAAAAATTCCTATAGAACTAGGTCATTGATCATTTGATAGGTGAAAATATTACATTCTTCAAAATAAAATAAAAAACAATTAAAAACATACCTTCCCATAAAAATCATAAACGAAAAAATACACAAATAAAAAAATAACATTCTTAATATTTAAAATAATAATCTAAATACCCAGTATCCTCCCTCAAAATACATCATTTTTTTGACATAGAAATTTAGAGAATAGTTCAGTAAAAATTTATAACATTAGTTATAATCTAGTTAATCAATACCAAAAACATCCCATTTAATTGAACAAGATATGGAAAAAACTAGGGAAAATCGATAAAGATCTTGATTCCATATATATGAATTACCAGACCCTTTATATTCAATATCCAATCATTGAGCCTGATTTTGGATAAATATCAGTTTTGACACATCTCCTAACTCATTTCCATGGGCTGGCCTGTGATGATCCACATCCTAATCTCAAAGCATTCCTAGTGTACTGCTTCACCATGAATCCACAAGGGGTTTCTAAAGGAAAAATTAAATTCAGAGAATTCCCTTTCTCCCTCCCCAACTACACCAAGTCATGGCTATATTACCTCACACCTTGTTCCATAACCACATGGAGTAAAATAAAGTGACTCTTTCAAGAGAAATAGTTCCACGCTTCCTAGACAGATTTTATCTGGAAGAATATAATTAGTATCCATCAATTCCCAATTGAATCACTCCAAAAGTATGAGGACATGATAAAAAAGATTCTAGAAACTATCCCGTGCAATAAAATCCCAAACTAACACTTTATCTACAACTTTTAAGAGGGTTTATAGGCTATAAATGAAACTCTCATTGATGTTGCAAGTGGATGCTCTCTTATGGGAAAAAATAGTTAAACATCATGAGACCCCATGACCATTAGGGATGAAGACACATATAAAATCTATCCATGAGGGAATTCTCATGTTAATAAAGTCCATGAGAATCAACCCATATAGCCTAACAAGATAATCAGGTGGATGAGTGAACTTATAGGTTGTGGTAATTTTTCCAATAATCCTCCTCAATTTCGTCATCAAAATCCATAACAATTCTATTATGGAAAAAGTGGAGTTAACTCTCAACAACCATATCCTTTTATTCCTTAAAATCAAAGGTGAAATTATAAACCTACTCTTTCTAGATTCCATAATCTAGGTGAGGCTTCTCAATTCGCATCAAAATACATGAACATTCAGAAGAACCAAAATTATAGGAATCCTAATGTAAGAAATGCCTCTTCTACCTTGAAAAAATGGTAATGTTTTATGGAATATATTTCTTTCATCAATAATTCTATCCTTAAAAACATTGATATACAAACTTGTCATCATTCATTCCACCTAAGGAAATAACAAAAATCCATTCCATCGCAACTCCCAACTCGACCATTGTACAACCCCAAGGGTAAATTAAGGGTATATTCCTCTTAATCAGGAAATATAATTAATATTCAACATGATGAACCAAAAAATACACGTTAAATGTTTATCCTTAAAAATAATGATATAAAATGATATAAAATTAACCCAAAGCCACTCCTTCACATCATTATTATTTTTTGAGGATCCCAATTAATTTTCTTCAATCCATCTCTAAGACTAAGAATCCCATTGATCCATATTCTTAAATTCAAACTTGTTTAAATATTTTATGGTGTAAATTCCCCTATTAGATGAAATCTAACAAATCCAACAGTCTCAATGTATCGTAAGGAATTTTTCACACTTAAGGTAAATTTATAACCAATAAAAATTCTTCAACCCAGTAGTCTATACAGATAATGTAAATAGATCTATAGAAATGTATAGTTTCAATGTCAAATATGGAGTTAAATATTAGATTATTAACTCCTAAACTTATGATCCTTAATAAATTTCATGAATAAATTTAATTTCTCAAACCCTGGTATTTCTCCCCGGCACCCCACAAGTGTATTCAACCAGTTATCTTATTGATGGACTACCAGTACTAAGGGAATTATCAAGGATGTAATTGTTTAGGTCAATGATATTATATTCCTGGATGATTTATATATTCTTGGCTTTGAAGGAATGACATCTTATTTTCAATATCTTATGATCTAGGTAATTCCCTTCCTCATTACATCTTGAACAAAAAATTAGGTACATATCGTCATCTTATCTATGGAGTTTAGTTACTAAATGATCTGCTTCAGTATAATTAAATCCTTTTGATACTCAGTATATAATCACAATGTATTCTCTATCCATGATTCTAAAAATTTCTATGAGTGTATTTTGAACCATGGTACATCATGTTATTCCTACTTTATGATACAATATTTTTTCATTTTTTAATTATTTTTAGCAAAGTCATAAATGTGGAACGTGATGTGGTCATTTCTTGTGTAATAACCATCGATCTAAAGGATCTTAAAAACACTTTAGATCTCATATCACCTCTAAAATTGACATCTCTATCTTAGATGGTAATGAGGAAAATTAATTATCACTATCATATATGGATTAAAATAATATTTTGGAATATTCATCATTTTTTATCAATGATTCTAAAAATTCCCTTATATGTGAAGTGAACCATGATCAGATGATCTTATCTTATGCCAATAAGAATTATGATTTTCAGTTTTGTTATATAATTAATAATGTGATTGGTGTTGAGGTTGAAAATTTCAATTCTTTTGGAAATAATGTTGATATAATGGATCTGGAAAAATATGTTAAGTCTCATGTCACCTTTAATATTAATTACTTCACATTGGATGGTGATTAATAATGTGAATTAAAAATAACTACGATATCATGATGAGATTTCAGATTTTATGTACCATACATAAATGTAACATCAAAATAGAAATATCATCATGAACATCAAAGAATAGAAAACTAACACTCACTGGAATACATCATTACTTATATTGAATCCCAAATAGTGGATTCTAACATTCTCCTTCCATCCCCATTTCATTAGAAGGAAAAAAATAATAAAGAGAAGAATTTATCCAATGAGAAATTGATCCTCCCAAAGGATATGTTTTTCGATTAGAAGGATACACTTGAAGAAATATTGTGGCCACCATCGGACAACAGGTATTCTATTTCAACTATCTAGTTGTATAAAAATTAAGTGCAACACTTCATTGGAGGTAACCTTAGTTTTATTTAAATTCTATAAATGTTTTGTTTATTTAAAGTTTTTCATTAAATAAATAATGATATTTCTTTTTAAATCTATTATAGGTAATGGAAAATTAAAAAATCATTCCTAGAGTGGACAGATTCCCCACGAATCACATATAATTCCACTAACCCTCCACTACATAGAGATGAAAACCCATCAAAACCATACACGGGGTACATAATTCCCTTTAACTACCTCTCCATATATTCTCCTTCCTCATTTACCCCCCTCTCTCTTTACCATTTATTCTTAATAGTCTCACACTTTCACCTTTTTTACCAATTTCATCAAAAAATACTTATTTTTTCCTCATTCTCTTTTGTGGGTGTTAGAATTATAAAAATAAAAAATCTGAACAAATAAAAAACAAAAATAGTCACAATTAGCCACTAATAATTTTTTATTCCTTTTACAACCATTTTGGGGAGTCCAAATGCTTTTTATCAACCCAACCATTTTTTAATTTCATTATAATCTTGGATGATAAATCGTGTTTCATGGGAAATTAATTTTATATGCTTATTTTTTAATTTATAAAATGGTTTCCAGCAGTTTTGAAGAAAACATTTAGCTATCATTCTATGGTCACCTATGAAAATATTTATTTATCCTTTTCACCCATGATATTGAATCTCGAGGGAAAGAATATTTTTTAATATATGGTAGTTGTTTTAATTTAACATTTTTTGAGAATATATATATTTATTTATATGTTAATTATATCTTCTAAAAATTATATTTAATGTTCTTTCACACAAAAGAAAAATAAAATTACAAAAATGACAAAAACAATGTTTTTTGCATTGGGAGGGTCAAAAATCACTCTTACTCAACCTTTTATCTGGTTATGACAATTAGAATCATATTTATGATTATATAAATCATTGGTTGGGATATTAGTGTGAGATTGGTTTCAATATCATCTTTTTCAAAAAAGTATCACTTATATCACATTTTCATATGTTATTAGGAGATGTTTTATATTTTGTACATATATCATTTTTTCATCCTATTCAGCTTTTTTACCTATTTGTTTCTCTACCTTCCCAAAATCATTCCTATTTAAATATTTGTGTCCATTTCCTTCCATGATTTGTTTTAATAAAATTATACATTCATTTTTTCTTGTTGGTGTTTCATCCCACTTTTCCTCTCTTTTGAACTTTGTATTACTACCATCCAATAGCCAATGAAAACCCCCATAAAAAAATGATTAATTATCATGCACATTATAATAGGGAATAGAATTCATGATCTCTCTTAAACTCCAAGATTTCCACATTTGGTTGGTGAATATGTCATCCTCCATAAATAATTCATGGTCATTTTGAGAGGAGTGCCTTCAGAGTGCCCACATTTTCCATTTCTAATTTTGAGTAGGAAATTTTAATTTTGTTTGGAGCATCATTATTATAACAATTTTGGTGGAATTAATAATGTATCAGTGAACAAGTCTACACCACTTTATTGGATAAAATGAGTATTTTTTGTTAAGTAAATTATATTTAGATAGTTTTTAATATTTTCTGTACAAGAGGACACACAATGGTAGGATTGGTTTACTTTTTTAATAAGAAATATTAAAATACATATAGAATATTTTTAACATTCAATGGTTCATAATTAAATGTACTAAAAATCATTGAACTACTGATTTGTATAATTTGACTATTTAAAGGTCCATATAGACCACACAAGAAGGCATAACAAATATTTCAATGATATTATACCAACTAAGATGCAATATATTCTAGGAATAGTTGAGAAGTCTAAATTCTAAGGCACTAAATAAAAAGTCCATGTATATTCCATTAAATATTGTATAAAAATTTAATGTCCCAACTCAACTAAAAAGGGGCCCTATCAATTCAAAAAAAATCCATCCCAAAAATATGTCATGGATCTGAGTACAGCACGAAAATATATCATTACTCTCAATATAGACATCTAATTTATTGGTAATTTTTAAAGTCAATATATAGATTTAGGATTCAAAGTTTTTATATGCAATGGTTTGAATTTGATGTCATCTTTTGGGCCTTAAAATCATTCACATTTAGACGAAGGAAAAACTCAACACAAAACTGGACAACAAAACATTATTTAAGAAAATTGTCATAACATTGTCTCCCAAAGTCCAATTGACATCAAATTTAAGGGGTGAACCTTAAATATTTATATATATATATATATTAATATTTTATAAAAATTATTTCCTGAAATTATATGGTCTAAATAGTCAAATGGGAGACACAGTTTGGGAGGATTTTTTGGAATGCAAACAGTACACCAGCTTGGGCTATAAATACACTCCCATATTCTCCTTATAAGGTGTGGTAACTTCAATACTTAAAGAAGATATTTTTATGACTATATCATTTATATGGACCTTATATTACATTATTTAATCTTTCTCCTACAATAAATATGTCTCTTCGACATTACATTTCATGTTAGTTTATTATTTTTTCCAACTTTAATCATGTAAGATTGTTTTCATTTAAGATAAATATTAATCCAAGTTTCTTCATGATAATATCTAGTTCTCGTATACAATATATTATGTAGTCATAATATTCTTAAAATTGTTTAAATCATGCTCAAAATTATTCCAATATTACTCTATCTCATTTAATTAAATTTCAATGTATAATTTTATATATTGGTTATGTCTATTCGATGGACAACTCCTTCCTTGTCCCTTTAATTTTTTTATATTTCTAACTCATCACTCTAAAAATATTAAAATATTTTATTTTCCACCAAAATAGACTAGTAAATATCTTATTAGGGTAAGTAAAAATTTGTGGGTTTTATGTGATTGGGAGATTTCTCTCATTCAACATTCTTTGAATTAATATTGTGTATGTAAATAAAATATATTATGGATTAAGTATATCTTTTTATCATCCAGATTATGAAAATTATTGTAACCAAAAATTAACATGGGTTCATTAAATATTGAACCATCAATTAATGATATTTGATAATGATTAAAACCCTTAGAAAGGCTTATATTATAACAAGAAAATCAGAGTTACGATCAAAATCACATAGTGTTGTGGATATGAAATTAATGAAAAGTTTTTGAAAAGATTAAGGAAATAAGAAAATTGGCTTCCTAATGATAATCTGACAATAAAAATTATTAAAATTTTAAACCAATCAACCATTTCACCTATATTTTCTAATAACCCCCCCCCCCATCGAAAAATACAAAACAACAACAATCGACTCTAAAAATTATGATCGTAGAGGATTAGACCTCTGTTAAACTATATATATTAGTAATCCAATGGACCTCTGGATGGTCAATACGTGAAAATTGGATAGGTTTATTTGATATAGAATAGAAATTATGAGATTAATATTGGAAATATTTTCATAAAATAAGGATTTTATAATATTGGATATGATTACATTGGTTTATCATAATCACACAATAATCAATTTTTTAAATCCAACATTATTTTTTAGAAGCTTAGTGATGCACTATTTATATCATAAAATTTTTTAAGAAACATTATGGAATTAATTCCATTCATTAAAAATCATAAAATTATAATTTAGAGCAGCATGGTCCACCTAAAAGTGGAATTATAGAATATTGATAAATCACGACCGAGTATTTGGTAATATTGTGACACATGCTTATCATTCCTAAATATTAAATTATTATAGATTTATATTTGGAAAATTAAATAAAAACATAGTTTGGTACTATAATAGTATTGAATATTTGAAATAATGGAACACATTGATCTAGTTTTTTGAAAGATCTTCAATACCTCCCTTGAAGATATTTCACATTAGTACACCTTCTTTAAAAAATTTTCATAAAATAGGGAATGGAAAAATAATAAATAGGTCACCTAAAATTGTTTTTAATGGTAAATAAATTAAATATGTAATAATAACATGACAATTATGGTATGATAACTAGACCATAACAATTGAATATCGTACCCTAAAAAAATATTATAATCATAAGACATGGAATAAATATTGCAATTTCGTAAGAAATAAATCATACGATAATCTAGAAAATGAACCATGTGACTATATATCAAAGGAATATGACCTATAATTTTTGAAGATACATAATCCAGTAACATAATGACCTATTTGTTAAGGCTCAATGACAAAACCATATCAAAGAACTTCATGGGGACAACACCTACTAGGAGGGACACACCACCTTCCCTAGTCATAGTCCTTTTATTATAAGGTATCATGATTCCCCCATCATCCCATAGTGGTTCTGGACACACTTATTTCACATTTTAGATCAATCCTGTCAACTTGTTTCCCATCATTTTATAAATTAATGTATTCTGTCTCTAAGAAAAAATTGAGAAAACAAACTTTTTTAATTTGGTAATGTTTGAAACATAAACCACAAGAAAGATAGATCATAAAATAGATACGTAAATACCCATAAATTTAAGTATAGTTGTCACAAAATATATTCATGGGCTATTTATTAACCACACTAAAGCAATGAGAGTTAAATAACTCCTAAATCTCACAAAAATAAATGTGAGACTGGAAATCCCCTTATGAGTTGAGTACCATTATAATAGTGATCTATGTGAAAAAATTACATTAATTAATAAAATTAAAATAATTATATACATTAAATTAATGATATTATATTTCATAAGGATTTATATACTCCCCATAGGAAAATATAGGTACATAACCAGGAATTTATCTCAATGAAGGAAATTTGAAACAAAACTAATTTAACAATTTGGAAAATTGTAAACCACAAACCCCATGAAATAATGATCACATAATGGATAAGTTAATACTGATATATTTAATTATAAATATCGTAGAATAAATTCATGGGTAGTATATACACTATAGAAATTAATTTAGTGGTGAATAAGGAATGTATCACATAGATAAAAAATGTGATATGAGAAGACCCTTGCCTTAAGACTTGAATTTCTTTATACAAGATCAAACCTCTGGTATAATAAATATGTGTTTATTATAGATATACCACATAACCATATTTTTATCTAATACTATATATTATTTTTTCATTACTTATATTATTCGTTTATTAAAAACTAATCGTTAATGTTACATTTCGGGAATTATCTTCTTTGTTTTTCATATATGTTTTGGATTGATATTATTGGTCTTACATAGATCGTGATTTACTTATTTCAAGAAAAAATATAATTATTTAAATATCATATATATACAATACATATTTCTTTATAATAATCTATATACTATATAAATATGAAATGGAATGCACCATTGATGGATACGGTAGACCGTATGTACATATGAACATTGTTTTCATTTTATTATCATACTGAAAGAAAGAAAGTAAATGAAATATAATTATACATAAATAATTATATTATAGTAGAATTATTATATAATATATATTATCTAATTTAAATAAACAAATCCCTAATACACTCCATATAGAGTGTAAATGAATCACATCGCATTGATGTGGCGGTAGTCGAGACTTCCCTAAACAAAAATATCGTATTTAATCAAAATTGAGAGCATGAAGGTATTTATTATATAATAATTCCATAAGAATAAATATTTCATAAATATAATATACATTTATAGTATCAAAATATAGTTTACATAATAATTTTGAGCCATGATAGGTGGTAATGGAAAAATGAACAACATCATTTCATGTGGAGGTACTTCGTCGTACACAATAATTGTATGTTTGTTACACATTAGATGAAATTTTGTGTAATTGTAGATAGAAAACATAGTATAAAAAATAGAATTATATTTTATATACATATTATAATATATAATCATGGAATAATATTATTTTAGGGGTGGAAAATGGAAATAAAAATAAGGATATCGAGGAAGGATGTTACCTCTTCTTTGGGTAACTCGTTTTGTTTTGAACCAAAAGGATTCATTTGATTTATTTATGTATAAATGGAAGATTAAAGAATGGAGGAAGGTATTTTGGGAAAATATTTTATCCAAGATAGGGTGATCCAAAGTCATTTTGAGGTGTGAATATGTGGGAGGCTTGAGAACCTTTTCATATTGGGGGAGTACTGGAATTCTTAAAAAAATTAAAAGGGAATTTCATGAATGTTTTCCTATGAAAAGTGGCACCAATAATGCTCCAATCCTGATAAAAGAGAGAATATGGTCGATATATGGACAGAAAATTGATTTTGGAAAATTTATATATCATTTAGGGCCTTAATATTATAGTTTAGTTGTTTGTTATGTTAATTTATCTCTAAATAATTATTATTAATTTCAATAACTTTAACTAATATTTTTTATAAATAAACTATGTTTAGCTTATTATACATTATAAATTATACTAATTCCAAATATGGAATTAGTTTTCCAATATTAAACACACATAAGAAGTAGAAATAAATTTAAAATTAATCTTGCGGACAGGACAACAGAGAACGGTTTCAAAGAAAAAATGGTCCAAATTTTGCTAATTTTTTGTATAAAATTTATATTTAAAATAAAATATAATGAACAAAGTGGATTATTAGATTAAAAATTTATCTAATTAAAAAATAAACCGCAACTAAAATATAATTTAACTATAAAAATGAATTATGTGTAAACACAATTTTAAATTAAAATTTAGTGGTTTTGAACAATTCATAAAAAATGAAACTACACATAAAAATACAAAAACTTCACCAAAATTAAATTTCAATATTATAATTACAATTGGTAATTTCAATTTTTAAAATAAATATTTTAAATGTTTAAGAAATTATATTAAAATATGGTTATCTATTCAAAGGTGGGAAATTACCTTTTTGAAAAATACATCTTTTAATTCATAAAATTGGTTTTCTTATTATCTTATACCTATAAAATCTATTGGATGTGTATAAAAAATATTGATTGAATATAAAATATTTAAATTTCATTTAATGAAATAATAAAAAGTGGTTTGATTAATTTATTATGAAAAAATTGTGTTTGTATAGAGAAAAATAGTTTTCTTACAAATGTAATTCTTGTATTTTCAAATAGTAATTTCATTCACTTATACTAATTTATAACTAAATGATTCATTTTATATACATGAATAAATAATATTTTTTAATTTAGTGAATTTTATTCATGACTTCCATTCCTATGTCTAGGTGGCATCTATAACAATATTTTAATAATAATATAAATAGTATATTTTAGTTTTGTAAAACTCGACATAGCATGTTCGAAAGATATAAAAGGGACTCGGTATTATAAATAGTACAATCTTGACATAGTATAATGTGTTATAAAAATCTATTACGTAAGTTTCATGTGGTGAATGGTTATTTTTTTTTCATATAATGCAATCCAAACAAAGTTATTCTATATATGAAAACCTATATTTAGTGTGTCTTGAAATTAAAAATATATAATGATTAAAATAAATTCATAAAAGATTTCACAAATTCTCAGGGAGTTACAATCTTTCGCCTTAAAATGAATTTCTCCTGAAAAATCATATGGGTTGTCATATGATTAACACTTGAAATTTCTTTACATATAAACCCGCATTGTAAAAATAAATGATAAAACGTCCTTTAAAAAGGAAAGCTAGAAACAAAATGTTAACCCAACTTATCACATAAATAGGATTCCTCATAGGACAACATGTGTGGGAAGGGTAATATTTGACATAGAAGAAATGTGTAAATAACTATATATATTGTTAAATATTATTGATAACCAGCAAGTTGATGGTCAATGGAAAGTTATGGTCCACATAACCATAAATATATGATAAATTGAGGGATAAATGGTTTAACAGAAGTGAATGTTTTAGGGTAAGTCATTCTCAATTGCATTTTCCTAGAGTTATATAATTATTTTACTATATAATAATGTATAGAAATATACTTACATTAAATTATTCATCTTTATATGCACAATATCATTGTTTTGTTGTGCCTTGATCGATTTCCACTTCAACTATTACTATAAGAAATGATGTTTATTTAATTATTCCTGAAGTACTAATAGATCACTAGTTAGTTATATTAGTCAATCAATATATGTTTAGTTAGAATCAAATGATAAATAGTTAATAAAAATTATTAAACAAAAATAAATGTGTATATAGTGAGATAATAATTTAATCTCATAAACTACATATTATGTCTAGATTAAACACTCCATAAATGGTTAAAATCATAACCCTTCGAAATTATGGGAATCAAAAACAATAGAATGATGGTTAGTAAATAAACATTACATTGATCCCCCATATAACATAATATATCTATCGGTTGTCAAATTCACAACATGTGAATACCCTCATCATATATTCATTGGAAACATGGTAATAACCTGAATCACAATAAATCTTTTTGGAAAATATGTTTTCTTATTTCTTCCAAAGAATAATAGATATATTTCATAAATCAAAGACATTTTAATCTTCATCATTGATAACATTGACCAATTTTTCAAAAAATCAATTACGAGTTCTCAGTTAATAAACACCATCCAATTTAATTTAACAATATAATCTTCTCTTTATGAATATAAGATATATATTTTCTCATCCTTATAAAAATGTTAAGGATTACCATTACATAATGTTACATTTCAATTAAATAAATATTATAGGTCATAATTTTCATTTTAACCAATATTTAAAATACTTATAGAAAAACATCTTCATACAATCCTTATAAAATTCATGATTTTCCTAACATAATCATTGAATTCCAAAAAATATACACATCAACCATCCAACATTATTCTTAAACCATTACTCTGGATTAATCATCATATTCTATAATACCTCCTATCCAAGAATATAAAAAATTAATCACGGATTAAGGTTTCTTAACCTAAATATTATCATGCTTCAAATGTTTAATGTGGGGAATATTGATTGAACATCTCACACTTTTGACATTTCGTTTTTCTTCTCATTATCTTTAGATGTATATCCAATACGTGAATAGGATTTCAAGTTTCTCTTCATGTGATGTCCAACTAGGATATAAATTTTTGAAATTCCATTAATTTCAACATATAAATCATTTGATGTTAACCATGTTCAATTTACCTCCTACAATTGACTAACCCCATAAATCATAGTTTGTGAAACACATATCATAGAATAAATCCACATAATAATGAAAATTCACATGTAGGATGTCAAAATCGTAACACCTTCTTCTTTAATCTATGAAACCTTAGTATTATCCATGATTATTCATATTAATCCTCTATTTAAATCCTCTATGATGTTTTTTAGAGAGTTTTTTCATTCCCAAAGCATATCACCTAAGACTTTCAGACAATGTGTGAAGAAAGACTGATAATCATGCACTCACTTTTGATCATGTCTAGATCAAAAATATTCTTTAGGGTTACCCCTTTGTATATTTGTGCTAGAGCCACATCAACCTGTATTGTCTAGATGTGGATGTATTCCATGGAAACAACTCACTCAATCCTTTACCAAAAATTCTATGATGTTTTCTTAAACATTAACTCATTCTTATACATATCCATAAAGACATACCAAGAAATATCCTTAGAAATATATATAGGTATTTCAGTAAATATTTATAATTCATGTTTTATAATGTTTTCAAATACATTCCATTAATTCCAACTATATAAAACTAGTCCTAACATATATGTATATTACATCATTTTATATTAATATTCTACACTTTATAAAATTACATGCACAACGATTATAATAGTTTAGTGTCTTTGGAAACATGGAGCACATTATTCAAGTTTAATGAATGATCTTAAACAACTACATTAAAAATATTACCATTTAATACTCCTACTTAAAACCTTCCTTCATATCCTGGGGAAATAAACATAAGAAAGGGGTGAGCTTGAATTTTCAGTAAGCGTAAACAATGGATATACTTATGAATAACAAGAACATAAGTGTATGGGTACATGAGAATAACATTAAATATCATACCCTACATAAAAAAGATCATATAATACGCCACGTAATAATGATTGGAAGCTCATAAGACATGAATTATAAGATAATCAAAAACATGAACCGTGCAAGTAGATCAATGGAATCAGATATATAATTTTGGTAAGATATATAACTTTGTAACATAATTCACTATAAATCAAGGATCATTTACAATAAAACATATCAGGGAACTTCATGGGGACTACACCTACTTGGTAGGACACACCACCATCCCTAGTCATAATTCTTTCTTTATAAGGGATCATTTTCCCCCTTCTTTCCATAGTGGATTGGAATTCTATATCATCACATTGTAGATCAGGTTTTCCCATCTTTCCAAAGAGTGTCATGAAACACCTGTTTCCTATTATGGATTAAAAATCACCTATTTCCCATTTTAGATCAATACAATAGAATTTGTTTCGCACCATTACCTCATTATGTATAAATCTTCACCCAATACATGGGGAGAGATATAGGTCTCACCTATATCATTATGAAGTCATATATACATGTGCCACAAAATCATAAATAATCTTATCACAACCCATGAAATGTAATGAGAGTCAGAAAAATTTAATCATATATTAATCTAGAGAAAATAGAATGTATCAGAATCATTTAATCAAATCATGACCTGTGAAAAAAGGAAGGTTTCATAAGTACTTAAGCAATGAAATAGAAACAGGTTTTATAAAAATAATTCAATCCCAATATAAACCATTAAGGGAAATAATATGTGTAGAAACACTGGAGAGTTTCCCCCATAAATTCACAACTAAAGCCAATGGACGTTATCTTACAAGGAAAATAATTTTGGATGATCTTTTAAAAACATTTCTGGGGGAAAATATCCATTCTTATTTGGAAAAAACTTTTTAAAACAAAAAACATTTTAGAAGAAATTTTTAGTTTAAAATAGATTAATAAAATAGAATTCAATATTGAAAACCAAATAACATTTTTATAAGAATTTTATTATTGAAAATTATTTTAAAACAACATTTTTTAAAATGTTTTTTAAACAATTGTTTTTAAATGTGGTTTTCTATTCATGGAATGTGTCTCAAAGGAAGAAAATTGAGAAAAAAACAAATTTTATTGATTTGGTATTGTTTTTAGCAACAAACCCCATTGAATATATATCATGAAATAGATATAAATTTAATTATAGTAATCATAGATGATATTCTCAAATATTATAAACACCACACAAAAGAAACAAGTGGTAAATTAGCCATAGATCCCATTTAAATAAAAGTAACACTAGAATTCCCCTTACAACTTTAAAAACTTTTGAATCATAAACCTCATGAATTAATTGCATAAAACAATTCTCATAATAAAATTAAATTAAGGAAATTAATTATATAACTTATTATATGGTGGTATATACACCCCATAAAAAATATATGTCCATATCATGACATGTATCTCAATGAATGAAAATTTAGGAAAAATTACATTATGAAATTGATAAATTTTTAACCATATACATTATAAAATAAAGATCATAAAATGGGTATATAATTACCCATAAATGAAACTATAATAATCTTATAATAAATTCATTTTTATTATAGGAACCATAAAAATGTATTGGATGGTGAATAAAGAAAGCATCTCCCATATATAAATAGTGATATAAGAAGACCCTTACCTTATGTCTGGATATTATTTGTTCACACTAAAACCTAATATATAATAAATATAATTTTATTATAAGTCAACCATATGACCATATTAATATATCAAATTTCATATATAATTTTTTAGTATTTTATATTACCCGTTTATTAACAACACCTTGTTATTGTTATGTTTCGAGTAATATCTTCTTTGTAATTCATATATGTTTAGTCTTGTTATTCATGATCTTACATAGTCTATTATTTACTTATTATCATATAGTAAGTAATGATATAAATATAATATATATTTATTATATATATATATATTTATAAATAAATATATAATATTAAAATATGGAATGGAAGACAACGTCAATGGAGACGTTAGTCTGTACAAATGCAAGAATATTTTTCTATATTATTTTATTATTTACAAAATAAAAGTAAATGAAATATATGTATATATATAATTTCATAAAATTAAAATTTTTATCTATTATATAATTTAATTTCCCTAATCCTATACTTAATACTTTCTGTGTAGAGTGTTAATGAATCACCTTGCTTTGAGAAGGTGGCAGTCCACTCTACCTCAAACAAAATTATCAAATTTACAAAAAATGGAAATCATGATGCAATGTGTTATATAATAATATAAAAAACCCCATATATATATAATATAAAAATATAGTTTTAATCATATTTCCCAACCATAAAAGGTTGTAAAGGCAAAACGAACAACATCGTTTTGTGAGGCGATAGTTCACTGTACAGAAGAACGATTCATTCATTACCTTTTATATGGAAGTGTGTGTAATATTAGGTAAAACAATAAGAAGAAAAATATATCAATATTTTTTTGATACTAATATTATTATATAAAAAAATAATAAGATGTTTTTATGGGGTGGATAATATAAATATATAAAAGGAGGCTGAGGAAGGATATTACCTTTTCCTTGGGTAACTCTTTTTTATTTGACCCAAATGGATTCCATTAATGGGTTTAGGCTCAAAAAGATTATAATAAGTCATAGGAATATATTTTGGGAGCATATTTTTGAATATTTTGGTGATGAACAGTTCCTTAGAGTTGAGAAGGCGTGGGAGGGGTTAGTTCATTTTTATTGAGGAAGAGGAGTGAAATTATTGTAAAATTTTAAAAGGGAATGACATTCTTCTTTATCCTATGAAAAGGGACACAAATAATAGACCAAAACAGAAAAAGTTTGGATATGTTCGATATATGAACATACAATATATTTTTTCAATTTTATAGGATATTTTGGGAATTATGATAAAGGTTTAGTCTGTTATTTTGCAAATTTTTCTATTGATCGTTGTAAATAATTTTAATCAAATTCACTAATATTTTTTGTAAATAACTATGTTAAACATAATAGTAATTATAATTTATTCTTATTAAAAATACGGAAAATATTTTTCCAATTCCAAACACATATGTGGAAAAATTAATTTAAAATTAATCTCGTAGATAGATGGACAAAGTATTGTTTTTTATGTGAAAATGTTCAAAAGTTTCCTAAGCTTGAATATCCAATTTAATTTTGAAATTTATTATAATTAATTAAGTTGTATAAATTGATTTATTTATTTTTAATTAAAATATAAATCCTAAATAAAATATAATTTCTGTATATAAATAAATGCGTCGAAAATTTATTTTTAATTAAAATTCAGTTTTTTCCAATATTCATCCGAAAAACAAAACATCTATTAAAAATTCAAAAAAAAATCACCCAAAGTAAAATTTTATATTATACTACATAAAATTATTTTTATTTTTTAAAAATAAAAATTTTAAAAGTTTCAATAATAGAATTTAAAATATGTTCATCATTAAAATTCACTTAAATTACCTTTTAGAAAAATACATTTTTATTAATAAAATTGGATTTATTATTATCATTTACCTATAAAATCTATCGGATGAGTATCAGAAATATTAATTGAATATAAAATATATAAATTTCATCGAAATCATGAATTAAAAGTGGATTTTTTAATTTACTAACAAATAATTTTTCTTGTATGTAGAAAAATAGTTTTCTTAGATAAGAAATTTGTTTATTTTAAATAATTCTTTCAATCACTTATTCTAATTTACTACCAAATGATTCATTTTATATATAAAAATAAATCTAAATTTTAAAATTTAGTTAATCTTATTCATGAATTATATTCCAATATATTGGGTGTGGCTAAAATTATATTTAAATAATATTATTAGTATTATATTGTACTTCAACAAAACATGGCCTTGCATGTTATTCAAATATCGAAGAGAATAGGTGTTGTGTGTAATGTAAGACATGAATAGTTTTTTATACACCCCAGTCTAATCTATGTGGTGAATGTGGAACAATATTATCTTATATTTTTATATAATGAAATCCAAACTTAGTTTTTTATTTAAAAAATGTTATACTAAACATGTCATGAAATAAAAAATGTTTGGAAATTCAAATATATCGAAAAATAATAATACAAAAAATCATGGGGTGTTATAGATATGCACCATCCGGTATCTAGAAGTATTACTAGATATCACATAGAACAATATGCTACCACTATGTGTCTAGAGCTCCTCCTTTGGGCATCTAATGGAATTGGTAATGTTGTTGATTCTTAATATTTTTCCACCAACTATTTAGGGATCCCCCACTAGGTAGTATATGGACTCATGAAACTTTGGGAGGTTCTTTCAACATGTCAACAACTGGATGGGTTTGTAAAATGGCATGATGGTGGAGCCTATTGTATCC
This sequence comes from Viscum album, assembly GCA_963277665.1. NCBI lineage: Eukaryota > Viridiplantae > Streptophyta > Magnoliopsida > Santalales > Viscaceae > Viscum > Viscum album. The sequence goes on from OY728166.1 coordinate 245,433,591, forward strand.
CCAACACTACTTTGTCCCTTCAATATTCCTTTATAGTCTTCAATATAACTTTAAATTTATTTACATGATATAAACATGACCACTAAAACATTAATAGATACAAAATATCCTTCGAATAGTCATAATTATTCATTCAAGAAGGATCATTCAAGTACATTATATTCCATCAAGATACCATTACATGAAATTCCATATAAACATTAAATCTCATTAAAATAAAATTATTAAATAAGAAATTTATTATTTTGATCATTTTATTACAATGAGTGGAAGAGATACAACAATACCCCCACTTATATGTTCGTAAATATCTAAAGAAAATTTAATAGTGAAATAATAGTGAATCATATAAAAATGTATTCATAATTGTCCCAATAAAATATACAATATTCTCTAGAAATTAACACAAAACAAATAGACCGAAAATATATCCCCTTATTGAAATAATAAATCAATTGTCTCGAATGAACATGATATATGAATAACTTATCCCACACATAATATATTTAATAATTTCAACCCCATTGATACTTGATAATGAATTACCCATGTGTGATTATCAAAAAAAAAGAAGGAAAAGAATTGTTGATATACAATTCAAGTAAGTTAAAGTAAAAAAACAAAAAAATAGATACGTTTTAAAGTCAGTATTTTAAATTAAAAAGATTAAAATATATATATCCAAATTTAGAAATTCATTTCATGATTGAAATAAGAAGAGTGAAAAACTAAATTTGAGTAATAGAAAAATTATTTTAGAATCAAAATTGAAAATTTAAATAATAAGAAAACCATTAATATAGAGATGGATAATGATCAAGAAATTATTTTTAAGAGAGGAATTAGGAAAAACATAAAATAGTATATCCACCATGAGATGATTGTATATTATCCAAACATCACCAAATACCAAAGTTAGGACCCCCCTTATTTTTTAGATATAACCATAAAATTAATCAACAAAAAAATAAATGATACTCTCAATAGTTACTGAAGGTTAAATAATTTCAAGATATGGATACTCGTTTTTCCTATAGAATAAAATATATTACATTTAAATAAGGTGTTGTTGAAAAATCCCTAAAAGATATCAAATTTTGGGACCTTTTGGTAACAAATTGTTTTGTTTGAAAATATTAGGTGAAATAGATAAATGTACCAAAATATTATTAATAAAAGATTTTCTATTACAAATTTTGGATGAAATATATATATATTTGGGCCCCAAATATATATAATTTTCATTATTATCAATAAAAAATAAGTTTCCCAAATTTTATAAAAATTTTTTTTGGGAATATCCCACTAAAAATGTGGTATTTTTATAACAAATATTTAAGTTTCAAATTATAATTTCATAATAAAGTTTATTAAAAAAACTATGATACCAAAATAATATATTGATATTGATCCTCATGGGTTCAATTAGTGAGTTTATTTTAATGAAAATTGGTCTGAGATTCAAAAATTTCAAAATTTTGGGGGTATTTTAATTTCAAAACCAAAAAAATATGTTTCTTGATAAAATTAATAATTTAAATTATGAACGTATTGTAATTTATATTTGAGACACTTGAATATAATTTTTTTTTGAAAAAATATTCATCATGGTCATCTTTCACATATTTTTCCTCTTTATATTTTAGATGAATAGAAGCTATGAAAGAAAACATTGGAGAATTAAGTTCATCATTTAACTAGAGTCGAGCAATAATACATTTGAAACTAGTATCAATTGAGGAGTAAGAGGACTTGTAGTTAAGAAATTCATCACTAACACTAAAATAATAATCCAAAAGAGCATTATTACCTACAATCTCCTTATTTACTTTATTTTATTAGATGGGAAATTTATTCATGATCTGTCACATATTTTATTTATTCATGCCATATAACTTTCATTCAATTATTCTGTGTATTATAGGACAATTTATTCTTATTCATGTGTTTCATTAATATCATTGAAACAATTTCAACATCAAAAACCATTTTTTATTAATATTTATCATCAAAAGGTTTAAAGGAAATAATTTTTTCAACTTATTAAGATTCTTTGGTTTATTTATCTTTTTTATCATATTATCTCTCTATGGTTATTTAATATTTCATAATAGATATGATAAGATCCTCAAACACCATTTTTTTATGACATCTTATTCTAGGATCACCATTATCTTAGTTTCCCAATATTTTTGAAAGACCCTTATAATATTTTTGACAATAACTTCAATAGAAAAATCATCTCCAAGAGTCTTTCAACTATTAGAAATTTTAGCAAAACATGAAAACACATCATTATTACATTCCTTTTGATGTGTGATAAATCAATTAAATTATTATCTAAACATATAAAATTCAGTATCTTAAACAAAATTCATGCCTTTAGGTGTGAACTTTAATCCTTTCTATATTTCATGAGATGTTCTACTAGAAGAAATATGATTAAATTGATTTTGGTTTATTGAATAATGAGAAGAAATCATGGGTTTAATTTTAAGATAAAATGAATTAATATCAGGTGGATTTAAATTATGTTTTGTTTATTTTGTATAGACATATTCATGTATAAATATTTTTCATACATGATAACATATACTAAAACCATTAGTATGCATGTGTCTTTTCAAAAAGGAGTAATTTGTGACATAAAAAATGGGAATGATCCAAATAAAGTCCTTTGAACAAACCCTTAAAATATGAAGAATATTCCTTCCTAAAAAGTTCAAGCATTGAAAATAGTTATGTTATATAAATGTAAAAGTAAATCATGAAAAATATATTTTTATATAAGATCAAAACACTCATTTGATACAAAATATGAGTTTAGGAAGAATGTGAACATAATGGGTGATTTTCCATTAAAAATAAAAGAACCAAATGAAGATCATAATAAAAATATACAAAAATTATATAATGAAATGTTTTTTCAAAAAACTAAATCATAATTAATTTAATTAGGATACATCGTGATCTGATCTGGTAAAAAAACATAATTAATTTATGGATATCATGATTTCCTTCATTAAGTGTATTTAATATCAAAATAGCACAATCAAATTAATTGACTACATAGATTTTGAAGTGTATTGATATAAAAATAGTATATAATTGTAATTTTATTTATGTGTCAAGAATATATAGAATGATGTGATAAATAAAAGTATATGAAGATAATTGATAAATATGTTTGAAAGTTGCTCGGAGTGACAACCTTATGCCACTTCCCCTTAGGATGATTTTTTTTTTATTTCTAACTAAATTTTAAGAGAGGTCAACTAACCAATTCCCCCTTCCTATTAGTATGTCATAGTAAGAAACCCATATCTCTTATTTTAAAGGTATTAGGAACCTTTTGATGAAGATACATCACATTATGTTATTGATAAATTGATTCCATTTCTTTTTTATGGTTTTATGGAGAAACTCATCATAGAATAAGATGAAAATAAGATTTATATTCTTGGTGAAAATCTATTACCAACCCACTCCCTTATCTATCATGAAGGATTATAAAATTTGAAACTAAAAATATATATTTATTTTTAAAATATTTCCCCATGTATTGAAATATGAAAATGGTTCATAAAATAAGGCTTTGAGAAATATGGAGAAAATAATTTTAATTCTTCGTATGCATGCTCCATTTAATTTTTGAAATCAATCATTATTGAGTGAGATTTGAAATTCCTCTATCAATATCCTACAAAGGTATAAGAAAAAATAATTTATTACTACATATTATTAAGAGTCTTCAAAGAAAAAATAACTTATTTGGGGTCCACTAAAAATGATTTTTTACTTACTACATGAACCACACTTGGTTTCAAATATAGAACACCATGTAGCTTGTTATAAAACTATAGATATCTAGGCTCTATATGCGTCCACCAATTATAAGGAGCTCATGTATCTGGTCACTGATGGAATTTTAATTGTTGAAACTTATTTATTTTATCCACTAACAAGCTAGTACTCCTATAATGGGTTGTCAATGGATTTTTACTTATTTATGATGTTTTTTATGCATGTCATGAGCTAGCCGTTGTGGTGCACCATCCTCAAAGTGTATCCAAAATTTTATGAATATCTACTTTGGACCATTAAAATTTCTTCATTTTAATCAATAGGTCTAAGAACATCATTCCATGATATTAAAAATTATATCAAAACATCAATAGAAATAAAATTTCCTTCCAATAGCCATTTGGATTCATTTAAAATGGATCCTTCAATGCCTTTGTATTCCATCACCAAACCAGGACATGACATGAAATTTAAACACATAAAAATGCTTAAATTATGTTATTAGATAACCAATTCATCATTTTTAATATATAAAACACCATGAGGGAGAGGGAGGAAAAATAATTTACTTTTCAATTCAATGGAACCAAATTCATTTATCTCAGATATATGCTCATCTATAATTGGAAAATGTACCTATAAAATAATATTGTTTTAATAAAATAATCAATTTTCAGGTACCATGTTTCATGTCTTTCTTAGGTGTATAATCCAATAATCATTGTAGTTTTTTATATTTATAACATCTTTATCTAGTCACTAAACTATGTATCTCTATTTTAGGAAGTAGTTACACAAATTTTTATTGTTCAATCCTCAACCCTTATTATTCTAATAATCCTAGAAGGTCCCCTTATTTAAATAATTGAACCCTATGACATTATTTTTCATGAATCCTAATTTCAATAATCAATTGTCAATATTACTAATAGAGATAAAAAAAATTTATTATTCCCAACTGAAGTTCCAAGGATTGAATAACAACGGAGAGGGGGGGGGTGAATTAGTTGTTTGACTTTTTATAAGTTTCAAATCATTAAGAGACTTCACCCTTGCAACCTATTAAGATGTATTTCTTTATCAACCTTTAGCATGAAACTCAAGCATGCAAGAAAGGTAAATCATGAAAGGTACAGAAGATTTTCATGGTTCGACCTCAATAATAGATCCTACCTCCTTTCCGTAGCCACTCCCGTGGGTCTATGGAAATACACTATAATGAAGAAGTGAACACAACTTATGAAAACTCCCATTGGACACGTTCTGTCTCCCGATAATAATGATTATACTGACTCCCGTCAGTCTACAATCATTTCTTGAGGAATAAATAATCCAAAAACGAGAATTAGAACTTTGCTATGCTGCTCCACAAATACCCACTCCGAATCTTTAATCCAGATTTCTTGAATCTGATTTTCTGAAAGTAGTCCTCTCAGTAGGGAAATAATTATTCCGGAAAAATTCCCACTCTGAATTTTCAATCCGGATTTCTTGAATCCGATTTTCTGAAACTGGTCTTTTCGGTAAGGAAATATCACTCTAATTCTCTTCTTCTCAAAAACTCAAGAAAACTTCTTCAAAATGGGAAAAGCTTTTTTACTTTGAATTCTCAAGCACTCCGCATTTTCCACGTGCATAAAAAGTTACATTTGAGCGAATGATATGAGCACATATTTATAGGCAAATCAGAAAACAAAGGCATGAAACATGAAAATCTTTCCCGCTTCCTCAAATCTCAAAAACGTCACAGATATCTCGTACTTAATTTTCAATCTTTGACTTCTTCAGATCTCCATAAATTTCTCTGAGATTTATGCAAAGTTTAACTTCGGGTTTTCTTGAACTCTTCATATCTTTCTCAGAAAGATAAAGTTGGATCATGGTTCTAAAATGAGGTTCAAGAAAACTGGTTCTGCAAATTCGGTTCAGGAAATAGAATCTGAATTTCAGGTTCAGGAAATAGACTCCGAACTTCTAGATTAGTAAATGGACTCCGAACATCAGGTTCAGGAAATAGTTTTAAGAAAGATGTTATAAATTTCCTCAGAATTTAGCTTAATGAAAAATGTCAATCCTCTTCACCATTACATCAACAACTTTTATCATGAAACTTATCATGATGTGTGAGAACACTACGATCATCAAAGCATAGTCTGATTTTCAATAGAATGTTTGAGACACTTTCTTAACTTCTTGACTTCTTATTCTTCAACATAATCTTCTTTAAAAAAATCTTAAGCAACCAAAAACATCATCTTTCTGTAACTCAAAAACATTCTTCAACAAAAAATATTAGTTGTAAAAAAATATAAAAAATTGTTAAAACACCACAAATGTTCTTCAATATCCCACTTTGGATTTGTTGGCAACCCTTGTTAACAAATTTTTACCTCTGAAAAATTTTCACAACTCAAGTTATTGAACGTTAACAAAACAAAACCTTTCTCAAAAAGAGTGTGTCCTGACACCATGCTACAAGATAAAGTAATGGTTTTGAAGGATTTTTATCCCTTGGTGACAGGAAAATTTTGTGAGCATGTAAGGATTAACTTCACCATACTCAAACTCCCCCTCAACATTTATCATTCTCTTTCTCACTTTTATCTTCCTCTATCGTTTTCTTTCTCTCTCTCCCCCAGTATATGATAACCAGAGCATTATATATAAAAGAAAACTTACTCTCCCACTTTGAAAATATAATCCAAAGCATGGTGGTAGAGCCTACATTATGAGTTTTAGGAAGTCATGGGATGAGTCTGAACGTGGAGTAGCAGCCTCAGTTCAACAAACCTTTACTTTGGCATTTCCTTTGTAAAAATAACATTAATCTGATACTTTGTTGAGATATATTCCAGCAAGACTTCTCCATCAACATCTTTCTATTTTAAAAAGTGATACATTATATCAATATACTTTGATCTTGAATGTTGAACAGGATTCTTGGAATGATCAATGGAACTTTGGTTATCACTGAGTATTTTCAAAGGTTTAAGAACTTTCACTTTCAAATCTTTCAACTGAACTTTCATCCACATCATTTGAGTACAAGCCTGAGTAGCTTCAACATATTCAGATTCTGATGTACTTAAAGTTACTGAACTTTGTTTCTTGTTGTGCCAACTCACACAACATTCCACTAAGAAAAATGTTCCTCCTGATGTTTATTTTCTATCATTACAATCACCAGCCCAATCATCATATGTATAACCATGAAACATCATCTCATTGTTTCTCTTGTATAACAACCCTTGAGAAGTTGTTCCATTAACATATATCAGGATCTACTTAACTTCCAACATATGTTATTCTTTGGGATTACATTGATATCGGGAACAGAGATTCACAACATAAGCAATATCAGGCCTTGCATCTATAAGATAAATAAGACTTCCTATAATCATTCGAAAGTCTTTCTGATTCACATTGTTCCCTAACTCATCTTTGCTCAACTTTTTTCTCACTGATATAGGAGTTGAAACTAACTTAGATTATTCCATATGAAACTTATTTAAAAATTCCATGGCATACTTTTCTTGGGATAATAAAATGTAGTTTTCTTGTTGTTGAACTTGTGATCCAAGGAAGAAAGTTAATTCTCCCATCATTGACATTTCAAAAAAAAAATTTAATCTCTTCAGAAAAATTTTCCCAAACATTTTCTTCATCTCCAGAAAAATTTATATCATCCACCTAAACAATTATAATTAAATTTCTAGAGTCAACATCTCTAACATACAAGTTTTTATCAACTTTTCCTTTAGAGAAGTTCATCTTTCTCAAAGAATTGTCAAGCTTCAAAGACCATGCTCGTGGAGCTTGTTTCATCCCATAAAATGATTTCTTCAATTTACAAACTTTTTCTTCATCCTCATAAAGTAAAAACCCACATGGTTGTTCAATGAAAACTTCTTTGTCAATCTCACCATTTATGAAAGCTGACTTTACATCCATCTGATAAACCTTGTAATTCCTATGAGCAGCCACTGCAAGAAACAGTCAAATAGTTTCCAACCTTGCAACAGGGGAAATGGTTTCATCAAAATCCACACCTTCCACTTGTGAATAGCCTTTACACAAAATCCTTGCTTTGTTTCTTTAAACTTCCCCATGCTCATTCAATTTATTTCTATAAACCCACTTGGTTCCAATAACGTTTTTATTTTCTGTCCTTGGAACAAGTTCCCATGTTTCATTCTTCTCAATCTGATCCAGTTCTTCATTCATAGCATCCACCCATTATTTATGTTGAAAAGCTTCTGAAACTAATTCAGGTTCAATTTTTGAGATAAGGGAAGTCTGATTTAACAATATTAACTGCCTTCTTGTCTGAACTAGAGCACTCTGATCCCCAATAATATTTTTAGATTCAAAATGTTTTTGTAAGCTAAGAAAACTCATATTTCCTTTCCCAAAATCATTTTCTTCCCCATGTGACTCATCTGAGTTACTTTCACTATGGAGGGGATTATATTATTTATCTTCCTCAGTATTCTTAATAGATTTTGTGAAGGAACTTGGATTTTCAATTACCTTCACACTATATGAGTCCACCAACTTCTGAAAATGTGTGTTCCAGTATTTGTAACTTCTTTCATTCGGTGAATATCCCATAAAGATTCCTTCTTCATCTTTCTCCTAAAACTATCCTATGTCTGGATTTTTTTATTTTGAGAAACCATGGACCTCCATAAACATTGAAGTAATTAAAAGAAGTTTTTTTGTTATACCACATCTCGTAAGGAGTCATGTTGCTTTCCAATCTCAACAAGCATCTATTTTGAACATGTACAATAGTGTTAACATCTACTCTCCATAAGAAATTTGAAAGTTTGTATTATGATAACATACTTCTTCCCATTTCCACCAATCTTCTATTTTTCCTTTCTACTACTCCATTTTTTGTGGAGTATAGGGAGCACTATATTGATGCCTGATACCATGCTTCCTTACATAAGTTTCAAAAGCATTGCTTGTGAATTTGGTACCATTGTATGTTCTTAACTTCTTTATGGAAACATCAAATTCTTTCTCAATATCTATTCTGAAAGAAGTTAAACATTTCAATAGCCTCTGACTTATGCTTCATGAACATGATGTTAGTCATCAGAGTGAAATTATCAATAAAGGTGATAAATTATAAATTTCCTTTTGTTGATTGATGTCTCATCGGCCCACATAGATCGGAATGAATAAGAACAAGTGGTATGAAATATTTAATCTCAACTCTTGTATGACTTTTGTTTGTCATCTTTCCTTTCTGGTAATTAAAAAAATCATCTTCATATCTTCATTTCAGTTCTGGAAAATTTCAAACAACATCAACTTTAGAAAGCTTACTCATGTTTTTCTTCCCAAGTTGTCCAAGTCTTCGGTGCCACAACTTGTTTTCATCATTAGCACTCAAATAACTAGAGATATTGGATTCTCCGATATGAAATAGATTCTCACTGGTTCTTTCTCCATTTGAAATCACTTTTCCATTTTTCACACTTTTAAAGACACAAGAATCTTTCATGAAGATAACTTCTTTTCCATCATCACAAAGTTGACTAAAACTACGTAAGATATGTTTTAGCCCATCAACAAGTAAGTCTTCTTTATATTTCAGTTTCTCTGGTTCAATCTCTTCCATTCTGATTACCTTAATTTTTAAGGAACTATCATTATCGAAAGTAACCTCTCCTCCATCATGTAATTAAACAAGATCCAAGATTTTTATATCACCTGTATTATTTAAGGAAAACCCACTATCAAGAATCCATAGTTTATTCCTCTTAATTGATTTCAATGTTGTCTCAACAACAAAACCTCATTCATTAACCTCCTTGTTTTCAACTTTCTTTTCCTTCATATCATAAGAAAATTGTTCTGGAAGGAGAGTCATACATCATTCAGCATGATGACTAGACTGATCACATCTTCCACAATCTTCTTCCAAACATTCAAATTTATTTATTTTTTGGAATGTTTCTGACATCTTGAGAATTCACCTTTTCAATATTCTATGAGTATGGAAAGTAACTCATTCTTCTTTCACTATTTCTTCCACTGCTCAAACATTCTTCCGATTAGAGATAAATTGTGGGAACAATGATAAGCTCTATGCCCATTAATTCTGCAACACAAACAATAGCCCTAAAATATTAATTTTCTATTAATGAATTATCATTCTTTTTGGAAACTTTTTTGAGGTTGACAACTTCTTCCAACTCTAGAAAACTCAGTCAGTAGGCCTTCTCTTCTTTTGAGTGAGTTTTCTAATTTTGTAGTATTGATAGGTTTCTCACTGCATTTCTGCACCCATGATTTACCAATACATTTCCAATAACCTGAAATATTAGAAGAATAGGATAAAACCATATTTTTTATAGGAGAAGATTTCACATGATGGTCATGGTAAGACTTATCATCAATCTTGGAAGTCTCTGCCTTGTGGAAGTTCTTATTCATCTTCCTTAGTGTATTTTTGGATTCAATAAATTTTGATTGAAACTTTTTGACCCTTTCTTCATTAGTTTCTAGCTTCTAGCTAAGATCTTCAATCATCTTTTCTTGTTCATCAATTCTAAGTTTGTAACATAAAATTTCAAGAATGTATTCATCTTCCTTCTTGGTAACATATTTACTTCAATCATGAACTTCTTCATGATTTTTCTACATCACACGAATTTCATTCTTGAGAGATTTGGTTTTTGTCAAGACATGCAGGATGTTCGTATCTTAGGTGATATTCTCTGAAATATTCTTCACCACCTTCTTCACTCTCTAAGGAGACATTTGGTTTCTCAACTATTACAATGAAGATTATAAATCTTTATTTACTTTCAACATCTAAGGAATCATTTTCAGATGATTCTGATTCAACCTTCATGGTTAACAAACTTCTTTTCTTTCTAGAAAACTTCTTCTTGAATTCATTAGAAGTCTTCTCTTCTTTTTCATTCTTGTTATACATCTTCCATTAAGGATTCTCATTAGAAACATCTTGGTGTTCTCCAACTTTCTACTAAGGGAAATTCATTGAAAAGTGTATTATTCCACCACACTCAATGAATTAGAGAGGAAGTTTCCCTCCATACTTTCCTCTTCCACTTCGATAGTTCTTGGATATGAGAGACCTGATTTTTTCATTCAACTCTTCATCTTCCTTATCAATGGACTCACAAGGATCATCTTTATCGTCATCTTGGATTTTCTTCTTTCTCATGGATTCAAAAGACATTTAATCTTTCATTATCTTCTTAAAGATTGGAGCTTTCCTCATTTCATAAGCGATAAGAATGTTATGTAGTTCATCAAGAGATAAATCATCCTTATCAACTAAATATGAAATTTAAATTCAAACCTATCTAGAAAGTTTCTCATAAGTTTCTTCACAATTGTAGAATCTTCCAAGTCTTCTCTGAATCCCCTGATGTTGCATACAATTTCATTAACATTGGTGGTGTATTCATCAATTGTTTCTTCATCTCTCATCATGATGTCCTCAAACGTACTACGCCAGATTTGTAGCTTAGCCTCCTTGACTTTTGTGTTTCATTCAAAAACACTTTCCAGCTTGTCCAACATTCTTTTTGATGTTGTGAGACCCATCACCTTCTGATAACCATTTTCTGATAAGGACTTGTGAATAAAATTTCTAGACTTTCCATCAACTTATATGCTTTTCTTATCAGCAAATGTCATCAGAGTATTTTTCACAATAGGTGGAAATCAAATTGTAGAACCATCAACAACTTCAAGGCCAATAGATAGGAGATAAGTAATCATCCTATTTTTTCATTGATAAAAATTCTTTCCATCGAATGTAGTAACTCTTATACTGTTGAAAGAATTAAAATTCTCTATGATAAGGATTATAGAAGGGAACCTCTCTCTAATACAACTTGAAGTTCCAAGGATCGAATAACAACTGAGAAGGGGGGGGGTGAATTAGTTGTTATAATTTTTATAAGGTTCATCCTTAATAAGAGAACCTATATCCTTTTCATAGCCACTCCTGTGGGTCTATGGAAATCTACTATAATGAAGAAGTGAATACAACATGTGCCAACTACCGTTGGACAAATTCGATCTCCCGATAAGAATGATTATACTGACTCCCGTCAGTTTACAATGTTTTCTTGATGAACAAATGAACCAAACACAAGAATAAGAACTTCTTTAAGCTTCTCCACAAATACCCAATCCGAATCGTCAATCCGGATTTCATGAGTCCGATTTTACGAAACCAGAGTCTCTGAAAGGAAATAATGATTCCGCACAAATTCTCACTCTGAATATTCCATCCATATTTCTTGAATCTTATTTTCTAAAACCGGTCTTCTTAGCAAGTAAATATGACTCTGATTCTCTTCTTCTCAAACACTCAAGACAACTTCTTCAAAATGGTAGGAGCTTTTTTACTTTGAATTCTCCAGTGCTCAGAATTTTCCACGTGTGTAAAAAGTTACATTTGAGTGAATGATCTGAGCAAATATTTATAGTCAACTCAGAAAACAAAGGCGGGAAACATGAAAATCTTTCCCGCTTCCTCAAATCGAAAAAACACCGCAAGTCTCTCCTATTTAATCTTCAATATTTTTCTTCTCCAAATCTCCTTAAATTTCTCCGAGATTTATGAAAAGTTGAAATTCGGGTTTTCTTAAACTCTTTATATCTTTATCGGAATGATAAAGCTTTATCATGGTTCTAAAATTAGGTTTAGGAAATAGGTTCAGGAAAATAGGTTCAGGAAAATAGGTTCTGAAAATTAGGTTCAGGAAACAAAATCTGAATTTCATGTTCATAAAGTAGACTCAAAATTTCTGGCTCAGTCTTCTTTATTATTATATAAAAGTTATTATTCATTAAGAAATATATCTAATTAATCTATAAATACTAGGCTATAAGAAATGATATTATTTGTGGAGTGAATTTTGGGATAATGGAAAAATATTAAAGTGGATCCCCACCATATCCAATTTACTCTATTTCGTAATCCTATGTGGTGAGATGAGAGAATGGGACATTTATTTCATTTTTTTGATCTCTAATTATTGATGAATATGTCTACCATAGAGTGTATAACATTATTTTTAATTAAATATTATTATATGGTGGATTTGCCTCATATAATTTTGTTAGTGTATAGAAAATTAACATCACCATCATTATTTATAAAAATCCATGATAATAAACTAAACATTAAATCCATATATATATTTTCAATATTATTATTTTCAATGATGTTCCAGTTCTTATCTATTAGACCTTTCAATATTCTATGAATTTCCATTAGACCACTTTTATGTTTATCTTCCATAGTGGAATAATAATCATGTTAAATTTTTTAATCATGAATTTTATGACCATTTAGATGTAGATCTTCACTAGATTCCCAATCCCTTAATAATATATATATAAGAATATATGTTTAAAATTTGGGTTAAAATAAGATGTACTGTAACATCCCAAGTAAGTAATGAATAATAGATATTTTTATCTATGTCTATTAATGATAAAGATAGTGTTTTAGAGGCTTAAAATGAAAATAAATACAATCTTATGCATGGAATACACTAATATTCTTAAAAGATTGTTTTAGTGCCTTTTGATGGAAAACCATTTTTGAATCTATATTTTGACAATTTTATAAACTATGTTTGTCAAAATAAACTTATCCTTTATGATTGGGACATCAAAATTTACCTTGTGTGAATTTTTGGTATTTTTCTGACAATGTTCATTTTTTAATGAATAGTGAAAAATACTGCATTTTACATCAAAACTACTTTTTAATCTAATTTATTTATATGATTAGATTATGTTTTGAATTGGTTTTTAAGTAAAATTAGAATATATTTTTACCATTTTATCCAATGGTGGTCATTGGAATCAATTTCACTTTGAAATTAGACTTAAACTGGTGTCAATCTTTTGATACTTATTGTTTTGTAAAAACACGCTATTTTGCTCTGGCAGCGGGAATTAATTATTGAATTAATTAATGTGACTTATATGATTTTAATTTTGTAAAATAGACTTCATTTTTGAATTCGGAAGATCAAATATAGCTTAGAGTGAATTTTTGGTAATTTTCTGAAAAACTTCAATTTTTGATGAATAGTGAAACCACTAAGTGGTAATCAAGCAAACTGATTTTTCAGTTAAATGAAAGTTTACCACTAATGTGTTTTGAATTTTGAAAATCCGACATACATGGTTGTCATTAAGAAGTAAAATGTGGTTCAATGAGATTAAAATAATTTTTTGGTGAATAGTAACTTATTAAGTTTTTAATCGCGATTAGTGGTAATTAGTGTAGTTTAAGGAATTAATAATGCTTTAATAATATAAAATGACCTAGACACATGTCCCAACCTTATTGGTTGTGTCATGGCCGACCAAGAAAAGCCATGTCCTAACTTGGGGACCCCATGGATCCACTTTTGTTGGGAAATGACATAAATTACTTTTTATTTAATGTTAAAGTGAAAATGACACAAACATAATATGTTCTGCGAAAACAATTTTTAAGTGGGGTTATACAAGTACCAATTTTGATTATAAATATTCAATGGAAAGATAAAAAGATTTCGTACATCATAGTAATTTTTTTTATAATTTTTAGACATTAAATAAATTTAATTATTTATGACATAATCATGATGCAACGATGACATCATTATTTGACGATTTAAATAAAATGGAAAGATAATATAAAATCTATGAACTACACATGTCCAAAACCAATTGGATGAATGGATTTCGATGCCTTATCACCTTATCCACGAATTCTATCAATGTGGGACCTTTTAAAACCGAAACCCATTTTCAAATAATGTAATGTTTCTTTACTTTCCAAAAGTGCCCCTCCTCTCCCCTTATAAAAGGCCCCCACCTCTACCTCATTTCACACACTCTTCAAGCCATTGGCTCGGCCAACCCCTGCCCATTTGCTCTCTCCACATCCCTCTCCTCATCCTAGAGGATTCCCTTTGGGCAGAATCCTTTCAAAGGAAGCCTTTAGGCTCAAATCAAAAGGAGTTACACTTTTTAAAGGTAATTGTTTCTCTCATGTTCATTTGTTTTATTTTGCTTATCCAACCCCCTAAAATCTTTTTAAACATCACCAGTATCTTCAATATACTAGGATGTTGTTATAAGATTTATTTGATCTACACCCTCACACAACTACATCAAATGGTTAAAGACCATACGGTTTCTGTGGATGGCGAAATTCTGCCTCCCGAAACGATGATTGTTCAATACTCATTTAACACCTTCAAAGGTGGCCATTATGATGTCACTATTTTTATATATGATATATAATATGTATATGTTTTCCTTAAGCTTCTGTTTTTTTCATTTTGGTCATACCTTTATGGTTTCCATTATGGGTAAACACGATATCTTCATTTTAGGAAGTGCGGACTACCGCCCCCTAAAAGTGATTTGATTC
Organism: Viscum album; assembly: GCA_963277665.1. Lineage (NCBI taxonomy): Eukaryota > Viridiplantae > Streptophyta > Magnoliopsida > Santalales > Viscaceae > Viscum > Viscum album. Next base: position 245,448,838 of record OY728166.1, read on the forward strand.
GTTAAAACCATATGTGGGATGTGTAAAGGGTAAAGTTAATGATATTATATATGTTATTATACTGGAATTATAACATAATCTTATACCATTATGAATCCATTCCATGAAATATGAAATAGAAATGGAAGTAGCGTTCATGCGTACGTACGGCTTACCGTCTCCATGAACGGTGCATTTCATTTCTTACCTCTAAATGATTATGTAATACTATAAATGCATGAATGTACTGGATATATATGACATATATGATATCTACATCATGAATAATATTCTGGATATAATGAACCTTTGACCAAATTAACAACATGTAAGTGTAAGAAGTCTATTTTTGACTTAAGAACCAAATACCGACAAAATGAACATTATTAACTTAACTGATTACATGATGTTCATAACATGGTATAAAAGGAATAATGAACTTGAAAAAGATTCATAATAAAGTAGAGATTAACTCAAGTTTATTATTCAGGAGATTAAAGAACGGTCGGGTCAAGTCGGTTACGAGGTATGGGACTTCGTCTCAATATCCTTTCGTTGAGGCATATTTTATTTTATACACAACTTTCTTTTATACGGTGTATAAACCCCTTTGACTTATACATTTATTCAAAAGGAATCTTTTTTATACGAAGTGTTTACTAAACGACAAAAGGGAATGTTTTTGTCGTACGTATGCAGCGACAACGACTTCTCCGCCGTCGTAACCGTTATTTGAGTTTCGGCTTCCTCTACAAGCCATACCTTCTTTTTTTAAAAGAAAAATAACTACCATGTTTTACTTTGGTATTGAAAATGGTTTTCATAATGTTTTTATAACAATGTGTTGTATTAATATCTCGTGATTGAAATGTGGAAATTTTATGTTTCCTTTATGCATGTTTTATGTGATATGATTATGTTATGGTTCTTGGGAATTATTATGAAGACGGGTGGTTCCGTGATAAACTAAGGGCGGGTGAGCCCGTTATAGCTCTCCAATGCATTGGGTAACGCGAAGGAGTGAAACGTTAAGGTTTCTCCGAAGAGATTTTAGGGAATATACTGTGATGGGTATTCCAAACGTAACCAAGAGGGTTACTCCCTACGTAAGAATGTTATGAATGCCTCAAGTTACCTTTACGTATTATGATTTATATGATTTATTCATGTTTTTATGAGGTATGTTAAAGTGCCTATGTTTTATGGGTAAAGTATGATTTCATTCTTATTTATATATGAACTCATGTTTCCTTTCCATGTTTTTTTTATAACCCATACTGAGTTTTTATGCTCATCCCATGTTTTTGAAATGTTTTTCACAGGTCAAGGGAAAGGTACATGATAAGATGATAGAGTCAAGGATGTGTCAAGAAATAATCCATGTTTTATTTTAAATGCGTTTCCATTGATGGGAATGAAGAATACTATCTTTATGTAACCACTTTGTTTATATGTTGAATGTAATGCAAGTTTTATGATCTAATTCTCTAAAACTCTAAACCAGAAAAGATCCTCAATGTGTAATCTTGTAATAACTCAAGATTAAGTAAGGTTTAAGGCTGGGGCCTTATAGTTGGTATCAGAGGTCGGTTTAGATAACTTTAGGAGTTAGAATTCTATTAAATGATTATCCAAAAATATTTTTTTTTCTTTTTCGAAATGATATAGCATTTAAAGATTACCATGTTGCTTCATCTAAGACATGTTTGTTCAGAATGGTTTTCCGCAGAGGAAACAGGGAAGCTGTGCTTGGAAGACATACAGAAGGAAATAACCTTCCGAATCAGCATCCAGAAATGGTCGGAATTGGAACTGAACAGTTTGTTGCAGTAATGGCACAGTTGACTCAGGCGATAAATGGTGGTGGTATCCATGCACGAGATCAGCCAGATCAACCGCAGAGGAACATGTCAGTGGTGGAACATTTCATGAGGCAACATCCCCCATCATTCAGAGGATCATCTGACCCTGTGCTAGCTGAAGGGTGGATTAAAGCACTGGAGAAGATTTTTGATGTCATGGGGTGTTCAGACAATCAAAAGGTTAGTCTTGCTATTTACCGTTTGGAGGGTGAAGCAGATCAGTGGTGGTCCATGGTTAAAAATATCAGGGACGCCGATGAGATTGATGCTCTTGACTGGGATGAATTCAAAGGTATGTTTCTTGAGAAGTATTTTCCTAAGGCTGTTCAACTTAGGATGGAAAAGCAATTATTGGAATTGAGGCAAGAGGAAGACTCAGTGGCTGCCTATGAAGAAAGGTTCACTCGATTGGCAAGGTATGCTCCCAATTTTATCCGGGACCTTGATAGTAAAATCAATCGTTTTTACTCAGGATTAAAGCCAAAGTATCGAAGGGAATTAGCTTCTCGTGAGTTTAAAAGTTATGAAAAGCTTGTTCGATGTGCTGAGAAGGTGGAAATGGAGTTTGCCGATGACCAAGTGTCCTATAACAACCAGCAGAAGAAGAGACCGAGGTGGCAGGAGAAAGGTAAGAATTCTTCAAAGAAGTCTGATGGTAAGAGAACTAAGTTTCCAGTTTGTGATAAATGTGGCAAAAGGCATGCTGGGGAATGTCTTCTGAATTCTGGGAAGTGCTACCGATGTGGTAAGATGGGACATAAGGCTCGTGATTGCACTGAAAAGGATCAAGGTGAAGGTAAGAACAAATTTGATTTACAGTTAGTGAAATGTTATAAGTGCAATGAGATGGGTCACTATGCAAACGAGTGTCCGACAAGGAGCTTGAGTGATGGGAAGCAGTTAGACTACAAGCAGAAAGGGGTGGTGAAATCCTTTGCAACTACTTCAGCAGATGTCGGGCCACCAAATGAAGTCGTATCAGGTACTTTGTTTGTTTTTTCAGACTATGCCAGTGTGTTGTTTGATTCGGGGTCTACACATTCTTTCATCTCTGAAACCTTTTCTAGTAAAATGGGAATACCATCTCAAGAAATGACTCCTGAACTTTTGGTAAAAACACCTGGGGGAAGTGTTGAGGCAAAAAGAATTTATAAGAATCTTCCTATCCTTATCTGTGGAAAGAACCTACTTGCAAACCTTATTGTTCTACCTCTAGTAGAGTTTGATGTTATCCTGGGTATGGATTGGCTCTCTTTTTACCATGCTAAGATTGACTGTAGAGCTAAAGAAGTTTCTTTTCAGAAAGACTTTCAGTTTGTTTACAAGAATGAACCCTTACTTTTGATAACATATCAAGAGGCCGAGAAACTTGTAAAAGATGGAAATGAATGTTACCTTGCACACGTCGTTGAAAATAAAGGAACTGTTCAGATTAATGATGTGCCAGTGGTAAATGAGTATCCTGATGTTTTTCCTGATGACTTGCCTGGAATAATACCAGATCGAGAAGTTGAGTTTACTGTTGACTTAGTTCCTGATGCTAAGCCAATTTCAAAACCCCCTTATCGAATGGCACAAATTGAACTTTTAGAGTTGAAGGAGCAATTGCAAGATTTATTAGAGAAAGGTTTCATTAGACCTAGCACATCACCATGGGGTGCTCCTGTTTTATTTGTTAAAAATAAAGATGGTTCTATGAGACTTTGCATTGATTATAGAGCCTTGAATAATATCACTGTTAAGAACAAATATCCTTTGCCTCATATCGATGATTTGTTTGATCAGCTCCAGGGAGCTCAGTTTTTTTCAAAGATTGACTTGAGATCGGGGTACCATCAGCTGAAGGTAAAGGAGGCAGATATTCCGAAGACCGCGTTCCGTACGAGATATGGCCATTATGAATTTGTAGTAATGCCTTTTGGGCTAACCAATGCACCTGCTGTATTCATGGACTTAATGAATAGAATTTTCCATGAGTTCTTGGATAAGTTTGTGGTGGTTTTCATTGATGATATTTTGGTGTTTTCTAAAAGTAAAGAGGAGCATGCAAAACATTTAAGGGTTATCTTGCAAACCTTAAAAGAAAAGAAATTGTATGGGAAATTCAGCAAGTGTGAGTTTTGGTTGCAACAAATATCTTTCCTTGGTCACATTGTTTCTAAAGATGGAATAACGGTTGATCCTGCAAAAACAAAAGTTGTGGAAGAATGGCCAAGACCCACAAATGTAACCGAGATTCGTAGCTTCCTTGGTTTGGCGGGCTATTACCGAAGGTTTGTTAGAAATTTTTCACGGTTATCTAGTCCAATGACTAAGCTAACTCGGAAGGGTGTTAAGTTTATCTGGACAAAAGAATGTGATGATTGTTTTCAGGAATTGAAAAGAAGATTAGTGAATGCTCCAGTTTTGGCACTACCTTCCAGGAATGGTGAGTTTGTTATATACAGTGATGCTTCATTGAAAGGACTTGGTTGCGTCCTAATGCAGAATGATCAGGTAATTGCTTATGCTTCACGACAGTTGAAAACTCATGAGGTAAATTACCCTACACATGATTTGGAATTTGCTGCTGTTGTTTTTGCTTTAAAAATTTGGAGGCATCATTTGTATGGAGTAAAGTGTGAAATATATACCGATCACAAAAGTTTAAAGTATATATTCACTCAGAAAGAGTTAAACATGAGACAAAGGAGATGGCTGGAATTAATCAAGGATTATGATTGTACAATTCATTACCATCCGGGAAAAGCAAATAAAGTGGCTGATGCTTTGAGTCGAAAAAGTAATGCTTCATTAACAATGTTGCGTTTGGAACGTGATCCTTTAGTTAAGGATTTGATGAACTTTGGCATAGAAGTTGTTGGTGCAGGAAGTCCTTCTGTTTTGTTTCAGGTATCAGTGAGATCATCTCTATCAGATAGAATCAAGCAAGCACAGAAGCAAGACAGTGAGTTGCAGAAAAGGGTAGAGCTGGTTCAGAAAGGTAAGTTGCCTGAATTCAACATTGATAGTGATTGCGTTTTGAGATTTGGGAAGAGATTGTGTGTGCCTTCTGATTCACAGTTGAAGAGAGAGTTGTTATCTGAAGCTCATAGTTCTCCGTTTTCAGTTCATCCGGGCAGTACTAAGATGTATAGAGATCTGCGGGAGTATTACTGGTGGGATGGAATGAAAAGAGATATTGCTGATTTTACTGTGAAGTGTTTGACTTGTCAGTAGGTTAAAGCTGAGCGGCAGTTACCGAAAGGGATGCTTCAGCCTTTACCAGTGCCAGAGTGGAAATGGGAGAATATATCCATGGACTTTGTTGTTGGATTACCGAAGACATCTCGAGGTAATAATGCAATCTGGGTTATTGTTGATCGCTTGACCAAATCTGCTCATTTCCTTGCTATACGAGATACTTTCTCTCTTGATCAACTTTCCCGTTTGTATCTTAAAGAGATAGTCAGGTTACATGGAGTTCCTCTCTCCATTGTATCAGATCGTGACCCCAGGTTTACTTCTAACTTTTGGAAAGGCCTTCAGAAGTCTTTGGGTACTGAGTTAAATTTTAGTACAGCTTTTCATCCTCAATCAGATGGGCAGTCAGAATGAAAAATTCAGAGATTGGAGGATATGCTACGAGCTTGTTCTATGGATTATCAGGGAAGTTGGGACCAACATATTTCTTTGGTTGAGTTTTCATATAATAACAGTTTTCATTCCAGTATACAGATGGCACCATTTCAGGCATTATATGGGAAGCGGTGTCGAACTCCAGCTTTCTGGGATGAAGTGGGTGAAAGAAAGTTGATGGGACCAGAATTGGTAGAAGAGATGGCAGAAAAAGTTCAGCTGATTCAGAAACACATGAGAACAGCTCAGAGCAGGCAGAAGAGTTATGCGGATAACCGGAGGAAGGATCTATCTTTCGAGGTAGGTGATCATGTTTTTCTCAAGGTTTCTCCTTGGAAAAGTGTGATGAGATTTGGTAAGAAAGGAATGTTGAGTCCAAGGTTCATTGGACCATACGAAATTCTAGAGAGAGTTGGATCAGTTGCATACCGAGTGGCTTTACCTCCGAGTTTATCTCAGGTACACAATGTTTTTCACGTTTCGATGTTGAGAAAGTATATGCCAGATCCATCTCATGTTTTGAGTCCAGAGGTAGTTCAGCTGGAAGAGAACCTATCTTATGAGGAACAACCGGTCCAGATTCTTGACCACAGTGAGCAAGTGTTACGGAATAAGGTGATTAAGCAGGTAAAGGTTTTGTGGAAAAACCACATGATTGAAGAGGCAACATGGGAATCATAAAATGCAATGAGGGATAAGTACCCCCATTTATTCGATAAGTAAATAAATTGCGGGGACGCAATTTTCTAAAGGGGGGAAGGATGTAACATCCCAAGTAAGTAATTAATAATAGATATTTTTATCTATGTCTATTAATGATTAAGATAGTGTTTTAGAGGCTTAAAATGAAAATAAATACAATCTTATGCATGGAATACACTAATATTCTTAAAAGATTGTTTTAGTGCCTTTTGATTGAAAACCATTTTTGAATCTATATTTTGACAATTTTATAAACTATGTTTGTCAAAATAAAATTATCCTTTATGATTGGGACATCAAAATTTACCTTGTGTGAATTTTTGGTATTTTTCTGACAATGTTCATTTTTTAATGAATAGTGAAAAATACTGCATTTTACATCAAAACTACTTTTTAATCTAATTTATTTATATGATTAGATTATGTTTTGAATTGGTTTTGAAGTAAAATTAGAATATATTTTTACCATTTTATCCAATGGTGGTCATTGGAATCAATTTCACTTTGAAATTAGACTTAAACTGGTGTCAATCTTTTGATACTTATTGTTTTGTAAAAACACGCTATTTTGCTCTGGCAGCGGGAATTAATTATTTAATTAATTAATGTGACTTATATGATTTGAATTTTGTAAAATAGACTTCATTTTTGAATTCGGAATATCAAATATAGCTTAGAGTGAATTTTTGGTAATTTTCTGAAAAACTTCAATTTTTGATGAATAGTGAAACCACTAAGTGGTAATCAAGCAAACTGATTTTTCAGTTAAATGAAAGTTTACCACTAATGTGTTTTGAATTTTGAAAATCCGACATACATGGTTGTCATTAAGAAGTAAAATGTGGTTCAATGAGATTAAAATAATTTTTTGGTGAATAGTAACTTATTAAGTTTTTAATCGCGATTAGTGGTAATTAGTGTAGTTTAAGGAATAAATAATGCTTTAATAATATAAAATGACCTAGACACATGTCCCAACCATATGGGTTGTGTCATGGCCGACCAAGACAAGCCATGTCCTAACTTGGGGACCCCATGGATCCACTTTTGTTGGGAAATGACATAAATTACTTTTTATTTAATGTTAAAGTGAAAATGACACAAACATAATATGTTCTGCGAAAACAATTTTTAAGTGGGGTTATACAAGTCCAAATTTTGATTATAAATATTCAATGGAAAGCTAAAAAGATTTCCTACATCATAGTAATTTTTTTATAATTTTTAGACATTAAATAAATTTAATTATTTATGACATAATAATGATGCAGCGATGACATCATTATTTGACGATTTAAATAAAATGGAAAGATAATATAAAATCTATAAACTACACATGTCCAAAACCAATTGGATGAATTGATTTCGATGCCTTATCACCTTATACACGAATTCTATCAATGTGGGACCTTTTAAAACCGAAACACATTTTCAAATAATGTAATGTTTCTTTACTTTCCAAAAGTGCCCCTCCTCTCCCCTTATAAAAGGCCCCCACCTCTACCTCATTTCACACACTCTTCAAGCCATTGGCTCAGCCAACCCCTGCCAATTTGCTCTCTCCACATCCCTCTCCTCATCCTAGAGGATTCCCTTTGGGCATAATCCTTTCAAAGGCAGCCTTTAGGCTCAAATCAAAAGGAGTTACACTTTTTAAAGGTAATTGTTTCTCTCATGTTCATTTGTTTTATTTTGCTTCTCCAACCCCCTAAAATCTTTTTAAACATCACCAGTATCTTCAATATACTAGGATTTTGTTATAAGATTTATTTGATCTACACCCTCACACAACTACATCAAATGGTTAAAGAACATACGGTTTCTGTGGATGGCGAAATTCTGCCTCCCGAAACGATGATTGTTCAATACTCATTTAACACCTTCAAAGGTGGCCATTATGATGTCACTATTTTTATATATGATATATAATATGTATATGTTTTCCTTAAGCTTCTGTTTTTTTCATTTTGGTCATACCTTTATGGTTTCCATTATGGGTAAACACGATATCTTCATTTTAGGAAGTGCGGACTACCGCCCCCTAAAAGTGATTTGATTCGTTAAAACCATATGTGGAATGTGTAAAGGATAAAGTTAATGATATTATATATTTTATTATACTGGAATTATAACATAATCTTATACCATTATGAATCCATTCCATGAAATATGAAATAGAAATGGAAGTAGCGTTCATGCGTACGTACGGCTTACCGTCTCCATGAACGGTGCATTTCATTTCTTACCTCTAAATGATTATGTAATACTATAAATGCATGAATGTACTGGATATATATGACATATATGATATCTACATCATGAATAATATTCTGTATATAATGAACCTTTGACCAAATTAACAAAATGTAAGTGTAAGAAGTCTATTTTTGACTTAAGAACCAAATACCGACAAAATGAACATTATTAACTTAACTGATTACATGATGTTCATAACATGGTATAAAAGGAATAATGAACTTGAAAAAGATTCATAATAAAGTAGATATTAACTCAAGTTTATTATTCAGGAGATTAAAGAATGGTCGGGTCAAGTCGGATACGAGGTATGGGACTTCGTCTCAATCTCCTTTCGTTGAGGCATATTTTATTTTATACACAACTTTCTTTTATACGGTGTATAAACCCCTTTGACTTATACATTTATTCAAAAGGAATCTTTTTTATACGAAGTGTTTACTAAAAGACAAAAGGGAATGTTTTTGTCGTACGTATGCAGCAACAACGACTTCTCCGCCGTCGTAACCGTTATTTGAGTTTCGGCTTCCGCTACAAGCCATAACTTCTTTTTTTAAAAGAAAAATAACTACCATGTTTTACTTTGGTATTGAAAATGGTTTTCATAATGTTTTTATAACAATGTGTTGTATTAATATCTCGTGATTGAAATGTGGAAATTTTATGTTTCCTTTATGCATGTTTTATGTGATATGATTATGTTATGGTTCTTGGGCATTATTATGAAGACGGGTGGTTCCGTGATAAACTAAGGGCGGGTGAGCCCGTTATAGCTCTCCAATGCATTGGGTAACGCGAAGGAGTGAAACGTTAAGGTTTCTCCGAAGAGATTTTAGGGAATATACTGTGATGGGTATTCCAAACGTAACCAAGAGGGTTACTCCCTACGTAAGAATGTTATGAATGCCTCAAGTTACCTTTACGTATTATGATTTATATGATTTATTCATGTTTTTATGAGGAATGTTAAAGTGCCTATGTTTTATGGGTAAAGTATGATTTCATTCTTATTTATATATGAACTCATGTTTCCTTTCCATGTTTTTTTTATAACCCATACTGAGTTTTTATGCTCATCCCAAGTTTTTGAAATGTTTTTCACAGGTCAAGGGAAAGGTACATGATAAGATGATAGAGTCAAGGATGTGTCAAGAAATAATCCATGTTTTATTTTAAATGTGTTTCCATTGATGGGAATGAAGAATACTATCTTTATGTAACCACTTTGTTTATATGTGGAATGTAATGCAAGTTTTATGATCTAATTCTCTAAAACTCTAAACCAGAAAAGATCCTCAATGTGTAATCTTGTAATAACTCAAGATTAAGTAAGGTTTAAGGCTAGGGCCTTATATGTACGAGCTACCATAGTTCATGATAAAAAATTATTAGAATTATTAATACTTGATAATATGAAAAATATCAGTAAAAATAATTATGATAACACATTTTAAGACAAAAATAATCAATCCCATAGTATTAAAAAATAGGTATATAATAAATGAGATCATAAATACAAAAAAAATTAATATATTGTTGTAATGTAGAAAAGAACATCATATAACTATAGAGAAACCCCCAGTAGAGTAGTATAAGGAAGTCAGTATGGGTAAATGATAGAACATACACTCTATCAATTTTACAAGTTGAAAAACTCAAAATATTGGTATTGAATAACTAATGAATATATAACACATAAATACACACTTATATGGAATATAATATGGGATAATAGAGATAAAATGAACTGAAATAGGAGAGATTATAGTATTTTGGGATTCTTTTGGAAATGAATGGCCTCACACATCATATTAGCCACTATTTCAATATCATTAGATTCATTAGTGTCTTAATTAACTAAATTATTTATTATTATAGTTTTATTGAGAACTATGAGGATTCCAGAAAATATTTTTTGATATGTACATCCATGGATTCAATGAATGGTGATTTTGACTTCAATTAGAGAGTGAATAATATTATCATTATTATTTTTCACCGTCTTTAGATTTTTTAATTTTTTTGGGACACATATTTATGAAATAATTCATTTGATCACTTTTATTTAGTACCAAAATATGATTGAGAAGACTATACCGGTTTTTGAAGGAAAATGATAAAAATATAACTTTTCTCCTTAAGAAAGATTAAAATTGATTAATTAAAATCATCATTAAGACAAGAAAATAGATTTTCCTTTAGGGATATAAATTTTTGATAGTGTCAAATCTTTGGAAATTTAAAAATAGGTTGATATTTTCTGAAGAAAATATATTTTTCTTTAAAAGAAGTAATTTTTTTACTTCATTCAATTTATAATTTTATATTTTATATAGAATTAGAAATGAAAATAATATACCTATAAATTAATTATAAACATGCTACCATGGGAGATCTAAAAGTTCTTAATAAATGTGTGTTTATAAGAAATGTAAATAGTTACATTATTCTAATGTAGATTTGTGATATTATTTGGGAAAATAATCCCATTTATGTGGAATTATATACATCTATCAATACAAAAAATTATAAACCACCAATTTTAATTATTCCCATTTTCCTCGAGGATTTATATTTTTACATTAAAATAACATATTTGAAAAATAAACATTCTTTTATAAAAGAAAATTGGAATGATATCAATATGAGATAAATATTCTGGTAAGTTTTTTAGATAATATAGATATGTAAATATTACTCTCAAGTAATTGAAGGATACAAACATAAAATTCATGATTCATACCAAACATATTCTGAATTATTTTCATGAAATAATTCATATGATATATATTTATTAACATTAAAAATAGTTATTTTTGTAAATATGTAAGTGGTTATTTTCATTCAAAATTTTAAAACATACAATATCTTAAAATAGTATAGTATCTAATTGAATATGATATAATTTTGTTTTCATTTTGATAAAAAAATCTAACTATGTCATTTATTTTATTATTGAAAGTGTGAATTGAAATATATTGAATAGATATTTTTCATGAATTTCGACATGCATATAAGTTTTCATGCAATTAATTATTTATTCATGGAGGATTACTTAAAATTTTAGAGATATACCATTATGATTAACTATTTATTAAAACATGATTTCAATTAAAAAAATGTTTCCCTAATTTTAAAGGCCACAAATGATCAAATATGGAAGAATATTGTAATAGAAAATTAGAATATGGATAAATATGATATTTTTTGAGGAATTCCTCGAAAAATGATAAGATTAAATATATGCACTGAATCGCCCTCCCATTATGTGGTGGGGGAAAATGATGTGAACCAAAGGGTTTCATCCAATCAACTCTAAAATAAAATAGTATTTTATACATACAAACAATCATATCAACACCAAATCCCAAAAACAAGACAATATAGTTAGTTTTATTAGATACCATTCCATGTTTTCACATCACCATACATGGTTTAGATCGACGATAACCCTGATTTAGAAATGGGGTCCTATAATTAATGATCTGATATAAAAAATTCATTAGAACATCCTATGGTACTAGAATTACCAAAATATCTTATATACATTTTTTAATAATATTTGACACAAATAAAAATAAAACAAATCCAAAAATAAAGTGTTTTAGTGTCCATGGAAAAGTTTTCCAACATATTTTGTAAAATATTTATTCTCATATTCATATCTAGTTCCTAGAATTCAATGTATTCCTACAACTGAATTTAATATAGTGGGGCCATAAATATAATAAAATGTGATCCATTTAATAGATTATGTTAAAACAAAAAGATAAACATGGGATGGGATACCAAATATTTCACTTAATTAAATCATGGCATCATAAAATAAAGGGAATAATAACTATTACATAGAAACCTAATATAGTGTAAAAAATTACATATAAAAAAAGTAATAAGGTGAAAGATAATAATGTGCGACAAACATAAATAATATCCTCATAAATATAGGTAGATTCTCATCACCAAGACATCATAAGCATAAGCTAAGTCTCATTACCAGGGAAATATAAATATTTGTTATCGATCACTACTAAGGATTTGTAAACTAAGGTCAAGATTCGGAGTTAATGAATAATAACATGATCTGAAAATATTTACAGAATTATCCTATAAACTGGAAAAATACATAAATTAGGGAACACCATTCCCCATTATATGTCATTTATATTCATCCCATATATAAAATAATCATATATAATGCATATTTATGATATTAACCCGAGAGAAAGAAATGGGTGTTGACAAAAGGAATGTTCAAATAAAGAGTAATGTAGTTACCCATGGTTGTATGGATATATATATATATATATATATCTTTTTATTCTATAATATTTGATTCAGAATGTAAGAACAATAGACCATGATAAAAAAAATATTGGTGGATGGACAATTTAATTATATTTGGAGAAAAAAGAGAATGAAAATGGAATATATTCCCACAGAAGATTCATAAGGTTTTACTTAAAAACACATGAGAATAGAAAAAATTATGGAATATATATCCCCTAAAACATGAAGGAAAAAATAAATTTGATGCAAATACTATACACATTTTATATTTTTTAAATATTAATAGAGAGAAATTGAGAGTTATAGAGATTGTAACCTCATGAAAAATAAAGAGTCGAAAAGAACCCTTACCTCCAGTCTTGAATTACATTAGATACTCCCCTCATTTATTGAATAATAGATTTATATTTATTAATTATTATTTTATAAAATTTTCATTTCAATTTCATATCATGAAATTCATTTTTATAATGTTTAATTCACTTATGAAATTTAAATTTTCCACATAATCCATTTAAATATTATTTTGTTAATGTTTTAAAAATACACAGAGAAAGTGTTAAAGGTAAAAAATAATTATACATTTATTTAATAACTTATATATGTTTTATGGAATACTATTCAAATATTTATATATGTTACACAGAAAAATATACTAGTATATAGTTCCAATTCATGGAATTTTCCTTGATAGTGTTATCTTGGATGATTAATAATGTCTAGGTTTTCTTAAATATAATTTACATATTACCATGTTTATTTTATCATTATAAAATAATATAAATTATTTTACATGATTATTATTCTTTAATAAATCATGAAATAAATTTTTAATAATATACATGGAAGTAATAAGTGAAAAATAAAATATTTTCATTCAATTAGGTAGCATAAATATTTCACGGAAAAAACAATGTTTTGGACTATGTTAAAAAGAAGTGGTAAAATAACTGATCATATAGTTTTATAAAATAAATAAATTACATAATATAATTTTAATTAACATATATTTATTTATTACTTCTTCCTATGAAATGGGTAAAATAATAATTAAAATGAAAATATTGGTTTTTAAAACCCTTACCTAGATCCATGGGTATCCTCCCTTAGATAGATCATAAATCCTTTAGAGGATGGACTTTTGGTCACAATAATGGATTATTTTTATTGATATATGATTTTTGAGTGGTATTTGGGTAGAATTCCATAAACATAATTGATTTTTGTGTGAAAACAAAAGGGTGGAGGATGGTGTTTATATATTCCTGAGGGAGGGGAATTTTCAAATAATTAATTTATTAATTTAAATTTTAGGACAAATACTATTAATAGTGATGATTTCTAATACATTAATTGGTTATTAGTATTTAAATAATGTTTTTTTGACATTTAAACCCAACAAAAAATGAATGAAATTAGGGGCACAATTTATGAAAAATAAATAATCAAAAAAACATGATTTTACATGATAAAAATAAAACATAAGATTCAAAATGTCAAATATTGATTTATAATCTCTACATGACATTTTTAAATTAATTATTTTATTACTCAAAGAAATTTTTTATGTCACTATAATTTTTTATTAATTTTGAGTCAAATTTATATCCTAATGAGGTTATAATCTTACTGAATTTTTAAATACTATATTTTTTCTATTCACAAAATAATAAAAAATCGTAAATATTAAAGAAACTCACCATAAGATTGTTTAAATGTGATAATTACAAAAATTAATTCCATTTTATCAAATTAAAATTCTAAATTTTTGTAGTTTAACCTCTAAATAAAATCAAATAATAAAAAGAAAGAATAATTTAATCAAGAATCAATACTACTTTTTTTCTAATACTGATTTCTTTTCTAATTTTTTTCATTCCATGTTAATATATGAATTATATTTAATTAATATTATTCTTTAAAAAACAAAATAAAAAAATATGACATTATCATAATATTCAATATTTTAATAAATATTTAAAACATAGATTTTTAAAAAAATATTTATTTTTCTTTAAAGTTATATGAATCAAAATTTAAATTTATACAATTAAAATATTTATATTTAATTGTTTGTAATAATTTTTAAATCACCATTTGGTTATCCATTTTTCAAATCTTATTGGACAAGTTTCAGTTTCAAAGGTTAGTTATTATTCCCAATATCCATATACTATTTTAAGAGTCTTATAATCACAACACATCCATTAATTACATACCATTTCATTTATTATTCATTCAATATGTTTTTTATTAAATATATTTAGATTGTGTTCTAAAATTATAAATATTATCATTAATAGTTTATTTTATTTTTACGTTGTTTTCACGTTCTGGTTACTTTTGGTGATCGTGATGTACCTGAATATCAATTTTAATATTTAGAATTTAATATTTTTATTTCCCTACAATACAATTTTTATATAAATAGAGTATAATTATGCTTCATTTTTTAATGTTTTATATTTACATGATAAGATTGTGTTTTTCATGAATATGATTTATACTACACATATGTTGGAAAATAAAAGTTTTCATATTTGAAAATTCAGGGTAGTTTTTTTCTTTGACTTTATTTGAAATTACCCCCTAGAAATTTCAACTACAAAACTACAACATTAATATGTAGAGACAATTTTACTTTATTACATCATATGGATCTCATGTTGCTTATTATTATTTATAATTTCTCAATAGTACATTTAGAATATGAACGGTTTTTTTCATATCACTTTATCAATATGATATAATATTTATATAGGATGTTCTTGATATTGGTGATATTTCTCTAATGATACCCCCTATGGATTTAATACATGTGAGGGATCTATTATGTAGTTCCTCATTAGTGACACATGGAACACATCATCCACTTAATTAAATTTTGGCCGATGTAAAAGCTGATATGCCACATTCACAACAAGATCTAGAAACTATTATGGGAATATTTTTATATGAACTAAATTTAACATCTTATAAAACCACATTAAAATCATCTATATAGATATTATGAGGAATAATTTATACCTATTCTCAAACTCTATGTTACATTAATGATTGAAAATACAACTCATCCATAAACTCTAAGTGGCTCTTATGTGTTTCTAAATAAAATTTATCTTCTGGGTTATATCTTATAAAAACTCTATTCTCAGTATAATTATTCAAAAAACCTAATCCCATTATGTTTTGTTTAAAAATTTATTCATATATTGGGATTCATCTACATCTATTAAAATAATTGAGTAGGAGTTATTGTTTTGTGAGAACTCGATCCGAGGTGAAATTATATTTGGATGGTTATTTTCATTTCATTATGTTATTCATATAGTCACTGTCAATTTCATAATGAAATTTGATGGTATAGGTGATGTATTAGTCTATCCACCCATTAAAAAATAATCAAACTGACCCATGTTTTTGGGTATAGGTGTTGTAATGTTCTCCCTTGATTGGTATATTGGAATGGTGATTTTGAAGCTTTAGCACACATAGTGGGACAAGAGAAAAGTAAATATTGATACCCTTGAATAATTTTCAAGATACTTTCAAGAGGGATACTTATATTAGATCATATGTATCAAATATATTAACTTCATTTTTATGAAAATTGCTGAAGAAAAGAGCCATATCTTCCACAAGATGATATAAGTTGTCACTGCCAATAGAGATTTGGTAAGAAAACATCATGGTATAGAATAATGTAGTTGAAACTAGAGATTCTATATAAGTATAAAAAATCATGTTAGAGACTCCAATCATTTTTTTCTATGTCTGATATAATGGATGAAGTGATCAGAGTTAGATCAAGTTTGATTAAATAAAATATAATTTTTAGATTGTTGATTTCATCATCTATTTTACTATATCATGAATATTTAATATATTATAACTACATGAAATACATTATAAGATGTTTTAAATTATTCAAATAATTAAAATTATCATTTAAATATGTTATAAGATTATTTAGAGAAGTTGGAGAATCCCAATTAGAAATCAAAAGTTGTTTTGTAATTGCCAACAAATGTTTTTCTAGATGTCAGGGGAAAATGGTTTAGTTTAAGGATCTCCTAATGATCATAATAATTCACTCAAAATTTAAGACATCATGTGATGAATTGAAGACATTATGTATCTGATGTACTTATTTTAAATATAATTATTTTTTTGGGAATTGACAACATCATTGATTATAAGAGATCATTAATGCAGAATTTTTCTTCATAATAGTAACTGTAAGGACACATTATAGAACATTAGAAGCTACATCTATAAATATTTTTTTAATCATAAATCTGAATAACATTGTTAATTTTTTAAGTATTTGGATAAAACTAAGTTAACGGCTGTAACACCCTGAGATTTTATGAGATATATTCTTTTTAACTTCTTTCATATCTTCTATTGTATGTTACACCACGATTATCTTTCATTATACGCAACACCGTATTATCTTGCAGTATACGCAACACTATTCTTGGATTGTGTTACACACAATTTCATGT
This sequence comes from Viscum album, assembly GCA_963277665.1. Taxonomy (NCBI): domain Eukaryota; kingdom Viridiplantae; phylum Streptophyta; class Magnoliopsida; order Santalales; family Viscaceae; genus Viscum; species Viscum album. Next base: position 245,466,053 of record OY728166.1, read on the forward strand.
TCAATTGATAGTAGTTATTCTACGCAACATTGAGTGTATATATATATATATTCAATGTATAAATAAAATATGGTTGGATTCTGTTAACGCAACAACAAAGGAGTCTTTCACTACACGCAACCCTGACTTGGCTTGCCTTACATGCAATCATGACCTTCCTCGATAGCATGTGTTGTACACAATACCTGGTTTCACTAAAAAACGATATATTGTTATAATATTATTATAAACTAGCCATTATGAATAGTATTATCTAAATTTTGAAATTTATTACATAATAATTCATCTTACACATTTTCTAAAACATGGTATGAGAACAAAATAAATATTTCAGGTAAAATAGGTACATTTCAAAAAATGCATGTTTTCCATCTTTTGATGGCGCACCCACATTAAATATATTTTTTGACATGTTTATAAGTTCATTTTGACAAAAAAAAATTCTTCTTTGTGATCAGGATATAAAAATTTACATTGGGTAAATTTTTCATATTATTCTGATAACTTTTATATTTTAATGAATAGAAAAAACACGCTATATTTTAATTAAAATCAACTTTTTTCATCGTAATAATTTATATGGTTAAATTATAATATTTAATGGGTTTAAATTATAAATAGAATATACTTTTACCATTTAATATAATGTATTTTCTTATCATTTATTTTACATTGAATTCATAGGTAAAATCATTTCAATCTTTTGCAGTGTTTTAACATTTAAAACTCATTTTCTTAACAACGGGGTTTATTTTAAATTAATTTCTACAACTTATGTGATTTAAATTTGGGAAAAGGGATTTAATATTTGGAATCTGTAGGTCCAAATTATTTTAATAGGTAACAATTTATTTTTGGTAACTCTGAATAGTAATTACGGTAATTTTTATTTATTGTAGTTAAAGGTAAATCGTGTAATTAAGGGTAAAAATAAGATTACAAAATTACCCAAACACCTGAAAAAATTCTATTGGATGAATAAAAGTTGATCCATATCTTTTAAGGGTCGTATTAGATTCATTTCAGGGAAACTTTACCATGACAATGATATATTTATTATTTAAACCAATGAAAGTGACAACATGTCACTCTCTTAAATCTTATAAGTATAATAATTTTAATTTATTGATAAAATTCTTGAATCTCCAAACATGAATAGTCTAAAAATATATAATAAAATTATATACATCATTTGAATTTATTTTTAATTTTTAGGGATTAAATATTTATCATTAAAGGTGACATGATATTGATGTTGAAATTATTTTATTGATTGAAATATCAAATAAATGGTTTTAAAAATATTAAAATAAATATTATATGATCTATTTCATGTTATCCACTATTTTTATAGATACATATGACATGTTATGAATCTATTAAATATTTTAGTTTGAACATAGCTTCTGTTTGGATTTTATTTAAATTCAAATAAATGAATAGTGTCAAAATTGACACTATTGTTATTTAATAAAAATAACGTAATATAAAATTGTTTAAAAATCCCAAAAGAATTATAAATTATAAATTTAAATTTATATTGTTGAACATGTCATAAATTATCCAATTATTGACAATTCACAACACATATGTAATTATTTATAACAATTTAAAATTTAGAATCTTATTACCACAAATAAAATTAAATAGATTAAATAAGGATAAATCAAGTTGATAAAGTCTAAAATAAATTCCTAAAATGTCTAAATTTTATTGGTGTATTATATTACAACCCCATCTCAACTTATATTCTGATTTTAGTCATTTTTTATGTTTTTATGTGTGGTTTCAATTTATTATAAATAAATATTTTTGAGGTTTCCAAAGATTCTCATCTCCTCCCTTATAAAAGGGCACATCCTCCCTCTCCTCTTTACACAACATTGAGAATTCAAGTTCGGCCTAACCCTACCCATTACTCTTATAAACTTACCTAGTAATATTCTGGAGGTTCTGTCCTTCTCAAAAGACCAACTCTAGTCCCTTAAGAGAAAGCTTAAAGGAGGCACGTCGAGGAAGAGGTAATCACTTCTACTGATTCATTGAAGTTTCTTCCTTCTTCTACTTCCTCTTATTTAGTTGTCTCATTATAAAATAAAAACATAAGTATCACTCATATACTGATATGTTATTATAAATATGAAACAAACCCATTTCTCCATCTATCCATCCTACGGAAAACAAAATCATTGTGCATGCGTACGTACGGAATACCATCTCCACACTATGGTGTAATATGTTTTCCACCACCACCTTACTTGGATGGGTATAATGGTGTAAAGAATAACTATATATGGTTATTTTAACATCATACTAATTCTTATATATTATATCATCTACTATAATTCTATTCAATAATTATGGGAATTATATCATCGCTTGTGCGTACGTACGGACTGCCGTCTCCACGAACATGATGAGATTCATTTCCCATGATTAACCATTAAAGTATGATTATAATGTATATATAATAAATAATCATGAAAGATATTACAAAATAATGGTAGTGTATTTATTTACATATATGTGTCATTTACTTAATTCTATTCAATTCAATAAGGAAACGAAAACAGCGTTCATGCATATGTACGGCCTACCGTGTCCATGAACGGTGTATTTCATTCCATTTATCTATCTATCATATATATTTATATGCTGAATATATATTATATATAAATGATTATTTACATTCTGGAATTAATTAAATATGGATATAATTAATAATATCAAGAACAACAAATCGAAACACATACGATAAATGAAACGATTTTACCCAAAACGAATCTTTAACATAGAATTTACAAAAGAATGGGTAATATAAAGTCATAAGTGAACCATATATGATATCATAACAATTAATATGATTCTGTAATAATTAAATGACATTATTTAAATCATTATAATGGAGGTTTGGATACATAAAAAGTAGATCGGACATAAGGTAAGGGATAACTTTTCCAATCTCATTTTTACCCGAGATTGTTTATTCGTAAGTATTTACTAGGATTTTATTTATCATCCTTGTCCCTATTTTCTAAAAATGGTTTCATGTATGTCTAAAGTCCTTTTTATCCATTTTTTTCTTTTACTACATGGTATGTAAGGAATCTTTATTTTTTTACCATACAATGTACTTTTTTACTTTTCCGACAAAAGTATGAGAAGAATGTTTTTTTAACTTATACAGCATGATCTGATTTTTATGGTTTCAAAAAAAATTATTTTCATGAAGTTTCCTCCACAAGATTTCATGATTATTTTCATCAAAATCCTTTTATTTTAAAATTTCATGGAATTTTGTGAAAATAAAATGATTTTGAAGAAGAAATGATATTTTCCTCAAGAATTCATTTCAAGTGTTTTATCAAAACTATTTTCCATATAAGATGACATTATTTCATATGTGTATGTTTCAAGTATAGTGTCTCTATGATTTACATGGTTTCACGTTTCTTATGATGAAATGATATCCATTTGTTTTATAAGGATTATGTTATGATGGGATGATGTTTTTGAAACCCATTTTATTCTTTTGGTTATGATGAATGATTTATGTTTAATTTGTGGCCCAGTAAGAATGATATCATTATAAGATGGGTGGGACCTATATCTCCCTCCAATGCATTGGATAAAGATTTATATCTCATGAGATAGACATGGCTGTAATGAAAAGATAATCGGGTTCAGTGATACAGGACTGGAATAAGGAGTGAACTCTATTCAGAAAGGAACTTTGTCCACTAAGATGGTCTTGGAAGAAATGCCTTGGCTACTATGGAAATCATATCATGTGATTAATGGTTTTCCACAATTACATGTTTCATTCCCATGCTATTTTATCATGATTGATGTTCCATTATGATCTATTCCTTACCTACATCCATGTTTTATGTTGTTGCTCAAGATTTTTATGTTTAAACATTATGTTCATGTTTTTAAGTTCATATGTATATGGTTTGTTTTATTTTCTCTATGCTTACCCTTACTGAGCATTTGAGCTCACCCTTTATATGTTTTATTTTCCCCAAGATGTAAAGAAAGGTTTTAGGTAAGGAAACAAAATGGGAATATCTTTATAGGAGATGTTAAAGATCTTACACCGTGATTAGAAGATTATGTTCTGAGATTCCAAAGACACTAAACTATTACGGTATTTGAGTGTTGGTTTTTTTATGTATTAATAATTCCTATAAAGTAATGTAATGTCCATGTACGTCATGTTTGGGGTCTCTACAGTTGGTATCAGAGGAAAGGTTTAGTTAACCTTTACAAACTATAATGCGAAAATTTTAGTGATATTCTTATATATATTTCTATGGTATGTCTAAGGATGTCTCTAAGGTTTAGTATAACGATATTTTATAGTCCTATAATTATATTGACGATCATGAAAACCCTAGGAAGAAAATTAGGTTTATTGGATTATAGAATGTGCGAAAAGTTAGAAATTTTATGATTATGTGGTTCCTCGTTATTTTAACCATTTCTTACACCATGGTTTTTTGTTTTAGTCAATGGAGGGAACGAAAAGGAAGTGGGTCAACATTGAATCCAATGGTAAAATCAGTGACTATGAGCAACAAAATAGCGTAATGCCTAGAAAGAATGATATTTTGATTATGCTGAATTAGTCATCAGGTATATGATTAACAAGGGGGACATTAGTGGTATTCCTAATTCATTAATTAAGAGGAAGATGATATTTTATGCATGTTCGCAAGGTTAGGAGCATAGATAATGGTTGATTGAGATTTCTAAAGAAGGGATGAAGAACCTTGATGAATACATCAAATGGAAGGGAAGATGTTATCTATGTGGGAAGAAGGGTCATAGAGTGACAGACTGTTATGGAGTTCAATGTCTTATCTATGGAGAACATGGGCATCACCCAACTCAATGCCCTGACCTAAGAGGTTACTTCTAAATCAAGGAAGGACTTATTTTATGAAAATCATTGAAGAGGATTGGTTGAAGTGTTTATGTATTGGTATTCATGAATAATGTTGTTGATGTACTTTTATGATATGTTGGAATATCTATGTATTGGTCCATTGTGGTTGTCCATAAGAATATGGCATCAGTAACCATGAAAAGTGATTGAAATATTTTCGGAAAGTAGATGATATGTGCATAATTAAGGGATAAATAGAAAATAATATGTTTGATAGTATTCATGAGCTCATGACTAATATAAGGACAAAGTGATATCAGGGGCTGAGTATAAAGAATTTTTGGGATTTTGGTATGTGGAAAGAGATATCTTTTGACAGAATTCATGTTTTCAGGAAGGTTAAATGGGTATTCATTTTTAGGAGAATACACGATTAAGGTATTCACATGTTTGGAATGTAACCAACAAGATATATTGTATGAAATATGGGGGATAAATGATGGTATTCACATGGTCGTTAGATGGAATTTCTAGTAATTGTTTTCATTATACTATAAGATTATACAGAAGTATTTTCGATAATCCTAAAGGTTGAAATGGATTAAGTTGGACATCATATAGAATTGTTTAAGGCTAGATGTTTTTTGATACTATTTCATTGAATGTTATTATAAAGTAGTTTTAGAAAAAATACAACACATAGGACGAGCAACAACCCATCGCGTCGGACAAGTTTCTGAGAATCGAACCCACAACTGAAGTGCGACAAGCCTTTATCACCTACCACTGGCCTATAGGAAGTCCATGGTTAGTAGAAACTAGTTTTATTTTTTTAAGAAGGATGATAGATCAAGTATAATTCCATTTTGGAACCATATACAATTAATCTAACCATAGATGGACTTATGTATATGACTTTTTCTAACCTTATGTTTGAGACTGATGGAATGACCATTCATTCTATCTCATGATCTTTTAATAATTCAATGAAGACACATTCAACTTCATTTCTTTAAAGATGATGTGGAAATTGTTCAAGTCACAAAAAAGAGTGAGATTGTACCAAAATCAAGTAGGTATTTCTAATAATTCAAAATTTTCAACTTTAGGGAAATGATATTGAAAACCAAAAATTTTGTCCTAGTGCTATTATATCTGATAAATTTGATGGTACCTTAGATCCTCACAAATTTATGGCTTTGTGATTTGTTGACTTTTTTATATCCATGTTCTCTACCACTCTCCATCAAAACTTGATGGTTAGATTTCTCATCCATATCCATATTTTCACATATGTTCTCCTCTGTGGAAACCCAATGATGAGTTAATCTGGTTAACATTTATGTTTCATAATTAATTTTTTTAAATTAACTTTTAGTATTACTTTTACGATGTGGGTTTCTATGAAAGAATCTTTCAAGTAGTAAACCATTTATAACCCCGATGAATATCGAGGGCGAAATTAATTTTATGGGGGTATAATGTAACACCCAGAGATTTTATGAGGTATATTACTTTTAATTTCTTTCATATATTCAATTTTATGTTACACCAAGATTATCTTGCGCTATACGCAACATTATATTAGCTTGCAGTATACGCAACACTATTCTTGGATTGTGTTACACACAATTTCAAATTCATTTGATAGTAGTTATTCAACACAAATTTGAGTTTATATATATATATATATTCAGTGTATAAATGAAATATGGTTGGATTATATTATACGAAACAAAATATGAGTCTTTCAATATAGGCAACCCTGACTTTTCTTGCATTACACGATATCGTGACCTTCCTCGATAGCGTGTGTTGTATGCAATACCGGGTTTCACTAAACAACAATATATTGTTATAATATTATTATAAAATAGATATTAGGAATGGTACTAAATAAATTTTTAAATTTATTACATAATACTTCATCTTACACATTTTATAGAACCTGGTATGAGAACAATATAACTTTTTCAGGTAAAATAAGTATTTTTCAAAAAATGCAGTTTTGCCATCTTTTGATGGCGCACCCACTTTAAATATATTTTTTGACATTTTTATAATTTAAATTTGAAAAAATAAAATTCTTATTTGGGATTGGGATATAAAATTTTACTTTGGATAAAAGTTTCTGATTATTCTGATAACTTTAATATTTTAATGAATAGTAAAAACATGCTATATTTTAATTAAAAACAACATTTTCATCATAATAATTTATATGGTTAAATTATAATATAAAATGGTTTTAAAGTATAAATAGAATATATTTTTACCATTTAATATAATTTATGTCATTATCATTGATTTTACATTGAATTCATATGTAAAATCATTTCAATCTTTTGCAATGTTATAACTTTTAAAACTCATTTTCTTAACAACGGGATTAATTTTAAATTAATTTTTTGCAACATCTGTGATTTGAATTTGGGAAAATGGATTTAATATTTGGAATCAATATGTCCAATTTATGTTAATATGCTACTTTTTATTTTTGGAAACTATGAATAGTAACTACAGTAATTTTTATTTACTGGAGTTAAAGGTAAATCTGGTAATTAATGGTAAAATAAGATTATAAAATTACCCTAACACCTGCCAAAATTCTATTGTATGAATAAAAGTATACCCATATCACCTAAGGGTCGTATTAGATTCGTGTGAGGGATAATTGACAATGAAAATGATGTAATTATTATTAAAACCAAAGAAAGTGACAACATGTCACTCTCTTAAATCTTATAAGTATAATATTTTTAATTTAGTTATAAACTTCATTAATCTTCAAACATGAATAGTATCCACAAATATAATAAAATTATCTCCATCATGTGAATTTATTTATAATTTTTAGGGATTAAATAATTATCATTAAAGGTGACACAATATTGATGTTGAAATTATTTTATTGATTGAAATATCAAATAAAAGGTATAAAAAATATTAAAATAAATATTATATGAACTATTTAATGTGATCCACTAATTTTAGAGATAAATATGACATGTTATGAATCTATTAAATATTTTAGTTTGAACATATCTTATGGTTGGATTTTATTTAAATTCAAATAAATGAATATTTTCAAAATTGACACTACTGTTATTTTATAAAAATAACGTAATATAAAATTGTTTAAAACCCAGAAAAATATTTAAAAATTATAAATTAGAATTTATATGGTCAAAAATTACATAACGTATCCAATTATTGACAATTGACAACACATTAGTAATTATTTATATCAATTAAAAATTTAGAACCTTATTACCACAAATAATATTAAACAGATTAAAAAGGATATATCAAGTTGATAATGTTTAAAATAAATTCCCAACATGTCTAAATTTTATTTTTTGATGAAATTTAAAACCCTATCACATCTAAGATTCTTATTTTAGTCATTTTTGATGTTTTTAGGTGGGTTTGGATTTTATTATAAATTAATATTTTTGAGGTTTCCAAAGGTTCCCCTATCCTCCCTTATAAAAGGTCACCTCCTCCCTCTCCTATTTACAAAACATTGAGCCTTCAAGGTCGTACAACCCCTTCCCATTACTCTTATAAACTTCTCTATTAATATTCTGGTGGTTCTGGTCTTCTCAAAAGACCAAATCTAGTCCCTTAATAGGATGGTTAACGGAGGCACGTCGAGGAAGAGGTAATCTCTTCTACCGGTTCTTTCAAGTTTCTTCCTTCTTCTACTTACTCTTATTTAGTTGTTTCATTATAAAATAATAACATCTATATCACTAATATATTTATAGGTTATTATAAATATGAAACAACCCCATTTCACCTTCTATACATCCTACAGAAAACAAAATCACCGTGCATGCATACGTAAGGAATACTGTCACCACGCTGTGGTGTAATATGTTTTTCCACCACCACCTTACTTGGATGGGTGTAATGGTGTAATAATAACTATATATGGTTAGTATAACATAAAAATAATTCTGATATATAATTTCATCCACTCTAAATCTATTCAATTATTATGGGAACGATATCATCGCTCGTGCATACGTACGGACTACCGTCTCCACGAACGTAATGAGGTTCATTTTCCATGATTAACCATTCAAGTATGATTATAAAGTATACATAATAAATAATCATGAAAGATATTACATAATAATGATACTAGATTTATGTACATATATGTTTCATTTACTTAATTCCATTTAATTCTATAAGGAACGAAAATAGTGTTTATGTGTACGTACGACCTTCCGTCTCCATGAACGGTGTCTTTCATTCTATTTATCGATCTATCATATATATTTATATTCTGAATATATATTATATTTAAATCATTTTTTAAATTCTAGAATTAAGTAAATCTGTATATAAGTAATAATATCAAGAACAAAAAATCAAAACACGTACGAAAAATGAAACGATTTTACCCAAAACATTGCTTTAACATGGAATTTAGAAAAGAACGGGTAATATAAAGTCATAAGTGAACCATATATGATATTATAACAATGAATATGATTCTGTAATAATTCAATGACATTATTTAAATCACTATACAGGAGGTTCGGATACATACGAAGCATATCGGACATAAGGTATGGGATAACTTTCCTATCTCATTTTTAACCGATACTATTTAGTCGTAAGTATTTACTGGGGTTATATTTATCACCCTTGTCCCTATTTTCTAAAAATGGTTTCATGTTTGTTTAAATTAATTTTTATCCATTTTTTACTTTTACTACATGGTATGTAAGGAATAATTCTTTTGTTTACCATACGAGGTACTTTTTGACTTTTCCGGCAAAAGTTCGAGAAGAATGTTTTTTAAATTATACGGCATGAACTGATTTTTACGGTTTCATAAATCCTTATTTCCATGAAGTTTCATCCAAAAGATTTCATGACAATTTTCAAAAAAATCCTTTTATTTTAAAATTGCATTTCATTTTGTGACAATAATATTATTTTGAAGAAGAAAGGATAATTTCCTCAAGATTTCATTTCTAGTGTTTTATCAAAACTATTTTCCATCTAAGATGAAATTATTTCATATGTGTATGTTTCAAGTATAATGTCTCTATGATATATATGGTTTCACTTTTCTTATTATGAAATGATATCCATTTGTTTTATATGGATTGTGTTATGATGGGATGATGTTTATGATACCCATTTTATTCTTTGGGTTATGCTGAATGATTTATGTTTAATTTGTGGAACAAGTAAGAATGATTTCATTATGAGATGGGTGGGATATATTTCTCCCTCCAATGCATTGGATAAAGATTTATATCTCATGAGATAGAAATTGTTGGAATGGTAAGATAATCAGGTTCAATGATATAGGAAAGGAACGAGGAGTAAACTCGATTCAGAAAGGGACATTTTCCACTAATATGGTCTTGGAAGAAATTCCTTGGCTACCATGGAAATAATATCATGTGATTAATGGTTTTCCACAATTACATGTTTCATTCCCATGCAATTTTATCATGTTTGATGTTCCATTATGATCTATTACTTGCGTACTAACATGTTTTATGTCATTACTCATGATTTTTATGTTTAATGATTATGTTCATGTTTTTAAGTTCAAATGTATATGGTTTGTTTTATTTTCTCCATTCTTACCCTTACTAAGAATTTGAGCTCACCCTTTATATGTTTGCTTTTCCCCAGGATTTAATGAAAGTTTTTAGGTAAAGAAACAATAGGGTAAGTTCTTTATGGGAGATTTTGAAGATCTTTCACCGTGATTAGAAGATTATGTTCTGAATTTCCAAAGACACTAAAATATTACGGTCCTTGAGTGTTGGTTTTTGTTATGTATTAAGAATTCCGAAAAAGTAATGTAATGTCCATGTACATCATGTTTGGGGTCTCTACAATGGCCAGAAAAAATACTAATTGGAGTTCTTTTCAAACGGATGTCATTGAATTCCCTAGTGTGTGACATAAATAATTAGGTAAAATTACAAGTTCTACTATAGTAAAAAAGATCCCAATTTATGAATTTTATGTTGATAAATAAAATTTTTATAATTAAATATCTATTAATTTGTGGTATAAAAATCATAAACCTTTATATATTTATGTGAACTAATTAAGAGAGGAAATATAAGATGATATTAATCTATATAATAGGATGATCAAACAAAAATACGAGTAGTTTCCAAAATTTCATGACTTTGATGAATGATGATTCTTAATAAACTCTTGGTATGATTATAACATTCAAACTCATATTTAAAAGAGAATACATGTTCCGAAATTATTATGAGTATGATCCACTAAAATAGTTCCACTTCATGTATTCATTGATAATGAAAATTAAATAAATTATTTTATTGGAATTATGTAGATAATGAACCATATAAACATGAGATATTATTTATCATATCCAACATTAGTTTCATTTTATTTTTTTCATTTATTTATGTGGATCTAAGATGTATGTTTTGTAATTTTCTTAGAACATGAGAATTCAAAAGGCTTCTAGATTTTATGAATCAAAAAATTCAAGATGTTTTCCATGCCATTGATATGTTTTTTGTAGTTCTGTATAAACTTTTTCATATTCAAAATAATATTTTATTGGATTATCTTGGTAAGGTGATGTTGTGCCCACTTCGTATATCTTGTGAAGATATTTTAGACTATTTTTTAAAGAAAAATAATATAAATATACTTATTTATGGAATATGTTCTTATAAGAATAATTTAATAATGGTTATAAATAGATAACTATAATGTAATTCTATAGTGGTATGTTTGTAATAGTAGTAATTTTATATTCTCAACATACAATTCTTGGTTTTTAAAAAGAGTGATTTCATTTAACATAGGTCTTTATGCATGTGAGTATATGAGATGATTGAGCAGAAGAAGAAAAGGAAAAGAAAAATAATATTAATGTGCATGTTTTAGGAGTGTATACGCCATTAGTGAGTATCTGAGAAATGTTTAACTTGAACAAAAAGAACAAGGAAAATCTAATTCATTTTCTAGTGAAGCTGATTATGAAGAAGAAAAGGAAATGTCAATAGGGAAAATAGTAAAAATAATAACTGTGTGATCTTGAGCATACCATTGTAATTTTTTGTATATCTTTTGGTATGATTTTGACATAGTTTCCAAAAACCTAAAATCATCAAAAAATATATTATAGGATGTGTAAATGTAAAATAAATTGGAAATACTTAATGAATAGTCTGGGACTTTGTTAAACCCATGTTGCATGGGGTATACAAGGATTTAATGGTGTAAGATATGGATATAATGATAATCTAGGGAAGATTTCTAGTTTAATAATGGAAGTTGAAGTCTGATGGGGAGTCAGAAAGTAGATGGTGTGTCTCTTGGTGAGATAAAAGTATTGATATTGTGATTTGGTTGTTTTGTATGACGACACACTATTTATAATTGAATGATATTTATTATAGTGGGGTATCCTTGATTAAGGTATATAATCAATAGGGGGAAATAGTATGTCTTAATACCATCCCATGTAATGGTCATTATTTTATTGTTCCTCTATATACAATATTATCAATGTGGGTTTGTGTGAAATAATTTAGTGTGTATCTATGGTGAATAATTATAGTATGGTAAATTTAAAAGAAAATAAATTTATTAATGTTTTAATAGACCACTGATTCACCCCTTCCCTCTCATTTTTCAATCTAACCCTTGGGGATGTAAAGAGGATGGCAGAGGTCCTATCCTATATTAATTTTAATAGATTGTGATCTTAGTACCTCCTCTTCACACTGAATGGACCATTCAAAGGTACCATATCTATAAGGATGTTATACCGTACTTATGTTTAAATAAAAGTTCAATGCCTTTAGGGGATCCTCCAAAACATTAAGGTAGACAATATATATTTATTTGAACAATAGATATTATTGTTCCCTGTATTCTTGCCACTTCTATTGTATATATCATAAGAAATCAATGATTGATAAATATTCACTAATGGTAATGGATCGGGTAGTCATTGTATGATGAACCACAATAACCTAGGTAGAATTATTTCCTTCAGATGTCTTTATAAGACCCATAAAAAATTGTGTGGTGATGCAATAATATTTCCTTGTCAGTATTAGTAACATTTTCTTCAACCCCATAGAAATTTGACATTTCATATTAACATTTCTATATACCAATTACATAAATTTTATATTTCAATCTAATTCGTAATATTTTATCCAAAAAAGTAATCTCAATGGTCATTATAAATATTATTTTATTCATTAGTAGATTTATCATGTTATGTTATGATTATCATTAAATCACTAATTTATCTTAGACATATATGGTATATATTTTCATGTTCCATATCTTAAAACTCTTCTTCATCAACAGACAACATTAATATTTTTTTGTTCTTCGTTTAATCCGCATACTTTTTCATCTCAACATTATTCCTTTGTTCAACATTATTCTTCTCCAAGATAGATGGTTGAGTAATAATTTGAGTCGGGTAAGTTGTGGGAACTTTAATTATGATTCCCATGTCCTTAAATTGTATATTTAAGAATATTTTATCCCATTCAGTCTTTATTATGGATATCGTTTTATGATCTTATTATGATGAGAATCTTCCACTTTATTTCATTTCGAGGATGGTAATGGATTTATTAGTTATAATCAATGATCCGCTCTAACCATATTTTTTTCAATGTTGATATCCATTTGTTTGATTATAAAGATGAAACATTTATGATCATTATATATGTAAAACATTCCTCTAATGTGAATATTCCTTCAAATATTCATGGAATCGATTGTCACTTCATATTCCAAATCAAACATCATGTATTTTTTCTCACATACCTTTAAATATGAAACGCGGTCATTGAAAAACATAACCAATGGTAAACAATAAATAATACCTTGTAAATTTATTACTATATTATTTTGATTTCAAAATATCAAATATAGGATTATAAATTCATTGTATTATTTCTCAAAAACATTATTTCATTGATAAATATAATTTATGTAAGTAAAAATCCATTATAAATATTTTAGTCATATTTATATCAATTTAATGTCATAAATATTATGGTATTCATAAAAATTTTAATTTTTTCATATTAACCAATAAATTCAATTTTATCAAAAGTATCATTAAATTAACCCTAATATAATTTATAAATGATTATTCAAAAAATATATTCCAATTTATAAAATTAAAATTTTAAATTTTATAAGAGTAACTATTAAATACAATCATATAATAATGTGGAAGAATAATTTTACAATTAATAATTTTTTTTTAATTTTCCCTAACTTATTTATTTTTTGTTTGTTATCATTACTAATTATAATATGAATTATAGTTAATATATTTTTTTATTTTTTTAAATAGTTTTACATTTATACATAAATTATAACACTTAATATTTTATTAAATTAGTTAAATAATGAATTATTAAAATTTAAAGATATTTCTTATTTAAGTTATATTATTTGAAAAACAATTACTATAAATATAAAATTATTATTAATTGGTTTTTAATCATTATAAATAATAATTTTAGGTAATTTATTATTCCCATTAATTTAGTTTCCAATTAAGTGGCCTTTTTTTATTCTTAGGTGTCATATATTATTTTAAGTGACTTATAATAACCACACATCCTATTAAGAATTATCATTTCCTTCATTATACATTCCCTCATTATTTTATAAAAGTTATTTATATTTTTTTTAATTAAAATATTATTTATAACAATTTTATTATTTTCAAAATGTTGGTTTTGTGTGCCATAATTTTTAAATACATCGACATACCCTAATACCAACATCGTGTTTATTATTTACTAGGTCTTACTTTCCCAATTTAAATTTTTTAAATTATATAGATCAAATTAAAATTCCATTTGTAATGATTTTTTAGTGATGTATTTTTTGGATGAAAAATATAAGGGATTCCACATTAGTGACAATTTTATGTGAACACCTTTGCTGGAATACATTCTAGGAGAGTGATTTCATTATAATTTCATATCAGTGACACTTTATATGGTATGATGGTTTATAGGATGAAAGGTAAAACTCATCACACCCTTCACAGGGGAAATATTGAATACTCTAAAACTCATTTAAACGTATAAGATGTATTTCATGAATCCTTCCCAAATCCAAATGCTAGAAAAAAACAATATTCAAGTTATTTAATCAAAATCACGTAGTATCATTAAAATTTGTGTCTAAAATAGGTTCACAATTTTTTTTAAATAATTTATTAGAATTTTGGTCCATATATAGTGGTTCAATTCTACAAAACGGGGTGTCCTGGAGTTTACTACCACCAAGGAAGGTGGTAGAATTTTTGGTATTGGGATTAATCCAAGAAAGAGTATTCTATTGTATTATTGTGAAATGAATCAACACCCACATAGTTTGGTGCCTCTTAAAGGGAAACGTCATACCTTTTTATAGTCATATTAAAAGGACTATCCCATTCAATTTAACATCATACTGTATGGATGAATATGTGAAAGGTGCCTAGTGATGTTATGTGTGGGACTTATGTATTGGTTGACCTTACTGATTATTTAGTGTAGAGGATGTTTCCCAATTAGGGTGACTTTTTTTATTGGGAATAGTGTCCAGTTGGTCAGATTGTTATTTTGGATAATGGGGGTATTTCCCATTAAGTAGGACATTGCCTCATTAAAAATATGGTTCAATGAGTAATTTTATTAGGTAATATGGACATTGTAATAAGTAGTTCATGTTCACATAGAATATGGTTGATCAAGAAGGATATATATGATCTCATGAGCTCTATGGACCCATTATGACTTACAGTTAACAAAACCCTAATGAAGTTGAACGAGGCATCTTATACCGTATACTGCATAATTAAAAGGGTCATCTTCGATGGTGGAAAATACATTATTTTCATTAATATAGTGGAACTATATTTCATGGATTACGATTTGAATATTTCATTGTGTATATTTCTATTTTTCCTCAGAGATAGTTTGGTTCTTGAGTGTCTTGAGAACCCAAAAAGAATATACAAAAAATTATAATTTGTTTTAATGCATGTGAACATATTGTTTTATTGGAATTAGATTTCTCTATTTTTATGGAACGTAGATGAAAATTTTGAACCCCAGTTGAATCTAAAATTTGGGATTTTACCTAGCTGTAACCAATGGTTGGTAGGTTCTAGATATTTAGTTGAGGTACTTTATGGTGGTTTGTTGAATTAAAATAAAGAATTGAATTAATTTCTTTTAATATAAATTCCAATGACCTCATTAGTTCTATAAATACATTATTGTGATAATTTTACATGTCAAGACACATTAACCATTGGATAATTGAGAGGTTCCCTAAGTGTTTTTCATTAGTAGATCACTCATGAGGATGATTGTTGATCAAATCAAGGCGTTTCAGAAGGTAGTGAATAAATAAAATCATCCCAATCACGGGAAGATTTTTTACTGAATGGATAATCCATAATTAAGTTATGTAATCTTTTTTTTATATTTTGTCCCTTATTTCATTTAATTATTCTTGGATATTTAATATGATTTTATTTCTGGTTTTCTTAAAAAACTGCATGAGGCCCTCGATTTCTTTGAAAATATTTTATCCAATTTAATAAATTTTTTGTTTTATTATCACCAACTAGACATCCCTGTTATTTAATCATTTGAAAATTAATCTTTTAAATTTATATTTCATCTTATTTATGTTCTTTACCCCCTGAATCTTTTGACTTTGATCACCACTAGACTATGGTATTGCTATTTGAAAATTCTAGGTTAGGTTTCAGCATTATCTTACACCCAAATTCATTATAGATTTAAGAATGAAGAATAGATTGATGGATTACAGATGGATCAGGAATAGTTATGGGATTTGAGTGAGACCTATATGGATCTGAGATATATAGTTTAAATGGATGGTTTTGGAAAAAATGAGTAGTCTTATAGGGTTCAGGTAGCTGAAATCCGACCACAGGTGATAAATCTATTATGGATAATCACAAATCTTATGCCACTTGCATTGTTGGTATCGAAAATCATGATAGTGGAAAGGAAATGATTATTCATGAAGAAACCTTTGTTTCTATAAAAGTGGATATTAAATTGTGTTTAGTTTAATAAAACATGTAGTGTACTCTCTCTAACCACAATTATAGGGTTTTTAGGGAATATTAGTTTCACACAACATCTTCTCTAGTTCAATTTCCCAGTGACCCTTCTTAGGTGGATTAAATGAGTTCTAGATGAACCCAGATAGGACCCCATGTCATAGTAAAAAATAATACTTCACAAGTACATGAGAACTATTTAATAATTGATCATCTCCAAGTAAATGTCTAGGTACATTACTAAGTGCACTAACATGAAAAAAATTACCTAGGTACATCTATAAGACATGGGTATGACTTGGGAGGCCCAGAAACATTGTTTTGTTTAGATTTTCTCTCGAATACATGTGTTATAGATGACACAAACTGGGGGCTGGATGAGGGTACATGTTCCGTGACCTCTGGTACACACCTTATACTTTTCCCTAGGCCATTCACCAAGCATATCTCCATCATTTGGACTCTACTTTTAGAAATACATTCCCTTATCTTGGGAAAATTTCTTCTTATAATAATATAGCATCCTTTCAGTGTGTTTTTATATTTAATATGAGATATTGAGAGAGTGAAACATCATAATAAGATGTAAAACTTGAATAAATGATCACACAAGATCATCAAAGAGAGGTCCGGAGTGTGCTTGTCCCCTATGCTCCTTACACTGGATGAGTGGAATCCCTATACATACAAGGGTTACAGGTTATCTACCCTCTATGGAAGATACCCTATGGTACTATAGTGTGTTACATCTGCCCACTGAGTTGCACCCACCTATGGCACTTGGAAGAGGTCAACTATCCACTGAGTTTCACCCCACTATGGTACTAGTGCACGAATCCTCTACCCACTGTGTGACCCCCCCTAATTCACTTTGGAGTGGGTCCTAAATCAATACCTACTACGTTACATGCCCATATAATTCTAGGGCCTAGATTCTCCAGGATATGAGTGGAATCCCCTAACGAACTAGGGTTTTAGTTCTCTTTCTATCTACTGAGTGGAATCATCTAATAATTTTAGTCCATCGGTCCATTATATTCTTATTGTTATACCCCCATCATACCAGGGTGAAGGTCATATTTTAGATATTGTTCTTGACTATATGTGGAGGATTGGTGAGTTGTAGGTCCTCTACAAAGATTTCTCAAATGGATATGCAATATTATTAGAGATAGAGATTTGGATATGTAGTCACAGTCATCATCATGGGATGGGCTATATGATGGAGATCACCACTCTCCAATCTAGGTTTCTTTTGAGAATATAATTATTCTTCTGTTTTGTTCCCCTATTACTTTGGGTAGAGATAACTAATTCTATCATATCGTTATAATGTTCAATTTTTGGTTTTTGGGGAATCCTACTGGGCATGTATATAATCACCCTGGCATGGGATATTTCTATAGGTGTTGTATCATATCCAGATGAAGGATAGTTTGGTAGTGACTTCGATGGATCATAATGTTACTCAGGTTCATAGGTTGTGATCAATGGTATTGATTACAGATCAAAAGTTGTTCACTATTAGTTATTTTTTAATTCAATTTTTTTCAGATGGGACTTTATTTTTTGTTTGGTATGTATTATACTACTATAATCATTGGTTGTATTTTCACTAACAATAATGTATTCCCATGATGTATTGAATAGATGGTTTACTCGAGATGTTAATGTCTTTCATTACTATAAATTTTCATTATTTCATGGAGATAGTTGGGTTTTTCATACATGTACATTAGGAAATGACCACCAGTTTATAGTTTTAACTCTTAGTGGTTTTCACCATACCCTATCCAATTAATGGAAAGTTTTAGATTGGAAAAACCTGGAATTTCACTGGCCATGTCATCCCTGGTGGGATGAGTCCTTATAGAGTGGTATTAGAGTACCCCATGGATAGTGATGGAGTTTGAATTTTTTCCCAAACATGGATTGGTTCACACTTATGTAAATTGTATAAATGTGTATAAAATGGACCATTTAGTCTAAGTAACCCATTGTTTCTATTTCATCAAACGTATCCATACAGCAGGACTCTGACTACATTAATTTCAACTCGGCATATTGAGATATGTTAAACAGGTAAAATGGGGAACAAATCATATAGTATCTATTCCTTTGACTATAGTACATGAGTCATCTACCATTATATATATATATATGATCAAATGGTTTTTGTATAAATTGAATACATTTAGGATGCATCTATGAAGACAATTGACCATGATACTGATTCCTGATCTTGATGATGGTCCATTTAGATATGAAGACTTAGTCCAATGGAAATCTTAAGAATTGTTTTCTCCATGAACGGAGGGAGAAAAATACCCACCTATCGAGTATCCAATGGTGTCATTTTTGATGTAAAATGATGTTACTGCATTTAGTGTCCTATGAGACCACCATCTTTATAGATAGCTGAGTTACTATGGAGAACCATATCATTAAATAATAGATGATTAGATTGAGTAAGGTATCTGGGTCATCTGACTTATACCGACCTTGACTGATGAGATAGTTTCATTTGTATCTAGACTTCTCTATGGATAAGTAGTGTACTAGAGGAGTCTAATCATATATAATTATGAAGCAATGATTCCCACATTTTCCAAATTCTAGATGATATGGTGTGTGAATTATTATCCATCATTGTTTAACTCCTTTCAAATCCAGGACCATTTTGAGTAATATAACGGTCGTAAGAAGGTTACTAGGTATTAAATGAGGTTCACTGACGATACATGATACTCCCTCAACATGGTGTATGATGGATACTTATGGGAGCATATGATTGATGAGGGTATCCACTAATACAACCACGCCGATGTGGTCCCATTTTCATTACCATGTATCCTAGATTTCTAGATAAATAACAAGTGATGAAGATAATTCTATCATAGTAATAGAAGGTAGTTGGAGCTAGTAGTGGGTGTTATGGGGGTGATTTATCTACATCCACTAGTAGGAACCGGTTGTCAGGGACTCGATGCAGGAGACCTCCTCATGGACATACTTAGTCTATTAGACATACTCACTATGGTTATCATATAAGATCTAGTCATCCCAGACAATGTAATTTTTTTTATTATTACATTTAAGGGAACATTCCTCATGTTTACCCAATGCATCAGGATGAGGAGGTCTGGAAGGCAGTAGATGGAATGTTTTGGAAGAATTTGTTCCATTGTCGAAACTCTCCTCATGCATATGGGTTTTTCATCATGTCGGTGGTTTCTGTAGAGGAGCAGAAGTATCTTCTGAGAGAGGAGCTATGAGTGGTGAACTATGTTATGAGGTACTCCCATCACCGTGACCAGGAGGACCATGATAGACTCGTAGAGCTATCATTTAGGGCCACATGATGTATTTTGATATGGAGGGATATGATTCGGATAAACAAAAGATGATTTGAGGTAGGATTTGTGTTTGTTATAATATTTATCCAATACTGCAAAGCACTAGTCAATTTCATTTTATTACCTTGTTATAACTAATGTGAGAGTCATATATTCTAATTGAGACATTAGAAAAATAGTTATTTCTAGAGGTTAATACATGGATTGATTCTTATATATCAATTATCTATTAGAAGTAATAGATTTTTCTCATTATAGAGAGTTTCTCATGGGCCATATTTGTCATTAAGATATAACATTATGATTTTATCATGGTTATAGACTGGCTGTTCATATTTTGATCTTAGATATACTATCATCGCAGAAGGGTTAGATTCCTTCGAGCTAATTTGAAAAGATTCTACTATAATGGTGAGAGACACCAAATGGATGAGTGAGTGGGTCCTATGAGTATGAAGCTACATCATATGACCCATAAGCTTGAGATTTTATCACCAGGTGTAGTGGGATATTTAGAAATATAGATTTATTTAGTAGAGGAATACATTATAGATATATTCCTTGAAAAAATTATAAGACTTACAATAATAAAGTATATGGTATTATATATTTACCTTCTCCCTTAGACTACATAGTTATCTTCTATTGTATATCAAATATACCGTATTGAGCTCTAAGAGAGAAGTATTAATTTGGAGGACCTTCGAGAGAAAGGTTTTATCAGACTTGTTATTTCCCTTAGGTGGCTCTGGACTTTTCCTAAAATTTTTGGATCGGTGCTTGTAAATTTTTCTTTATTATCATTTACTAAACCAAGAAATTATAAAAAAACGTTCCCCTTTCGAAGGATTAGAGGCCTTTTTTCAATTTTGAGTAATGAGTTAGTTCTATTTGATATATCTTAGGTATGGATACCAGTTGTTGACGGTCTATTATGAAACTATTCTAAATTCAACATCCTATTGTTGTTGCAGACAATATGAGTTCGTAGAGATTCATTTCGGTGTTATGAATTCCTCTACTATGTTTATGAATTTGTTGAAATATGTTTTACTTTAGTACTTAGATTTTTTTCCTACATTTATTACATACTCATTTAATCTGTGTCAGAGGAGCATGTAGAGCATTATAGGATAGTCCTAGACCTACTCTTGTAGAACCATCTTTGTGGTAAAATATAGATGTTATAGTATTTTATATGTAGGGTTTACATTTTTGGGAATATCATTTTTGGGAATAGATTATATATGTACACAACAATGATAGATTCAATTCTTTCTTAGGATCCACAAATGTGCATTTTAGTGGTGAGGATTTTTCTTTTTTTATTGGGGTAGAATTAGAGGTTCCTACTTCACTATTCTATAGTATCATCCCGTTGGACCTCCCTACAACTTAAAGATAAGTACATTATCTAGAGTGAGCAATGTCATATTGATTTTGTGTTTTTGAGCATAAGGTTGACCATTGATCTTTTGTTGGGACTACTATATGAGGGTATGGAGTGCTTAGTGTTTGGTGATGCATATATAGTTGGGCTTAGGTGTGTGTTGATGCAGTGGTAGGAAATGATCATATATAAGTCATGGTATTGGAGACCAAATGATAGGAACTACATGACTCCCAATAAAAAGTTGGTAGTTTTCTTCTATTCTATAAAGATGTGGGGGTGCAATATTCATGGATAGAAGGTTGTTGATTCAAAACACCAGAGTCTTATGTTTATCATCACGTAGATAGAAATTAACATGAGAGAGAGTCATTAGATTGAGTTTATATAAGACAGTGACATCGAGATTGTCTGTAGTAATGTAAAGGAAAATTTGGTAGAGTAATCCCTTAGTAGGAACCACCATTCTCACTTGTTGGGGGAAGTTTTTGAGATGTTTACTTCTTTGTATATAACACCGATAGAGTAGAAGAGTGGTGTTTTTCTTCAGGTGATGGTGGTGATTCCATCGCTTCTTTAGCATGTGAGAGAGGCCTACCATTGAGACATTGACATTGTTAATCCACATGAATATATATCTTTAGGAGATACACCATATAGATTCTATAAAAGACAGAGGAACGTTATTCTTTTACATTGGTAGATAGTGGTTCCAGTCTCATTACAAGAGGAGTTGATAAGGGAGTTTCACAACACCCCCTAGGTTTTAAATATCTATGTGATAATGATGTTCAAGGCCCATCAATGACAGTTTTGTGGTGAAACATGAGCTATGCCATTTCCATGTTCATATCTTGGTTTCTTATATTTCTATAGGTGAAGGCTAATCACCAGGTTCCATTAGGATTGAAATATCTTCTTGGTATCCTATCGTGGATAAGGGATAGTATATCTATAGACATCATGGCAGGGGTTACATGAATAGTGAGAGATCATGATTCCATTTTGGTGATAGTTGACCGACATAAAAACTTGTTACGCATTTTTTCCATCAGCGAGAGAAGTTTATTATAGTGTTTGGAATAGTTTAATGTATAGGATATCATCAAGCATCATGGGTTACCCTATGCAATTTTCTCTTATCATGATGAATATTTCATGTAACGATTGTGGTGAGCCATACTAGATGAATTTAGGACCCAATTGCATTTGAGTATGACATTTCACCCAAAGAAATATGTTCACATAGAAATCACTATCTAGGAATTAGCGTATCCACTAAGATATTGTGTTTTGAACTTTGAATGGAGTTAATACGATCACTTAGCTTTGGTAGAGTTTTATTATAATTATAGATAACACTATACTATTAACATGGTACCATTTGAGGCCTAATATGGGATACGATTTAGATAACCCATGTGGTGGACTAATATTGGTTAGACATATCTATTTGTGCTAGAGATGGTGTAATAAATGATAGATACAGTACATGTTATCCATCTACAAATGATGAAAGCCAAAATAATAAATAAATCATATGTATATTGATGTCATATTCCCTTGTAGTTCATATATAGAGATGATTTTTTCCTGAGAGTCTACCCATGATAAGGATTATTGGTCTTTGCTGAGGGAGGACAGATAAATGTAAGGTTTGTAAGGAACCATGAGATCTTATAGAGTGTTGGTGAGGTTGAATAACTCCAAAACATACCCTCATTGTTGGAGTGGGTAAAATATGTCTTCTATTTGTCACAAATATAGAGATACATGCCAAATATAATATACGTTATATACTAGGGAAATATGGAAATAGATTTTGGAGGAACCGTCATGAAGTACCCTATAAAGATTAAGTATATCTAGGAGATGATCATGGGAGGATGATACATTCCCTTCAATTGTGTGTTGTGTTAGAATGTGAAAATGTATGAGACGTTCTATGAGTGAG
Organism: Viscum album; assembly: GCA_963277665.1. Taxonomy (NCBI): domain Eukaryota; kingdom Viridiplantae; phylum Streptophyta; class Magnoliopsida; order Santalales; family Viscaceae; genus Viscum; species Viscum album. The sequence continues at coordinate 245,489,759 of OY728166.1, forward strand.
AGATTCATATTTGAACTCTGTAACACCATATTTTTTTAACAATTCCTTTTTGAGAAAAAATGTTGAAGGAGGGGATAATTTAGTGATTATATTTTTTTTCATTTTATACATTGAATACATTACAAATATAGAGGTATTTCCCTTGTATTTGAAATGATTATTTGGTGTCTTGGGACCCTAGAAATATTATATTAAAAAAATAAAAAATAATAATTCACACATGTGCTTAATTTCAATTGAAATGGATTTCTCCAATTTTTATAAAACTCGGATGGAAAATCAAATAACCTGTTTGAAACTAAAATATGCCATTTTCCCTAGGAACGACCTATGTTTGATTATTGTAGGACGTTCAATTTAGTTAATCATTGGAGTTGTAATTAAAATAATTACTAATTTTTTTTTAAATCCCCAAATCCTAATTACCCTTATAAATACCTCATTATGAAAATCCTCCAGGGTTAGTCACATAAGAACTATGATAATATAGAGAATCTCTAAGCTTTTTTTGTTCTAGGATCAAATCAATGGATGATGGATGATCTGGGATCATGAGGAAGGTAACATATTTCAACATACCCATTGCTATTAGAAGTGCTCTTCTCCAAAAAAAATGATCTAAATTCAATGTAGTGCATGATATTTTTGTATTTACACCATTTTGTCACTTAATAAAAAATGGATCATTAATATTGTTGAATTTATTAATATTTCCAATCATTGAAAGAGACCCAAAATTTATTTACTAATATTTTATATAATTTAATCCTTCATTTATTTTAATCTCACATCGTTGACATCTTGATTATGTAATAATTGGCTGATAATTAAGGGCTAATTATTTTTTCCACTATTTATGTACTTTTCCACCACTTATATTTTCATTATTCAACATTTGAACATGGGTTTTTAGTTAAACATTTTCAGGCTTAATTAGAGAATGAATGAACCCTTTGAACCCTGGGGAATTCATGAATGATGAAATAATTGGTGATTTTTATATAAATGTGGATAAATTGAATGTAACTGGTGACACATCTATAGATATATGATCAGGAGTAGTGAAGGGAGAATTTCGTGGTGATGGGAAGTAGATGTGATTTATTATTCAAGAAGAAATTCTACCATCGAGGATGGATTGGGCCGGGATGACACCATATCTGAGACCCCAGACATCTATTTCAAGGGAAGGGAATGAAGTGATGTTGAAATGAATATTCATAAAGAAACATGGGTTACTTTGAAAAATTCAACAACACTTCATATATTCTACTAACACACTCTTGATTCTCACCCCTTGACTAGGATTAGAGGGTTTTTTGGAAGATGAGGATATCATGTAGTGTATTATAGACCACACATCTTGTGACCCTCATTAGGTGGCTAATATGTGTGCCAAGTACACATGGCTAGGGCTCAATGTAAGAGAACATACCGTTTACTCTAGGGTTATATGGGAATCACCTCATACAAGTCCATAGTCATGTAAATAACCTAGAAAAGGATAACAACTAAATGTACAAGAGAATTATAAGGAGAACACGGGAAGGCCCTATGTGGATGAGACATGTCGTGTAGTTCCATGACATGTCGTGTAGTGTTACATGGCTATCCAATACATTTTCTAGAATAAAACCTACCATGATTCTAGGTGTTGTCACCTAGGGTGTGACCCCATCGAACATGTCATGTTCGTTTCTCAATTATTTAATCGTTTAATATATCCTTTGACTGGAAATAGATTTTGGCCTAAGTTTAGCCAATAATGAGTAGCTTCTTCTGTGGAATGTGATGATAACCTTTCTAGTGGATTGTGATATATGATGTGTGGTTTTTAGAGTGTTGATCTAGTTCATGAATTGCTAAACCAGTAGTAATGATCATAAATTATTATCATAGAAAGGCTTATGTTAGAAACCCCAAGTCTCACTAGGTTGTTTGTCCTACATAATCATAATAATGGTTGAGTGTAACCCCCTGAAATACTAGTGTGTAGGTCCTCAACCCTCTAATCAGAACCCCGTATGGTACTAAGACATTATCCATCTACACTCTTAGTGAAACCCACCATTAATACTAGTGTAGAGGTCACCAACACACTGATTGGAACACCTCAATTGTACTAGGGAGAAGGTCCTATACCCATTGGGTGGAATCCCATTGAAAACATTAGCACATGTACTCTACCAATACTTACCAAGTGGAACCCCATTCCATTCTAGGGAATGGATCCTCATTGCATTGATTGGAACCTCCTAATGCATTATGGCAGGGGTCATCGGGTTATGTACTAATTATAATCCGTTGGTGATTATAGGGTCTTGTTAATCTATCTACTAAGTGGAATATCCATGTTGCAATAGGGAATATCTTCTCTATCATAGACAATTCACCCTGGGGATATGGGACTATGATGAGGTACATGTCCTCTACAACAATTTCATAGATAGATTCATGAGATGATGGGGATATGATATAAACCATTTTCATTTTATGTAAATTCATAATAATTTGATGTTATGTGATAGGGTAATCTGCCTTAACATTCATATAGGATTCATTTGATCATATATTTTATTAGGATTAATTTCACTATTTCTACAAGTGGTGTTGGCTTTTTATTTAATTTCTTTTAATTTCCCCTTTTTTATTTTTTGGGATGTCCAATTGGGTATGTTTATAATCACCCATATATGGTATTTTCTTGCTTGGTTCATGTCTTCTACAAATGACAAGTAGATCAATAGTGTCCTTTTTGGTGAATAGTGATACACTAGTCTATATGCCATGTTTGGTGGTTGGTCTTGGAGATCAAATGTTGGGCTCTCTCAACTATTATCTATTATAATTTTGGATATATTTGGAGTTAATTTATATTTAGGAGTTTATTTTTGTCAAATATACTTTGGATATTATTTTCGGTACTCTAATATAATCCCTAGAGGTATTTCATGCATTGTTTACTCTAGATGTCATTATATTTTTATATAATAACTCTACAATATTTCACAGAGTTGGTTGGGTGTGTTAGTATAGGTAAAAAAAAGATACCCCACTAACTTTTAAAATATTACAGTTCTACTAATTAATTAATTGGGCATGCCATTTTCAAATTAATTTCATCTCTTGTGGTACATTTTCAGCCTTTAGTATTTATTTATTACATGTATATTATCAACATCAGCTCTTCTAGTATTATTTAGTACATGTTTTGAAAATTAAATGGATTTATATTTAATGGTAAAAATAATTAGACATTGATTTAATAAGCTATATTTATTTTATGGAATATTATTAATATAAATCAATATGTTATGATGTGAATTATACTATTATATAATTACAATTATTGTAATATTCCTCAGTAACCTTAAATTGGATAGTTAAAAGTGTCTATGGTTTTTTACACTTAATGAAATAATCACCATGACTATTTCAATATTATAGTATAATATAAATGGTTTTAGTTTATTATTATTATGTAATAATTCATGAAATCATTTTTTAATGATATACATGAAGGTAATAAGTTAAGAATAAAATCTTATCATTGAATTTGGAATCATAAATATTTAATAGAGGAAGTATTGTTTTAAGAGTGTTTTAAAAAGAAGTGTAAAAATAATTGATCACATAGATTTATAAAATGATTTAATTATATTCAAATATGATTATTAAATTTATTTTAATTTATTCGTTTTTCATATATATTAGGTAAGAGAATTATTAAAATGAAAATATTTGTTTTTAAACCCCATACCTCACACCTTGAGTGTACTTATTTTGATAGATCATAAATCCTTTAGAGGGTAAATTTTTTTCCACAATATGGACTTAGTGTCATGAAAAAATGATTTTAGATAGTAATATGGGAAGACTATTGGAATCTTGTAGGATTTTTTAAGTGATAATAAAGGGGTGGAGGAAGGGTGTTTATATTGCCATTATGGAGATTTATTTTCAATTAATTTACTGATTATTTTGTTATTTAGGTTCAATAATATGAATAATGTTGATTTATATGACTTTTATTGGTTATGATTAAAAATGGATGTTTCTTTGACATCTAATCCCAACCAAAAATTAATGACATTATAGTGACACTAAATTAAAATAAATGAATAAAAAATAGTATTTTATTAGATTAAGATGACATATAATAATAAAAATGTAAAATATAGATTTATAAAATATACTTGAAATTTTAAATTTAATTATTTTATTATTCAAAAAAATTGTCACTATAATGGTTTTATAATTTTTCAATCATATTTATATCTTAATGAGGTCATAATCTTTTTATATATTAAAATACTATACTTTTTACTATTAACAACAAAATAAAATCAATAAAAATTTACAGAAACATTTCATAACATGATTTCAATGTATAATTCCAAAAATAAATTTCATTTTATCCAATTAATATTCTAAAACTATTATGTCTAAATTTATTTTTAAAATCATATAATAAATAAAGGAAACAATCTTATCATGAATAAATACTATTTATTTCTCTAATAGTGATTTATTTTCTGTTTTTTGTCATTTATAATTATTATATGAATTATTGTTAACTAATATATTAATTTTTTATTAAATAATTTTTAAAAATATTACATTATCATAATTTCTATTACTTTAAGAATTAATTTAAAACATAAATTATTAAAAAATAATTTATTTTTCTTTTATAATTAATGATTTGAAAATTATTTTTATAAAATTATAATATTTATATTTAGATATATACAATCATTTTAAAAAACTATTTTTTATCCATTTTACTACTCTTTTTAGTCTGGTTATAATTTCAATGATTAGTTATTATTCCCAATGGTCATATACTAATCTAATGGTTATATGACCACTACACATCCAATAAATACTTATCATTTTATTTTTTGTTAATTTAGTCATTTTTCAATTAAATAAAATTTTATTATGTTTTAAAATTATAAAATTATATTATTAATAGTTTCATTTGTTTTTAAACAAATTTTCATGTTTTTAGTAACATTAGGTGATCACAAAGTACCAGAATATCAATTTTTAGATATAGAATTTACATTTTTTTATTTTACTAATAAAATATTATCATTTTTATTGTTTATATTTATACATAATTTGTAATATTTTGTGTTTATGTGATAAAATTATGTTTTCATGACTAATATTGATACTACACATATGTTAGGGATGAAAATTTTTCATATATGAAAATTGTTTGTAGTTAGGTTCTTCCCCTCCATTATAAATTACATCCCCGAAATTTAAACTCAGACCCTACTACATTAATAGGTAACAAAGCGTTTACTTTATTAAATCTTATAGATCCCATGTTTACTCTTCTTAATTATGATTTTATCATTAGTATGTATAGAATATGATCCATCCTATTTCATAGGAAATTATCTCAAGGATTTAATATATACATAAGTATCTTATAATTTGGGAGATATTTCTCCTATGGTACCCCTTATGGATTCATTGCATGTGAGGGATCTAAAATGTAGTTATTAAAGGGGGACACAATGAACACATCATCATCTTATGTAAATTTTTTCCCAAGAAAAAATATATACCCCATATTCCCAATATGATCAAGATTATAAAATAGGACTATGTATATAAGGATTAGATTTATCATCTTCGTAAACCTCACAAGTGTCGTCCATATAAATATATAATTTTTCTTATAATTAATCCCCATTCATAAACTTTAGATCCCACTGATTATTTTCAACAGAGCTCTTCTATAAAATCTTGGTTTCTCTTATGAGTGTAACAAAAATTTGAACTTCTTGACCATATATTATATAAACTCAAGTGCCAATAACTTTATTACCTAAAAATCATCCAATTATGTCGTATTTATAGATGTCTCTATATAGATGGATTCACATTGAGATACTACAATAATTTAGAAGAATACAATGTTTTATTAGAACCCAGTCAGAGGTGAAGTTCCCTTGTATTGTTTATTGTATTTTTTTTAAAAGGTGATTATATAGGTGATGGATTGGTGTATTGGTTAATTAAATAATAATTTAACCTACTTAGGGTTTTTTGACCAGGTGTTGTTAGGTTCTCCCAAGATCGTTACGATTGAATGGTGATTGAGATGTTATATCCCACATAATGGTACAAGGGATATGTGGATTTGGATACCCTTGAATACAGACATAGATAGAATCAAGTGGGATTACAATATCCGATAAAACTATTGAAAGTGATTCTCTTCTAATTTATGAACATTGATAATGAAAGAGCCATTTATTCTACAAAATGAGAAGATGTTTTTACTACCAATACATATTTTTTTGGGAAAACTCATGGTTTTGGAGAAGCTACTTAAAGTGGAGAAAAAATATTAGGATAAAAAATAAATCATGCTACTCTAATCATTGTCATAAACCACTTATATAATTGTTGATCTATTCATATATTGATTAATATTGATTAAATTAAAGATACCCCTAAGATTAATGATTTTTTCATATGTTTTACACTATCTTGAGAATTTTATCTACTATAACACCATAAAAATTACAAAGAAGATGTTTTCAATTATTTTATTAATTAAAATAATAAGTTAAAGAAGTGATAAGATGATTTGGAGAAGATGGAGAAATACAGGAAGTAATCATAAGATGTTTTTTAGTTACCCAAATAAAAATATTTTCTAGTGTTCCTAAATAATTGATGGATTATAAGGATCTTCATAACTATAATAATACTTCACCATGAATTTAAAACATCAGGTTTAGAATAGAATAAAGTAATAATTTTTAAAATTTGTTTTAAACAATTTTTTACTGAGAACTGACAATGGAATTGGTGCTATGATATCCGAAATGAAGTTTATTTCTTTGGAATAGTAACTATAGGTATCCATCATAATACTTCGCTAATGTAAGACTGAGAAGATACTTGTGTAAATCATTGGATAATCATAAATCCTAAACATTTTTGAGAAATTATTAGAAATTTATTGGAATGAAAGATGTCCAAGACCATAACATAATGCTTCATCATAATGAAGAAGAACATGAAAAAAATAATAAGTTCTATAATGAATATGTTGAAAAAGATGGATAAGGAAAATTCATTGAGACCTATAGTGAGTTATAATAAATAATCTATGTAAATCGGACCTGTCTACTTATTTTTATATTTCTTCATATAGTTTTGAGATGGTTTTTGACACTATTATCTTGGAAAAATATATTCATGGTTGTGTTATTTTTAAAAAAATTGGAAATCCCAGAATAACATACTTAGGGAACTATTATAAATATTGTGTGACATTGCGGCACCCATGTGGAATGAGGTATGCAATATATGATTATAGTGAAAAGATTTGGAAGATTTATAGTGGTATGATGGTATGTGAATTCCTATTAGGAGTAGGAATATTGATGGTTTCTCTTTACTTGGTAGATAATTTGTGTTGCTTTGTTTTGATTATGGTGTATGAATCACCCTCTTCATATAATTGAATTATTTTATTTATAATAGAGAATCATTAATTGAGGTTCATGAACAGTTAAGGAAAATAATAGGTCTTAATACTATACCATATAACAATCATTATGTTCTTGTTACTCTGTATACTATACAATCTAAGTGAGGATGGGTGACACAAGAAAGAGTTGATCTATGATTAATAATTCTAGTTTGATATATTAGAACCAAAATAAATTCATTAATGATTTAATTAAACACTCATTCACCCCTCCCCTCATAGTTTTTAATTGATCCCTTTGACATTTCAAGAGGATTTTGGTGATCCTATCCAACATTAATTTTGATAGAGTAATATATTAGTATATACTCTTGATATTGAATGGCCCTTTTAGATATACCATCTCTCTGAGGATGATATACCATACTAACATTTAAATAGAAGTTCAATACCATTTTAGGATCACCTAATACGTTATTATAAACAACATATATTGATTTGAATCATTCAATATTAGTGTTCCTTTTATTCTTTCCACTTATACATTTATATCCTGGAAATTTGAATAGATGATAAATATTCACTAATGGTAATGAACTGGGTAGTATTTTTATAAAGATCCACATAAACGAAATTATAATTCATTACATCAAATGTATTTTTAATACCCCTAAAACAATTTTGTGATGTCTTCATAATTCCATGTCAGTATGGGTAACAATTGTTTCATCCCATTAGAAATTTGACATTCTGACATAACTTTTCTTCCTATGAAGTACATAGATTTATATATTTTAGTCCCCTTCATTATTTTAAATGACAAAAAGTTCTCTCTAAGGTCTTCATAAATAATATTTATCTTCTTTATTGGATAGATATAAAATTTTATGTCAGGAAAATAATCTAATAACTCGTTTATATCATACCAAGATGGTGCATATTTTCATATTCCATATCTTAAAACTCCATCTTTATGAATGGTGAACTCTAAATTTTTTCCATTAGTCATTTACTCCACCAACATTTTAATCACACATTATTACTTTGTGCCACCTTATTGTTCTCTGAGATATATATATTTATGTCATAATTTTAGAACGTTATGATGTGGGACCTTCCGTAATGATTCCCATTTACTTATACTAAATTTAATGATGGCTTTATCCACTTAGGTCTTTATTAGTGATAATTTTGTATGATATTATTATGTTTATAATCATCCACATTTCTTTTAATTTCTATGATGGTAATTTATTTAGTAGTTATAATCAATGATCATCTCTAACTATATTTTTTGAAGCAGGCTGAGGTCATTTTGGGTGAATATATACATTATACATTTATGATCATTATATGTGTCACACAGTTCTCCGCATTGAAAATTCCTGGAAATATTCAAGGAAAATAATACCACTTCCAATTAAAAATAATAATTCATGAATTTTTTCATGTCCCTTGAAAAATTCTAATGTAATTGTAGAAACACATAACAAATGGTAATGAATGAATATTAATTTTTAATATAATCAAAATATAATTTTTTTTTCAAAATTTCATATATTGGATTATTAATTTGAAAATATTATTCTTAGAATAAATTATTTTAAAAAATAAATATGTTTTATGTAATGAAAAAGGAATGGTAAATTTTTGACTCATATTTATATGATGTCAGTGTCATAAATCTAACGGTATTAAAATTTGTTTTTACTATTCCAAGAAAAATCTAATTTTCCTAAAAAAACAAAAAAATATACCCTGATATAATTATGAAATTATTATTCCAAAAAATAGATTCCATTTTATGAAATTAAAATTAAAAATTTTAAATTTTCTATAGTAAAATTAAATCATATAATATTGTGAAATAAAAAAAAATCCAGAATAAGTGGTGTTTCTTTTGACATGAGGACTTTATTTTATGTTTATTTTCAAAACTAATTATTTTATGATTTATAAGTAAATTGTATATTTATATTAAAAAAATTATTTTTAAAAATTATAATTTTAAAATAATATTTTATATATTACTAAATAATTTAAAACATTAATTTTTAAAATATGAAAATATTTTTTATTTATGTTATATAATATTATAAATGAATTTATTATAAGTAAAATATTATTATAAATTGGTTTTCAATCCATGTAAATAATATTTTTAGTTATATAGCTATTCTCATCAACTTAGTTTCCATTTCAATGGTATGTATTTTTTCTTAATGGTCATATACTATTCTAACTGTCTTATAATCCACACACACCATGTTAATACTTCACATATACTTCCTTATTCATTCACTCATTCATCTATCATAGTTATTTATATTTCATATTAAAATTGAAATATTATTTATAAAAAAATTATTTTTACAGTTATGGTCATCTGTATAATAATATATATGGATTTTAACATACCAAAATATCAAATCCTTGACTTATTATTTATTAGTTCCTACTTCCCCATTTCTCCTTTTTCCAATTCAATAGAGTATATTAAAATGTCAAATGTAATTTTTTTTGATGTATTTTTCAGATGGAATAAACAGTATCTTCCAAATTAGTTATGGTTTAATGTGAACGTCTTCATAGGCCTACATTTTAAAGGATGTCAGTCATTTTGATTTCTTATCAGAGAAACATTAGAATTCATGATGGTCGATAAATGCAAGGAAAATATCATGACACCCTTCGCGGGAAATTAATGACTAGCATGAGACACTTCTATATATTAATGATGTATTTCATTAATCCATCCTAAATCCCAGTGACGGTATGATTTCAAAAGTATTATAGCTCTGATCAAAATCAAATGGTTACAATTCCATTTCTATGTATCAAAGGATCACCACCAGTTTTTCATTATTTAGTGGTATGGTGGTCATTAGACATTTTTTTAAATCCAAAAAATTTTGTGTTTTAGATTTTAGTACCATTGAGTTATGTGGTAGGAGTTTCTGTGTTGGGATTGAGCCAAGAAAGGGTCCAAAATTATATCCTTAGGAATGGAATTAGAAACCACATAGTTTGGTGCCACTTAAAGGGAAACATCATTCATTATTATGGTAATATAAAAAGGGCTCTCCAATGTTGTTTAACAATGTGGTAAGTATGACTAGGTGAAAGGTTCATGGTTATTGTGGGACTTATTTATTGGTGGACCACCCAGATTTCCTATTGGGGATGTGGCCCAATGAGGATGATTTTTCTTCAAGGGGAATATGGTCCTATAGGGTAGATGGTTAGTCTGGATAGTGGGGATATTTCTCACTAAGTAGAAAATGGACTCATTAACAGTACATACCATAGAGAAATGTACCATAGTAATATTGATATGGTAAGAAGAAGTTCATTTTCACATTGAATATGTCTTGATCCAGTAGGATGGACCTGATTTAGGGAGTTATATTGACCAATGAAAATTTACCACTGGTATAGGCCTAGTGGAGGTGAATGGGGGGTCTCATAGGGTATATAGACCAATTAAAATGGGAATATTGGGTCATGGTAAATATATCCATGTCATAAATATAGATAATTTTTATTTGATGTATTATCCATAGAGGATTTCTTTGTATATATTTGGATTTGTTTCATAGATTTGGTTTGGTGATTGGGTGTCTTGAGACCCCAAAATGAATTTTTTAAAAATATTAATGTACTTTAATGGAATTACACAAATTTTTTAATTAGAAATGTATTTTCCGATTTCTATGGAACTCGAAGGATAAAATTGGGACCATGGTGGAATTGGGAAATCATTATTTACCAATGGTGCAACTTAAGGTTGGTCTGTGTTGGATGTTCAGTTCAGGGAGTTATTAGTTATGCATTTAATTAAAATAAATAATTTTATTTACTTATTTCATTTGAAGTTCCATTGAACTAATTACATATATAAATACATAATTCTAATAATTTTATAATTTTATCTACATAAACCATGGGATAATTGAGAGGATCTATGATGTTTTTTTACTGGAATATCCCATCCTAGGAAGAAGGGCCATCAGATCATGGTTAGTCAGGAGGTAGTGAACACAATGGATTATCCACATCACTGAAAATATTTTTTAACTAATTATTTATCCATAATTGAGGTAAGAAACGGTATTTTTGGATGTCCCCCTGTCTCATTTAATAAATTATTGATATTTAATATTCTTTGATATCTGGTGTTTGAAAATAATCACATGAGCACCATAATTTCATTGATAATGATTTATCCAAATTAATCACCTGTTACTTATAATCTCACCACAAAGGCATAATAATTTTTTAGTCAATATCCATGAACACTCGGAAAATGATTTTTGACCTTATTAATGTTCTTTTTCCCTACTTCTCTTTGAATTCTTCACTGTTGGACCATTGAATTATGGTTTGACATTATTGGGGTGGGTTCAATCATGGTATAACCCCCTTATTCACATAAGATTCAAGAATGAATAATAAATTGGGGATTTAAATATTGATCAGGAAGAAATGTGAGTTTTGAGTTAGACCTCTATAGATCCGAGATTTTGAGCAGTGATTAGATATTGTGGTGGTAATGAGAAGGAGTCTTGTTGGGTGTGGGTAGCTATAATTCAGCCACCTGCGATAGATCAGGCCGGGAAGGCTTAAGATCAATGACAACTAGCATGGTTTTCATGGAAAATGATGATCGTGGAAATTCAATGAGAATACATGAAGAAATATATGTTTCTATGAAAATGGAGACTACGATGTGTGTAGTCCAGTAACACACACAAAGTACTACACTTAGATGCGATGCTAGGGTTTTTTGAGAAGATGTGTTTCACACGAAATGATATCAAGTGTACAGGTCGAGTGATCCTCCATAGGTGGATAATCTATGTGACAGCTACACACAACTTTGACCCCATGTGGGAGGATAGAAAATCAAGTTTGAATGTAGATGATATGTACCAGATACTCGATCATGGCCAGGTACATGGATTGGTACATAACCTTGTACACAAAAACATACATATGTACACGGGAATTTCTAGGTGCACATATGGAATCCTTGTGAGGCCAATACATGTCATATAATGATACTTATCGCTATATGATTTATGAAATAGGGGGAACATACAAGTGTTTATATTACACCTCATGTCATGGGACCCCTTGTACAGACCTTTTACTTTTCATTGGGACATACATCTTTCATATCTCATTTAGTTGGAGTCTGATTCTGGCCTTAGAGTATCCTATCATGAGATTTGTTCCACATAGAACACTATGGTATCCTTAATATGGGTTTCGGGATACAACTTGCATTTTTAAGAGTTTAATACACCTTTTGATGATTCTGAACACATAGAAATGATCAAAAAATATCATCAAAGAGACATTGATATTAGGAACCGCCAGTTGCACTAGGGTGCAGGTCCCCTATACTCCTAGAAAATCATTAGTGGAACCCCAAAACATTCTTCGAATGAAGGTTCCGTACCATTTAAGTAGACCCCATATGGTACTATAACACTTTTCCTCTAACCTCTAGATTGAAATCCAATACAATACCAAGTACCAGGTCCACTACCCATTGAGTTTCACCCAACTATGGCACTAGAGAATGAGTCATCTACCCTATATGTGGCCACCCTAATGCAATTGGGTGAATTTCCTCTATCGATTCCAACTTAGTCTCACCCCCATATCATTAAAGGGAACATATACTACCTCATTGGAGTGTCATACCTTAACGGTCTTGGGTTTATGTCATATGTCTATCTACTAACTAGAGTATCACTATACTTATAGGGAACAAGTAGACTCTCTATTGAGTGGCATAACCCCATCATGCCATGGTGGGGACCTCAATTGAAGATCTCTCCCCCACTGGATGTGGATAAGTGGTGTGGTGTGGGTCCTCCACATGGCTTTCTTGGATATATATCTATGATTTTGATAATCATATATGGAGCTTTAGAGATGTAGGAATTCTCATCTCCATGGGATGGGATATAAGATGGAGATCACCATTACAATATGTCTAGTGTTTTATTGAAAAAATATTTATTATTGGTTTTAATTTTACTCATACATTGGGTTGAGCAAACTAATTATATTGTATCATTATATTGGCCCCTTTTTTGTTTTTGGGCATCCTACTGGGTATGTATATGCTCACACATTCAGGGGATTTCCCTAAATGATTCTTATTATATAAAGATAGAGTATAGTTCCATGGTGAAATAATTAGTGCAAAGTGATACTCATGTGAATATCCTGTGAATGATGTTTGGGCCTAGATATCATGGTCTACGCTCTCCCATTTATCCACAATTTCAATTGTGGTCCGGTTGGAACTTTATTACTAGTTTGGAATATATTTGTTTCTGTTGAAATTGGAAAAATTCTTTGACAATATAACATATTTCTTATAGGTAATTCATGTAAAGTTTACACTAGATTTTTGATCTTTCATTATGAAAAAATTACATTATTTTGTACATATGGTTGGGTCTGTACATACAGGTACACTATGGAATAGTCCCTTATTTATATTATGTACTATTGGTTCCTGTCCCAAGACCCTATCCTATTATAGTGGGTTTGGGGTTTTGATAGCCTTTATTTCCATTTGCGAGGTGTGCCCTGGTAGTTCGGATAATTACTGATTGGTATCATAGTGTAACATCCTGACCGGCTAACCACTAAGACTATGGTTAGACCGGTCACCCCATGACCTCAAGCATGCCTCCATATATTCTAGAGGTTTTCAACTAGCAGTGAGGGTGTAAGGATAGTTAGTGGGAATAATATACAATCTTATCAGAGTTGCGCAGTTGTATAACAATGTAAACAACGATCATCAGCAGAATCAGTAATACATAATTGACAAAATAGGGGATGACATATTTAATATTAATGAAAAAAGTGTCCAATGATAGTTTAAACAATAAATGTATGCATTAAATGGTATTGATATATTACCGAAAGTAGTAAAAAGTAAAACATTACTTTTAATAAAATACAATGTAAGACTCAAGTAAAGAAAAGAACAAAATCCCAAAGGCGATCTCCATGATAATCCCGAGCTCCAACTTGATCCATTTCTCCTACTCCAGATATAGGCAAACATCAACCTGCAGTGTCCAAGGCCCTATGAACAAGAAGGATCTACTCAGGTACCCTAGTGCAATGGTGGCCTGAGTACGGTGTGTGATATAAATCTGAGTAGGCCGGTACCACCAGTGCCTAACCCAATCCCGATAGTGTATTATAAATTAAACAGGGTGCAAGAATGCATAAATAAATTAAGCAATGTAATGTAAGTAAATAACCAAGTACCGACTTCATCCATCATCATGTGTATAAACATGTAACAAGGTCATTAATTTAGTATTACCATTTTATTTATAAGTCACATGTGAGTTAGTCACCTACCAAGTCCAAGGAGTTTCATCCAAGGTAAAATGGGGATAAGTAATGACTGGGCCCGATGGTCTTTAACCATGGTACCTATTTGTAAATGTTGGACCCAAGGAGTGTATCCAAGGCAGATTATGATAATATAAGTAGTGAAGGTTCCAAGATGTAACTAGGAATCCTAATAAGGATATACAGTGAGGGAGTTCCACGGTAAAGATCAAGGTAACAAAAACTCACAGAAAGATAACTAAGTAGTATCTAATTTTGGCTAAAGGGTAAGAGATTAATCAATGGAAATAAAAAATAACTCACCTATCGAGTCCAACATTATCGACCAAGGTAAAATGGGGAGAAGCAAAAACAAGGCTCGATGGGAATTCACCATGGCACCTACTAGTCAATGCTAGATCCAAGGAGTGTATCCGAGGTATCATGTACGAAGAAAGGACCCAACAGTATTATATTGGGCATCCAAGGAATAGAAAAGAACCAATGTCTTGGTGCGTATCAGCCCAAGGAAACTGTATCCTTGAATCGTAATGGGGTTCCCAGGACCCAAGGTATTTTCCTCTCAGAATCAAAGGTGATCCCGAGACAGTCAATTCCTCTTTGACAGAGAAGTCATGCAATGAATTATCTGGTTCATTTCTAGCCTTCCATTAGCGTGGATAGGTCAGGTAGAGTTGAAACCATTATTTATTGGTTCAATCCTTGCCTTCCATTATTGTGGATAGGTCAAGTATCATTTCAACCATTTATTTATTGTTTCAAGGATTCAATTCCATTAGTATGGATAGGTCATGTAGCATTGCAAAAATATATTAAAAACAATTAAGTCATTTTGAAATGACACGGTCCACACTACTACCTTCCCTTAGCATGGTAGAGTTTCCATGGATGTGGAACCCATCCTTGTCTCATGAAATCAGGTTCGTCCATGGAATTCCTACATGGTAATTCATGTATCACCCAAGGTATGAGAATGAAAACACATTGATTCCATCATGTCATTCCTTCTTGGGATACCACATGTCAACCAAGGTTTTATTAGTGTTCAAAACTATTAAAAACTATTTGGTAACTTGTTTTGAGGGTCAATCGTTAAGCATTTTCCATTCATTTAACTCAAATCATTCCATTTACTAAAACATTTCATTTTCATTTATAGGGATCCAAGTATCCATATAAAGGGTAATTACCTACATGGGTAATTCCAATCCAAAATTAGACCAAAGACTTAAATAGTGCTTCATTCCATTAATTATTTTAAAAAGGGAAACTAATTGTTTATATGTTCATTATGGCCATGCCCTAAGCATGCCATATTTCAACACAACATCGAGGCATAAAATTATAAATAAAAAATTCAAGTAAGAAAGGTTTATACATTATTTTTAGAAGAAGGTAGTGCACCAATGTTGTAGGGGTTTTATTATAAAAACATGATATTGTTAATCAACAAATCACATAATACATTTAGCATTCAAATCATGAAATTTCAAAAATTCACAATTCAGAATAATTTGACATAATACTTAGTTTCATGAATTTATTAATAAAAGAAGTGTAGTATTCAACTTAATTAATGTATTTAAAAAGATTTAGGACTTGGAATGGGACCCTACCTCATGGTGGAACCAAGCCGTCCACTCAGATCTTGGAGCATTCTAACTAAAAGTAGATACTCCTCTCCGACCGAGCATAGAAAGATCCAAATACATAATGGTATACATAAATATCATAATTCATGTGGAGAGAAACAAAGGATAAGGTATAAACCTTACCCCAAAAAATTTTCGGTGGACCAATACCACAGCAACTGCCTCGCCTTCGGTGGTGGTTGTTGGAACTCAAATCCTAAGGACCCATGAGACCATCGGCAGAAACTAATAGCTGATGAAAATCAGAAAAAAAAAATTATCCCTAAAACCTAGGATTCTATGACACATCACCGAGAGAATATTTGGTCAAAGAGAGGCTCAAAAAGTGGGAGAGAGTGGAAGATAAAACCTTACCCTGGAGGATCAGAGAACAAAATAGAGTAAATGGTGGATGAACATCGATCCGAGAAGAGGATGAAGGAGAGGGTTGTGTATCAAAGGGGGGAGCCCCCTTTGGATGGTGCACCACATTTGAGAGACGGTGAAAATGAGAGTTTATTTCTATTTATTTTTATTTTTATTTTTATTATAACTAAATAAAAACAAATGAAAATCAAAGAACTGGGCGTCGTGCACAGATTTAGTCACACGATTTTCCAAACCATGTGAGAACTATGTGGAGTCTTCTGCCTCCAAGACGCACCCCTCATGGGCTAGGTTCATGGTTTAGGAAACAATGTGCATCCTATGGTCTAAAATACTACCCCTTTTTTAAAAGGGTTTCACGGTTAACTGTTGTGGGCAGCACAATTTCGTAGACTGTGCGTAAACCTTATGCCCTCTGCTGTCATTTAAAACATTATGTTTTTTGGGTCCAAAACACAAAAAACATCTTATTCCACTTTAGAAAATTTGCAATCCTTCTCTCATGTAGAAAAACATCCCCTAGGATTGATCCAACTGTCATAATTACATTTCAATGCACAATTTAGTAAACAAAAAAGTTCAAAAACATCTGTATTACAATCCAGCTCAGAACACTGGATTCAACAATCTAACCTCTTTAAAAAATTATTGTACCCAAGTAGCCCTGGGAAAAAAATGTAAAAACCAGCTGAACTAAAAGGGTCATGAAGTTTCATTTAAATGGTTTCATTGCGTTACCAACTCCCAATTCACCTTAATCATTTCCAGGGCATTCAACACTTCATCCTTTATAAACTGAGTGAATGCTCAAAGTTCAACTTAAACACAGAACAAAGCTTACATGAGCCCGATTAGATTGAGAGAAAAAAACTCCATCATCTCGATAGACATTTTATCGATAGTGATCACCACCATAGGTCTTAACATAAGATCGGGACAATTCCAAACCACAGTACCTCCACTATTGGAATTGTTTTACACAGAAGAACAATATGTGTTCTTACGACATACATGGCATGATTTTTTAAAATGGAAACGGTCAAATTTTGATTGGCCGAATAGAACTGGACATGAAAGATCTCTCAGAATACACTGATGACCGTGAAAACATACATGCCTTCACCTAAAAACATGCTTTAAAATGGCTCCTTACAACCATAAATATTAAATAGAAAGGAGAGAGAAGGAGTCTAACAACATGGCCGACGTATCTCAAATTATCCCATCTTTGACAGCTGACCCAATTCAAAATGAACATGTTGATTCCATGAGTCCATACATGGTGCTCCTACATGGGATACCATGAATAATTTAGGACTTACCAAGACTCGGTGCAAACCACGCCTTATCATGTAACCCAAATAGAGATTATCCAACAAGATCAACAACTTTTAACGATTTAGAGAATCATATGAACGACGATCTCTTAGTGAATCAAAAATTATGTCAAGATAGGGGACACAATCATCTCTTAAGAATATTACACTAAAAGGATTTAAGATGGGGTTTCCAGTCAAACATACCCAAAAACTGGAAGATAAAATAGTCTAACTAGAACAAAGTCATGGTTTTGAGAAAGCACTAACATGATTTAAGACTTTGAAGCCTCAGGAGAGTTAAATAAATAACCAACCATTTAACAATGGTTCACTTAGTTTCTCCTTCTACATGGAAGAGAATGTTAATAGACTCAATTGGACTATTCCCACCTTAAGAGTATCCTAGTCGAAAGGGAATAGAACTGTCTTCTTATAAGCACGCCATATAACAAAAATGAGACCAACATGTCAAAACACTCGAGTCTTTCGAAAAAAATTCATGTTTTAGAATGTAACTAATTATTTAATGATCAAGACACTCTACTTGGAGATGACTCGAGAACGTACTCAACAGTATAAGAATATTTATTACAAAATCTTATTTCCTCGAACGACCATCCACATAGACGATGCCATAACTAGTCATCCATCACTAAAGAGAACAAAGGGTCAAATGACCTATAAAGTGTCCAACCATTCCTGAGGCACGTCTAACCAGCTAAAAAATAATTACTCGATGGTTGAGCCCATAACAAGGTCAAGAATACATGACCACCCATCTACACTAGGGTGTCACTGCAAAACTGAAAGTCCTACTTGGGCAATTACACCCAAACAACACAATGAGTGAGAAAAGTCACAGAACTAGCAAGGAATTTACATTCCGAGGGTGTTACCTACGATGGGATAACCCCTTAAGAAGAATAAGTTTCAACCCTAAAACCAGGTGATGCAAAACAAAAGTCACTAGACCCAAAAGTCGATAATCAAGACATTGCAAAGGAGAAGAACGCCTACAAAAAGTATATATACTTCCATTCTAAGGAAACTCAAAGAGAAGCATGAACCACCCTAACAATAGGGTTTCAAATAGTGTAAACCACTACAGGATCCATTTCCAAGCCTCTTATATTTAATAAATTTTAATTTTTAAACCATAAAAATATTTAATCAATACATGAAAGTATAATTTTTAAAAATAAATAATAGGGTACCTGATTATAACCAACGCCCAAAGGTAAAAACAGGTATGTTTTATAAAACACCATTTTAAAAACATTTTAAATTATTTGAAATCCCATCATTTTCATAAATCATATAAAAACTAATTCCTTTTAAAAAGATTAGGTGAGCTATGAAGGTCCCATTTTATCAAACCTGGGCTCTCAATAAAGCAACCCAATAGCATTTTCCAAAAAGCATTAAAATTGTAAACACCCAAATGGGTCATCTCATGAAAACATTCCCCCAAAAGACTACATAAGCCCAGTTTTATTTTAAACAACTATCTGTTTGATAATAGATCAACATTAATCATCTTTAACACTTATATTATTGTATAAATTATTTTTCGATTTCAATTAATATAGGTTCCCATTTCCCAGTTCATGAAGCCCCCTTACACTTCATGTATTGAATGTTGGATCCCGTTAATTAACTCCAATGTCAATTTAGAATTTAACATTATCAAACATAATGGACCAAATTATATGTATGGCCACCTACCAATCAGTAAATTTCCCAAACACATTACAGTTTGGCATTTCTCTCCCTTTAGTCTAAACCAACTTCCCAAAATAATTGAATTTAACACCTTTGTGGCAATGGTTCAATTACACAGGTTACCTTTTCCCAGAAATAAGGTGAACATACACCTTATAACTAAAAATTGGATCTATTTATAACCAAAACTGGTAAACATATCTCATGAAATCATATACATATATTAAAGTAAGCTATCATGTCACTACAAGCAGTTAATATGTAGAAACAAGCTAAAATGACAGAAGCATGAAAATTTAATCACAAGAGATTATTATAATTAGCAGTAAGCATATAAGGCATGCTAATGTATTACCTAAGCAGGTATATATATATATTCATGTCATATTGATACGAAACTGAATCATACATAGTCGAAAACCTACTAATGAAACTACAAGCATGACATATATGCATGGACTGTGAATTTATAGTTTCCTAATATGATGAATGTAATGAAAATTACTTTCCTTATCCAGATGATGAACATTTCCAAAATTCCAAAAATCATATACAGTCGAATATACACCAGTCACTCTAGGAGAAATCATATCAATTGTTATAGGGAACAACATAAATAGCAGTCCCCGCCCTAACCACTTGGCCATTTCCTGTACATGGGGTGATTAGTCCCAAGAATAACTATTAGACATTCTTTGAAACTTGCATATTAACTTGTCTACCAACCAAAACTAGTAAGAAAAATAAGAAAAACAACCTTTGATACCAATTTGTAGCGTCTTGACCCGTCTCAACACTAAGATGGTGGTCAGACCAGTCGCTACATGACCTCAAGTGCGCCTACCCATATGCTAGAGGATGCTGACTAGCAGTGAGGGTGTAAGGATAGTCAGTGGGGAGACTATAGGCTCTTATCAGAGTTACACAGCTAGATAATTGATTAAATAATGACCATCAGCAGATGATGTAAAACATAATTGACAAAACAACGGAATACATATTTTATATTAATGAACAAAAGCAGCCAATGCCTGTTTATACGATATATTAATGCATGAAATGGTATTGATATATTACAGAAAGTGGTAAATAGTAAAAAATGAATTTCAATACTATAAAATGTAGGAATCATGTAAAGTAAATAAAAAATCCCAAAGGTGATCTCAACGAGCATCTCAAGCTCCATCTTAGACCTTGCTCCTACTCTAGATACAGGAAAATAACAATAAGAAGGGTCCACCACCCTGTGAAGAAGAATGGTGTACTTGGTTAGCCTAGTGCAATGGTAGCTCGAGTAGGGTGTGAGGTATAAATCTCAGTAGGACGGCACCACCGATGTCTAACCCCATCCTGAAGGTGTTCTATAAATTAAACAGGGTGTAAGCATGGATAAAAAAAGTAAGCAGCACAATGTAATTAAATACCCAAGTAACTACTTTAGCCCTCAGCTGGTGTCTGAACTGGTAACCAATTCATAAATTGAGTATTCCCATCTTATTTATAAGTCACATGTGAGTAAGTCACCTACCGAGTCTAAGGAGTTTTCTCCAAGTTGAAACGAGGAAAAGCAATAACCTGGCTCGATGGGCATTAACCATGGAACCTACTTGCCAATTCTAGACCCAAGGAGTATATCCAAGGAATCCTATGATAGTAAAAGTAGTGATGGTTCGAAGAGGTAACAAGGAATATTGTTAAACATATCTTGGGAGGGACTTCTACGATAAAGACCAAGGTAATATAAACTCACAGAATGCTAACTCAGTAGTATCTGAGTCTACCTATGGTGTAAGAGAGTAATCCAAGGATTGTATTCCAAGGAATTCCATAACAATTCGCATACCGAGTCTAAGGTGATCGACCAAGGTAAAATGAGGTTATGAAAAGACAGGGTTTGATGGTATTTAACCATGGATCCTACTAGTCAATGATGGATCCAAAGAGTGTATCTGAGGTATACTATAAAAAGAATAGACCCAATGGTATTATATAGGGAATCCAAGGAATAGAACAGAACTGTAGTCTAAGTGGGCATCAACCTAAGAAATCTGTATCCTTGAATAAGAATGGGTTTCCCAAGACCCAAAGTATTCTCCTCTCAGAATCCATGGGGATCTTGTTTTAGTCTATTCTTATTTGATAGAGAAGTCATGTAATTATTCATCTGGATCAAGTCTTTCCTTCCATTAGTGTGGATAGGTCAATTAGAGTTGAAACCATTATTTATTGGTTTAAGACATTCCATCCATTTGTATGAAAAGGTATAGTAGCATTACAACCATATATGGATTGGTTCATGCCATGCCTTCCATTAGTTTGGATTGGTGAACTTGCATTACAACCATTTATTAAAAAACATTAAGGAATTTTCAAAGGGCAATGTCCACATTGCTACCTTCCCTCAGCTTGGTAAGGGTTCCCACAGATGTGGAACCAATCATTGCCTCATGAACTCTTTTCTGTCCATGGAAATATTACCTGGGAATCCATGTATCACCCAAGGTATGAGATTGAAAAACCATTGAGTCCATCACGACATTCCTACTTGGGAACCTACATGTCACCCAATATTTTATTTGTGTTCAATGTAGTTAATCACAATTTGGTAACTTTTGTTAAGGTACAATCATTAAGAATTAACCATTCATTTAACTCAACTAATTACATTTACCAAAACATGTCAGTTGCATTTAAATGGCTCTGAGTATCCATACAAAGGGAAATTGCATGCATGGGTAATTCTAATCCAAAACAAGACAAAACTATTAAACAATGCATCAGTCCATTAATCATTTTAAAATGGTAAACTCATTGTTTCTAACGTCATTAAGGCCACTCCTTAAGCATGATACATTTCAACAAAACATAAAAGCATAATAATTATAAATACAACAAGTTAGGAATGTAAGGTCTAACCCCTACTTTTTAGATTGAAGAAAGATCACCTCCATTGGAAGGGTTTTAAATGATATTGTTAATCAACAAATCATTTAATACCTTTAGCATCCAAATCATGAACAAGATAAAATTCAAATTTTACAAGCATTGGACATAATAATTCATTCTCTGAATTTATTTATAAGAAAAGTGTAGTAAGATACTTTATTAATGTATTTATAATGATTTATAACATAGAACTGGACCATACATCAAGGTGGAACCTAGCCCTCCACCCATCTCTTTGAGCTTTCTAACTAAAATTAGTTTCCAATCTCCCACTAAGAATACACACATCCATATAAATGAAGTGATACATAATGATCATAATTCAAGAGGTGAGAAACAAAGGATAAGGTATAACCCATACACTGAAATGTTTTTGGCAGAACGAGACCACCTGAACCGCCTCGCCTTCGGTAGCGGTTCCTGGAACTCGAACTCTAAGGCCCCATGAAATTATCCACACAACCTAAGAGCTGATGAAAACTGAAAAAATAGTAACCCCAAAACCTAGGGTTTGACCGCACCTCACCCTGAACTAATAAGGCCAAAGCGAGGCAAGAAAAATGGGATAGAATAAAGGATATAACTTTACCATGGATAATCAGAGATGAAAATTGTGGAAACGACAGACAAATATCAATCCGAGAGGAGTCCAAAGGAGAGGGTCATGTGTCTAATGGGAGATCCACCTCGTGATGGTGCATCACATTTGAGAGAGGTTGAGGATATGGGTTTATTGGTATATATTTTATATTTTATTTTTATTTTACTAAAATAAAACAAATCAAAATCTAAGAACTCGGCGTCACGCATGGTTTGACCAGAATGTTTTCTAAACTGTCCACTAACCATACATAGTATTCTCCCTCCAAGATTCACCCTACATAGGCTAGGTTAAAAATTTACGAAACCGTGCACAGCTCCTGTGAAAATCCACTACTCCTTTTTAAAAAGGACTGCATGGTTATCTATTGTGGGCCGCACGGTTTCGCAAACCATGAGAAAACTGTGTACCCTTTATTGTCATCTAAACGATGATGTTTTCGAGTCTGAAACTCCCAAATCTTCTCAATACACTCCTAAATCTTATATTCCTTTCTCACATGCCCAAAACATCACTTAATAGTGATATAAATATCTGAATTAGGTTTCAAAGAACAATTTTGAGAATGACCAGTTTAGTAAATGAAGAAGTTCAAAAACATATGTATTTCAATCCAGCTTAGAACACAAGATTATATACATATTAATTTATTTCATATAATGGTGTTGTTAATTTTCATCAGAAAAGTATTGGTTTGGACTTATGGAAATAGTTTCAATGTTTCTCCAGTCCAACATTCAGTCTAGGGAAAAAAATTATATGGTGGTTGAAGTATACACACACCTAGACTCTGACTACCTTCTAGCTGAGTTAGTATACTGAGACATTTTTTTGAGTAAAAATGGAACATGAATCATATAATATTGATACATTTTAATTTATATCATGATCCATCACCCAATGTATATATATGTTCCTATATTATTGTGGTACATCTTGTCAGCATTTAGGATGCCTTTGTGAAGATATCTATCCATGTTATCGATTCTAGATCGTGATGGCAAATTGAAGAGAGATGAAATATTATTCCAATGGCCATCTCATGAGGTGTTTACTCTATGAAAAAAGAGATAATAACCCCCACCATTCGAGTTACAAATAGTACCATTAGAGAAAGATGTGGATTCATTAATCATAGCGTGCTCCCTGAGTTCTAGCTAAAAAGACTAATGAGGTTTTGTGGATAGAAAGACCTTCAAGTAGTATAGAATTAGGTTGTGTTGGAGATCCAAGTCATTAGGATCATGAAAATCCCAACTTATCGGATGGTCACAATGGTATCCATTATTTTCCATAGAGTAGTAGGTCACTGGAGGAGTCTAGTCATACAGAATCATGGTGAGATGAGGCTATCATGGAATAATTTCAAGAATCTATTTCCTGGAGATTATTATACCTCATGCTTACACTCAATTTAGATCCGGTATATTATTGGGTTTTATAATGTAGCATGAAGGTTACTTAGTATAACAATAGGTTCACCAACCTTACATCGTACTACCTCAACATGGTGTTGGATGGTTACTTCTTGGAGTAGAAGTTCAAGCATGGTGTCTGCAGACACATCCATGCTAATGTGGTCCACTTATTTCATTCCCACATATCCAAGAAATCTATACTAGGGACATGTGATGGATATAGACATTTCTTATGGACTCCAAGAAGATAGAGCTGATTGTGTGTTTCATGGAACTAATTGGTCCACAAAAACTACCACGAACTAGTAATAAAATTCTTGATTAAGGAGAAATCATCATGGATAGACTTAGTCTCCTGGGAATGTTTTCCAAGGTTTTGGTAAATGTTCTAGTCATCCTGTATAGGGTCAATTCTATGCTTGTGAAAGAAAGGGACACATGTCTCCTTATTTTTAGACCCATACAGCAGAGGAGTGTTGGATGATATGAGTTGGATTCCTATGAAAGACGTAGTTTCATGGTCAAGAATCTCTTAGTTATGTTCATGGATTTCTCATGGGAGGAGGTTCCTAGAGAGGTAAAAGAGTATCTTTAGAGGGAGGATCTAATGTGGGCGATGATTTTATGAGATAATCGCATCACCATGACTTGGTGGCCCATTCTAGGCTCAGGGAGATGGTGGTCAGGGCCACAGACAGTTACTAGCTTTGGAGGGTTGTGACCAGGCTACACATTGGATGATTCAAGGTATGATTTATTTTTATTCTAATCATTCATCATATTTGATACAAACATGTGAGATTCATTCCATTATCTCCTTATACCTAATGAGAGTTTTTTAGATTTTAGTTGGTACTTTAGACCAATTTCTACTACTGGAGATCACTATAGGGACTGATTATTATTTATCGATTTTTAGCTGGAAGAGTGAGATAGTGCTTAGTGGAGAGAGTTTCTCATGGGACCTATTGGTCATTATGATGAAACAATATGGTTTTTCTTGATTATTTATAGGGTTTTCATATTTTTATATCTTATTTACTATCATCATCAATGCATTAGATTCGTTCATTCTGATGGAACAATATAAGGCTTCACTGGTGAGAGATAGCTTATGGTTGAGTGAGCAAGTCTTATGAGTATGAAGATACCAAACATAAACATCAGTTTGAGAGTTTATAACATGGTGTTGTGGTAACCATATACTTCTATATTTTTTTCAAGTGAATGAATTTAAATAAGTCTTCCCTCAAATACATTTGGAGTCTCCCTCTCATATAGGATATGGTGTTCTGTATTGACATGCACAATCATAGAACACTGATATCTTCTACAGCATATCGATTATCCCCAATTGAACTCTATGAGTTAAGGATTCAATTATAGTACCTTAAATTGAAGGTCATTATCTGACCAAGTGTGTCCTCCTGGTTAGTTGTGGTTTAATTCTAGAAAAAATAGATTGGAGATGGAATCTATTGTTGCTTATTATTTCCTAGACTGAGAAACGATAATGAACATGTACACATTTATTAGCATTGATGTCCTATTTGGCCAATTATGATGATAAAGTTGGTTCTATAAGATCTATCATTGGTATGGATACCACTAGGCAAGGGTCCACAAGGACGTTATACTGAATATGACATTCAAACGTCGTCAAAAAAAATATCAGTTCCATGATATTCAATTATGTGTGACGAATTCCTCTACTTTGTTTATGGATTTTGGGAACCAAATACCATAGCCTTACTTAGTCTAATTGTTGGTTGTATTCATTGATTAAATTATCATTTACAATGTGTTATTGGAGCATACATAGCATCCTTGGATGGTCCTAGGCATACTATAGGAGCACTAGCTTTATGGTAACCTCTAGATATTCTAGTTTAGGAACAGTGAGCATCACGTTCTAGGGCATGTCATTTCTGATTATGCGTTGTATATGCACCTAATAATTATTGATGTTCTACATTCTTGGCAGCCACAAAACAACATTTCATAAGTGGGTATTTTTCTCTGAATGGTGGGGTATAACAAGAGGTTCATGTGAGACTATTCTTGTGTAGAATCCCATATGACCACCATAATGTAGAAAGGAAAGCTCTTTTTATGGCTTGAGTAGTGTCAAAGGGATTTCGAGGTATTTAGCATATGGTTTACAGGTGATCATGCTTTGAGACTACTGGAGGAGGCTGTGGAGAACGTAAGGTTTTGTGATACCTCTATAGTTTGGCTCGAATGTGTGTTAATGTAGAGACATGAAATGATCACATATAGGTCAAGGTAGTTGAGACACCGTGATAAGAAATACGTGACTCACAACACTTATATTGAAGTTGTAGCCTATTATTTAAATTTGTGGAGGCAGTATCTTTTGGAAAAAAAATTTGTTGTTCACTCATAAAACTAGAGTCACAGGTACATCTTCACATAGAAATAAATGAACATGATATAGAATCATTGGTTAGTGTTCCTGTAGGACTATGAGTTATATATAGTTTATATTCATGGGAAGTGAAATATGGTAGAATATTATCATTTAAGGAAGTCCCATTATCACTTTTTAGAGGAATCATCTGAGTAGTTGTCTTCTTAAGAACTAAACCAGATGGAGGAGACAAGTGTAGTTTTTCTTTATAAAATTATGGTGGATCTTTCACTTCTTTAGCATTTTTTGAGAATCTTTATTGGGTGAAATTGAATGTGAGGTTCTACATGAATGTATATCCTCATCAGATACACCAGATGGATTCTCTAAAGGCAGGGTTCACAATATCCTATTCGTTGGATAGATTCTAGTTCTAGTCACATTGGGAGAGGAGGTGATAAGGGAGTTACGAATTCCGCCTTTATTTTATATATGTATTTTTTAATGATGTAAAAAAACTATCATTAGCCATTTTGGTGGGTGGTCATGGGGGGATAATTTCAAACATCATCACATAGTGTCATGTATTTTAGTAGGCGAAGGATGTGAACTATGGTCCGGTAGGATTGCAACAAACTCTTGAAATCCTGAAGTGGAAATGAGATAGCATATCTACGAACAAGATTGAAGAGGTTCCATAAGAGAAGTAAATCCAAGATTCAATATGGGTGATTGTTGAGTAATTTACAAAGCCATCGCACACATTTAAATTAGGGATAAATTTTTGTTTGAGAGTCTGGGACAATTTTATGTGCTGCAGATCATCTAAAATCATTGGGTACCCTCTATAATGGTCTCTGATCTTGATTTGTGGTTCATGTAATGGTTTGGGAGAGACATGTATGAGGAATTAAATTCCTATTTGAGAATGAGTATGATCTTCCAACCCTAGACAAATTGGAAGAATGAACAGACTATCTAGGTGATGGAGGATATGCTGAGATATTATGTTTTTCACATTAACTCGAGTTAGTAGGGTCACTTACAAATGGTATATTTTTCTTAGTATAATATTAATCATTGTAGGACCGACATTTTTCCTTTATAGGCCCTATAATTTAGACCTAGAAGGTCACCATTGTGATACACTATTATTGGAGAGATATATCTAGTTGGGCTAGAGATGTTGTAGGTGATGAAACAGAATGGCCATGTAAACCGTATGTGGATGATGAATGCCCAAATAAGACAAGATTAATATGTAGATCAACATCACATGACATTGGAGTTCATGTAGAGAGATCATTTATTCTTGAGATTCTCCCCATGGTGAGGATTGACGAGTTTTATTCGGAGGTGAAAGTTATCTCTACGGTTCATCATGATCCTTGATATCCTATATAGGTTAGCAAGGTGGTTAAACTCTTAAAATTTCCACCACAGTTGGATAAGGTTCATTATGTCTTCATATTTTTGTATCTATGGATATATGTTCATAATATAATTCATGTAAAAGACAATTCAAATATGGAGATTGAAGTTGGAGGCACACTCATGGAGTAACCTAAGAAGATCAGGGACTGGAAAGAGTTGATCCTATTTTAATGGACCATTCACATGGCATGTATGTTGTTGTTGCTTGGGAGGATGTAAGAAATTTTATGGGAGTGAGAGTCAGATGTAGACACAGTACCCCCACCATTTTTCATAATAATTCTTTTTTCAGGGAAAACCACTTGAAGGAGGGATAATGTCGTAACAATGGTTTTGGTGGATCATACGGGTATAGTTTTATGTATATATCTATATTTTTCCTCAGAGTTGGCATGGGTATTTGGTGTCTTGGGATTCTATAAAAACTATAGTTAAAATATTAAAATATTTTAATTCATGCGAGCACATTATTATAGTGGAAATGGATTTCCCTTTATTAGTGGACCTCAGATGGGATATACAATGCCCTGGTTGAATCTGGAACGTTGGATTTACTGAAGGTGTGATATATGGTTGGTCAATATAGGTGATTCAGTTGAGGTTTTTATTATAAGTTTATTTAATTAAAATAAAGAACTAAATTCAATTATTATATTATAAATTCCCAATACATAATTAACTACATAGATACATCAATATGGAAATTATCTTGTTGTATGCACACAAAACAATGGAGATGTTAGATGATATCTAAGAAGTTTTCATTATTGTGTCACATTAAAGGGTGTTGGGTGAGCATATCTTGGTGGATCAGGGGGCCTCAAATGTAGTAGATCAGATCCATCCCTTTCAGATGTGTTTCTCACCAAAAAATGACCCATAATCATGTCACTGAATTATATTTTTGGATTTACATCCTTATTTCATTTAAGGAATAATGTATCACTAATATTATTTGATTTATTATGTTTTCCAAACATTTAATATTCCTAAAAAATTGTTTACAAATTTTTTATCTTATTTAATCCCTCATTTCTTTTAATATCTCCCCCTATACATATTTATTATGTAATTGTTGGTTGATAATTATTGTCCAATGATTATTCTTTTGTTTATGTGCTTGTCCCCATACACTCATTTCATCCTTCATAATAGGACCATGGGGTTGTATTTCAACCATCTCAAGGATTGTTAGAGTGTGAAAAAAACCTCTGTATTAATGGACGATTCAGTAATGATGAATGTAGTGGTAATTTTCAAATGAATTGTGATGTGTTTTTGGTTATGTGTGATACCTCTATGCATACATGATCCACAATAGCGTTGGAAGAATGTAGTGGTGGTGAAAAGTAGTAGATGCCAGTTCAGGTAGATGGAATTCAACCACCAATGATGGGTTAGGAATGTACAAACCTAGATTCAAGACCTTTATAATATTTTGAAATGGAAATGGAATAGTTTATGGGTAAATCAACATTCATGATAAAACATGGGTTTCTGTGAAAAAATATACTACACGAAATGATGCCTAGTAACCCATTCCTGGTACTCACCCCATGAATACGACACTATTTTATCTGGAAGATTAGGATCACATGCAGTTTCATAAGGCCCACATGTCATGTGACTCTCCCTCGATGGCAAAGATATGTTCCTGCAACAAACGGATATGAACCAAATATGGAGGATGCCCCGTATACTTTGGGAGTACATAGAAATTTCCTGATACCAGGCCATGGCTTGAAACATGACCTAGTACACTGGTACAACCTGATGTACACGATCACAGCCAATAGTGGACTGGAAGGTCCTAGGTGGATGAGATATATTTTCTAGTTCCCTAACATGCTCTATAGTGTTACATGTCTATCCAATCCATGTGATGGAATGGGAAATACTACTATTCATGGTGAGGTCACATATTCTCTGACCCATGGAACATGACATTTACAACTCTCAGGGACTTCTACCTTACATATATACATTTTTTGGATATATATTTTGGCACATATGATGCAACATTTGATAATTTTTCACCATAGAATGTGATGATAACATTTTTGGTGGATTTTTAGATATGAAGGGAGTTGTTGGGATTATGGATCCTATTCAAGTGACACTAAACCAGCAGTAATAATCATACGAGACCCTAAAATAGAAGCATGGGTTGGCAACCCCCTTTCGCACATTGTTAAGGGCCCCACATACTCCTCACACAGGTTGAGTGACACCCCCTAACGTTATAGGACATGGTTCATCTACCCTCTGAGTAGAACCCCCTATGTTACTAATGCATGTGTCCTATACTATATTAGTAGAACCCCAAAATAGTACTATTTAATCGGTCCTATACCCAATTAGTGACACCCCTCTAGGGTACTAGGGTATGATTCCTCCCTTCAATGGGTGTAACCCCCCCATATTCAATAGGGAGAAACTACTCTGTTGATACCAACCAAGTGGAACCTTGTATCGTGCTAAGGAGAGGGTGATCCATGTAGTCAATGACACCCCCTAACACACGAGGGTGCATGTCCACTATCTATATACATAGTGGATTCCACCTTTCATTCTAGGGTGTGGCTCCAATATCTACTCAGTGGAACCCATATGATTTTCCAAGGAAGACGTCCTATAATGGAGATCATGGCCCCTTAGGAAACAGACTTGTGGTGATATGTAGGTCATCCACATATATTTATTAAACAGTATCATGAGATGCTTGGAATCAGTTATATACATTTTATAGTTGCAGGTAGGCTCATCATCTTTAGCAGGGATGTAATATATATATCCCCTATCAATATCATCGGGGTTTCTTTTGATCATATATTTATTATTAGGTTTCAATTCACTCTTTCATTGGGTTGATCTGACTACTTATATCATAACATTATATTTATAATTTTTTAGGGTTTCTTATAATTTATGTGTATAATAAACCTAGCATGATCTTTTTATGCACTCATCGTGTCTTATGAAATTGATAGACCAATAGAAATTTTCCTTGTTAGATCATAGTGATATTTGGTTCTATAGTTCGTGTACAGGGGTAGGTCTTGGATATCAATATTCTTTATCTTTCAACTATTTTCAATTCCATCTATGGATAACTGTTGACATCGTTTCTATTTATGGGTGTATTTTCCCCCAAAACTCATTGGAAAGGTATTTTCATATTCAGTTTCTTTCTCTAGTGGTATTGAATACATGGTTTACTATAGATGTTATTATATTTATATGTAATAACTCTTCATAATTTCATGGATATGGTTGAGTGTGTGTACTACTACAATTGAAAAAATGGGTCCCATTTCAAATAATAATGCATTGTTCTTTTAAGCATAACCACGATTACTAGAGGCATTCATGGGGTTTTCATAGATTCTCCTTCCACTGGGCAGGCTAGACTAGGTGGGGATGATATTTACAAGGAAGGATATATAAGGTTTGCAGGTTGGGATTGAATATTAGGGATGCATCATATGTAACATGACTAATATGATTCAAATCCCACATTGTTAGATTTATAGAGTGTACGGTCATGTGATAGTACTATAACAAGTATTTTAAAGTTATCTGGTATGGATGTGGTAATGTAGTATTACGTTGTGTGATTGGGAGGTTCATGTTGATAAATTGATAGAAACATTTGTTTTAATAGGGGTAATACATAAATTTTACATAGGAATGA
The DNA here is from genome assembly GCA_963277665.1 of Viscum album. Classification (NCBI taxonomy): domain Eukaryota; kingdom Viridiplantae; phylum Streptophyta; class Magnoliopsida; order Santalales; family Viscaceae; genus Viscum; species Viscum album. The sequence continues at coordinate 245,522,148 of OY728166.1, forward strand.
CCATCTTTGGGATTCGGGACCACTAAAGGATTATAACTCAATGTAAATATATCCCATTAAGGGTGGGTTTCATAAGGTATATTCCTTTGACAATATTTTTTAGAGACTTAAATAAGGAATATTCCAAATATTCACCTCATTAATGAAGTAAGATCCTTAAATCGGGAAGTATTTATTGTGTTTTACACATATGAGACTTCTCAAGTGCCTATATTTTTCCATTTTATGTTTAGATGGTAAATGGTAATTCGAACAATGGGGGATATAGATCTATGAGGAAGATGTCGTAGCTATTTTTTAGGATCTACCTAAAACGTTTTTAGATCTTGGAGAGAGTTATTATAGATCATACATGAATTTGTGTTGACATTGTGTAGGTATTCTAGGTGAATTGAGGTTTCATGATGATGAAATTATCAATGATTGTATGGCTAGGGTGTATGAAAAATGAGGAGTCTCATGATCTATTGGCTTACCAATTGAAAAAAAGTTCACACCATGGACCATTGATGATCAAAATCAGACCTGATTCATTATGGTCAAGCCACAGGAGATATAGAATACATCAAAAGTAGCCTTTTAAATAGAACTCATCTTATCAATGGGATACACAACCGTGATTACCCAAGCATAGAATATCAATTTGTAGATGATTTCTCTAGAGGTTACATTTATCAGTGGAAAATACAGTAAATGAGGAAAATATTATGGTCCAAACTACCACATCAGGTTTATCTATTGGATTTAGAGGAGGTCTAGATTTTTTTTATTTGTTAATGGTTTTGAACATGGTGAACGGAATAAATAATGGCCATTTTGATCGATGAAACACAAGTAAAAGACTTTTCATAAATAGAGGAAACTGATGAGGTCTATTTACCTAATATATAACTTCACAACAAATAATCCATATGGATTATAATTTCAATTCATGATGGGGGACATGTGAGGGTGATGATGGTAACGTGTTAATTGTTCTACTTGACATATAAGGAGTGATATAGGATGGAGTAATTCCCATATAGGGAATGTAATTATGGGGGATTCATTACTGTTTTTATGTGAACCATCCATTTTGAAACTCAATCTTGAGGGTCATTTCATGTATAGGATATGTGAAAGAGATTCCTCACGGATGTTCTTCATGATGGAAGACCTTTGAAAATATCATTCTCTTTTCCCATTGGTTTTTTATTTTACATTACCTAAAGGTATTTATCCTAATATTCCCCTTCAAATAAAAAAATATCCAAATTGATTTCTATTATGTTAAATTCATTTGGAATTTATAGGTGGAACATGATAATTGATTTCCTTAAATAGTATTCCACAAAAGAGGTATGTGGGACATATTGAGATCTTAGTTGGGCTACAGACAACTCTGTCTCATGAATAAACCCCATGGTGGGTCCCTAACCACTACCTTTGTCTCACATCCAATGTTCATTATGGTTCTCACATAAATATTTTTCTATCACATCTTATGAAGTTTCAATGTGAGTCCCATATCATAATTGTTTTTATCACATATATTGAAGGATCATGGTGTCTCTATGAATGCAAAACTTCTATAACTGTATAGATGTTATGTGGCATGTGTGTTCCATTTTGGGTCTAAGTTGTATCAATGTTTACCACATGGTTTCCTTACAGACAATATGTTTTTCATGGGGAAATATTCCTTTATTTTTTTCATTAATCATTTCCCTTTTAAATTTTTGCATATTTTTTAATCCTCCTTTTGGATTTTAACATTAATCTTGATGTCGCTCAGTACTATGTTGATATAAAACATGTATTAAAATTATTATTTTAATTTGTATGATTTCTATTGATTTTATATAAAACATAGAAAATTTCAAAAATCTAAAAAATATTGGTCATTACAAGAATGGTTCAAGAGGAGACAAAATGTTGTGGCATGTGGGGATGCTATGTTTCACTCTCTCATTAGTGCCAAATATCTATGGAAAGTGTGGTAATTATATATATTTTTTTTGGACACAATAATGTGTGATATACCCCCACCACACTCCCAAATGTAATTGAACAATTTGGAATGATTTTTGTGAAATTTGAAATTCTAATTTTGTAAATTTCATTAAAGGGGGATCCTCAGATTAAGATGGCTTATTTTTGTATTAAACCATTGATGATAATACATCATTTTTTATGTCTATAGTCTACTATCATTGATAATGGAGTCTAATAATGAAAACAATGCTAAAAATAATATTTAATTTAAATTAATTTTCATTAAATTATTAATTATTTCATGTTCATATATTTTTATGACCAGAGATACCCAGATTTATTGTTGAATAACAAGAGATAAATATGATTAAGAGTAATAATAATGGATGACATTAATTTATTTTGATGATATTATATTTTAGTAGTGACATTATATTACCTATTGGGAATATTAATTACTAATGTATGATATGTATTTTAATGGTAATGGGGAATGATGACATCAAAATCATCATTTGAAGTTGTATATTTTTCATGATGATGTTATAAATAAAATATAATTGTGATATTAGAATATCATGATGTTTGAATATAATATGATTATATGGATATTATATTCTAATGTGGATATTGACATTATTACAAACGTGGCATAGATAATTGGATTATATTTGTAAATAAAAATGAAGATTCATTATATTTTACATTACTATAAATAGGTAATGTCATTCATAATTTTGTGATTATATGGGATAAGATATGTGAAAATTTTAGGTAACTAATAGAGTTATCGTTGATTGTTTTTAGTTAATACTTTAGATATTTATATTAAATTATGCGTGTTATGACTACTATTATTTGGTCGATATTGATCGAAATAGTAAATTAGAGTTTCTACTAACATACTCTCCCACTGGAATGTGTTAAAGACAAAACAAAAACATCCATGAGTTGACCCTCTTCTCAACTAATGATCTGGTTTGAGATCAATGTTAGCCTATACATGTTCTGTATCTCATTATCATTAAAATACAAATTTTAGAAACAATTAACGATACACATAATTTATTATTCATTTTTATCAGAAAGTATTTAAGTATTATGGTAGATAATGGTTTATTTGAGTGGATAAACATTCTCTCACTTGGATATGGGATTTAGGGGGATGATTATAAACTGAGTTCTTATACATGTATCACACATAGATCGAGGTTCAAAGAAAAAGAGTCATAGATATAATGACTGGACATAGGACTAACTATAGTGGGACTACATTTACATGGTAAGTGGTGAATCCTAGGTGATTCATAGGATGTAGAATTTATGATTGGTGAATATATATTATATAAAAAATTTAATGTTATTTATTTACTTAACTATTGTCATCATGTGGTGCAGATGAGTTGTGAAAAAAATTTAGATATGTGCAAAGTTATTTTTTGGATGGATATTGTGTTATTAACATTACTTGTCTAAAATTATGAGGACTATAAAATGGCATGGGTAGAGATATTTGGTTCTTAGTGGCCTTAATTAGGAAACAGTCATGGTATCCATTTTTTATATAGATAAGTCTGATATCATACTATATAAATAAATTTTCATTTGGTGAAAATAATTATGGTGAGAATTAGGTATCCTTGATATCCAAAGAATCATATATATTAATTATATCTGTTTGGATGTGTGTTAAAATGGTTTATTTTTTCTACACAATATATTCTGATGATACATGAACAAGATATTAGTTTATGGTAGTCTTCTCAAAACTTTAATTTACTATATTTGGTATCATTACCCACCCTTGAATGTGCAGTAGTGTGCCTTCCACTATTATGTTTGTTATGACCAATAGGTATACCTAGTGGATGATCTTGGATTCTAATGACTAATGGGAGGAATCATAGTTTATGCCTCGGAGTCCTAATCTATCCAGCCATATTTATTCCATCTATATATATATTTGTACTTCTTTTCATTATTTACTAGATGTATTCTTTATATATATATAGTTGATTCATATAATATTCTGAATAAGATTATAATATATACATGATCAACATTAGATTATTGTTTATTCATTTATACTACATTGGACCATGTCATATGATACTATGAGATGGATTATATTCTAAGGTAATGTTTCCCAATATTTTTGGAGGATACCCTAGTGTTAGTCACTTTTTCAAAGCCAATTGGGGACACACTTGGGATGTTTATTTACAAATAAACTTGGATATGACAGAGACCCCCCTTCTTCAAGAGGAACTCATCAATCTCTAATTCAAATCATTGGTAATGATTTTCCACCCACCCAAGAAATCCCATATACCCTTTCCCCCGTGTAATTGAGGGGGAGTTCATTCACCTAAAAATAATGAAAGAAGAGAATATGTTTACTTGATTCATTCAGAGGGGTGGTTAATAACCTTTTACTTTAATCATGGAGGGATACCAACAAAATTACAATATGATAAATATCGAATATATCTTCAAAACCATGTGTATCTTAATCAAAAGTTTAGAATTTTCCCTAATTTTTATTATTTAATTAAAATAAAAAATGGTTCAATTTTAGAAATATCATTATATATAATTCAAAACATCAAAATGTAGATTAATCATATTCAAAATATTATATGTTTAATAAAATAATTCCAAAAGATCAACTCCAATTTTATAACAAATATTATATCATAATTAAAAAATATTTCATTAAAAATTTATATAATGATGAAAATAATAATGGGGAAAATTTATGCATTGGTGAAATGTTGTGTCAAATATGGGATTTAATTTCACAATGCTCCAAATTCATGGTATTTTTCAGGACATGGCTAAAGTATCGATGAAACCTAAAATTGATAATTTTTCTACAAAATGACGTGTTCTCGAAAAACACTAAAATACAAACCCACCAAACTTGAGTAATTTTATAACTTATCATTTAACGGTTTCTAACTAAAATTTATCCTACATCACTTATAAAATTAGATTTAATTAGATAGTATAAATAATGCTCTACACTCATGATTAATCATTGGTATTGATAATATAATTTTGATTGGATTAGTTTAGAGACATAATATTTATTTAAATTTATGGTAGATGATTAAAGAATTACAATTATGTTAACATTCAGTAGTCTTTGAGAAATTATTTTTTATTTACATTTAAAAAATTAAAGAAAAATTATATTGAATGACTCAATAATATAATTTTGTTATTAATTTATAATAATTTTCAAGAATTTAATGATAAAAATTAATCTTTAAATGACTCATTCATAATAATAAATCTTAATAAAAACCTAATTTTATTCTTAAATTAGTCTAAAAAATAATCATAAATGAAATTTTATTACAAAATGGTCGAATGAAATAATCACATATTAGCTTCCAAATATGATTATTTTTATCATTTTATAAATGTATATTTCTAATGTTTGTATATTTATTAATACATTATTAATTAAGAATTTAATTTTATTTATGAATAAATAAATTTTTTATTTTTTTGAAAAAAGTAATATCATAATTAAGATTTAATTTCAATATTTGTTAATTTTTTAAAATCACATATAAATAAAAAAAAGAAATATTTTTTTGAATATTAACAACATGATGTTATTTTTTAAATAATTACCCTTGATCATTCTTTAACCCATTCTATTCAAAAAATATAACATTTATCAATGGTATCATATTTAGTGAAAAAATAAAAGTTAGGCCAATAAAATCATAGAATTTAAAGCCCAATAAAAATTGAAATATTGACCATAGTCTTTGAGAGTTCTTGGTCTATATAAACTAAAAATAAAAGGGGAAATTCATGAAGAAAACATCATAGTCATCTTCAGATGAAATGGATAATATCATCAAGGATTGTTGGAACTATCATAAATAAATTCTATTGAAGAACTTCCTGAATAAATCACTATATAATTTATTATATTTAACTGAATAATTTTATGGTTTCTTATATAACCATGAAAAAATATATGTTACCTTTATTTTGTGTCTGTTTTCATGAATCTAGAACATAATTCATAAAAAAATCCTCCCTGATTATAACAACCCTACTCTTTATTTTACACCTAAGAATAATTTAGTTCATAAAACCATAACATGATAGAATATAGAATATAAAGAGGACTAGTGTATTTTGTGATTATGAACACTACATAAAAACATAAAACATGAAATACATATCATTATTGAAAACTGCTTTTACCTGACCACACACATTCCTTTGTACATAGCATTGCATTAGATAACCCGAGGACCTATATAAGAAAATTGTGAGATATAAAGCCTAGTAAGGCATAAAACAAGGAATAAAATGAATAATATAGTACATGTTAGGAAACATTCATATCAATGGGGAATAAGAGAAACATGAAAATAAAGGTACGATATAACATGATTATCATAACAGGAAAATATGGCATCAACATTTATCAAGATATTAGCATGATCCAAGGATCATTGCACATGGATCATTAGTAAACTCTCATTGAACTTGACATATCAGGATACTAATCTGTACACAATGCATTGGAGCTCCATCAGGGCGAACCATTAATAAACATTTCATTTCATGCATATGTTTTCCACATTAATCATACTACATGGATTCAAAAAAAATAATCATTTATTCCATGATTAAAGAATGTTTAATTCATACATTAAACAATATAACCAATAAGTAAATGTGAATAAAGGAAAAACCCCTTTATAGAAAAAGGGGCTTGGTATTCCATACATAATGACATTGGCCTGGTGAATTGCGGTGCAATTTTGGCAGCATAACAGCATGACATAAGAATTCATAAAAATGGTTGATGAGAGAGACTGGGGTATCTTATTATATTTAAATGAAATGGATAGTAAGTGTTTAAATAGATACATGTCCCAACATATGTAATTTAATTTTTATGCATATTATAAAATAATTTCATGAATGTAAATGAGAAAGATGAAATCCCTTATGGAATTTCTGCATCGAAATGGGTGTTCATAGGAGGCATTAATGAGTGAGAAATAGATATCTCATAATTAAAACATAATGAGGAATGTTTGGGGGGGGTTATGAAATAATAACCCAACATTTATAATTAAAAACTAAATGGTATAACAACAAAATTAAATTTAGACAAAAATGGGAAAGAATAAATCCTTTACTAGGATGTGTGATCCAAAGGCTTGGGAGAGGATTGACTGAGGCTTATTGGGAGCTTGGGGCACCTTGGAATGATAATAGAGAGATGAGGGCAGAGTAGGGAAGTGATCCATTGGTTTTGAGTGAGGAGAAGGGGGATCCTGGTAGGGTTTATATAGGAAAACATATGGAATTCATTATTAATTAGGTTTTAGACACTGCACATTAGACTAATCAAAATTGAAAAAACCAACTCATGGTTTTTAACCTTTTATTTTTCCAAAGGAGTGTGGAAAACATTATTATATTTATCCAATAGAAAAAATTCTTAAAATATTAGGTTTGCATATGTGTAGGTGAGTCACACTCTCAAGGAAAACATTTTAAAATGTTAAAATATTTTATAATCCATAGAAGGTCCACTAAGGAATAAAAACATTAATACAATAAATAAAAAATCACATTATATTAATGAAAAACATATATTGGCCGAAAACCTCTTTTATAGTATTTTATTACATCACTATTGGTTCATTATGATGTCATAAATCACATTTTATATTTAAAGGGCATTTAATTTTTTCCCAAAAATTTGACTAATGCGGAAAATTATTAAAAATTTACCATTAGAAATTTTTAATGTCCTGAATCGAAAAACAATATTCATTTTATCTAAATAATTTCCAAAATTTTTGAATTTTTTCTTTTAAAACAATTACTGACATTTATGAAAAATGCACGGGTTTTGACAAAAAAACATTCAAACCTTAATAAAAATTTCAATTGTATTAATAAAAATTATATGATCATTTATATTTAATAAATAATAATTTTTTAGTAATAATTTATTAAAATATTATTTAATTTAAAAATCAATTGATTCATCGAAATAGATCTCTTGAATGAATATTAATAAAAATACTATTTTTTTCCTTAAAACGTATTTACAAAGTAACAATAATAAAATGAATGTATATTCTATATACCAAAATAATGCCCAAAATCATAGTGCTAGGTTCTTGTTACATAACTGCTTATACACCCACAAAAGACCTACAGGTAAGGAATGCGATGGTGACAGACTCTTAAGGAGGCTTAGATAACATTGCTCAGGAGGTGATCTCTATTAACATCCACTTCTACTATAGGTGGTACCATTAAAGATTAAAGTGTTAAAGAATGGATTGGGATAGGTTATGTGATAATCCTAGTTACACTCCATCCTCTCAGATCTCTAAAAAATGGGATTCGTTGGGAGAAATTCTACTAGATGAGGCCATCACTTCCTTTTTCTAAGTTAATTGGATTTGTTAAAGACCTATATTTTTACTAAACATGTGGTAATTTTTCGACGACAATATTAGCAATGGTAAAAATTCTTATCAGTATTTAAAATAAAAAAACATTAAACCAAAGAAGTGCATATGTTATGTAACCATTTTACATAATAATACATTTAATTTGATCAAGATGAATTTTCAGGAATAAATGTTTGGGAGGTTACATTCTTTCCCCCTTAAGAAATTTTCCCCTCAAAATTTCGATTTCCCATACTAAAATAGATGATGGTATCTCTGCTCCATCACTTCATCTGATTCCCACATTACTTGTTAAAACTTTTGGTTTCACCAAAACACCTTTACAAGGGGAATTTATTATTTTTTTGAGCTTTTTCACTACGATCTAAGATCTTCACTGGCTTCTCTTCATAGGATTGGTCATTATCCAATGGTACCACCTCTAGATTGAGTACATAAGATAGATCAGTTATGTACTTCCTCAAGAGTGATAAAATGATTACATAATATACTTGAGATCCGTTTAGTGGGAGTTCTAGTAGATAGTCCACTGCTCCAATTTGATCAAATATCTCAAAAGTTTCGATGTACCTTGGACTAAGAATTCCCTTCGTCCCAAATCTCATAACTCTCTTCCACGGTGATATGTGGAGGAATACTAGGTCTCCAACATCAAAATCAAGTTCTCATCGATGATTATCACCAGAGATCTTTTGTCGGATCTATGTAAAATTAATTTATAGTTGGATGGTCTTACCCTTCTCCACCATTTCATCGACCATTTCTAAACTTAAGAGTTTTCTCTCCCCAACATCATCCAAAAATGTCTGTGTTTTTCTCCTCGTCCAATAATGGGATTCATATGGATCCATTTGGATGCTTGAGTGGAAACTATTATTGTAAGATAACTCAACCAGAGAAAGATATTGATCACATCCTCCCACTAAGTCCATTGAGATGGATCTCATCATGTACTCAAGTGTTTTGATAGTCCACTCAGATCGGCCATTTGTTTTAGGATGATAATCAGTACTAAATTTAAACTCAATTTTTTTAGATTGATGACGAATATTCATGAACATAGAGGTGAATCATGAATCTTGATCGGATAAAAAATATAGAGGTAGTCTATGTAGCCTAACCACTTCTTTGATATATATCAGCACTATTTGATCCAAGGAGAAATCCTCTCTAATTACAGTGAAGTGTCCAGACTTTATAAGACATATCCACAATAACCTAGATAGCATTGTTTCCTTTAGATGTTATTGAGAGTCCTATGACAAAGTCAATATTGATGTTCTACCATTTCAATTTTGTTATGGTTAATGGTTTCATCATCCCTTTAGACTTCTGCCTCTAATCATTTACTTGCTGACATACTAGGTACTTTGATGTATACTCATCAATCTCATGCTTCATGTTTTCCCACCAATAATTATCTTGGAGATCTCTATATATCATTGTATTTTCAGGGTGAATGGATAAATTTTAACTATGTGCATTATCCAAAAGTTCATTCTTTAAATCATGATTTCATGGATCACATAGTCTTGTCCCAAATCTCATAATTCCTTATCCATTAACATTGAACTCTGAGGACTTCCCTTTTTTAAAGTTTCCACTTTATCTAAATTCCCACATCATTGTTTTTAGAATCCTTTAACCATTTAAAAAGGGGAGGTTGAGAAATAATTTGTGAAAGGATTGTTGATGTTCCCTTATTTATGATTTCCATGTCCATATTCATCAAATCTAAAAAGATTGGTTCTTTTTCCATTCTATTAAATGATATAATTGATGAGCCTTTATATATAGAGTGTTTTCCACTTTGTTCCCTTTCCTAGGGTGGTAGTGGATTGAGAAGTCATAGTGTTTGATCATCTATAACCATCTTCATTGGCGCATGTTCGACTCTTTATGTGTGATTATATACATGAGGATTTTTTGATATGTAAATATTTCACACTTCTCCCCAAAGAGGTAATGTCCCAAAATTTTTAAATAGATTATTATTGCATACATCTCCAAATCATGTATTAGATAGTTTTTCACATGAAATTTCAATTCTCTTGAAGCTTAGGAAATATCTTTTTCATTTTTCATCAATACACAACCTTGGAAATTCATTAAAGACTCACTCAATACCACAAATAGTTCTCTACTTTTTTGTAGTTTGAGTATGGGTGCAGTGATAAGCCTCATTTTCAACTCCTTGATGCTATATTTTCATTAATACCTCCATGAAATCTTTACTCCCTTCCTAGTAAGCATGGTAAGAGGGTTGGAAAATCGTGATAAATTTCTCCCAAATTGAAGAAAATTTCCAGCTGACCATAGGAAGCTATAGTTATTGGTTACCGATATTGGCCTTTGTCATCCCCCAATTGTAGTTGTGTTTGAGTGATCCATAGATATCCCATTGCTTGTGATGATTTGACCCAAGAATGAGACCTCCATCAACCAAAACTCACACTTGTTGTACTTTTTATAGAGCTTCTCCTATTACATGGTTTCTAGTACAGTGGTTAGATTCTCCTCATTCTTCTCCTTGGTTTTAGATTATATTTGAATATCATCTGTAAGAAATACCAATTATTTGTTGAGGTAATCTCTAAAGACTCTATTCATCAAATCCTTGATGATTGTAGGAGCATTACTGAGTTCAAAAGGCATTACGATGAATTCATAGAGATCATATCTTATAAAAAAAGTAGTTTTGGGGATATCCTCATTCTTCACCCTTATTGGGTAAAATCCCGACCAACAATACACCATTGAGAATAATTGTGTTCCACATAGATGACCGAACAAGTCATCAATTTGTGGCATAGGATACTTGTTCTATATCATGAATTTGTTGACTTCCTGATAATCAATGCAAAGGCGCATTGACCCATCCTTCTTCTTGACGAAGAGAACTAGTGCACCCCATGGTGAACCACTTGGGCATATAATCAATTTATTTCAACTCTCTTGTAAATGATTCTTCATCTGCTTAAGCTCCACAAAAACTAGTATATATAGAGACTTAGATATAACGAGGTGTAAGATAAATTTAGAATTAAACATCTCTTCTTGGAGGAAGATCATAAAATTCTTTAGGAAACACTTCAACAAACTCCCTCGTAGTAGGTACATCTTCAAGGATGGTTTCTTCCTTAAACTCAATCATCTGATCAAGATATTTGTACCCATAGGGAAGTAATATCCCTACTTGAGATGATGGTGCTATAGAATATTCTTCCTCATCCTTATACTTGTACATAAGCATGGGTCAATTTTCAATATGGTGTGTCATTTCCCTCTCATGAAAATAAATGATGACTCTATATAAAAAAAGACAATCCATGCCAATAATTTCATCAAATTCCACTAAAGTGAGTATGAAGAGGTTCTCTAGGAAGTTAAATCCATAAATTATGAATGGTGAGGAATTGTATTCATGGAATTCAATGATTTCCCAATTTTCCATTCTCACTAACATCTTTTCATCCATGATTTTTAGTGGTGTTGGGAAGGTTCCACTAAACTTTCAGGATATTAAAGAATGTGTTGAACAAAAATCAAAAAGTATGTTTGCTATTCTTGAATGAATAGCTAGTGTATCTATCACCACAATGTTGTTGGGGTTCACATCTGTGGTATTGATTGAAAAAAACATTCCCTTGATGCCTTGGAGATTGTTGGTGGCCTATGAAAACCATTGGCATAGTGCATGGGTTTGCAAAGTTCTATAGTTCATTTCAGTTGAAGTAATGAACAATGCATTGAGGGTCGAACGATGTGTTTCTATCCTCTTTTGTAGTCGAATGTTTTTCTTGTCATTAGTTCATGGAAAAATTTCCTTCTATTCCACACCTTAATCATTTCCTTTCCCCTTATGGGAATTTTCAGGTTTCTTCTTTATGCACCTTTGGAAAGTGGGGTGCTGGATTTTCGTAGCACCGTTGGATTTATCATTCAGTCCACTAGAATTAAAGTCCACCTTATGCTTTTTATCCCCATGATACCCCCAATATTCTCCAGTCTCCATTTCATCCTTGACGGTGCATCATACAATTTCCATATAGCTCTCGAAGTTACAGATCGATAGGGCTTTCTGTAGGCTCAGTTTTATCCTACCAAAGAAGCAGTCAACACTGTATTTTGGGTGAAACGATACAACCTGACACATATCTTTCAATCCTTATGAAGATTTCCTTGTATGCTCTGATGGATTCTTCGCCTTTTTTATTGAAAGGACGTCAATTTTCATCTTATGTTTGAGGGTGTGGGGAAAATATTTATCAAAATACATTTTCCATAAATCCTTCCATTCTAATGCTTTGATATCCTCCTTAGGCTTCTTATTTTTGATCAATGTCCACCATTGATCATCTTCACCCTATATATGATAAGAAGCAAGACGTACCTTGTCTTTTTCATAACATTAACGGATGGAGAATATATTCTCGATGGAGTTGATCCATTGTTCGACGATTGAGGGATCCGATGAATCATTAAAAGCTGGAGACCTATGTATCTTGAAGATCTCGATTGCATCTAATTCTTTCTTAGGGGGTTGAAAATTACTCTAGACCAATGTTTCTATTGAAAACGTTATTTAACTTAGTGAGTATCATGATAATGTTCGTGATTACAGTTCCCATCATAATGTGAATCTAATTAGAACAGTCATTACATTGGTCTTCATATCAGTTGTTATCCCGAGTCCTCCTATTACCATCCATTGGATGGAATAAAAGTAATTTTAGTGGTAACACATAAAAGGGAATCCAAGGACAAAAATGGATAACTTATAAATTACATTTATTTCCAGATCATAACTATGTTATCTATGATCTACTTCCCAACATATATTCTTAGGGAATTTTTTTTAATTCCATTATCAATGGTTCAAACTAAGCTTATGAATTTACCAAATCATATTCCACATGAGTCTCTTAACCAATACCATAGGAATTCCTGTTGTTGTGCATCAGTTCCTGTTCAAGTCTAGCTCAAAGTGATGTTTCCGGGTTTTACCCATAGATACATCTATGCCAGAGCCACCACTACCGACTCATATCACGATAGGGATCTATATGCTTGATAAACAACATAAGAAATAAAAAAAATTAGGGATGTTTTTATTATACTTAGTATTATCCCTAAGGATTTCACTATGGTTTTCTAATCCTAATCCCAAAAATAACAAAAAACCTATCCTTTGATACCAACTATAACTACTATGATCTTTATTTCACACGTAAATGGAATTTATTACATAAAATCTTCATAGGATAAAACATGGAAGATCAAGAAGTACAGTGTCTTTGGGTCTTAGGAACATTACATAACAACTTAAAATATGAAATACCCAACTTTATTCAAAAGAACTTTTAAATGACCACACACATTCCTTCGTACATAGCATTGCATGTGATAACCTAAGGACGCGCATTAGAAAAGGGTGATCTATAATGCATGGTAATGGATTAAACAAGAAATAAAATGAATAATATATTACATGTTATAGAATAGGCATATCAATGGTGTATAATATAAACATGAATATAAAGGCATGATATTTCAAGATTATCAGGACATAGAAATGTGGTATAAACATTTATCATGATATTAGAATGAAAAAGGATAATTAAACATGGAGCATGATTAAACCATAATTACACATGAATAATCATGACTAAACCCTCATTTTATTTTAAATATCTTGATACTAATCATTATCCAATGCATTGGATGGCTATTAGGGCGCACCCTTTATAAACACTTCATTTCATGCATTAGTGTGCCATATAGATCATACAACATTAATTGATTAAACATCATAATTTATTCCATGATAAAGGAATGTGGAATTAATACATGAAACTATATAATCATTAAGTAAATGCTCGTAAAGGTGGATACCCTTTATAGTGAAATGTACGTGGTATTCACTACACAATGACTTTGGCTAGGAGAATCATGTTGCAATTTCAGTATCATAAGGACGTGACAAATGAACTAATAAAAATGGTTTATGAGAGAGAAAGTGGTATCTCATCATATGTACATGAAATTTACACTAAGGGATTCATATATATACATTTCCCAGCATATTTAATGTAATTTAGTTTCACAATATAATATAACTTCTTTAATGTAAATGAGAAAAGAGAAATTCCTTACGTAATTTCGTCATGGTAGCGGGTGTGCATAGGAGGCATTAATGAGAGAGGAAAAGGTATCTCAAAATTCAAAAATAAGGATGGAAGTATAAGGGAGGTGTAAAATCATACCCCAAAATTTTTAATTGAAAATAAAATGGCATAACCACTTAATGAAATTTGGACAAAAATGAGAAAGGAAGAAATCCCTAACATGGAAGTGTGATACAAAGGCGTGAGAGAGGCTTCTTAAGAGATTGGGGCCCTTTATGAGGATAATAGAGATTGAGGTAAGAGTAGGGGAGTTATCCAAGGGTTTTTTAGTGAATAGAAATGAGATCTTTACTGGGTTTATATAGGAAAAAAGAGGCAATTCTTTATTATTTTGGTTTTGGACACCGCATATTAAACTAATAAACACCACAACCCAACCCATGGGGTTTCCCATGGTTTTTACAAAATAGTAGTGTAATGAATTATTTTATAAGTAAAATGGCATAAAATCTAAAAATATTAGGCTTTCTTAGGTAGAGGTGAATCATACTCTCAAGGAAAACATTTTAAAAGGTTAAAATATGTTATACGCCTTGGAGGGTCCACTAAGGCATCATAAAATTATTCAAAAAAATCTTAAATTACATTATTTTAAGGGAAAACATATATTGGCCGAACATAACTTTTATTATTATTTATT
This sequence comes from Viscum album, assembly GCA_963277665.1. Taxonomy (NCBI): domain Eukaryota; kingdom Viridiplantae; phylum Streptophyta; class Magnoliopsida; order Santalales; family Viscaceae; genus Viscum; species Viscum album. The sequence continues at coordinate 245,537,429 of OY728166.1, forward strand.
AAATCACAATTTGGTCAATATGATGTCAGAAAACACTTTATATATTTAAAGGGTATTTAATTTTTACTCAAATATTAGACTGTATCAGAAAATTATGATAAATTCACAGTTGGATAATTTAGTCTTCCTGAATCCAAAAAATAATATTAATTTTATCTAAATAATTTTATAAATATGTTATTTTTTACTTTTAAAATAAAAACTGACATTTATAAAAAATTCATGGGTTTTAACCAAAACAGATTGAAAAACTTAATAAAAATTACAATTGTATTCATAAAAATTATACGATCATTTATATTTAATAAAAATTTAATTATTAATAATATTGGATTAAAATCTTGTTTAATTTAAAAATACATTGATTCATAATAATATATATCTTAATATTATTAACTAAAAATACAATTTCTTCTTTATTAACTAATTACAATGTAAATATAATAAAATGAATGTATATTATCTATACAGAAATAATTCACTAAATCATAGTGCTAGAGTATTGTTACATAACCCATTAAAACACCCACATAATTCCAAAGGGTATGGTGTCCGATGTTGATAGACTCATGGGGTGGCTCACATAACATGGCTTTGGTGGTAATCACTATTTACTTTCACTTCTCCCATAGGCAATTTCGTTTAAGCTTAACGTGTTGATGCTTGACTTGGTCTGGGTCAATAAAAGCCCAGTGACACTACAACCTTTCCACGGTCTGAAAATTGGTCTTTGAATGGACAAATTTTACTGGATGAGGCAGTCACTTCTTTTTTTTCTGAGTAAATTGTATTTGTTAAATCCCTATATTTATACTATTCATATAGTTACTATTCGACCGCTATATTAGAAAGAGTAACAATCCGTAACAGTATTTAAAATAAAAAAACATAAAACCATGGAAGTTCATATGGTATATAGCCATTTTGTATAATAATACATTTAATTATATCAAGAATAATTTTCATTAATAAAAGTTTTGGTTGTTACATAGATCCTCGTTTACTCTATCCTCAACCCTATGATTGACCTAAACCACAAATAGACCCAGCCGATCAAGTTATCCTTTTCAGTAATGGCCATTAAGATACACTCCCTATCACCATAATGCATGGTCTCCATCAATTTATGATCATTAAAATTATGATTGGTAATCTTGGAAATTTTTTATTCCAAATCGTTGATAATATATTCCATTTTTATTCCATGTCATCAATATTTATGAGAATTTTATCCATAATTCATGATTAACCAACAAGTAATTCATCTTCGATTCTTTTAGAATGTACACGAAAATTTACCCAACTGTAAATTATTCTGGAATGTATCTATTGAAACCCTCATACCTTATCCTACAATATACATAATCACATCCTAAATTTCACATTTGATATTAGGAAATTATTGTGTCATTTAATATGAAACCATGATAGCTTCAAAAAATATTTTCCTCTACATAAGACATATAAATTTATTTAATAAATTGAGAATGAGTCCTACATGATAAAATTATGGTGTACTCCGCATTTCTATCATGGATACCAACATCTCATAGTGGAACTAGTGATAAAATTTAGTCGTGACTTAATAATAATTATTTTTTACTTATTATTGTGAAATATTCATAATATATTATCATAAACCTCCTTTAAAGTAGTGTATTGATCATTTTTTTACGAGTGAAAACAATTTATTAGATAGTTTGGTATAAAATGAAACATAACAGGATTTATTGATCAAATTATCTCACAAAAGGTTATTTTTTAAAATAATGAAAAATACAAAATTCATTGTGAATTTATGTTTAATTTGATAATTTATTGAAGAAACATTTTAGTAAATTAATCTGAAAATGTTTAAGGACTCCTCACTAAACTACGATCTACAAATTCATTAAATGTATCCTTTACAATATTAATATAATTCTCATTATAATAAGGATATGCCCTAAATCCATTACTATAGGGTAGAAATTTGGAATACTCTTACTTTATGATATTGGAATATCATAAGGTCCCACTACCCATGTAATTAATAATATATAACTTTTTATATCATGAGGTGTAATATACAATACTATTCATCATTCTTTAATTTTTTGGTTGGGAGAATGATAATTTTTACCATTTGAGTTGTCTTATATTTTGGATATCATGAATGAAAAAATTCATATTATGATATGTGTGGGAATTTGATGTAATCATGGATGGATTATATGATCTTGAAGAAGAATTTACTCAATAATTTTTTCACCTTTTTATATACATGAATAGTCAAGGTGGAACCCGGAGGGTTTTTAAAAGAGACTCATATATCTACGTGGCTAAAAACTCCTTCTGTCCTAAAATCTCACTTTCTCTTTATCAATTTCATTCATAAGTAACTATCATTCCCGGGATAACAAGAGTACACCACTCATATGATAGTAAATTCAGAACCTGTGGTGGATACATGTAGAGGAAAAATGTATTTTAGATACCTCTACAATAAATCAAACCCACCATGTATAGTCGTAAATGCAGTGAACATATTTGGGGAAATGTGTATAGATTTATTCTTTTAAATTATGTATAGATTCATTTGTATAGAATGATTGATCTTCGATTTTTTTATCAGTTACTTCAAATGTTTTTAATGTGTGTTGTAGGATCCATTAAAATCTATAATAGGCATCTGATTCATTCAGTGCATTTAGATTCATGAAATCCTACTGTTCATGAATATTATTTATATTTCCTTAATGTATGAGTCCTGTTGTAAAATATTATACATAAATTAATTCTGTCCGGTTGATTCGTGATTGAAACTACGGGATATCTTAGTTGGAAACCCTGTATAAATAATTTAGTTTTTTGTTTTTCTTGGAGTAGAAATCCGATATATCATATCCTAAGATGATAATTTCTTTGGTTTCCTAAACAATGGATCATATCACCTATATGGTATCAATGACTATAATTAAAAAAGATACGGCTACTATCATATGCAATAGGTATATAATTCATAAAATATGACTAATAGTTCTTTCCTCTCGCCCCACAATCATAGCCTATGATTCACTCTAAATTGTTAAATACAATTGATAAAGAGAAATGGATTTTCTATTTAATTTCTGGAATTAATTGAATTATATTATTAATAAATTGTTTATAAAGTACAAGAATATTTATATTTCCATATTTATTAACTTGTAAATGTATTAATTAATTAAATATGATTTTTTTCAATCAAATAATTTTATGTCAATGAAGCATTTACAAAACTATATTCTATAGTATTATGATTTAATATTAATATTATATTTTCCCAAATGTATGAATTGATTTATGACTCAGAAATAAGTATTTTCATTAAAAATACAAACTATAATTTATTAACTATTTATAAATAAAAAAGCGAAATATAATGTTTTTATAATTTATATTGGTAATTTTTTTAAAAAAATTAATTTGTGTTGTTAAAATTATATGCCCTAATGGGATATTATTTACAATATAGAAGAATTATTTTTTTATTAATTTGATAATGGTTTATATAAATTATTTATGTCATATTAAGAGTGTTTGAAATTTTTCTAAAATTAAAAATTGAAATTTAAATGTTTAAATTAAATAAAATATGATCTATTTAAAGTGAAATGCCATAAAATGAGAAATATGAAGAAATTATTATTTTGTAATGAAGATAAATTTTCAATATTAATGGTTATTTAATTTTAATAATTGATTGTTAAAAATAAAATTTGTTTATCCTGGAATTTGTCTGATGAATATTTCATAAATGTATATATCTTGATTAAATATATGATTTGTTCATTTATTTAATGGTTATTACATTCTTAATTATAATTAGTTTTAAGTTGTTTATATTTATAATGTGTTGATGAATCCCTTTAAATTGATCAAAATATTATATAGATTATCATAAATCCATCTAATATGATACAATCTTCGAATCATAATAGATTTAGATTCTATATTCCTTGAATTCGGTTAGTAACTTATAGCATCTTGACTCAGGAGTTACTAAAACGGTTTCCCGAACTAGTGGGACACGTGGCCTCAATAACAACTCCTCATATTATAGATGCTACCAAATGGTGGTGGGGATCCAAGGTGGATTTATGGGAAGACTATATCTGAATATTAGACTAGCATATTGGTAACTATAAATAAATATAGGTAGAAAAATTATTAAAGAAAACTAATACCATATAAGAAATAAGTAAAATAACCAACACATGAAGATAAACATCCAACATTAGTATTAATAATCAATAAATAGACTGATTCAAATTCCAAATTATGTCATGCCATGTTGTTTTATAATATGAGGATACATGGGATTCAGAGTACAGTCATATACAACATAATATATGAAAATACAAAAAACTATTGTAAGGATATATCTAATAGAATCATGAACATATGCTCAGTCCACTACTCCCATTCTAAATACTATAAGAGAAATAGATCAAGAATATGTGGTTGGGAAATTTTCTTTATCTGCCCCAATAACTAAGAAGACTTCTTAGGTACCATGGGTATGCCTAGAATGGTGAGATATAACTCAGTTGGAAACCACTGAAGGTTTTTACAATAAATCAATTAGTGTGTATAAAATGGATAACTTAATTTATAAGAAATAATAAATAACAATTAAAACTAAATACTATATGGCTTAGGTTTATATAGGATACCTTCCAGACTCTACTTGCATCATCATAGGCCAGAATTAGGTTGATATTATTTTCTGTGAACACCCATTTATAACTAACTGTACATTAAATGTAATCATTTATATACGCAATATTTGTGAGAACATATAAAGGCATAAATATATATATTGATACTTGGTGTAAGATGGATATGGGGTATAATTTAGGCATACAGGAATATTTTAATGATCAACAAGCTCTAGTAATGGATGCAGCCCTTATTATAATAAGAATGTGAGGCAGCTTGCCCGTCATTCAAGATAATGGGGTGAGTCATCATTCTCAACACTCGATATCGTGGGTTTAGCCTTAATGCCATAAACCCAAAATAAGGGAATATGGAACATCATGCCCATCAGAGAGGTAAAATGGTGTGAGGCACCATGATCGACCCCCAATGTAATGTATCATGAAATGACATGCTCAAAAAATCCCTTAATTGTTTTCCACCGACCAATAACCATGCTATAATGATAATAATCATGAGAAATAGCCTCTTAATAATTTATATTTATTTAAAACTGTAAAGTCCTAGAATTTCCATGTAAATTTTTTTTTAAATATATGGGAATTTTATGAGTCCGTGAAAATTTATGGCGCGTGATTCTGATGCCCAAAGTTCCTGGAATGAATTTCTGAACCTTATTTCGGGTACGTTCAGTAAACATGCGAGGTGGTTTATCTAACTTTTGAATTGGTGCTCGGAATAGAAATCTAAGGGCACTGTTGACCTCGTCGTGCTTGTACTTGCTAAAGGAGATCGTCTCCACGACCGTAGTAGGTCGAGGTTAAATGTTATATTTTGGGCTTTTCATGGGGAAAAAATATTTAACATTTTGTTTTTATTTTTGAAACCTCCCATATGTTGGTTATAGTGGTGGGGACCACTTGAGCATAAACTCCCAATTTAAATTCCTAGTGGTGGGGACCACCCGACCCCTCATAATCGAGGAGAAACCTCTCAACTTCCTCTTTAATGTGGACGAGCCTCTTGAACTTCCTCCACATTAATTATGCCAACACACCACATTAATTTAGCCAACATGTGTGTGTGTTCCAGCATAATCTTTCCTTCATTTAATTATATTTTCACCTCTTTCTTTTTTTGGTTGAATTTTGAGAGGAGAGCCCTTGGTGGATTACACTTCTTCCAAGAAGAAAGCTCCTACAACGAATAACACCGAATCTGACTTCTTCCTCAGGATACCCTCCAATGAATAATGCCGACATTGACTTCTTCTTGAGGACACCCTCAAATGTGGAACGTCTTCGACTATGACGAACCGACAAACGACCCCGGGATTGGATGTGTGTGGCGGATGAAATGAACGTCAACAAATTTGAAATCATCTCGTGCCAACGTCAATGAACAATCCATGGTAGGGGTTTTGTTCCCATGATCTTTCCTTCTATGATTCTTTTGCAGGAATGGGATTAGTTTCCGAATGGCCCCAATGCCATATTTTTATTTTATTATGGATAATCCCCCTTTTAAGGGTTGAAGGGGAACCTATACATGACCCGTTGGCCCAAGGCACAAGGACCGACTGACCCAGAATACATGACCCAAATGCCCAAATGCGTACCATGCCCATTACATGACCCATAGGCCCAACCCACTACAACACCCCTCACCACCTTTTGTGTCAGAATGGTATTAGTGATTGATGATGTTTGTGGGGATTTAAGTTCTTAAATATCATCCATACACGTTCTTTTTCTTGTTGAGCCACTTTCTACCGCTCTAACGCAGAGTGTGCGGGCCAAAAAAACATGGTCTGACACCTTCTGTCGTTCTTCTTGAATAGTCTATCCTTCGCGATGGAAGAAGGTGACTTTGGTGACGGTGATCGGTGCTGGAGGTCGGCGTCGGTGGAACACGAGAACCACCGACGAAGGCACAACAACGCGTTGCACCATGGCCACCGAGCTTGGCGGTGCTCCATCATCCGCATCCATCTCCACCCTGCGGCCTCTGCCACTCCTCATCATCCGCAGCCGAGCCAACCTGAGTCATCGCCTCCATTCACACTGCCACCGCAATCTGAGCCTCCACCGCTGGGCCACACTACAGTCGCTATCTGAGACGTCGCCTCCAATTGAGGTTCTACCACCGTCTGAGCCATCTCTACCCTCCAAACCGTCCCTGCCATCCGAGATGCCACTGCCATCCAGGAGGAGGCACCGCCCGAGCCACCGCCACCCTTCTGGCCGATCCGCCCCAGCTGAGCCACCCCACAGCCTCGCGCCCTCGCAGAAAACCCATGCAGAGCTGCTCCATGGTCTCGAGTCCTCATGGCACCCCCACAGCCTCATGGCCCCCTACGTCTCTCTGTGGCCCCTCGTGGCCTAGTGGGCTGGACCTAGCAGGTCGGGCCGCCTAGCGGCCGACCCCAACCCACCGGGTCAGGCCAGTTTGACCCAACCCGAGTCGGCCCAAGCTAGGTCGGTCTGGGTTAGTCCAACCAGGTCAGCCTGGACCAGGGCCCACTAGGGCCAATGTACATTCATTTGGCCATAAATTTGGCACCGGACGTCCATTTGACGAATCGTCAATGGCGCTGGAAATCTTTAAGCGGGACGGTCCCTTTGGTATACCCCACTAGATCTTTGGATAATGTTGGGGAATGGTCTGTTTGGAGCGAGCAAAAATCAAACCGGGCCCTCGGGAATAAAAGGCAAAAAAACTCAAAGACTGGACGTGCAAATGACGCTCCTTCTATTGAGTTGAGAACCCTATGACGTGGTATTCCATTGAGATACTTTTTTTTGGACAGCGTGGTTTTTAGAGAATCGACCAGTGGCTTGGGGAGCAGAGTCTCCCGGAGACGAGCAAGCCTAGTTTGGAAACCCAGTAGTAGGTTGTGACATGAAGAGTGCTCCTAGATATTATGTGTGGGTAAAATCCTAGCGATTCAGTGTGGGTAAGCTCCAACGATCCTCTGTGGGTCTGCTCCAAGAGATCCTGTGTGGGATAGCTCCTAGTGATCCGGTGCGGGTCAGCTCAAGCGATCCTCAGTGGGTCAGCTCCTAGGGAACCTATGTGGGTCAGCTCCAGTGATCCTGTGTGGGTCAGATCCTAGCGATCCTATGTGGGAAAGCTCATAGTGATCCTCTATGGATCATCTCCAGCGATCATCTATGGGCTAGCTCCAGCGATCCTGTGGGGGTCAGCTCTATGAAATTCTATACAGGTTAGTAGCAGAGCCTCTCAACGGAATATGATGATGTTGTAGTTACATCTAATCATCTCTACTATTGTACCTAAATATATACCCAGTGTGATCTGAGTCAGAACCTCTATTTTCCTTCTTTATTGAATAGATTACTTGATAACTGAGGTATTTGTTTGGGCATATACCTATGTAGGGTTATCTGTTGTTTTCATGCTTTTTGGTTTATCATTTGTGGATTTTGTGAGACCATGAGGGTCTCGGGGTCCCAACTAAGTATAGTTATACTCACACATTCAATAGATACGCGCATACATTGTTTTGTTGGATGCAGAGGACGAACAACACTAACTGAGGATGAGAATACCAGGACTGGATGGTGCCCGGAGGTGGACCATATGGCGTGTTGGTAGGTTGAGGAGAAAGGTGTACGTAGAGTGCTGTTGAGGTGATATATACCTACCCATAAGGTAGGAACATCATAGTATGACCCAGTATATACTTTTCTCTTTCATTAGTTGTATTGTATTTCAGTTGTACTTGTATCTTTACCGTTGGGCTTGTATTCCAGTGCCTTTTACTTTCAGCAATCTTTTTGTAATATAGTTTACTTGTGTTCATATCTTGTTGTGTGATGGGTTGAATTTCATTACAGGATATAAAGGAAATTCCTTCCTAGTTTTATGGAATACGCCTTTCTGTACTAGTCGCCAGCCCCTGGCCTATGGATGGTAGGCTTGGGGTAGTCACAGAACGGGACCCAGGGGACGGTTCATGAGAAACTGGTATCAGAGGAGTCAGTTCTACTGTAGAACACTGGACTCTAATTTTTCATTTTAACTTCAATATTTTTAAGTGTAGCAAGTATGGTTATATGTTTAGGAAATCTAGTGTTGGTGCTGCAGGCGACGTATCCATACACCAGGACCATGATGTCTGATTTCTGGCTCAGTGCACGAAAACACTAATTGCTTATGTGTTTCCAAGAGTTACTCTTTGTGATATCTTGAGTGAGCTCACCAGGTATAACTTATTGACCATGTCGCACCTGTTTCTTTTCAGGATTCCTCCATGAAGACTCCCATCTAGGGGTTCGAGATTTGTATGCACTGATAGCACACCGAGCGATGAGGCCTTGGTGCAGGTCCCTTTTCTAGTAGAGGCACCATCGGAGGCACCAACGGTACCTTTCCCCATTGGGCCACCGATTCCACTAGCCCCAGCAGTAGATGGTACATGCATCTTGAGTGCGTTGCATGAGTTCTAGCACCATAGGCCACCCATTTTCATGGGAGATGCGGACCCACCGACGACTGAGGATTGGCTAGAGGATGTGGTGAGAGTCTTCTGACTGGTAGGGACACTAACTGATCTCATGGTGATCCTTCCCGCCAGCCTTCTTTAGGAAGCGGCAGGAAAACGGTGTAGCTTGATCCTCAAGGTTCACAATGAGGAGATGCTTCTCTGGGAGGACTTTGAGAGCATGTTTCATGCAGAGTTTGTTCCAGCAACTCTTCCTACAGTGCGCATAGAGTAGCTTCTTCATCTGCAGCAGGGAGGAATGACCATAGCACAGTACTGAGTTAGGTTCACTGGCCACTCATGCTACTCAACAGATACGGTGCGGGACCAATTATTCAGGGCTCATACCATTGAGTAGGGGCTCAGGCGAGATATTAGGGCTTTGATGATATCTCTCATCATCCCAACACAGGTGGGGTGTTAGCAGGAGCCCTCTTATTGGAGAGGTTCCTTGCTGAGTAATCACCATCAAAGAGATCCACTACCAGTCATCACATAATAGAGTCTTTTGTAGCTGGCAGTAGAATTTTATGTAATAGAGTTCAAAAAGGACCAGTCCTATAGGTGGATGACCGAATGTCTTAGGATCGGTTTTGCAGATCACCCGAGGCAGAGCCAGTCATACCAGGAGCAGGCGGTGTTTCACATGCGGCGGACAGGGTCACATGGTTCCGGACTGTACGACCCGTTGTACTGATGATCATCAGATGGTTGAAGGACCACCCAGACAAAGACATAGATTCGACTGAGGAGGTCCTCAAGGAGCAGGTTGACATGGAAGAGGAGTTGGACATGTAGTTGGCGGTGGGTGATGATTCTAGATATTACCGCCACCACAACTAGGAGGTCTACCCCAGCCAGAGGGAGCATGTTGGCATGGGAGAGCTCAATTCCAGGAAGCTGAGGCGTACGATCATGGTACTCTGGAGATGATACAAGGTACCATCTATGTCTAATTTTCCTTAGCTTCAGCACTTATAGACACAGGTTCCAGTCATTCATTTATTTCCACTACCCTCATTCGCGGCTCGTAGATTCCGATGGAGTCGTTGGCTCACTTTTTACTGTTACAGACTCCTATGGTAGTAGCTTCATCAATTAAACAGTTGTTCCGACAGTGCGAGCTTACTCTAGGAGGAATGATTTTTGGCAGGGATATCCTAGTAACGGCGTCAAGGCCTTACGATGTCATCTTAGGTATGGACTAGTTATATACACACCATGAATAGACTGACTGTATTAGGCGCAATGTGCGGTGTGTCTGCACGGATGGAACTAGTTTTACCTTCACTAGAGATAGTGGAGCCTTTACAATGCAGCATGGACTTACCCGGAGGCGGTTAAAGCTGATTACACATCATTTGCATAGCCTTACCCTCAGAGCCATTGATGTGGAGAGTCCGAGTTACCCTGTAGTGGTGGACCAGTACATGGATGCTTTCCCAGATGATGTTCCTGGTCTACCTCCTCGCAGAGAGATGGACTTTTACATTGACATGTATCTCGGGACGACACCGATATCTACATTAGAGAATCGGATGGATCCTACAGAGCTTCGTGAGCTGCGGGTACAGCTAGAGGACTTGCAGGGGAAGGGATTCATCCGTCCCAGTGTTTCTCCCTGGGTACCCCTGATTTTGTTCTCCTAGAAGGCGGATGAGATCTTGAGCCTTTATGTTGAATATCGGTTCCTAAACCCGATGACCGTGAAGAACAAGTACCCACTCTCGAGGATTGAAGACAGCTTTGATAAACTGAAGGGAGCATGGTGGTTCTAGAAGATAGACCTCAGATCATGCTATCACCAGCTCAGAGTGCGAGATGAAGATGTGCAGAAGACGACTTTCAGATGTCGGTACGATCACTATGAGTTATTGTTTATTCCATTCGGTGTAAACAAAGCTCCAACAGTGTTCATGGGACTCATGAATATGATTTTTTAGACATACCTTGAATGATTTTTAGTATTCATCCTCAACGACATTCTGATCTACTCGGCTACTAAGGAGGAGAATGCCTATCATTTGCAGGTAGTACTAGACACAATCCGAGATCACCAGATTTATGGTAAACTCTTCAAGTGCTAGTTCTGGTTTCGAGAGGATCACTTTCTAGGACATGTCGTATTGGAGGCTATAGTTGATGTGGATCCAGCAAATATTGAGGCGGTACTTGGTTGGAGGCCACCTAGGAGTGTGATAGAGGTACATAGTTTCATGGGTTTGGCTGGTTACTATCGGAGATTTGTGCCAGAGTTCTCCAAAGTTGTATCACCACTATCAGTGTTGACAAAGAAGGGGCAACCCTTCGTGTGGTCGGAGAGATGCCAGCAGATTTTTCAGGGGCTAAGGAAGAGGCTGACTAGTGCCCCAATCTTGAGGCTTACAGAGGAGGGTGTAGGGTACATAGTCTACTGTGATGCATCTAGGACAAGGCTTGGATGTGTCCTGATGAAAGAGTGAGCAAAGATCCCATATGGTTCTAGATAATTGATAAAGCATGAACAGAACTACAATAACCATGTCCTAGAGTGAGCTGCAGTGGTCTTCACCTTGAAGATGTGGCGACGCTATCTGATGGGCGAACACTTTATAGTCTACTCAGATCAGAATAGTCTTAGTAATATCTTCTCTCATAAGGACATGAACCTAATATACTGACATTGGCTTGAGTTCCTCCAAGACTATGACATCGAGATAGTCCATATTCCTAGGAAGGGGAACGTTGTAGAAGATGCACTTAGTAGGAGATCCGGTATACAACTACTAAGCGAGGTGACAGAGCAGCTTACGGCTTTATAGATATCCTTTATGGATCGAGATGGAGTAGCTTTTCTTCTCTATCTTATAGTCACACCCCCACTTATTCAGTGAGTCAGGGAGGCACAGTGAGGGGAAACTAACTGGGAGACTCGACATGCATAGATATCCATAGAACATGCACCTGATGGATTTTATAAAGGTGAGAGCATGCCATCTTCTTTAGAGGACATTACATGGTACCAATATCACTTTAGGAGGAAGTATTGAGGGAGTTCCACACATAACCACTATCGGTATATCCAAAAGTGGAGAATATGTACCAAGACCTCCAACAACAACAGTAGTGGCCAAGAATGACGAAGACAGTAGTAGAGTTTTTCTCTCAGTGCCTCACTTTTCAACAAGTGAAGGCGGATCATCAGGTACCAGCAGTCTTGGTTCATCCTTTAGAGGTCCCAGAGTAAATGTGGCATGGGATATCCATGTACTTAGTGACAGGACTTCCATGTACATCCGGAGGCCATGACTCTATTTGGGTGATCATCGACCGACCCAGCAAGTCAGCCCACTTCCTACTAATCATAAAGCAGGGTTCGATAGAGAGCTTAGGATGCCTCTATGTGCAGGTGATTATACGGATACACAGAGTACCCTCAGTGATTTTCTCTGATCGTGATACAAGTTTTACATCCCGGTTATGGAAGGGGTTGCAGGAGGCTTTCAGGATGCCGCTTTGTTTGAGTACTGCCTTCCATCCTCAAACGGATGGCCAGACTGAGCGGACCATTCAGACTCTTGAGGGAATTTTGCGTGCTAGTGTCATTGACTTCGGTCAAAGATGGGAGGATCACTTGACATTGGTGTAGTTTTCATACAACAAAATCTATCACTCCACCTTTGGGATGGCACCTTTTGTGGTGTATTACGGGTGACCATGCAGATCACCTTTGTGTTGGACTAACCCAGGGGATTCAGTACTAGTGGGACCAGAGATGGTACATACTACCATAGTGAAGGTGCAGATCATCCAGGAGCGGATGAAGACTGCACAGATAAGGCATGAGTCATATGCTGAATGGAGATGGAGAACCCTAGAGCTTGAGGATGGCGACCACATCTTTCTACAGGTCTCACCTTGACAAGATTTACTGAGATTTGGCTGAGGTGGAAAATTATATCTGAGATTTATTCGACCCTTTGAGGTCCTCAGTAGAGGTGGTGAGGTGGATTACCACTTAGCTCGTCCACCTTAGTTGCACCGGGTACACGACATCTTCCACATATTCCAGTTGAGGATATACGTGCACGCCCCTTCCCACGTCATCGACCACAGAGAGTTGTACATCAAAGATGGGGTGACTTTTATGGAGGTTGCAGTTATATTTGAGGATCGACAAGAGTGGGCCCCTCATGGGTGGTCGATACCTCTAGTGTGCATTCGTTGACAGCACATGAACCTCCAGGAGAGCACATAGGAGCAAGAGTCTCAGATGCGTGATCAATACCCCAACTTGTTTTCCTAGTTTTGAGTTGTGGCTTATGGGGATGTAAAGCCCTGATGTTGGGAGAATGTAAAGACATAGAATATCCATATAATTATTTTAAATATATGGGAATTTTATGATTCTGTGAAAATTGACGGCGCGTGATTCCAAGGCCCAGAGTGCCTTGAGCTTTTTAAAGAGACCTTCACCTCGACTGTTGTAGGTCGAGGGTGAATGATAGATTTTGGGCTTTTCATGGGAAAATAAAAAAATAAAAAAATAAAATTTTTAATTTTTTTTTTATTCTTGAAACCTCCCTTGTGTGGGATATGGTGGAGGGGACCACCCGAGCATAAACCCCCAATTTTAAATTCTTATAGGCGGGGACCACCTGACCCATCAAAATTGAAGAGAAACCTCTCAACTCCCTCTTTAATGTGGAGGAGCCTCTTGATCTTTTTTCACATTAATTATTCCAACACACCACATTAATTTTTACAACATGTGTGACTGTGCCAACATAATCTCTTCTTATGTTAATTATATTTGATCCTATTTATTTTTTGGGTGGAATTGTGAGTTGAGAACCCTTGGAGGATTACCATTCTTCCATGAAGAACGTTCCTCCAACGAAGAATGCCGACTATGAATTCCTCCTCCGGACACTCTCCAACAAAGAACGCGGACTTCTACTTCATCATCAGGACACCCTAAAACAAGGAACGTCTTCGAATATGAAGAACCGACGCATGAGCCTGGGATTAGAGGTGTGTGGATGACGAGATGGACATTGACAACTTCATCTTCTTCTTGCGCCATGGTCAACGAACAATCCAAGGTTGGGGTTTTATTCCCATGTTTTTCCCTTATATGTTTTTTTGTGGGAATGAGATTAGTGATTGACGAAGTTTTTAGGGATTGAAGGTCTTAAAAATATTCCATACATGTTCTTGTTCTTATTAAACCACTTGCTACCACTCTAACGCGGAGGGTGCGGGCCAAACCAACATGGCCCAACCCCCTCCACCGTTCTTCTTGAATGGTGTATCCTTCATAATGGAAGAAGGAAACTTTGGTGAAGGTGACCAATGTCGGCGGTCGGCACCAGTGGAACTTGAGAACCGCTAACAAAGGCATGGCGCCCCGCCGCCCTGTGGCCTCCACACCCCGCGGCGCTCCGCCATCCGCGACCATCGCCACCCTGCAGCCTCTACAGCTCCACTCCGTCCATAGCTGAGATGACCCGAGTCACCGCTTCCATCCAAGCTACCGCTTCCGTCCGAGACGCCGCCTCCGGGGCGATCCACCACTGCTGTCTGAGTCACTGCCGCCTACTGGGGACCCACCGCCATCCGAGCCGCCCTACCGTCCTGGCCAAGCCATCGCACGAGTCGTCGTCTCCCTTTAGGCCAAACCCCCATGGCCGAGCCACCCCGCAACCTCACACCCTCGTAGAAATTCCCGGTAGACCCACTCCATGGTCTCTCACCATCACGACACTATCTGCGGCCTCGTGGCCACATGCGGTCCTCTATGGCCCCTCGCGGCCATCCGGGCCGAACCCAATGGGCTGGACCACCCACTGGGCTGGACCACCCAGTGGGCAGAGCTGGACCCATTGGGTCTGGTCGGGGTGACCAGAATTGAGTCAGCCTAGGCCGCTTCAGGCTGGGTCAGTCTGACTAGGTCGGACCAGACCTGGGCCCACTACGACCCATTTAAATTCTTTTGGCCATAACTTTTCCACCGGATGTCCGTTTGATGAATCATCAGTGGCACAAGAAATCATGAAGTGAAACAGTCCTTTTAGTATACCCCACTAGAGTTTTGGATAATTTTGGTGAATATAATGGTTAGATCGAGCATGATCCATCCGGGCCCTCAGGACTAAAAGTATAAAAACTCACAGACGGGGCGTCTAAATGACACGACGTCTATGGCGTTGAGACCCATATGACATGGAATTCCACTAAGATTCTCTTTAGTGGGACATTTTGGAACTTGGAGAATTGACTAGTGGCTTAGGGATTGGACTCTCTCAGAGACGAGAAAACATAGTGCAGAAACCCAGTAGCTAG
Source organism: Viscum album (assembly GCA_963277665.1). Classification (NCBI taxonomy): domain Eukaryota; kingdom Viridiplantae; phylum Streptophyta; class Magnoliopsida; order Santalales; family Viscaceae; genus Viscum; species Viscum album. Next base: position 245,552,943 of record OY728166.1, read on the forward strand.
CTATGATGTGAAGAGTGCTCCTAGTTATCCTGTGTGGGTCAGCTCCTAGAGATCCTGTGTGGGTAAGCTCCAGTGATCCTATGTGGGTAATATATTAGTGATCCTGTGTGGGTTATCTCCTAACGATCCAGTGCGGGTCACCTCCATCGATCATGTGTGGGTCACCTCCTTGTGATCATGTGTGGGTCAGCTCTAGTGATCCTCTGTGTGTCAGCTCCTAGCGATCCTATGTGGGTCATCTCCTAGTGATCCTCTGTGGGTTAGCTCCAGCGATCCTGTGTGGGTCATATCCAGCTATCCTGTGTGGGTCAACTCCTTACGATTTTGTACAGGTAAGCAGAAGAGACTCTTAACGGAGTAAGATGATTTAGTAGTTACATCTAACCATCTCTACTAATGTACCTAACGATATACCTACTGTTAGCTGAGTAAGAACCTCTATGTTCCTTCATGATTGAGATAGATTACTTGATAACTTAGGTATATGTATGGGAATATACCTATGTAGGGTTACCTGTAGTTTTCATGCTTTGTGGTTTATCCATTGTGGATTTTGTGAGACCTTGAGGGTCTCGGGGTCCCTACATAGAATCTTTATACTCACCCCTACATAGGCTATGCACAAACCTTTTGTGTTCGATACAGACAATAGACATCACTGATAAGGGCTGAGAATACCAGGACTCGACGGTGCCCCGAGGTGGACCATACGGTGTGTCAGTACGCAGATGAGATGGGTGGATGTGGAGTGTTGTGGAGGCGATCTATACCAATCCTTCAGGAAGGAACCTCGGAGGACAACCCAGTGGATGTTTTTCTCTTTCTTCAGTTGTATTGTATTTCTGTTTTACTTGTATCTTTATAGTTGGGCTTGTATTCCAGCCCCTTATACTTTCATCACTCTTTTTGTAATAGAGTTTACTTGTGTTCGTATCTTTCTGTGAGATGGGTTGAATTGGTTTACAAGATATAAAGGCAATGCCTTCCCAGTATTAGGGAATACTCATTTTGGTGCTAGTCTCTAACCCCTAGTCTATGGAACATAGGCTTGGGGTAGTCACGGCACTGGCCCCAGAGGACGGGTCCTGAAAAAAACAAAAAAAAAATTGGAACAAGTAATATAATGTATTTCATAAATATAACACATGATATTTAATTTCTACTCACTTTCCATTAATTTGAAATAATCCATTTATTTTTTTTTTCAAGGAAAGTCCATTTCAATGTCATGAGGAAGCACTTAAGATGTGGTTGGTCAATTAAAAATTTATTAAAATAGGTTATTTTACTCCACAAAACTAGAAGGGTAGAAATTAGGGTCTTATTAATCTTTTAAATAATTTAATATTGATCTACAATAATTTTATCACATGATTCAATTCATCTAATAAGGATAAAATATTTTCCTAAAATGCACATATATTTGTGGTCTGCCGAACAATGAAGAATTTTATAAATGAATTAATTTTTTTTTGGAAAAGATAGTATAACAACTAACATTGGATTGTGGGTGAATTTTTATCTATTATTAGATTAATTTTGGAAGTATAACATAAGAAATATAAAAAATAGAAAATTGACTAGAAAATAGGGCAAATTATCTTGAACAAAATAACACAATAGATGGATAAAGAAATTATGAAAAGAAAAAAATGGATTAGAGATCTTATTGTTAACTATCAAACACAACATAAAGTAAAGAAAATAGAATTTGGATTGTTGATAAATCAAGCATATAAGGTGAATACTTTATAGAGATTAAAAAAAAGTAAAAGGGTTGTATGACTACTAGAAAATAATTGAAAAGTGGAGGCATGTTTTAAAACTATTAATAAAAAATGGAAATTAAACCCTTTATTAAGGTGTCACATGGTTTGGATACATGGATGACCAAACCTTGTGCCAACCATATGGAATTTACTTCCAATGTAACCCCCTCATAAGAGCTAGGCATATAGTTTGGCACACCATGCACTACCCATTTGAAATTAAATTCTCCCTTGATTGAGAAAAACCACATGAACATGAATTTAGTGTCATATGATTTAGTTTTAACATGCACTCTTATATATCCATTTTAAACAACAGGCATGGATTTTCCAATCTATGTGGTCTTGGGGAAAGTATTTTTTCAAACTATGAGCCTGTCATGCTTCCTCCATGACTCAATTCCTTGATCTCTGAACTAGACTTAAGAACTCATGGGACCTTCCTTATTCCACAAGGAATGTTTACAAGATAAGACAAGGAATTTTATACAAGACAAAAAAATATTCTTACTATACTAAAAATAAAGTTCATTACACCCCCCCCCACATAAGCCACCCATCCCAAAGTTAGATTTTTGAGATTAGTATAGAATCAAGAATGAAATTATCCATTCACAAGGATTTTACATCAGCTACCCTCTCCCTTGTATCATAATGTACTTAGTCATTCTTCTACACCAACCGTACTAAGGGAACTTTTATACAAATGAGATTCATCAACCTCTAATCTACGATGATCATTGGGTACTTCTCAAATGAAACATCCACATCTAACTCATCATCCTCTAGCTATAATACATGTGATTGGTTTGGGTTATACTAAATAAGATTAGACATGTGTAAAACATCATTCATAAACTAGTACATACGGGGAAGTGTTATCTGATAATCCACTGGTCTTATTATCTCTATGATATCAAAAAGTTTGATGAATCTAGGAGATATATTACCCTACATCGTGATCCATCATTATCCCATTATTGGTAAAGCATGAAAGAAAACTTGGTCTCTAACCTCGCACACAAGAGTTCTTTGATGGTTTTAGAATATGAATACCCCCAATATTGATTTATCACCATGCACTATATGATTTGTTGAACATTCTATTTAGTCCCCTAAATGACATGTGGTCCATGTAGTGTGGTATCCCCTACCTCTAACCATCACAGAGGTGATCTGTATGACATACCATATAAGGCCTCGTAAGGATCCATCTGGATGTTATCTTGAATGTTGTTATTATTTGAGAAGTCAACTAGGATAGTGTGTTTCTCCCATGAACCCCCAATGTCAAGAATACATTAATAAATCCTTTCCTATAAAAATTGAATCATACTCTTTGGATAAAAATCAGTTTGTGGTTTATAGGTGGTTTTAGAATCACCTTTTTACATGTAGATTTCCACAACCCCATCATGAACTATAAAGTGAAATGAACATCCCTATAATATATGGTGGAATTGGTTCCTATATGAAGTTACATGATCTCACTAACATATATCTTTCCTACCTAATCTACTTAGATGGTCTCTAGAATAGGTAACTAGTTGTATGCTTACTTTAAATGATCTTAAAATACCAAAATTTTATAGTTTATTTAAGACAATATACTAAAACATATCATGAAATTTGTGGTAACTTCATCCCATTTTAATGTTGGAATGGAAGATGATTGAAAATGTATCATCAGTAATTAATTCACCTCGTTCACCTACTAATAGTAGGAACACCGAGTAACAAAGATGAATGCCTATTTTTTATACCATGAATAAAATACAAGTGACGTAAATCTCAATACATCTTGGTGAAATTGGTATTCCCTCCCTATATCAATGCATGAGATTCCAGAATCAACTCCTCTCATATTTTATCTAGAACCTTGAAACATCCATGCATAAGTAAGCTCTTATCCACATCCATAGCCTAACGAGGCAGCGAATCATTATATAGGATACTTTCATAAAGATAGACCCCTAGGGATCTGATTGTTTCTTTATTTTCAGCTATTCCATACGGGTATATTCCACAATTAAATCTATGAGTACATTCCACTGGTGATCATTGCAAACCATAACATGTATCTATGAAGGAAAATTCATGATATTCCACTAACCACTAGCCTCCTAAACCTCCCATGTTTTGAAATATATTCATAGAGAATCGATATATTCATTTTCATTATAATTCATATTGGTAGTCCAAAATTCACGTGATAGTAATAATTCTACCCATATGTACAGCCTAAGATTCGTATATCATTATGTAATGATATAATTATGTATTTTTTGGTCTGTGAACACCAAAAATACTATATTATAAGATAATGACTCCAACAACATAAAACATGGATAAAAACTGTTATCTCAAGATTTTTCATTTGGTAATTCCACACATGAGTCCTCAAATGATGATATTGATATTACCCAAATTGCTCGTCCTGCATTAGAAATACTCCCACAATAATACCTAATGCTTCACAATAAACTATATATATCCTTCTTGGATTTGGTATAATCCTTATTATGGATGAATTTAACCTTCCTTAAATTCTGAAGGGGATTCTTCCCATGCTTATGACCTAAATGAATTGAGACCATTCTTTTTGAAACCCATAATATGCACTTTTAAGCCTGAAAAATCATATACGAAGCATCTGTAGTACTAATCTATTCCCAATAAAATTCATATATCGAAGAAAATCAAGGCATGATTCTAGTCAAAAACATATTTCACCTTAAATGGGTATACTTATGATCCCATATCGTAGATGATGTGACCCATGAAGTGAACTTTATCGACCAAAATGCCCATTTAATGAGATTTTTGTAAACATGGTTTTCTCCCAATGTATTCATCATGATCATAAGATTCCTGTAATGGTAGTGCTGAGTGTAATATTTTAATAATATTTCATCCAAAAAGCAAACCATGAATGAATCTAGATATAGGAGTAAAACCCAATTTATCAAGGCTATAAAAATAGATTGCATGTTCGTTAGACTGAATGAAATTTATAGGTAATCATAAAGACCAACATAGTTCAGAAATCAATACAAAATCTGTTTGAAAGCCTGGAATTAACATTATGGTAGAATGACTCTAAATCAATATTTAAAAACAGCCTCACTCTTTTGATCTGATCAAAGATTTCTTCTATTCAATGAAGTGTATATTGATTCTTAACTATTGGTTAGTTTAGCCATCAGAAATCTAGGAAAACTGTGATGGTACCATCCACCATCGTGGAAAATGGACTAGGGAACCACATGGATAGGTAATATTTAGTATTAAACCACTAGCTTCTAGTTCATTCGACAGCTTCTTGGGCTCTAGAGGATCTGTAAGATCCATCCTATATAGAGGACAGTTTTCTTTTTCCACTCCATGAACTAAATAAATTTCAAATTCTTCCTATCCTACTAGAGTTATCCTATAAGATTAATATGGTACAATTTCCTTGAAATAATCCCCACAATCAAGAAAACATTAGTTATCATCCCCTAATCATCCAAGAAGATACTAGCCATCAGGGTTGTCTCACTTCCAATCTCCAGATGCTCAGGCATGAGTTGAGATGTATGGACATCCTATTCTCCCTTATAACATTTATACTTCAATTTAGTGATGTAAAATACTACCATTAGAAATAAAAATAGGTAGAATCTCGATAGAGAACTAATTATTCCATCCAAATATTTACAACGAACCTTATAGTGCTAAGAATGAAAAAATTCAACATGAATAATAATTGCATATCTCTATGGGACATCACATACATCATAGAACACTCTTGGGTTGGATACCCAATGGTTTATCATGATTAATCATAAAACATATGTACTCTATATTAGAGATTATACTCTTCATAATTTCCAAAGATATAAAATATTTTGATGCACTTGTGTCAAAAAACCAGACACTAATGTAATGGATACTAGAATTATACCATGAACTGTATTTTTTCTAACGCTCTGATATACTAAAATTGGTTACACTAATTATAACTAACCCATAATATGGCCTTATGTTCCAACATTACATCCCTGAGTGGGAACTGTCTACTAATAATATGAATCCTTAGCCCATTTTTTTTCCCGAACAACCACTTCGTTCTGAGGAGAAAATTGAACTTTGGGTTCCTAACTAGTGACGTACTACTGGCCTCACTCTATAATTTGGATTCGATTTAGATCATAACTCAATAGGCACTGGTGGTAAGGTAATCCAGAACTGGTTAATGTCAACAACCATTATAATCATCTGGATCTCACATACTCTAGGATTTTGTGTTCCCCAGTTTCCCACAATGATAGTATATAAAGAACTGTTAATATGAGTTGCCTTACTACCACTACCCACACAATAATACTCAAAGAAATGATTTCATACTCTAGAATAACTAATTCCTATATTGTTTGTAGAACCTCACTAGTTATCAACTTCTACTTACATAAAATCCATCTCAGTAATTAGTACCTAGTTGACTATCTCAAAAATAGTAGTCAATCATAAGACGTCAAACTATTATTGGATGACATATACAATACCATCCTCAAAATTACTTCACAGTCATGATCTCAACTCCAGATTGATTCAAGGATAATATATAATTCTCATTGAAATTGGAAGAACACTACATCACAAAAATGTCTCCCTTATAAAAATTCATAAACACTCTAGCTCAGTTATCCCTCATTGTATATGGAATGATTCTTTCACAGATGAAAATCTAGACATAATTCTATATTATATTCTAATGAACATGTGCCTAGGTAATTAAATCCCACTCTAACATGGGAAAAACACATAATAAATAAGTATAATTACCGACTACCATCTCATGAAGCATATCAAGATGCTCAGATAGAGAATGCATGTCCTCTCCCTGATTCTAAAGCCTGAAATCTGCCATCCCCCATTATGGGGGGATGATGTTGCTGTTGAAATTCCAGAATCAACTCTTTTAAATCGGTGTATATTGAAAAAATCTTAGTATATAATGCATCATAGGAAGGAAAACCTCTCAAAAATTGGTTTTCAATTCCCAAGTATGGAATAGGTGGTGCCATAGGTGGTGTTATGGAATGTAACACTGGTGGTTGATGGAACCCCACCTATAGAGAATGGTTTTCACTAACCTAATATAATGTAACTCATGTTCTACATGGTGGAATGGATCTAAAATTCCAATAGCATGCCTTATAAGAGTGTTCAATAGTTTCAATAACATAGAAAACCCACTAGGATAGGTACAAGCCTTTATATTCACATACTAATGCCTCTTTGTCTGCTCCTAAAGCTTAGTATAGGTCACCAAGGAAGACTATAACTCAACATAATATCAACAACAGACTATCACAACTACCCACTACTAAGGTTGTGTTTGGGTCTAGGTCTCATATCAAATGACTAAACTCCATGTATATGGGGTTTCAATTGCCTGTTATATCAGAAAACAATCATAATGTTGGAAATGACATCCCCATTTAACGGTAACAATTTCATTTAGAAGTTCATTTTCATTTAATATTTTACTATTATATATATATATCATAAAACATTTTGATTCATCGCCTTTTCTAATTTATAAAAGTCACACTACATATAAATTTAAATTAGCATGTTAGGTAATTGCAACATGTCCCTTAAATTTGGAAGAAAAATATTACGGGGAATACAAATTGATTTAACTGAATGATCTACCATTCACAATTTATATAAGTACATGCTTCAAAAATAGTAGTTGGCATTAATGAAATCCAACAAAAAATGTTTCATCCCATAAAACCAATGGTTACTAGATCCAACGAAGAATAAATGGGTTAATTATAGTGCCACAATCATTCTATATAGTAAAACAAATTTACATTGATGATAATACATTAATTAATCAAGAAATGTTATCCCAGCAAGAAACATTATCACATTTTCAATAGAGATTAGGGAATCTAACTATGTGGAGTAGGAAATGCATGTAGTAATATAAATATGGAATGAAATAATGCATAGAATATAAATAATAAAGTCCCTATGATTATTGATGAAAAAATACATCCTTTATATACTTGGAAAAGTATAAATTCATCTACTATAATAATATTGACATTAACAACATCAAAAAACATGTGTTTCACGTAGTGTTAAATTTCAATCAACTACAAAAGGCATAATCCAATAATTACAATATCCAATCCATAGTAATTTCAAGGTGGAATATATGTGGGTTAGATACTCCCAAGAAATTCTCATTACCAAATAACATTACATAGTAGTATCATGACTCATACCCACACAATAATTTAAAATGAAAAAACAAAACTTGTACTAATTTGTAAGGTCTTGACTTTTTATCCACTAAAATGGTGGCCCGAGCTGGTGGGTCACATGGCGTTAAGCATGCCTCCCTAAATTCAAGAGGATTACAAATAGTAGGGAGGGTCTAAGGTGGTATTTCATGGAGAATATAAACACATATTATAGTATAAAAATGGTAAATATAATGAAATAGTGAAAGAGAATTCATGAAAAATTACTGACAACATAGCATAAATACATACAATAACTTACATAAAAGATAAAAATCCCATAAATTGTAATAATAATCAATCCATAGACCGAGTCATATACAATGTTTTCTTATAGTTTGATGATGTATAAAATGATTATATATGGGATGTAGAGTTCAAGAATATATGACATACTTTACAAAAGTTAAAAAATTACCAAAAGAAATTTACACTACAATTGTGAACATCCCCTTGGTCACGTTATCCAATTCCCCATGATATAAAAAAGTGATCAATCATCCTTGATCAGAAACATCCCCTTATCCTCACCTGATATCTTGAATTATACTCAGGTTCTGTGGATTGCTTGAGAAGTGTGTGGTATGAGTCAATAATCCACCACTAATAGTTCCTAGAATAATTGAGTCAATGTGTTTAGCATATTAGTGTTTTGGTTTAAAAAATAATAAACAATGATGAAAACTTTATGCTAGTAATCTCAGATACCTGTTGGACTCCAAGAATACTCTACCTTCTTCTACATAAGTTTGTATAATTCTAATCTCAATTACTATCTATAGCCATTTATAAGATACTATAAACAATATTAATACTTATATATAAACTATTTAAATGGGGAAATATATTGGTAAATATATGGATACTAGGTGAAAGAAGGACCTGAGGCATAACTCAAGCATCCATGAATAGTCTAACAAGTTATAATATCCATCTACTATGTTTTCCATGAATCTCGTAATAGTGATAGATGTCATGCACATCACTCGAGATAATGTAGAAATTCATCATGACTAACACTCGAGATAGTGGGCAAGTCAACATGCCCAACAACTAATGTAGGGGAATGTAGAACTTCATGTCCATCTTATAAATAAACTGTTGTGAGACCCCAAACTCACCACCCATTTCTACAGAGTTTGAAACTCCATTTTAAAAAATCCCTCAACTATTGTCCACTAACCAATAACTAGGGTCTAATTATAATAATCACGATCCATTTACTATCAAGAATTTATATTAATTTAACCCAACTAACCAAGAGTGAAATAAGTTTTAGAATTAATTTCATAAATTTATAACAGTTTATATGTCTTTTCCCCTCACATCACATTAATTTAAAATAATCCCACTATTTTTTCAATCAAGAAAAATCCATTTTTTGGTCAATACAAACAACATAGGAGTTTTTTGGTCAATTAAAAAATTAATTAAGGAGTTAATATTAATGAAAACACGCAAAGGGGTGGAAATAAATGAGTCATTCATCCTTTATAAAATTTAACAAGGGTATAAGAGTGCATTTCAATTTGATATAATTAATCCAAATTGGAAAATAATTATTAAGGAAATTTGTAAATTTTTCTGACATGTGTCATAAAGGAAAAATCAATAAAACGTCTATTTTTTGGGAAATTTACTATACCGCATACCTTAGAAACATGGATTAATCTTAATTTAGTTTCAACTTCAGTTTTGAAATAGAATAGATGAAATTATCATAACAGAAAATTACTATAAAAAAGTCATAATTCTGGCACAAAAATATAATAGGATATGGTTATAGAAACTAATAAGGGATTAAAAGATGATTATATCTCATTCCATTTTTATACAATGCATTATATAGTAAAGGAAATAATGTATGGGATAAGGAAAAATTGTGAATCATATGTGAAGGATTGAGAGAGCTTCATGGGAGAAGAAGTGGGATGCAAGACTGCAAGAGAATAAAATAAAAGGGGGAGTATGGTTTTAAAATGTATAAGGTAATATAGTTATTTTCTCCTTTATTAATGGGAGGCATGGTTTTGATATACATTAGGCCGAACTATGAGAAAACCATGTGGAAACTACTTCCCATGGTACCACCTCAAATTAGCAAGGCACAAAGATTGATTAACCATGTGTAGCCCATGTAAAATTTCTTAGTCAGTTGTCTGATAAAAACCACATGACCATGTGGCATGGGCCATATTAGTTAGTATAAAAATCCACCCCCTCTATATCAAATGAGAAAAAACCCACATGTTTTGAAAAAAAACTATGCGTGATCAGGTGTACTATTTTTTTCAAATCATAAGCCTGACATGTTTCCTCAAAAACATGGATCACCAAACTCTGAACAATCCTAAACTTTTATTATGTCCTTCCTTTAGCCTTAGAACATGATTACAAGATTAAACGAGGGATATTATAGCACAGAAAAAATTATTTTTACCTTCTTAGAAACCCAAGTCATTAAAAAAATGTGGTTAATAGCTTTAATTTGGTTATTGAAGTATTCCACATGGAATATTATTCATTATGTCTTTAGTATAAAAAGGGTTCGTAATTCATACTTTTTTCCTTGCTACTTGAGTTTGTAGAGAAACCTAGAATGTGAATTACCATACATTGATTCTTTTATCAGACAATCTTAAAGGTTTATCAATGTAGGGGTGGATGGGTGTATTATTGATCATGTTGTTGGTTATATTTCAACTATGTTGGGATTTTCCCTCTGATATGAAAAATATTACATCTTGACCCTCGATAGAGAGTGTGGAAGGACACCTTGACAATACATATGATGTGATTATCTACTTGTGGGTGGGATATGTGATGTTATAATATATAAAGGTGAATGAAATTTAATTTTTTTATTGACAAAATTATTCTATACTCATATAATATAGTTCATAAGACTGGTATAAATGGGATTGACATAGTTTCTAACATATGGTCAGTGGTATATTGTACAATTAAAAATGTATTATAATACATGTTACATGGCAATAAAACTAATTGAAATAGGTATATATATGCATGTGATTGGTAGAGATCACATCAAATACCAGTATACATTGTGTTTTGTTTCTTATTTTCCGAAGGCTACACTTTTATTACATTTATGAATCCATATATTCATATTTTTTCAATGTTATAAAGGCCAACTTATTACTCTATTTATGTAAATATGTTGTGATTGATTTTTACTAAGATAACTAATTTAAATGGGTTTTATCATTAAAACAAAATATTTTTAAAAGGGAAATTTTAAGGTATTATATATATTTATTTACCAGGTGAATTTAATGATATAATTCCAAAATTTCTTTGGATGATATCAGAATTGAGTTTCAGATATGATTTCACTTGTAATAATTTCTGGAATGTTATAAAAATAAATGGAACAAATTATATGATTTAGTTAATGTTGGAGATTAATGGAGATTTTCCATAATTCCATTATGAATGTTATTTAATTTGGTTATATAGTATAATATTATTTTAGGATATTTAAATTTTCCAGTACCCATTCAAGTCATAGTGTATGAATAGCTATATAATAATGAATGGAAAAAGATACCAGGACACTATATTAAATTTTTGGGAATGTAGAATGATGGATTTTATTATTTTATTTATATTACATGATGACTATCATGATTGAATCATTTCAGAATATTTAACTCTAATGAATTTTATGAATTCAAGATAGGGATACATGAATTAGATGAGGCATCTATTGATTATTTTGATTGAATGATTAAATTAAATAACCCTCAATGATCATCTTGAGGAGTTATATATACCATCCAACATTATGTTCTTGGATAATAACTCCCTCAATCTTTTATACTTCCTTCATAATCACTATTTTCCTTCAATATGCACTATTATATAATGGATGATGATATGATCCTAATTTGAATTCAATAAATTAAACACATCACATGGATTATTAATCTATAGGGATAGTATTTAGAAACCGCTTTTGTGATCTTCATCAACGATGATTGAAGAAAATTTAGATGTATTTCTTTAGGGAAAGGTGTGAAGATTTATTCATTTCCAGTATTCATTGTTTCATTTATAAATTATGACTGATCGTTTTTTTTTGGATCTTATATTTCCAACACTATATTTAAGAATATTTGTTATAACCTTTGAAACCTTTCACATATATAAAATCTAAGTAAATTTACTTTATAAATATTTATGATTTTTTTGTATTTTATTTTTGAAAAAATATAGACAAATAAAAAAATTAATTTGTATATTGATTTTTATAAAATTTAATATTTTTATAAAAGTTTTTATTTTCATATTAATACAATCAATTTTTATAAATTTAATTTTCTTCCATATTTTGTGGGATAGAAAAAAGAAACATATATTGAGGGTATAAGAATTTATAATGATTTCCATTCAGTATGAACGAATTATTATATTTTATTTTCACCATATTATATAACAAACATTTTTTATGAATGTATTGTATTTTCATAAACTATTGAAAAATTTAATATAGCATTAAATAATGAAATTTTTTAGTATGTAATGGTTTTAAAAGAGATGTTAGTTTTCTTAATTGTCGATCGATCCATAGATCAAAGAAATAAATGTCTATGTTTTAATTAATAAATCATAATATTGTTAATGATAAATCAATTTCCTTTATACATGATTTTAATAAAAGAAATTAATTAATATGTACATTAAATATTTAATGGATAATTGAACGTCATAGAGATTTTGAACACTAAAGTCAATCAACTTAATAAAAATTCTTCTTTATCAACTTTGGAGAATGAAATTCAGACCATGATAAATGAGGATTTTGGGATTAAATGTTAGTATAATCCACATTAAAATATATTAGTTCAACCATTTGAGACTAATTTATATATTGACATCACAAATTATGTTTTCTTTTAGAAATTTTGGAAAAACAAATCATAGTTGTAACATATCAATAGGTCTTATTTATAATGATACAAAGGAAAATGAAAGACAAAACATTTTTGAGTAGTCCAATACAATTCATGAATTAGTAGACGATGGAAATGAAGGCTTGTATGGTTTAAATCATAGGTATTCAAAACAATACATTCCAATAAATCTATATCACATCGAATTACTATGTACAAGAAAAAATAAATAAAAATCCCATGTTATTAGAATTATTTCATTTTGAATTTCCTAAAGAAACAATTTCTCATCATTTTTATAACATGGATAATGTTTTTAATAATATTTGTCTCATCAATATAAAAATACATATGTGTTCAAATTAATGTGAATTATATTTTGGATATTATTTGAGTTTGAATGATTTTAAAAGATTTGTAGATTATAGGTAGAACTTAAAGAGTAATTTTGATAGTCTAAATCAACATACCACTAGAAAAAACCATTATCTTATAAATTTTTTGAATTTATTATCCTCAAAAACATGATTTAAATGATTTTTTGTATCATCTAAACCCATTGATAACATATAGTTGAATTCTATCAAAAATAAAAATTGATGGGTTCATATGACATCGAATGGATTAAAAATCATAGAAAAATTCTGATTTATCATATCATATTATTCATATAATCCTCGGAAGGTACAATTGGGAATGGATATCAATTGATTAAGTCCATTCAACACATTGTGTCCCATTTATAAAATATAGATTCTTATTCTTATTGTATCACCCCGAGATTTTCTGAAGAATATTCTTTTAATTTATTTGGTGTTTTTTGTTGTACGCTACACCAATATTAACTTCTACTATACACAACATTGTGTTAGCTTTAGTATACACAACACTATTCTTGGCTGCATTATACGCAATCGCAACCTTCCTCAATAACATGTGTAGTACGTAATACTGGGTTTCACTAAACAACGATATATGGTTATAATATTATTATTAACTAGCAGTTATGAATATTATTAACTACATTTTTAATTTTATAACATTATTATTCATCTTACACATTTTCTAGAACATGGTATGAGACCAAAATAATTTTTTGGGTAAAATAAGTATTTTTCAAAAAAAGGAAGTTTTGTCACCTTTTAAAGGAAAACCCACTTTAAATCTAGTTTTGACATGTTTATAAGTTCAATTTGAAAAAATAAATTTCTTCTTTCGAATCAGGATACAGAAATTTACTTTGGATAAATTTTTCTTATTATTCTGATAACTTTAAAATTGTATTGAATAGTAAAAACATGCTATATTTTAATTAAAACTCACTTTTTTCATCACAATAATTTATATGGTTAAATTATAATATTTAATTGTTTTAAAATATAAATAGAATATGTTTTTACCGTTTAATATAATTTATGTCATTACCATTAATTTTACATTGAATTCATTGTTAAAAACATTTCAATCTTTGGCAATGTTTTAACTTTTAAAATCCATTTTCTTAACAACGGGATTAATTTTAAATTAATTACTGCATCTGATGTGTTTTGAATTTTGAAAAATGGATTCCATATTTGATTGAATTGGATGATTATATTTCAGGATTATATTTTTCCTTAAATCATACTTGGGTCGAAATTGAATCTAATGGAACACACTTGTATTTGACTAAGACCTTTTATTTATGTTATTAAAAGGATAGTGAAATATGCCTCACTCAAACTTTAATAATTAGATTATTTTTAATATAAGGTTATACTAAATATAAATTCGATTATAAATACTCATTTAAAATATAATATTTTTTTCTTTATCATGGTAATTTATTTGTAATATTTATGAAATATTTAATTACCTTAATAGCTTATACATTAATGATACAGAAATTATTTACTTAGTGAAAAATCAATAATATAGTTTTTATTAAAGTAATAATACCTATCAAGAGGACCATAGACTTGATTAAAAATTATTGTTCGAGTATATCTATACACTAAGCATCCAAGGGTTGATTTGTGGACCATTTGGAGCCTAATAAAACAAATTAGGACATTTATATTTTTTTTTTAAATGATGTCAAAGATGTCACCTTCATATTTTAATAAATAGAACAATTTAAATGTTGTGATTTTAAGATGATAAGTTCGAGTAAAAATATTATTATGAATGTTTTTATACTTATATTCATTATAGGATTTTATTTTTTATGCAAAAAATATGTATATTAAATAATTATACAAAAATGTTTTAGTGATTATTTTATTAAGAGGTATACCAAATTAATGGTTTTAAAAATATTAAAATAAATAATATATGAACAAATTAATGTGCCCCATGAATTTTTTTTGATGAATATGACATGTTATTAATCTATCATATATTTGGTTTCGAACATATCTTTTGTGTAGTTTTTATTTAAATTAAAATAATGAATAGTGTCAAAATTGAAACTTCGTATTTTAGAAAAATAATATATTATTAAATTATTTAAAAATATGAAAAATATTTAAAAACTAAAAATTAAAAATTATAATGTCGAAATGGTTATAATGTATCCAATATGGAAAGTTTTCAACATTTAGGTATGTATTTATAACAATTTATAATTTATAATTTTATTACCACAAATAAAATTAAATAATGATAAATCAAGTTGATAAGGTTTAAATTAAACATAATACATGTATAAATTTTATTGGTTGATTATATTACGACTCTAACTCATATCATATTTGACTCGAGTCATTTTTGGAGGTTTTTATGTGGGGTTTCATTTTATTAATAATTAATATTTTTGAGGTTTCCAAAAGTGCCCATCTCCTCTCCTATATAAGGGCACCTCATCCCTCTCCTCTTCACAACACTTTTAGCCTTCAATCTCGTCCAATCCCTGCCCATTTCTCTTCCCCACTTCCCTAGAAACATTCTGGAGGTTTTGGTCTTCTGAAAATACCAAATCTAGGCCCTTAAGAGGAATCTTAAAGGAGATGCATCGAAGAAGTGGTAATCTCTTCTACTGATTCATTAAAGATTCTTCCTTCTTCCACTTCTTATTATTTAGTTTTTTCATTATAAATTAATAACATCAGTTTAAATAATATACTGACATGTTATTATAAATATGAAACAACCCCATTTCACCTTCTATCCATCCTACTGAAAACGAAATCATCGCGCGTGCGTACGTACATAATACCTTCTCCACGACGTTGTGTAATCTATTTTTCCACCACCACCTTACATGGATGGGTATAATGGTGTAAAGAATAACTATATATATGATGATACTAATTCTGAGATATTATATCATCCACTCTAATTCCATTCAACAATTATGGGAACGATATCATCGCTCGTGGGTACGTACGGATTACCGTCTTTATGACGCGATAAGATTCATTCTCCAAGTGAACCATTCAAGAATGGTTATAATGTATATATATTAAATAATCATGAAATATTTGACATATTAATGATATTGGACTTATGTATATGTTATTTACTTACTTCCATTCAATTTAATAAGGAAAACAAAACTGCGTTCATGCGTACGTACAACCTACCTTCTCCATGAACAGTGTATTTCATTCCATTTTTCGATCTATTATATATATGTATATTCTGAATATATATTATATATAAATCATGTTTTACATTCTATAAGTAAGTAATAATGTTCTAAGTAATCATATGAATAATTACAAGTCAAAACACGGATGATAAATGAAACGATTTTACCCCAAACACTACTTTAACATGAATTTACAAAAGATAGGGTAATATAAAGTCATAAGTGAACCATATATGATATCATTACAATGAATATGATTTTGTATTAAGTCAACGAAATTATCTCAATCATTATACAGGAGGTTCGGATATATATGAAGTATATCTGATATAAGGTACGTGATAACTTTTCCAATCTCATTTTTATCCGAGATCGTTTATTCTTAAGTATTTACTAGGGTGATATTTATCATCCATGTCCCAATTTTCTAAAAATCTTTTCATGTATGTTTAAAGTCCTTTTTACCCATTTTTGACTTTTACTACATGGTATGTAAGGGATCATTCTTTTGTTTACCATACGAGGTACTTTTTGACTTTTCTGGCAAAAGTACGTGAAAAATGTATTTTTAACTTATACGGCATGAACAAATTTTTACAGTTTCATAATGGCTAATTTTAATGAAGGTTACTCTACAAGATTTCTTGACTATTTTCAAAAAAATAATTTTCTTATAAAATTTCATGTCATTTCATGAAAATAAAATCTTTTTGAAAATAAAAGGATATTTTGCTCAAGAATTAATTTCATGTATTTTATCAAAACAATTTTCCATCTAAGATGAAATTATTTCATATGTGTATGTTTCAAGTATAATGCCTCTATGATTTATATGAATTCAGTTTTCTTATGATGAAATGATATCCATTTGTTTTA
This sequence comes from Viscum album, assembly GCA_963277665.1. Lineage (NCBI taxonomy): Eukaryota > Viridiplantae > Streptophyta > Magnoliopsida > Santalales > Viscaceae > Viscum > Viscum album. Next base: position 245,570,380 of record OY728166.1, read on the forward strand.
TATGGATTATTTTATGAAGGGATGATGTTTATGAAACCCATTTTATTATTTGGGTTATGATGAATGATTTATGTTTATGTTGTGGCACACGTAAGAATGATTTCATTATGAGATGGGTGGGACCTATATCTCACTCCAATGCATTTGGTAAAGATTTATATCTCATAACATAGACATGGCTGTAATAGTAAGTTAATCGAGTTTAGTGATATAGGACTGGAATGAGGAGTGAACTCGATTCAGAAACAGACTTTGCCCACTAAGATGGTCTTCGAAGCAATGCCTTGGATACTATGGAAATCATATCATGTGCTTAATGGTTTTCCACAATTACATGATTTATTCCCATGATATTTTATGATGTTTTATGTTCCATTATGGTATATGCCTTATGTACTGCCATGATTTATTTCATTGCTCATGATTTTGATGTTTAATCATTATGTTCAGGTTTTTAAGTTCAAATGTATATGGTTTGTTTTATTTTCTCCATACTTACCCTTACTGATAATTTGAGCTCACCCTTTAAATGTTTTATTTCCCCATGATATAAAGAAAGGTTTTAGGTAAGAATGCAAATGGGGAATCTCATTATGGGAGATGTTGAAGATATTTCACCATGATTAGAAGATTATGTTCAAAGTTTCCAACAACACTAAACTATTACGGTCCTTGAGTGTTGGTTTTTGTTATGTATTATGTATTCCAAAAAAGTAATTTGATGTCCATGTACGTCATGTTTAGGGTCTCTACAGTTGGTATCGAAGGAAATGTTTAGTTAACCTTTGTAAAATAGGATGTGAAAACTTCAGTGAGATCCCTAGAAATATTTCTAAGGTATGTCTAGGGATGTCTCTAAGGTTTAGTATAAGTATAGCTTATAGTCCTATAATTACGGTAAAAATCATAGAATTAACCCTAAGATGTTATATATTGAAGGTACTCCCCCTTTATTATGTTATCTTCCATAGCATGGTTTTTTCCTCGAACACTATTCTTTTTGGGTTTTAGAAAATGGCTAGAAACACCAAGATTCACGATAATGGAGGATATGATGGACAATGGAATGATAGTCTTCATGAGAAACCAAATGGAATGAGATTTGGAAGTCCAAAAATTGTTATTATTCCTAATCAGCAATCTCATAATATGATCAAAAATCTCATCTTTGGTATGTTTCCTAACTCAGCTAATAAGAGAAAGATGGAGTTTCATGATAATCATAGAGGAATGAAAGTTCAATTTGCATCTTGTAAATAATGTGGTAAGAGGCATCAGGGAGAATGTTTCAATGGAACTGGAAGATGCTTTGGGTGTGCAAAAGAAGGACACAAAGCGAGTAATTGTAACAGAAAAGGTCCAGTTAACACCATGGACAAGGATAATGTTATTGCTAAGACATGAACAACTGTTAAATGTTTTAAATGTGGAATGTACGTGCATTATGCAAACCAATTCTCTAAGGGAAAATTTCATGAAGAGAATCAGAATTGTCATATGGGTAGTATTTATGTTGATGATGATGAAGAGACTACAAATGATATATGATAGTAAATAAAAGATCAATCTCAGTCAGTGGTTTAAGAAGGTAATGGAATGATTGTATGTTTATCAAGAATAATGTATGGTACTATGGAATAAAGAAAAATCTAAAGATTATTACACGGTTGTCTTTCCTTGTGTTTTTTAAAGTATATGATGAATGATACCGGTTACCATGAAAGGTTATTCAAGTATTTTTGGAAGGTAGATGATATGTGCATAAAGAAAGGATAAGGATATAATGAGATGTTTGATAGTATTAATGAGCTCATGACTGGTATAGGGACAATGTGATACCATGGTTTGAGTATACAGATTTTTGGGATTTTGGTACATGGAAAGAGGTAAATTTTGAAAACATTCATGTTTTCACTAAGGTTCAATGAGCATTCATTTTTCATGGGAACACATGATTAAGGAATTGACATGTTTGGAATGTGACCAACAAGATTTATATATCTTCTGATATACGGGAGATAAATGAATTTATTCAATGCTCGGTAGATGACCTTTCTAGTAATCATTTTATTTATACTATGAGATTGGACAGATGTAATTTGGATAAACATAAAGATTGGAATAGATTGTGTTCGACTTCAGATAGTATTGTTTAAGGCTAGAACTTTTTGTTTTGTTATAATAGTATAGTTTTAAAAAAAGGACAACCCATAGGACGGGCGACAACCTGTCGCGTCGGACAAGGTTGTGGGAATCGAACCCACAACCATAGTGTGACAGGACTTTATTACCTACCACTGGCCTACAAGAAGTCCATGGTTAGTCAAAAATAGTTTTATTTTATTAAAAGGTTTGATAGATTATGTAGAAGTCCATTTTTGGGACAATATATGATTAATCTCACCATACGATGGGCTTATATATATAAATTTTGGAAACCTTTTGTTTGAGACAAATGGAATAAACTATAATTCTATCTCATGATCTGCTAACACTTCACGAATTAAAAATTCAACTTTAATTTTTGAAAGGATGAATTGGAAATTGTTCATGGAATGACCAACGATGAGATTGTACCAAAATCAAGAAAGTATTTCTTCTATTTCCAATTTTTTTCAACTTTAGGTAAATGATCTTGAAAACCAAAAATATTTTCCTATTTCACTCATATCTGATGAATCAGACAGTAGCTCAGATCATCACAAAATTAGGGTTTTGTGATTGTTGTATTTTTCATAGCCATGTCCTCTACCACTCTCCATCCGAACATGATGGTTATATTTCTCTTCCATATCCATATTTTCACCTATCTTCTTCAATGTGGAAACCTAGTGATTAGTTAATTTGGGTAACTGTTACATTTCAGAATTTTTTTTATAAAGTTATGTTTTGGTATTTATTCTTACGATGTGGGTTTTTATTAAAGAATCTTTCAAGTAGTAAACCATTTATAACCCCGACGAATTTCGAGGGTGAAATTCATTTCAAGGGGGGTAGAATGTAACATCCCGAGATTTTATGAAAAATATTCTTTAAATTTCATTGAAATCTTGTTTTGAATGCTAAACCAAGATTATCTTGTACAATACACAACACTATATTAGCTTGAAGTATATACAACACTATTCTTGGCTTTTATTATACGCAATGGTGACCTTCCTCGATAACGTGTGTAGTATGCAATACAGGGTTTCACTAAAAAACGATATATGGTTATAATATTATTATGAACTAGCCTTTATGAATACTATTAACTAAATTTTGAATTTTATAACATTATTATTCATCTTAAATATTTTCTAGAACATGGTATGAGAATAAAATAATTGTTTTTTGTTAAAATAAGTATTTTAAAAAAAATGCAGTTTTGCCTCCTTTTGATGGTGCACCCACATTAAATATAGTTTTTGACATGTTTATATGTTCAATTTGATAAAATAAAATTCTTATTTCAAATCAGGATATAAAAAATTACTTTGGATAAATTTTTCATATTATTCTGACAACTTTCATATTTTAATAAATAGTAAAAACATGCTATATTTTAATTAAAAACAACTTTTTTCATCACAATAATTTATATGGTTAAATTATAATATTGAATTGTTTTAAAGTATAAATATAATATGTTTTAATCATTTAATATAATTTATGTCATTACCATTAATTTTACAATCAATTCATTGGTAAAAACATTTCAATCTTTGGAAATGTTTTAACTTTTAAAACCCATTTTGTTAACAACGCTATAAATTTTAAATTAATTACTAAAACTTATGTTTTTTGAATTTTGAAAAATGTATTCCATATTTAAATTCTGTGGGTCGAAATTATGTTAATTGTTTACTTTTATTTATATATATATATATTATGAATAGTAACTACGGTAAATTTTATTTACCACAGTTAAAGGTAAATCAGGTAATTAAGGGTAAATATAATATTATAAAATTAACCTAACACTTGTTTTAATATAATTTGATGATTATACTTTTCCTTATATAATACTTGGGTCGAAATGGAATCTAATGTAACCCACTTGTATTTGATTAAGACCTTTTATTTATTGTATTTAAAGAAAGTAAAATATGTCTCACTCAAACATTAATAATTTGATTATTTTTAATATAAGGTTATACATAATATAAATTTGATTATAAACACTTATTTGAAATGTAATATATTTTTATTTATCATGGTAATTTATTTGTAATTTTTATGAAATAGTTATTTAACTTAATACCTTATACATTAATGATGTAGAAATTATTTACTTAGTGAAAAATCAATAAAATACTTTTTATTAAAGTAATAATACCTATCAAGAAGACCATAAACTTGAGAAATCATTCTTGGTCAATTATATCTATACTCTAAGCATCCAAGGGTCGATTTTTGGACCATTTGAGGGCTTATAAAACCGATTAGGAGATTTATATTATTTTATTTTAAATAATGTCAAAGATGTCACCTTCATAATTTTACAAATATAACAATTTAAACGTTGTGATTTTAAGATGATAAATTAGAGTAATAATGTTATTATGAAAGGTATTATACTTATATTCATCATATGATTTTAATTTTTATGCAACCAATAATTATATTAAATAATTATACAAAAATTATGTAATAATTATTTTTTTAAGAGATATAAAAAATTAATGGTTTTGAAAAAATTATAATAAATAATATATGAACAAATTAATGTGCCCGATGAATTATTTTTATGAATATGACATGTTAGGAATCAATAATATATTTGGGTTTGAACATATATTTTGTGTGGTTTTTATTTAAATTAAAATAACGAATAGTGTCAAAATTGACACTATTTATATTTTTTAAAAATAACATATTATTAAATTATTTAAAAATCACAAATATATTTAAAAACTATAAATTGAGAATTATATGGTCGAAATGGTTATATAGTATCCAATTATGGGAAATTCGCAACATTTAAGTATGTATTTATAACATTTAAAAATTTATAATTTTATTACCACAAATAAAATTAAATAATGATAAATCAAGACGATAAGGTTTAAAATTAACATAAAACATGTCTAAATTTTATTGGTTGATTATATTAAAACCCTATATCATCTCATATTTTACTTGAGTCATTTTTGGAGGTTTTTAACTAGGTTTTTGTTTATTATTAACTAATAATTTTGAGGTTTCCAAAAGTGCCCCTCTCCTCTCCTATATTAGGGCCCCTCCTCCCTCTACTCTTCACAACAAATTGAACCTTCAAGCTCAGAAAATACCTACACATTTCTCTTCTCCACTTCCCTATAAACATTCGGGAGGTTATGGTCTTTTCAAAATACCATCTCTAGTCCCTTAAGAGGAATCTTAAAGGAGGTGCATCAAAGAAGAGGTAATCTCTGCTACTGATTTTTTCAAGTTTCGTTCTTCTTAAACTTAATCTTAATTAGTTGTTTCATTATAAATTAATAACATCAGTATCATTAATATACTGATATGTTATTATAAATATGAAACAACCCCATATCACCGTCTATCCATCCTACGGAAAACGAAATCACTACGCGTGCGTACTTACGGAATACCGTCTCCACGTCATTGTGTAATCTATTTTTCCACCACCAACTTACATGAATGGGTATAGTGGTGTAAATAATAACTATATATATGATTATAATAATTATGAGATATTATATCATCCAATGTAATTCCATTCAATCATTATGGGAATGATATCATCGCTCGTGCGTACGTACGGATTACCGTCTCCCCGACGCGATGAGATTCATTCTCCAAGTTAAGCATTCAAGAACGATTATAAAGTATATATTTATTAAATAATCATGAAATATATGATATATTAATGATACTGTACATATTTATATTTTATTTACTTACTTCCACTCAATTTAATAATGAAATGAAAACAACGTTCATGCGTACGTGCGACCTACCATCTTCATGAACGGTGTATTTCTTTCCATTTATCGATCTATTATATATATGTATATTCTGAATATATATTATATATAAATCATGTTTTACATTATATAAGTAAGTAATCATGATATAAGTAATCATATGAATAATTACAAGTCAAAACACCGATGAGAAATGAAAAGATTTTACCCATAACTCTACATTAACATGAATTTAAAAAAGAACGGGTAATATAAAGTCATCAGTGAACCATATATGATATCATAAAAATTAATATGATTATTTAATAAGTCAATGACATTATTTAAATCATTATACAGGTGTTTTGTATACATACGAAGCATATCTGACATAAGGTAAGGGATAACTTTTCTAATCTCATTTTTATCCGAGTTTGTTTATTCGTAAGTATTTACTATGGTTATATATATCATTCATGTCTCTATTTTCTAAAATTTTCATGTATGTTTAAATTCCTTTTTACCCATTTTTTACTTTTACTACTAGGTATGTATGTAATCTTTCTTTTGTTTACCATACGGGGTAATTTTTGACTTTTCCGGCAAGTATAATGTCTCTATGATTTACTTGGTTTCACTTTTCTTATAATGAAATCATATCCATTTGTTTTATGTGGATTATGTTATGATGGGATGATGTTAATGAAACAAATTATTCTTTGGGTTATGATAAATGATTAATGTTTATGTTGTGGCACATGTAAGATTGATTTAATTATGAGATGGTTGGGACATATATATCCCTTCAATGCAATGGGTAAAAATTTATATCTCATGAGATAGACATGGCTGAAAATGGTAAGTTAATCTGGTTCAGTGACACAACACTGGAATGAGGAGTGAACTCGATTCAGAAAGGGACTTTGTCCACTAAGATGGTCTTGGCAGCAATGCCTTGGCTACTATGGAAATAATATCATGTGCTTAATGGTTTGACACAATTACATGATTTATTCCCATGCTATTTTATGATGATTGATGTTCCATTATGATCTATGCCTTACCTACTGCCATGTTTTATATCATTGCTCAATATTTTTTTGTTTAAACATTATGTTCATGTTTTTAAGTTCAAATGTATATGGTTTTTATTATTTTCTCCATGCTTACCCTTACTGAGGATTTGATCTCACCCTTTATATGTTTTCTTTTCCTCAGGATATAAGATATTTCACCATTATTAGAAGATTATGTTCCGTGTTTCGAAAGACACTAAACTATTATGGTCCTTGAGTGTTGGTTTTTGTTATGTATTAAGTATTCTGCAAATGTAATGTAATGTCCATGTACATCATGTTTAGGTATCTACACTTATCCCAAACCATCTGCATATGATGATGTATATGAAACAATCTACATCTATAATTCCAATGAATATTCCTATAAAATCTATGATTGGAACTAAAATTGATTTATAAATTTATAAATTAATTCAATAATTTTTGGAGTTATGGAATAATGGTTTAGAAATAGTAGATGTGTCTAGTATAAATGTTTTCAAAATTGATACTAATCTGATGTGGTCCACTAGTGACCTCCATGGAGATGTGAACTTCTCTGGTCGGAACACTTATACAAGTATGTGTTTTCTAGATATCAGCATTAATTTGGAGCAATAAATTCCACCATATACTAAAAAAATGTGTTTCATATTCCATCATAGAATTATCTATGCATCTCAAGTCGAATTATTAATAATTTAATTTAATTATTTATCATGGACCACCACCAATGTTTCCCACATGTTTAGAAATATCAAAACAAGTAGTAAACAATTAAGAAGAATCTACGATGGTCGATTTGGTAAATTAATATCGGAAATGAGTATCATGTACATCAATAGATGAAATTGAAAATAAATAATGGAATAAATTAGTTTTTTCAAACTTCATTATTGTGAAATTATTTTTATATTCCATAATAATAACCATATTCGTACTGAGAAGAACAAACATGAAATATTCATTTCCCCATAAGATAATTTGAATATATTATTTAAGGACTATATTAATGATTGGAAGTTTATAAAAGAAATGAAATATTGGTGTGATATTTGGAAAAAGATAATAGCGATTATATTATTGCAGTTTTTGTAATGATAATTATATAGAAAGAGATGTTGCTTAAAATATAAAAGAACGTGCAATTACCTAAAGTATATTTAAGTAATATTTCATGATGTGTTAACTTAAAGAATAATTATTCACATATATTGATAATTAATGATACATATATATTACTAGATCAGTTATGACCATTCTATTATGTTCATTTTTACAAGAACTAGTAAATTCATATTAATTTAGTAGTCACTTTTTTCTAATAATTATGTGGGATAAAATTAAAAAAAAATTCTTGAAAAGATTGATTGAATTACTATGTTGACATTAAGGTTCCCCTGACTCACAATCATAGATTAATTGCTAAAAACATAGTCATCAAATAACAAATGTTAATTAAAGAGTGGTAAACCTATCTTTGTTTTTCTTAATTTCTATAATATAAATTATATATATTTAAATAACACATTATGTGATGGTTTTTTTCATGAAAACCTCAATTAGTATTTTTTCCCTTATAATGTACTATAGGTGTGACCTTGTAATTTTATGTGATTAACTGTCTATTTTTTTGGTTTGTTTAAGAAATAAAAGAAAAATTTGGATTTTATAGAAAGTTTTAATATAGAATATTAATAAATCTTAGGTGCTATTAAATTGAATGGAAATATAGAAAATTTACATAAAATAAAATAGGTTTGAAACCAGAATATAAAAAGTGGTTGCAGACAAGATAGAACCTCTCAGACACTCCCATATTCTTTGTGTAAAAATATTTATCAATTCAATTTATAAATTCACCCCCAAGGACCCCCAGGAGAATAATAAAATTTGAATATACATCATATCGAGACCTAAATATGATTGTTTTCTCACCTATAAAATTGATTTAATTGCTTGAATAGCACCACATAATCAAATATAATTGAAATCTATGCTCCATGGAAATACCTCAAAAATGAATATTAAAGAGTAAGATTAATTATTTTGATTCATAGTTGGAACATTTATCCAAAAAATTTGATAAAAATATATTTAAAAAGGAAACTTGTCACATACATTTTAAAACATATGTTCATGAGAACCCCAAAATGATATTACTCAATAAGAACACAATGGGGAAGAGAGTGTCCATTGGGTGTTGCTATCCACAACTTCTTTGTGTTTAGTCATGCATTACATGATCACCCTTAGTATTATTTATTTTATCATCATTGGATTTCATCCTCTTCAAGATCTCCATCTCCACCACAATGAAGAAAGTATCCAGATCCTCCTCTATTGTCTTTCGGATGGCCTTTACTATTGCGGTGCTATGGTTGTTCCATATTACTCTCAAGTAATGGCCAAGGGATTCCTTTTACAGACCATCCCATCAAAAAACATCACCATGTCGTATTTATTTTGTATCATGTTGCTACTCACGCAATGTTAATTGGGGTTTCACATCGTGCAATCCCCTTGAGTATTCCTCCACATCTTTTGAATCTATGTAAATATCACCTGAATCTAGTTTGCAGGCATCGAAACCATTCATGAATTTTATTTGGGAATCATTATATAAAACATGATTTCACAGTGTGTAGTAGCTTCACGATGTCTCCTAGCATCTAATTATTTTTTATGATGTCATGAAGTGTAATTGTGTTACACATCATGCAATAGTTATACTCTATTTTTCAAGCTCCACAACTTCATAAAAAATATGGAGTCATTATGATTCTCTTTGCACGGGGAACGAAGTGTATTTTACCTATACCCTAAAATACATAAGCTATTATAAAGTAGATAAAATTATAGAATTGTGTAATTTTTTATTTTAAACTCAAAACATCTTTAAATTCCAAAAAAATCAATTTCATATAAATTGGAACATTGGTGCTATTTAAATCTATTAATTTGTTATGGAAAACAATAAAAATATTATCTCTATCAAGTATCACAAACTTTGTATTCGGGATACTAGACAAATGGAAAATTTAAAACACATGGCTTCGAGGTTTTCCAATCTATCACGAAAAATTAAAAGATATCATGCCTCATTAAAAAAATATTTCGAATTCTAAATTAAAATCATTCAATCCATTTCCACTTTTTTCTCCTCCCATGAACAGAACATAGTTACCTCACATAGATTTTCATTCAACACCCAAATATAGATTTTCAACATGGATTTTCTCATCCAAACACACACAATAATCACCATAAAATTGATAAATTTCTACGTCAATACCCGATGTGAGCTAATAACATGGGATTATCATGTGGACATTATAAGTTTATTCTATAGATAAATGGTGGGGTTTTAAATGAGAAAAATTATATGGATGACCAAAGAGGGTTTGGATATTTTTGAAGAAAAATGCATGATTCTAATTTTTAGTCATGTATGGTTTCCTTATTAATCTCTTCAGAAAAAAATCAGCTTCTAGTATCACTGTTTCATATTATTTTTTATATATTTATGCAGAATATATGAATTTTTTTCTTCTCACTTATTTTGGAATGCTCCGGATAGAGAACAACTTTCTTCTCTTGAGAGGTCTAGAAAGGCATAGATCTATTTCATTTGAGATCCCAAGAGAGGAACATTTCATAGAAAAATATTTTCCAACAATATAATATCTCTTAAAATATTGAGTCTCCACCTAAAGTAATCACCAAATGATGTAGAACATCTCAAGTCATTACCCCCCCCCCACACTATATTTCTACTAGATAATGGATTGATACTTCTACAATATGCTGGAAATGGAAAATTTTCTTGTAATGTTGCTAACCTAACGAAATATACATAGAAACTAATGGATCACAATGGTCAAATGTACAAGGAAGCCTGAAATAAAAAGGATAATTATGAAAAGTGGTCTTCAAAATCCAAACAAATGACACAATCATTTTAATCCCAAGTGTTCTAAACCTTGTGTTTTGAATGAAAATAAATAAAATTCTAGTTCAAACATGCATGGATTTTTTTCTCTCCAGAAAATAAGTTAATGTGAATACGAAGACAACATAGGTTCAGAAACCTCATAGGAATGGTAATGTCATTGATAAAAAATATTGATATATTGAATGAGATTCAAAAATAAGTTGTCTTATCAATAAATTTCCAAATTTTGTAACTTAAACATCTTCATTTCATCAATAATTTATGTCCAATTTCAAAGGATCAATTCGTTTATCCAATGGTTTGTTCTTCAAAAGTGAAATGGTTTTTTATTTTTTTATTTTTTCATATGTTTTTAAAAATAGACACAAATAATTTAAATAAAAATAAAAACTATTTAAAAACATTAGACACATAAAAATGGAAGGAAAAAATAAAAATAAAAAATCTCAATGGAAATTACACAAAGTCCTAGTCTACAAAGCATATGTATCCCCCACATTTGTTCTATGAAATTTCCTAATTATGAAAAACAAATTATGTGAAAATCATTAAATTAATGACAGATAGTAAATAAGTGATATGAAAAGGCACAACATGGAATCAAATGTATTTCACATCATGAATTAGGATTTACTCCCTAGGAGGTTATTCAACATTTTATATAAAAAGAATTAACCAGTTCCAATTTACTATGAACGGATTCCCTTTGTTTGGTCCTTTTACCTATATTTCACCTCAAGGAAAAAAAGAGTAAAAATTAATGGGCCAGACTATTTGAAATGAAATTTTCATGGTAACAACTTCTATTTGGAATCAAATAGAAGCACTTTTTCTCCTTCCTTGAAGTAATTTTTTAGAATCATCCCATCATGAAATGATTCGGTTCGATCCTTGTATACCTTGGAGCATTCATATGCATTTTTATTACTCCTCCAGCTCTTCCAAACTGAATTTTATTCCCTTTCCAATAGATAACAAAATTGATGTTACACTTCTTAATAACCCAAAAATTTTGTGTCCAAACAACAACAGTTAGTGAAAATGATTTCCGTGGATCTACAGAAATGGTAAAATTCAAATTTGGGTTTTTAATTAATTCCAATGGGCCTAATGAAAATCATCAATTCTTAAACCCCAATCCTTTCTATTTGGTATCATAGTTTTTTCAAGGATTTGTTTGATTTCTCTGTTGGACAAGTAATCGATTCCATTTGATTGAGGATGATAGGGTTTAGAGATCATAATATGAAATCCATATTTCATTAAGATAAACTCAAATGACCTATTATAAAAATTGTTACCATGATCCATAATATGAAACTTTGTAAATCTAAATCTTGAAAAAAAAATCTTTTACAAATTTTGACCCCATTTTGGAATCATCAGTTCTTATAGGAATATACTCTACCAACAAAGGGACATAATATTGTTAAAGTAGGGTGTAAATATATCCAATGGACTTGGTAAAATTACCCATTAAATCCATTCCCCATACAACATAGAAACAATGGATTTTTTGTTCCGTCACATTACTTTTATAAATGTTTCCTTGGAATTGTCAATTTTTACATGTTCTGAAAAATTGAAATGAATCTCTAAAATATGGTGGACCAGTACAAAACAAAATCTACAACTTTTCTTGCTGTTATTTATTGAATTTAGTGTCTTATAAAACTCAATGAGTCACAAAAATGTAGGATGGATTGAAATTAAGAATCTATAATTCAACTCTGAATCATTTGACCACTAACAGTGTTCCACATGTAACGATCATCCCAAATGTATTTCTTTGAATCACTCAATAGTTTATTAAAATTTTTCTAGAAAAATAATGTGTAACTTCATAATAATCCAAATAGTTCACAATTTGATCCTATCATGGTCTTTCACATTGAAAAACAAAAAACTCCTCCTCTAAAGATGTTTCTTTAATTGGTGGACCGATCTGATGTTTTCCATTCAAAATTGATGGTATCCTAATATAATGATCAGAAACGTGGTTATAACATCATTTTTTATCCTTTATTTCAACATAAAACTCTTGTAACAGTAAGATACATCAAAAAATTCATGGTTCTGCATCATATTTCTTCATCAAAAAATAAGAATGTAGAATTATTTGTGAAAACAATCACCTTGGATCCTAGTAGATAACACCAAAATTTGTCTAGAGAATAGAAAATAGAAGAAAAACTCTTTATATGTTGTTGTGTAGTTTTATTTGGAATAATATACTATCTTAGAGGCATATTGATATCACATGATATTTCTTTTCCAACCTTTTACATAACACTAATTCAAGAGAAAATTGAGACACATCAGTCCTTATTTCAAAAGGAAAGTCTCGTTTGGTAGGTTGAACAATAGGAGGGGTTATAATATATTATCTCATATAATTAAAGGTCTTTATACAATTATCATTAAAAGAAAATGGAGAAATTGTTTTTGAAATCTAGACCATGGAAGTTTAGTCTTCCGAAAATCCTTTATGAATCTGCTAAAAAATATCATGGATAAGGATATATCTCACATCCTTCATACGTTTTTGGTATTGCAATGAATAAATGATCAAAAAATTGTATTGATCCATTTGAATTCCATAGTGAGACACAACATTCCCAAGAACAGTACCCTTTCTGACCATAAAATGTCATTTTTAATAATTTCTAATTAGATTCGAATTAATGTAGGTTTCTAGAAAATAAAACAAAATTTTCAGACAATTTTCAAATTAGGAGACATAAATAGTGAATTCATCCACAAAAACATTCATGCATGGGTCTACAAATCCATATAAAATGCTCATTATACACCTCTGAAAATTTATAGTATCATTAAACAAACTAACATGAATCCTCATATACACAAAAGTTCTTAATTGGAATGTGATAGTGGTTTTATGTTGATCCTGTAGTGAAATGTGAATTTACAAATATCTAGAGAATCCATAAGGAAAATAAAATTGGGTTTTCCCAACAATCATTTCAAGGAATTCATCAAGTAATGGTAGTGGGAAGTGGTATTTCCATTGAACTAAATTTAGTTTCCTGTCATTGATGCACATTATCCATTTATTTAGAAACCTCATAGGTACAATAACATAAAATTACTTCCTTGTAATTGTAAAGAAACTTTTTATAATAATAATGGAATAGATTTACCCATTGACTGTATGATTTGGGGAAATCAATTCCAGTAATGAACAAGGTGGTAACTTCTTTCACGACTCCATCCAAAAGTTTAGTACTCCAAGAAATGGGTTCTCCCTATTCCATCACTAATATTTTAACATTATTAAAAAGAATTGTTCTTCCTAGACTATGAAAGAATATTTGAGGTTCTTAGGAAGTGGTTTCAATTCTAACCCAGGTGGGTTTTTTTAGTGATCAAAGAACACTACTCTTCATGATGATCAATTTCCATGTTCTCAATACTTATTTCATGAGAAAATGGGGAACCTTCCTAGGGAGTACTCTAGGCGGTCCAAGGGTTCCCTAAAATTCATTATCATCAATGATAAGATCAATAGTTTCAACATACCATGATTTTTCACACTCTTCATTTTTAGCATCTTTTTGATTAATTCGGAAACAACCAAATCTCCACCATTTGAATCATCATTGGGTATTTCATTACTGGAAATATAAAGGAACATCTTAGTGGCAAACAAATCAATAATTTATTACATTGGGGTGGGGGATGATCCTTAACTGGACGTTTCATGGAATGAAAAACTTATCCTCCAAATTCTAGTAAAATACTTCCATTATGAACATTGATTATTTCTTTTTCTTTTTTCACAAATGTCCTCCCAAGAATGAGAGGTTCATGGGTACTAAAATGATTTTCTTCTATGTCCAATTAATATAAATCCTTAGAAAAATCATTTCTCCCACCTGAATGACTACATCCTCTATAACTATACTAAGCTTGGTGGCACTTTAGGTGGATTGTTGAATCATAATTCTAGAGGGTCCCAATTCTCCAACATGAAGATATGAGTAAATAAAATGAGGAATAAAATATATGGAGACCCCTAAATCAAGCATAAAATTCTTGAATTCAAATTTCCCAATGGTGTGGTGAATTATAAAGGTTTTTGGCTATTTACATTTTATAGGACAGTCTTGTTGAATAATGTATGAAACATTCCTCCCTATGTTAACTTTTCAACAACCTTTGAATTTACCATTGTTGGTATACCAATATTTTTGAAACATAGAATACCTTGGAATTTTTCCACAGCATCGAGTAAAGGTATGTGGACTTGAACATTCTTAAATGTTCCCAAAACATCTTTATCTATATATTTTTTTGCACTTGAATTCAGTGGTGGTTCACTATTCGGAAAATAAAATGGCGGTTTAAATGTTTTTCGTATATTCTGATCATTTCATTGGCAAAAAAAAGAACCAGACATCGTCTATCGATCCCTTTGTGTTCATTAAAATAAAATTCCATCCCTTGAATTTTTGTTTTCATTCAAATCATCTTCAAAATTTACAACATTTCCATTAGTGGTGGAATTCCCCTTAACAGTTCCAGTTGGAGGATTGATGTTATTATATTGAGGGTTATTCAATCTTTTTTCCATTCCTATGTTCAATTACACTCACATTTAACCCTCCCCCCATTATCTATCTTATTCACATGATGTTGTGATGCTAAAAATCCACACTTTTATTTCATAGGAAATTAATATTATAGGGAAGTTTATTGATTTGGTTCATCAATGTATTCAAGAGGTTTTTTTATTATTTTTTTTTCTACATCAATGTTTCTATTTGTGTTCTAAGTCGGAAGGGTAGGAAAATTATTTCTTATATAATTTTAATTAGCATTCTAATTGAAATAACTTGGAAGATACTAAATTTATTTTCCTTAGAAGAGGCATCTACCTTATTTAGTCAACATAAATCATTCATTGTAGTTCCAGCCCTAATTTAAATTTTGGTTTGTTTGAAATGGCCTTTGGTGTTTTGGTTGAAATGGTTTTCCAGGAAAAACTGGATTTTAGTTCCAAGAAGGACCTTTCATTTGTGGGAATTAAAAACTAATATGATCATTTTTAGAACAAATTTAATGGTAAACATGGATTTGAAATGTCAATTTAGGTTTGGGTGGTGTTTTTTGGGTGTTAGAAAACATCATTTACCTCACCAGGGTGGCTAGATCAAATAGCTAGTATGAAATCAAGTTTTTTTCTGGACTATCAATGGGGACTTCTAGGGAATATTTCCCATGATGAAGGCCTGATCATCCTGTTTTTTTAGCATTTGGGGAAATTTATGCAACTAATATCCTTTCATGAGTTGGTGTTTTGATAACTAAATCACCTCCCACAACACCATCAATCAAATTACTACCAGTAAGACATAATCCAACATAAAAATACCGAATCAAGAGTTTGTATCATATTTGATGGTGGGGAAAACTAAAATATATTATTTTGAATTTTTTTCAGTACTCAATCTATGCTTCTCTATGAGTTTTCCTAAATCTAAAAATGTCATTTTGAATGTATGCATTTTTTGAATCATGGATAAAAATTCTGAGGATCATTTTCTTTAATTCATTAGTATCTGAAATCAATGTTGAATGTTAATATAAGAACTATACTTTTAAAAATCCTTCTAAAGAAAAAGGATATGGCCTCAATTTATATTTTATTTACATCTACTCAGTATGGATTTATGTTTACACTTGGATATATGAATTCATGAAGATTTTTGTGTGGATCTTTACGTAGAAACCCATTGAATATTATATTTTTGGGGATGAAACTAGATTTTATTTCAAATCCAATAGGTGCCTCAAGATATTCCACAGGGTGTTAATAATTTCTATTATAAGAAGAAACTAATTCATTCAAGGTTATGTTCTTATCCATTGAACATTCAGTTCCTACTAATTCATCTCTAGGTGTGTTAGTGGAAGACTCACAACATGGGACAAGGGTGTTTCTAGTAGACCAAACCATTGAGTAAAATGTTTGATCAATATCAGGATCCAAAGATATGTGGTTGGGTTCAAAATTTCAGGTCAGGAAAAAAAATTCTAAAAAATTAAAATCAACAGAAGAAACCTCCCCGATAATGGTTATAGTTGATGTGATAGTTTTTTTCGTGAAAACATAAATCAATATATTAGCCTTATAATGCAATATATTGGTGAACATGGGGTTTTCTCTCTTGGAGGATGCAATTTAAGTTTATTAAATGTCCCTTTTAATTGGTTTGTTAAAGAAAGAAGTGAAAAACGTTTATTTAATTATATGAATGAATACCGAATATTAATAAAAATAATATGAATATAAATTTAATGGAATGATATAAAATTTATTGAAAACTAAATGGGTTTGAAATTAGAATTCAAACCATCGTTGCGGACAAGCATTAACCTCTAGGACACTCCCCTCATCATAGTATAACAAAATTTCTCAATTGAGTTTCTAAATTCACACCCTAGGACCCCAGGTGAGCACTAAAATTTGAATAATATCATATCAAGACCTCGATATGAATTGTTTTCCCACCTATAGAAGTGATTAAATTACTTTATGACATCCAAGAAATAAATCCTAATCAAAATCGCTATACTCAATGGCAAGACCTCAATGGAGAATTTTAAATAGTGAAATTAATTAGTTTACTTCATAGATGGAAGAACGATTGAAACCAATTTGATGGTATATATTTAATAATTAAAACAACCAAATTCAGGAAAAAACATTCGTTCAAGAGAAATACAAATGGATATTACACGATATGAATGCAACTCAGATGTGTGATTATGCCAGGTGTCTTTTTCTGAAACCATCTGGTGATTAGTCATGTATCACTTCAAAAGCCTCCATATTCAATATTTTTGCATCTATGGATGGTATCCATTTATTGATCTTGTTCTACACCATGGTGAAGAAAGTCTCTAGATCCTCCACCATAGTTTGGTCGACATCCTATGATGTAGTGTTACTCCTATTGTTCTTGATTTACAAAAATTGGTTTCTAAGGGGATCCTTTTATAGGCCTTTCCATCAATAAATGTCAGAGTATCATATTTAGTTTTTTTCATGTCACCACTATCATAACCTGAACTGGGGATTCATGATTTGTAATCCCTATGAGTTTTCCTTTTCATCTTTTGAATCTGTGTAAATATCATTTGAATCCTTTTTTCATACTTTTACTCAATTCACAACATATAGATGGGAAACATGATGAGAAACATCATTTCATAGCGTGTAAAATATTCATTATGTGTCTTGGTGACTAGTTTTTTTGATGAAGTTAGGATGTGTAATTATGTTATAAGGAATTTAATAGTTTTGTTCCATTTTTCCATCTCCACAATAACCTAAAAAATCTCGTGTCACTCCACTTTGCTTCGTTCAGAGCACGATGTGTCCTTCATCGGCACCCTGAAATACATAAGTTATTTGAAAGAAGTTAAAAGTCCATAATTGTTTAATTTTCTTTTTTAATCTCAAAACAACCTCAATTTCGAAAAAATCCAATTCTATAATATGACACATTTTCTAGGTTTAAATCCATAAATTTGATATGAAATACACTACAAATATTATCTCTATCAATTCCCCCACACTTATCATTTAGACTCCTAGAGAAATGGTAAATTTGTAACACATTCCAATGAGGTCTTCCAATTATTCACCAAGAATTAAAAGAATTTAGCACTAATTAAAATAAATATTTTTTATTCTCAATTCAGATCATTCAAACCATTTCCACTATTCTTATCATCCCATGCACACAACGCACTAACATTGCAATGATTTTCTCTCAAGACACAAATTTGGATTTTCAACAATGATTTTCTCATCCAAACTCATGTATGAATCACCATAGTATTTGTAAATCTCTACAAATCTACTAGATGTGAGCTAAGAAGATGTGATTATCATGAGGGCTTTATAAGGTAGTTTTGCGGCTATAGGTTAGTGGGATTAAAATGTGAACAATTATGATGTAGAATAAGAAGGGTTTGTATCCTTTTAATGAAAAAATGAATGGTTCGAATTTTTCCTAAAGTATGGTTGCTTACATAATCTCCTATGAATAAAATTAGATTTCATAATCACTTTTTCTTCCCATTCTATCAATATTTCAGTAGAAAATATGAATTCTTTTCATCACTCTTTTTTTAAATCTCTATATAGGGAACAAATTTCATCTATTTAGAGATCCAAAAGGCATAGCTCCATTTCATTTGCGATCTTTGGATATGCACAACTCTCAGTAAAATAATTTTTAGCAGAAAAAAAATCTTCAAATATTTATTCCGTTCCCAAATAAATCCTCAAATGATTTGTCACATCACAAGTCATCCCCCACACTTAATTTCAACAAGATCATGCATTTATACATCCATTGTTTGGTGGAAAGGGAAACTTGTCCTGTAATTCAGCTAACCTAACATGCTATACATGGTTACTAAGCACTCAAATTTGTCAAATATAAAAAGAAATACCAAATAAATAGGATGATCATAAAAATGGGGCTTTAAGATACAAAAAAATCCCCAATCATTTTAATCACAAGTATATGATCCCTTTTGTTTTGATAGAAAATAAATCAAATTATGGTTCAAACATGCATGGATTAGTTCTGTCAGGAAAAGGAGTGAATGTAAAGAACATGAAAAAATAGGTTTATAAGATTCATAGTAATGGTAATATTGATGATAATTATAGTTATATGTTTCATGAGATTCAAAAATTAGAGAAAGGATCAATTGGATCACTCATCGGAACGAGTTTCAAAAGGGAAAAATATTTTTATTTATTTATTTATTTATTTATATTGGTTTATAAATAAAACAATTTTTTAAAATAAATGTACAGAATTTGAGAAAATAATAAAAGAAACTAACAAAAAATAAAAAGAATAGTTAAAAACAAAAACATTCAAAGGAATTCATGCAAAATCCTAATCTACCATACATGTGCCTCCCCCAACAATTATTTTATGAAAATTCATCATTATGAAAAAAAATTATTTTAAAATTGAGAAATTAAAGACATAAAAAAATAAGCAAGAATGAATAGAAACCCCAAGAAGAAATTGTATTCCACATCAAAATGATGGATTTTCTCCCCTATAGGGTCTTGAAAATTTTATATAAATTGTTTCAACTAGTGCCAATTTACAGTGAATGGTTTCCATTTGTTTGGTTCATTTATCTGTATTTCATAAAATGAAAAATCATTAGAACCAATGAAAGAGCCTGACCATTTGGAATTATATTTACATGGGAACATTTTAAATCTAGAATCAAACAGTTACACTTTTTCTCCTTCATTGATTTTTTTTGTTTAGAATCATAACATCATGAAATTAATGGGTTCCTTCCTTGTATACCTATGATACTTCATATGCATTAGTTTTTATCTCCTCCAACTCCTATAAAACAAATTTATTTCCTTTCCCCCAGATAACAAATTTATTTTACATTTATTAATAGGACAAAAATATTTTCATTAAAACATAACTATTTAGTGAAAAATATTTCCATCGAACAAATCTAAATTGTGACATTCCAATTGGTTTTGTTAATTCAGTCATATTGGCCCAGAGTGCGTCATCTAGACTTGATCCCAAATCATTTTGATTTAGTTTCACAGTTATTTCAAGAATTTTTATTATTTCTCTATTGGATAACTCAACTATTCAATTTTATTGAGGATGATATGGTGTAGATACCATAGGCTAATCTCTATAATTTTTAAAGAGATATTACAATGTACTTTTACAAAAATGGGTACCTTTATTTGTAATTAGAAACTTTGGAAATCTAAATCATGAAAAAAATTGTTTCACAAATGTTCACATAGTTTTGGCATCATTAGTTATTATGGGAATAGCCTATACCCACGTGGATACATAATCAAATTCATGTAGGATGTAAATATATCCATATTAATTGTCAAAGGACCCCATTAAATCCATTCCTCATTCATCAAATACATCACAGAAAAAAATTGGGTTTGTGCAATCTCATTCCTTTTAGAAACATTTCCAGGGAATTGAAATTTTTTAAGGTTATACAAAATTCAATAGGATTACTAAAAATGAGGGCCAATAAAAACCATAATCAAGAAATTTTATTGTAGTTCTTTATTGACTGAAGTTTCTTCCATACCACAAAGTGTGACAAAAATGTAGGATGGATTGAAATTATGAATCTGAAATGCATCTCGGAGTCATTAGATCACTACCAATGTGCCACAAGTACGGATCTACCCAAATGTATTTCTTTGGATCACTCCAAACATTTTCAATTTATTTCTCAAAAAAAAATTTGTGTAAATCAACCTAATAAAAATAGTCTAGAAGATTGAATATCGTGGTCTTTCACATACACAATAAAAAAACACCTCATATGGAATGGTTTCTTTAATTCATCGACCGATATGATATTTTTCATTCAAAATGGATGGTATCCTATTTAAATGATTTGAAATAATGTTCTAACATAAATTTGTATACATTATTTCAATATAAGACGCATTAAAAAATAAGATCGAAATCAAAATTCAAGGTTTTTCATCATGTTTCTTCATAAAAAATATGATTTGAAAATGATCTGTGAAAACAATCACATATGAGCCTAGTACATGGCATTTAAATTTTTCTAGAACAAAGACGACAACCAAAACCTATTTCTCAATTATTTTGTTGTTTTCTTGGGCATGATATAAAGATATAATGTAATAGTAGATCATATGATATTTCTTTTCTAATAATTGACTTAACACAACCCTAATAGAAAATTCAGACTCATTAGTCAAGATTTCAAAAGGAAAGTCCCATTTGGGAGGTTGAACTATGGGAGGGGTTAATAGTATTTTTTTCATCTCATGAAATACATTTCTACAATTCTTAGTAAAAACCAATGGAAAATAATTTAAGAGAAATATTGACAAAGTAAATGAAACATTACTAAAACTCTATCTAAATCTCTTATATTATCCATCATGTCCAAGGAATGATCTCACATCTCTCACAATTTCTGGGTATGGAATTAAGGAAATGACCTCATATTTTGATCGATTAACAAAAATTAAATCTAAGCACACAACATGAATAAAAACTCCCCTCACCAACCAAAAAATGGAATTTTAAAAAAAATTAGCACAATATTATTATTAAGGAAATTTTTTTAAACAAGAGCCAAACGTAACAAAAATTTATCAAATAATGATCCATAAACTATGAAGTCATCCATAAAAACATTCATTCGAGTTTCTAGAAATTCATAGAAAATTCTCATCATGCACCTTTGAAATGTTCAATTTCAATTACACGGACCAAAGGGAATCCTCTTACATGCATTATTTCTAAAGGTTCATGTGAAATTGGTTTTCTCTTGATTCTACAGTGAAATGTGAATTTTGAAATATCAATATAATTTATCATGAAAACAATAGAGGGTGTTCCTAGTTAGCCTTTCAAGGATTTCCTCAAGGAATTCTAGTGGGAAGTTGTATTTACATGTAACTAAATTGAGATTCCTATAATAAATGCAGACACTCCATTTATTTGGAATACTCATAGGGGCATGCTCACAAAATTCATTCCTTGAAATTGTAAAGCCTCTTTATTTTAGAAAAACAAGGACTGGACATTCCCATTGACTATAAGATATGGTTAAAATAATTTCTGAATCCAAAAGGTTTGTAACCATATTCTTAACAACCTCCAATAGTGACGGTTTTAACCTCCTTTGAAATTGTCTCACTAGTTTAGCAATCTCTTCCAATAAAATTATATGCATGCACACCGACTGACTGATTCTTGATAAATCAGACAGAGTCCATCTTATGGAATACTTATGGGACTTGAGGACTCCTAGAAGTTGGTTCTCCTAGTGCCTTGATCAATATTTTGAAATTATGATATAGAATTGTTCATCCTATCCTAAGAAATCATATTTAAGGATCTCATGAAGTTGTTCAAATTCTAACTCAAGAGGGGGTTTTCATTGATCAAAGAACAATGCTATTCATGATGATAAATTTCCATGTTCTTAGTATATATTTCTTGAGAAAAATTGTAAACATACCTAGGTAAGCCAATAACAGGATCAAGGGTTTCTAGAAAATCATTTTCATCAATTATGAGATCAACAGTCTGAATATCCCAAGATTAATTACACTTTTAATTTTTTCCTCTTGTTAATTTTATTCATAAATAATCAAATTTCCATCATTTGAATCATTAGTTGGTATTTCATTATAAGAAAAATCAGGGAACACCTCAATGTAAAACCAATCAAGAATGTTTACTTGGGGGGATTAATGACCATCAACTGGCTGTTTCTGGGAATGAAAAATATTGAAATGAAAAACATCTCCTCCAAATTCCAATGAATATTTTACTTTGTTAACATAGATGATTTCTTTTATTATTAAAAAAATATCCTCCCAATAATGAGAGGTTAATGGTTAATAAACTAATAATATTCCATTTTCAAGGCATAGAAATACACAAGAAAAATCATGACTTTCAAAAAAATGAGAATATCCTATATAACACTAATTGGCTTGGTGGTACATTGATTGTCATGTTGAATGATAATTTTAGTGGGTTTAAATTCTCTTTCTTGAAAAGTTGGGTACAAAAAATGTGGGATAACCTTGATGGAGACCAAAAATCAATCATGGCATCCTTGAATTCACATTTTACAATAGTGGAAGGAATGGTAATGGTTCTACTGTCTTTATATTTTATATAGAGGGCATGTTTAATAATGGATGCAACATTCCTTCATAAGTTTCAATTTTTCTATCCTTTAAATTTCCCCTTGTGGGTACACTTCTCTTTCCGAAACATAACATACCGTGAAATTTTTTCAGAAAATAAAGAATATGTATGTTGATGTGATCTTTCATAAAATATTCCAAAACATCATTTTCCAACTCTTTTTCAGCACTTGATTTCACCAGTGGTTCACCCATAGAAAAAGGAAATAGTGGTTTGATTATTTCTAGGATATACTGCGAATTTTTTTGTGAAACAAAAGGATCAGACATCCTCTTGCAATCCTTATTTGTTAATTCAATAAAAATTTGTCTCTTAAATTTGTGTTTTTATTCAAGTCAACTTCATATTTTTCATTATTTCCATCAATGGTTGTATTCTCCTTAATAATGTTAGTAGCATGATTGATGTTTAAATATTAAGGGTTATTTAATCTTATTCCACTCCTAAATTTAATTGAACTCACAATTTCTTCACCATTATCTCTCATATTCAGTTGAGGTTGTGATGGTAAACTTCTACTATTTTTATATTTCAAGAAACTAACATTAGAGGCATGTTGACCCTTTTGTTTTGTCAATGTATTCATGAGGTTTTATTGTTATTTTATAACATCATAATTGATTCTCCATGTGTTCTTGGTGGGAGGGGAATGCTCAAAATTCTTTCCAGAATGAGAATTGGTTTTCTCATAGATATATATAGTTGAGATTTAGTTGAATGTCCTTGGTATAATCCTATATGTGGTTCAGTCTGCTAAAATATTTTTTTGTTTTATCCTAGATTGAATGTTTGGTTGGTTTGAAATGGCCTCTATTGGTTTAATTGAATCGTTTTTCAAGGAAAAACTACATTTTAGTTATCAGAAGGCTCTTTCATTTTATTTAATTGATCACTACAATGTCCATTATAATTATATATTATATAGTAAAGTTTAATTAAAAATGTTGCTTTAGTTTTAGGTGGTGTAGATGGGTTGTGGGATAAAATCATTAACCTAAACATGGTGGTAAGATCAGACATTTGGCCTCCAGTCATGAAGTTTTCTAGACTTTTATTGGGGACTTCTTGTGAATATTTCCCATGAAGAATTCATATGGTTGAAAATTTTTTAGAATTGTTTTTCCATGTTTTCAATTAATATCCATGCAGTAGTCGGTGTTTTTTCAACTAAATCTCTTCCAGTAACGACATAAATCATACATCTATTAGTACTACACAATCAATCATAAAAATAATGATTCAAGATTGGTTCACTAATTTGATGTGGGGGAACTACTACAGTGCCTTTTGAATCATTCTCAGTATTCATTAAATGTTTCTCCATCAGTTTTCATAATTTTAAAAATCTCATTTTGAATTGAATAAGTTCTTTAACCGAGGAAAAAATTGAGGAAAATTTTATTTAATTCATTCCAATCAAAAATAAAAGTTCAATGTGAATAGAAGAACCAATCTTTGGAAACTCATTCTAAAGAAAAAATAAATTTCTTTAATTTCATTTGATTGAATAGACTCTGTTATGTTTATATGGATCTTCACTACGGAACCCATTGAGTTTTGGATGTTTTTGGATGAAAAAATATTTGATTTAAAATCCTAATGGTGTGTTGTGATATTCCATATGATTTTCTTGGTTTTTATTAAAAAATGAAGCCAATTCATTTAAGGTTATATTTTAATCCATTATAACTTCAATTCCAAATACATCCCTTCAAGATTTTTTAGTGGAGTATTCAAAACAATGTAGAAGGGGATTTCTAGAAGTTCTGACCCAATAGTAAAATGTTCTATCAATTTCAGGATCCAAAGGTAATAGGATCAGTTTAAAATTTTGGGTCATGCAAAGAAGTTTCTAAAAAATAAAATCAACTCAAGCAACCTTCCTAGAAATGGTGCTAGTTAATGTGATGTTTTTTGTTGTGAAAACTTCAATAAATATTATTTCCCTTATAATGCATTACAGTGGTGACCAATGTGTTGTATCTCTATGAGGTTTTAATTTAATTTGAATATAGTTCACATTTGTTTATTTTATTTAAGAAGGAAGAGAAAAATGGGGTCAAATTAAAAATTTGAATTCAAAATACTAAAAACAAATAAAGAGTATGAAAATTTAAATTAAAGATAGAAAATTTAAAGAAAATAAAATGGTTTTGAAATCATAATTAAATGTTTGGCTGTGAATAGGATTGAACTTCCTAGACACTCCCCTCTTCCTTATATAAAAATATATATCAACTAAATTTATAATTTCACCCCCACGGACCCCCAGGTGAACACTCAATAATAATAGAAATCATATTGAGACATCGATATGATTTTTATCCCACTTATATAAGTGATTCAATTTTCTAATTTCATCCATGAAATCAAACCAAAATGAAATCTCAATACACAATGGAAAGACCTAGCCGAGGAATTTTAAATTGTGAAATTAATTATTTTACATCAGAGATATAAGAACGATTAAAAAAAAAATTATAAAAATATATTGAAAAAATAAAGAAACTATATTTATTTAAAAACTTATGTTCAAGAGATATTCAAAATGGTATTACATGATAAGAATGAAAATCGAAAGAGAGTGTCTCTTCGGTGTCATCGTCCGCAACAACTTGGTGTGTAGTCCTGCATCACATAAGTAGCCTCTTTATTTATTGTTTTATCATCGATGGATTGAACCCCCTTAAAGATCATGATATCCAGTGCGGTGAAGCAAGTCTCAAGATCCTCCTACACTGTTAAGTGAATGTACATTGGTGTAGCATTTCTCCTACTATTCAATATTTATCCAAAGTAGCGACCAAGGGGATCCATTTATAGGCCTTCCTATTAAAAAATGTCACAACATCTTATTTATTTTTTTATCATGTCACCACATTCATGACATGAACTACAATTTCACAACATTTAATACCTAAATGTTTTCCTCTGCATCTTTTGAATCTGTATAAATATTATGTGAATATAGTTTGCAGATGTTGAATCAATTCATGATGTGTAGTTGGGACTCACGATGTGAAACATTATTTCACAACAAGTAACATCTTTGTGATGTTTCATGGTGGCTAATTATTTTTTTATGAAGTCACAATGTGTAATTGTGTTACACACTGTGTAGCAGTTCTGGTCCATTTTTTAGCTCTCCGACATCCAAAAAAAATATTGTGTCCCACCGATTCTCTTCACTAATTACACAATGTGTCCTTTATCTACACCATAAAATATATAATCTATTATAAAGTTGTTAAAAGTATAGAATTGTGTAATTATCTATTTTATGATCAAAACATCCTTAAATTTCAAAATCAATAAATTTAATATAGTGTGGAACATTTTTGGTGTTTAAATCCATAAATTTGATTTGAAAAACACTTAAATATTATATTCATCAACACATAATCCTAGAATAGATGTTTTAGTTTCATTTAGGATTAACTAAATATTAGAATTATTTTACAATACTTGTGAATATGTATACATAACCAAACCACAAGAAACTACTTATAGAATTCAGATGTGTTCTACTAATTTACACAACGTGGGGAATGGAAACATAACATATGGGTGAGATGAAATTCTCAGTACATGTAAAAAGAAAATCAAAGATTCAAACATGGTTAAATCATAAGCATATATGAAAACGGAATTAGGGTATAAACATCTTTGTGAAAATAAAATTGAATAATATATATTTCACAAGAAATTATAGAAGGACATCAAATCTAAAATGAGAAAACATATTACATGGTAAATGTGTGAGATAATAAGAATGTTCCACGTGGAACAGTCAAATCCATTTTAAAAATATGGATTGAAAATGAAATATAACATGATGAGGAATTTTGTCATAAAAAAATAAAGTGAATGTATTGAACCAATCTAAATATATCATGTTTATGAAAACAAATCTTAACAAATATGCATATATCACATTCACTCAAAAACTTGTGAACAGATATTCTCAAAGTACATTTAAGCAAAAAAAAATAGGAAAAAACATTCACAAATCACGGTCACATAAAAAGAAGATGTGAAACATTTTCACCCACTCCACAAATGTTGGTACAAAAATCATTGGAAAAAATATTCTATAATCATTCTCACACAATAACTCAACATTTTATGTGATATAAAACCATAACAAATGCAATAGTGGGTGATCTAAAATAACAGTCAGCAATATCCTGACATATCTTTTCCACATAAAATCAATAATCATAATATAATAAAGGAGCCATAAAAAATGTATTTTATATACATTTAAAATTTAATCATATATGGAAAACATTCATAATTCCATCATTAGGAATAATAAGTCAATTAAATATATAATAATTTCCAATTATAATAAATAAATTTCTTAGTATATACCATTCAATGAAGTATCATGTATCTACAATTTATGAAAAATGGGTATAATTTTTAGTAAAAAATCAAAAGAACATTTGATATATAAAATCTTGGTGGGACCGCTTATATTAAAAAATTATAAAACATGGTATTCACAATGGAATTGAATTGTAAGAAAAGTTATTTATATTAATAGTGTATGGTTAGGGAAAATGAAGGATTTGAAAGATTCATCCAAAAATTACAAATAAAATTTCATAACAGAATTTGTATTGATGTTCATCAAATATTAACTTCCATGAAAATAATTACTTTAGTTATATTGAAGACAATGGAAATGAAATTTTAAAAGAGTTCTTAGATAATGATATTTAACTTTTGTATTAGTGATGAAGTTACACATCAATTTGAAATGTCATTTTTCATAGCGGTAACTATTGAGAAATTTAAAATAACTCATTATAAAAATATATATTTCAATTGAAATATCAATAATTATGCCTTTAAAATGACTTAATGATTTCAAAATGGTAAAGATAATTTTTATTCCAAAATTCATTTTAAAAATAATATTTTATAAAAGTGACATGAAAAAGGAAATAATGTTTTTAAAATGGTGAGGAGAAAAAATTGGATAAAATTAACATTTAATAATACATTAATAATATAAAATTGAAAATATTGTTATCAATATAAATGTGGAGTTTTAGTTATAACATATTACTTTTAATGTATTGAATTTTTTTTCATAATTTTAATACCTTTTTTGAAAACCCACATTGTATAAAGTGTAAAAAAAATTCATTATAAAATGATAAAAGGGGTATATGATGGTCACATGAGATAGTAATTAATTATTTTATAATTATAAATTATAATATGGGAGAAGAAACGAAAACATGCACAATGAGGGAAATATGTTTCTAAAAAGGATAAGAATTGTCTAAAACAATGATTTGAATTTTGAATGAAGAATCCAATAAGGTAAAATAATTTAATTAAATTTTATTTCCCCATATATAATAAGTAAAAATACCATGACATAAAATCATAGTGAGTATTAAACTAGCCTCATAAGAAGTAATTTCAAGTAGAATTATTACAACTCAATGAATGTTGTAGAGTTAACAAAAACCATTACAACATTTTTATCTTCTGATTTGAAATACATTTAATGAGTGAACATTATATTTTTCATAAAAAACTCAATAATTAAAATAATATAGAAAAATAAATTCATTATGAAGTAATCACACTATATTAAAGGTATCATGGTTCACCATAAAAAATATGTCTCAATAAATTAAATGTGTGACAAAGAACCCCTTTCCCTAATTCCCTACTTCCAGTAAAGTGTTTGAGCCATTTGTATAAAAAATAACATCTATATTACCATATTTCAATACCATATTCATATCTACAACCCTTAATTAAATTCATTTAAAACTATTCAATACATTTTTATTTGTTATTTATTATCTATTTTAAATATTGAGTTTGAGTAATCTTGATTGTTTTAAACTAGATTCATAATACCAATGATGTTCTTCCTTATTTTATCAAATTTCATCAATACCATATCATGCAAGGTAATTCAATTTATTCTGTATATTTATTTATTGTTTTATAATTTAATTATACAATATTTTTTGGTACAATCCATAAATATGAAATCAAATATGATAATGTTTTGATGATTTTTTTACAAATAGAGGATAGTATCTTACTTAATGAGTTCAATAATAATTTTAAAATTATAGAAATAAAAATAAAACATAATTTACGTATTTATATTATATAATATATGTAATTATCTTCTCATATTAAATTGTGATATTATCTTTTAGAACAGTTCTTGTAGGTGGTTATATGGACCAAAACAATAACATTCTATAATTAACGGATTAGTATGGTTAGAGAAGTGGTTTCTTTTTAGAATAATTTTTTTATAGAATATTAATGATATAATATTCATATTTTGAGTTTATTATTTATGTTTTAACATATTTTAATAAATAATAAATTAACTATCTGAAAATTGGGGTATTTTTCTTCATTGCAATGGGAGTTTACCGCAACTCACGAATTACATTTTCGTTTTTCATAATAAAAAATGTGAGAGGAGGTTAATGAATATTACCATATCATAATAATATTATTTATAAAAACAATAATGATGTAATTATATACTATTTAGAATATTATGTTTGGAAAATTAATCTATAGAATAATAAAAATTAAGGAAATGTTATTACTGACATTATGAACATGAATTTCTATGTCGGACACCTTGGAAATGGTGGAAATCATCTAACCCCAATTGAAAAAAATATAATGTAATTGGAAAAGGATTACAGGGGAAGGATTTATGGTATAATTTAAGGGTAAAATAAAATTTTGTATGGTTCTTGATGGGGTGGTGGGGATCCTTAAATAATAAATGATAATAGCATTTTTATACTTATTTCTTCTTAATATAAAGAGAGAACATGATTCAAACTTCAAGACGATCCAAAAATCAGAAATAACATATTGGAGTCTTGTTTTGTTCATCAAAAACCTCATCCAATCAATCATAAACATTTCTTTAACAGGTTAGGCCATTTAATCCTTTCGTTATTTATTTTACCTTTTTTGGATTTCATCACGATAACTAGTTTTTACCTAGAAAATTCCTATTTATGACAAAAAAATAAAATGTGGATTGTTTAATAATATATAAATAATATTTCAAATTATGGAATTAATATTAGTAAAAAAATTAAAAAATAATTTTCTATGTTAGAATATGTAACCTGCTAGATATTATTTTGAGAAAAAAATCCTCTTAAGAATAAATATTATGTGCATGTTGATGTTTTAAATGTTTTAGATTTTCTTGATATCAAATGTTTTATAATAAATAAAATTATTTTTATATGGATTTAAAATAATGTTAAAACATAATTTTACAAATATAATTTTTATATGAAATAAAAAAACAAAAAGAGTTTCTTTTATTAGATGTATTACTTATCTTAATAAAATTATTAAATTTTACTGTCTAAATTAATAAAAATATTTGAAAATAGGTTGTTTTAATCATTTAAAATAAATTGATCATGAATTTTTTATAACTTTTTACTCTATTTATAAATCTTGAAATAGTCATAGGTTCTAGTATTTTAGTAAAAAATAAATGTTTCACTATTCAGATAAAAATCAACTATTTTGGAAAACTTTAAAAACAAAATTAACCAAAACTAATTTTTAAATATTATATTAATAAATGAAGATAATATTATAAAATTATAATTCTAAACTTTTAAAATTTTCTCTAAAATGAAAATATAGTATATAAAGGGAACTATTTTTATTGAAAAATTCCCTTTTAAAAAACATAATGTTTTCTTAAGTGTATGTATGTAGTACTAAATTATTACAATTTCTTATTTAAAATTGGTTTTCATATTATTAAATTTTCATATTTATAAATTCATTTGGAATATTTTAGTTCAGTGTAGCGTGTGGATACAGAAATGAAACATAACATTAATATAGAAAAGAAAATATATCATTAAATCTCTTAATGTTATATTATCCTTTTTTACATAGAGCGATTCTCCATAATTTAGATTATAACTTACGAGTGAAAATAATAAATTCCATCTTTGATATTGACACAAATAATGATTTAATTTCTATCGGGATATTAAAAAATAATGATATACACATTTTTCCCAAAGAATAATTCAATCATATTATTGAGTCTTTTTCTAATATTTTGAGCTATATATCCCCCATGATTAGGTTTCATAACTCCTATAATATAATTTATTTTACCAGATTATCATTGTGATATTTTCATTTATATGTTACCATATCTTGGTTTTAAATATTAAATTTGATTTACAATTTTTATTGATTACTATATATTATCTGTGTATATAGAGAATGCATTTCCAAATCCAAATTAAATTCATCTAAATAATGGATAATAATACTTTCATGAATAAAAATTCCATAAACCACAATTAGGTATATAATAAAAATATAATTATTTCAAATATTATATCAAATCATTGGGGGGTTGATTTAATCATTTTAGAAAACATCATAGTCCTACTAAGCTGTCTATAACTAGGTTCCAATTGGAAATCATCCAATATGTAATGTAGGGTAAGTTTCAATTTTAGCTTTATTTTTCTGGACTAATGTTTAGTGGTAGGGAAATAATTGCTTTACCATATTTTATTTTTTATGAGGTTTCATTTTTTTGTTATCATAAGTATCCATTAGGTTTGTGAATCGTATTTCATAATTCTAAAACACATAGCATATTAGTCAATGGACATTCATCACCTCTATATCATTGATCAGATTATTTTCTATATATCTACATTAAAAATATCAATGGATAATCCTACCACACAAGGAACACTTTGTTGTTCCTTTGATATATTCTCCTAGGTTTTTCTAACCACATTTTTTATATGTATGAAGTTGACTAATCATTATATTATCATATTATTGTCCCAATATACTATAAAACTCCACCATGATCTTCTTTTATGTGTACATATGATTTTAATCACTCATGTTTCCAATCATAACATATGATAATTTTTTTAGAATAGCCAAAATATTTTCAACACAAACTTATATCCCATTTGGTATCTCATTATGAAAATTACTCCATTTTCTATCATATCCTTTATTAACATGGTTCATCCTATCTACCTTAATTTATAAAAACAAAAAGATGATAATCATGAGTGATGAAAAATTAACTAAATGATAGATTTATTATAAAATAATTCGATGAATAATTCAACATAATTATATTTCACTATTAAATTATTACATTAAATTTTAGTTTAACCTAAATCCTGGTTGTTCAATCTAGGTTTCCATATTATGGGTTCTCCCATGTTCATTAACATAATTAGATTTCATACAAAATACTTCCTAATTTATTATAATCAGAATGTAATTATCTAATTAATATACATCAAGAGTGTCAGTCACAATGTACAGTCTTAGTCTCACTCATCATACACCAAGGGGAAATCAAATTATTACTCAACCATCCATTTTAGGGTGATTAAACTTATGTGAATTATTCCAAATCCAAATCCACTTTACAATATATATATATAGGCTTATAATTTCTAGGAAAACCACAAACTCAAAACTCTACCAATATTATTGGATATTATTATACACCTATCCCAATCCTATAGACTTATCTCTAGGATTTAACTAAATTTTTCTTATTCTCTTCAACTAAAATAAGTAAAAAAACCAAAAACCACTAAGTAATATCTTGATAGAAACTAATGAATGATAAACCTGTAATCATGGATATGGTGTATATGAAAAATTATTTGTAAAGTATATTTGATACCAAGTGAGTTTAAACTATCTTTTTTTTACATAATTTACATTATCTAAAATTTACATCTCAAAAATTAAAAACAAAACCATCATTGAATGGTTTAGGGTATTTGAAGATTTTTTATGTAAGTGACTTATTTTATTTTACTTTTGAATATTTCTCCACAATTAAACCACACTAGACTTTATTATAGACTCGTCATAGGTTATACTCATCATCACTACATGGATAATGAAATCATAATAAAAGGCTGAGCACAAACTCTTATCAAGGGGAAAATCATCAACATTCCATCAAGGTTTTTATCATAACAATATGTGAAAACACAGGAAGGAGAGAAAAAATATATTCAAAAGGACAATGAATGATGTTTATATTTAAATGATTGTAATAAAAGTACATGTAATATCAAATGAATAAACATGTTCCATGGTAAAGGATTCTAATACAATAACCATAGCCAAGGTTCATAATAATAGGTATATATAAAAAATGGCAGGATATTAAGAAAACGAATGATATGGAATTATGGCACAAATATAATCATAGATAATCCTTTGATCCAAGGTACATATATCACCTTCAAAATAAAATTGAAAAAAATATTCCCAAATCATTTTCACAAAACAAAATTGTGAAAAAAATCATCATACGTTCTATTCACACAATTTCTTGGAACAATTATCCTTGTATCATGATCACATAAAAAACATTTGAACAAATATTCCTAAAATTAATTCAACAGAAACTCTTGTGAACAAATATTATTACATAACTTTTTTTAAAAAGGTCATTATCTCATGGGATATTAAACATTAAAAAATGAAATAAAGGGAAATATAGTACCCCCATGAGTCATCAAATATACATATATGTGCTACATAAATTCAATCATCACAATATCAAAACAACCAATGTAAAAAAAGTGGTTTTCGTTTCCCTTCTAAGATAAATCGTATTAGGAAAATATTCATAATTCCATCAATAATCATGATAAACCCATGAAATATAAATGGGTATCAAATGATACTAATAAAATTTCAGTAATATATATTTAATTTAAAACATATAAAAAAGGGTATATGTTTTATTCAATAATTATCATAATCAATTTTTGTATGGAATCTTGGAGTGAATCATTTGATCAATGAAATGGAAAAAGTTTATTCATCAACGAATATTGTTTGAGGAAAACTAATGCATATTCTTAGTGAAAGGTAATGAAAGAAAATGTAGTGATAATTCAATACTATAATATGAAATAAAATTACACAAGAACATTTATAGGGTGTTTTAGGATTAAAATTCCAAGGAATAAAAAAATTAGTGATATAGAGGTTAAAATAGTAAAACCATAAAATATATTTTAGACAGTGATTTTAAAATTGGTGTAAGAGATGATATTAGGGGTCATGTTGA
This sequence comes from Viscum album, assembly GCA_963277665.1. Classification (NCBI taxonomy): domain Eukaryota; kingdom Viridiplantae; phylum Streptophyta; class Magnoliopsida; order Santalales; family Viscaceae; genus Viscum; species Viscum album. The sequence continues at coordinate 245,605,221 of OY728166.1, forward strand.
AGAAAATAAAGAAATATCACAGATTCAAACATTAAAATGATTCATTATCAAAATAAATATATGGAATGAAATCTCAGAAATGAAACCTTGAAAGTACATAATGTTTTTAAAAAGGTGAAGTTATTTTTTTTAATATTTACTTTTAAAAACACCAATAAATATTCCCTGAAATATACCTAATGGTTTAAAAATGGTTTAGTGAAGTTATTGGAAAACATTTACATTTATATAAACATAAATAATAGATAATGGGATATATATAATGGTTATAAAATAGACTATGGAGAGTAATATAAAAAATATAATTTTTAATGGATTGAATACATTTTCAATATTTTGAAATAACTTTTTCAAAATCCAACATTTTGAATAGTGTATCAAATTTTCTTTTTTAAAGCAGGATAAGTATAATATGAGTTTCACATGACATAACTCGTAATTTGGATTCTAATTATAGTGTAGAATATTATTTGGGACAATAAAATATAGACAAGGAGGGGAAACCAATATTAAAGAAGAAATAAATAATTCCCAACAATAATAAACTTTTGGTGATACAAATTCCTCATATTAAACTCTTGGAACAAAAATTTCATTTACCCCATAGAATAAAAAATATTACCAAGAATAAAATCTTAGTTTTCCAAAAACCATCCTTGGATGAATGAAACTTAGGAAGAATAATTATAACTCAACTAAGGGTTTTATGTTAACAATAACCATTATGACTTTGGAATCTCTTTATTCAAAATGAATTTAAAGATATAAAACAATATTGGTCTTAAAAAATATGAAATAAATTTATATTTTATGAGAATGTTTTTAGGAATTAGTTGTAGGCTAGTGTCGGAAAAATGGATGGAGGGGTGAATTTACCATTAAAATATATTTTATTTTGACTTAATGATTAAATAAATCTTTTTAAAATTTTCATGATAATTAAAACCATTTTAATACATCAATATGAATAACTCATATATGTAAAACAAGAGATAAATTAAAATTGAATAAATATATACTGTTATAATAGGGAAAGCATATAAGAATGATCTATTTGTAAATATAAAAATTAATTATATTGATGTTTTAATGTATACTTGAAATCTAAAAAAAAGATAAATCAAGAAATAATTATATAAATAACATGAATATATAAAGGATTTTTTTATAAGGTAATTTAATGATACACAATGTATCCGACCCCAATTTCTTGTCTGTTTATTGTATTAGTCCCTTAGATTCAATTATTTTCAAGATACCAAATTCTTTTATATTTAATTTATTATATAAAGAAACTACAATACATTGAAGTATATAATATTGAAATGTACACCTATAAACTTTAATAAGTATTGAAACCTCTATGTGTATTAGTTTTGGAATTAAACATAGGTCCTTAACTTTAAAAGGTGCCAATCACTAAAATCAAAATAAATATAGGAATAATAATATTATTTCTAGAATAAATCTTTGTTAACCATAATCTCAAATATCCAAAATAAAGAAAAATTGAAGAAGAAGAACTATATGATAATGATAAATATTTATTTGGGATAATAATTTTACATAATTATCACAACTTAGAAATATTGAGAACATTATAGAAATAGATAAATTTTGTTTTGAGAGATCTCTGACATTTGGGAATCCATGAGAAAGATAGTTTCCAACCCACATAGGGGATCTATTAATATAAAAAATGTACTTTGAAATAATTGTGGAATAAATATAGGGTCAAATAATCCAAAAGGGAAAAATTATATAAGTACTAGACTATAAATAATACATATTTGATTGGCTTGTTCTCACCCCACCAGATACCTTATTGCCTCCCCTAGGTAGAACATAAACAAGATTCAACTATCAAGAATTATACAGAACCCACAATATGGATTATTATCTCCCATAAACTAAAGGGTGAAGAAATTATTTAATAATATTTTTCCATCACCAATGACTATCGTGTCCTCCTCCATCATACGGTTAGTGGGAATCTTCTAAACAAGTGGTTTAGCCAAAATTTCATTGGCTAGTAGGCACACTACATATGAAAGGCAATGTGGCATGTTAGTTCCCAAAACACCACCATATCATATGAACCTATATAAAATTCCATTTAATTATCTATGAACTTTACATAATAGTTCAATAAGTACATCATAAATCAATAAGGATCCATCAATGGTCATCCAAGATTCTATCAAGATATCATCAGGATCCTCAAATAACAAGGATTAACACATGAAATTAATAACACTAAATATCTTAAATTATATTTTTAGACATATTAATGATTTTTTATCCTTATATATTAATAAGTGAGAAATATTATATTAATGAAATCATATTAAATATATAATGGTGCACATTGATAAATATGTCTCATGTAATAAAATTTGTCCTAATGGTTTCCGTACATTTTTACATGTCTTATACTAAATCAAATATATATTATATACAAAAAAATAAATATTTTAATTACCTTTTTAAAAACAAAATTAGTATATAAAACCCTTTAAAACAACATTTTTATTACTTTATTCATTTATTTGAGTCAGGTATTATCTATTTTCAATATCTACTGTCAGAAATCATGATCATTCTGGACTAGTTTCATAATAGTTGTGTTGTTATTATTATACTAAAATGTTTTATCATTCCTATATCATACAAGGTATTAGAATTTATACATTATATAAATTTATAATTTTATAATTTCATTATATGGGATTTTTTTATGGTCATTAAATCTGAAATCAACAATGCACATGTTTCAGTGATTTTTAATGAATTGTATTTGGAATATTAATCAGTGATTTTAATATTAAAGTAATCATTAAATTACCAAATAATAATTATTTACTTATTAATTTCTTATATAATTATTAATTATGTTCTCATATCCATCCATGATATTATTTTATAGCATTTTTCAAGTTTGTTTTTAGTCATATAAAAACATGGAGATGCCTTAATTAGTTGACGAGTGTGGTTATGAAAGTTGTTTATTTTTGTATAATATCATTATGGAGGAATACTAATTATATTAAATAGTTATTTTTATGTTTTAGGGTAATAGTTGAATATATTTTATATAATAAAAATGAATCCAAATGATAAATGAGATGTATTGCTTCCTGGAGGTGGAAGTATGCACCTATGCAAGAATGATGTTTTTATTTTTCTTATTAGAAATAGGGAAAGGTAGTTAATTGTTTTTACCATATAATTAAAAAAATTAATTATAAAAATAATAATTATTTAATTATATATTAATCAGAAAATAAGGTTTTTAAAATTAATCGATAATATAAATGAAATCAGGGAAAGAATAGTACTCACATTAAGAACATGAGTTTCGCATAGATTACTCCTTGAGAGTAGAGGGATTAAGATGATTTATTATTACTAGTAAGTAATGAAAATGAAAGTTATAATAGATAAAGGTAAATGGAATTATTATCATGATGAGACTAAAATTTAGGAGTGTTCTTGAAGGGGTGGTGAGAGACCCCTATTATTTGTTGTGATAATGGAATTTATGTAAATATTTAATCTTAATTTAAAGATAAAAAATGTTTACCATGTCAAGAATAATAAAAATGGAAAATAATTATGTTGATATAAGGCTCGGATGATAAAAACTATAACCAATCAATTTTAATTGTGGCATCATGAACCAAATTCCACTAAGATTCTTCCAGGAGACGATTCTCCACATGGACACATGTGTGTCTCCCCATATTCTAGAAGTTATCAAATATCAGTGATGTCCTTGGATGTGTCATTGTGGAAATTATTCCTTTATATCATAGTATGTGACATAACTAAAATAACTAAACACAATCAATAACAGCAATCAAACAGAGTGTTTTTGAATTAAACATAAAAACTAATAAAGTAAGAAATGCAGTGATGGTCTAAATGGGCATGTACTAGGTAAAACACGAATCACCCACTAGGTAGATGACATATAAGGGAGAACATAAAAATATATAAAATAAAATAAAATTGTTCTACTTCTAACATTGATTTGAACCACATACCCAACCCCCATGACACAATTGAGTTTTTTTACCCCGAGCGTAAGAATAATCACAAGCATCTCTTCTCAATCATGAAACACTAGTCGTGTTCCTTATTTGTCAAACATCTATTCAAAACCTAAAAGTATAAAAAAGGCATACAAGCATACCTAAGTTCACATATTGGGGTTGATATGTAAATGTCTGTCAGCCACCCCCAATGGTTGACCTATAATATGGTTCTGTAACTATATGCTTATGAAATATGCTCTGCCTAGTCAAAACAAAGAGAGTAACGTAGTAAAACCAAATCACAATCAACCCATAGGCATATGAACCCAATAAAAACTAAATTTAGTAAAATTGGAAATGGGTTGGATATCATATTACTCAATTTATTTATAAAAACATCAATCATTGGGTGCATAATCCTAGTCAAAAATACCTTCTTCAGCCAATGTTGTAAATATATATGACAAATATACATCATCATAGGGGAATATATGTACTACAATGGGGATCACCTATATTTTCCTCTAGTAACTACAGTGAATGATTCAAGATCATATCTGGTCATCCCCTAAAAATTGTAACTCAAGGTAAATATCCATGTCATCCATGTATAATGGTAAACTTATATAAAATAATTACTTGTATCAAAATATCTCATTAAGGATTTCCAAATCTGGAATCCATGTTTCTCTCAAGGAATAACATAATCTTGTTTAACCTATGAGCCAGTCCAAGGGATTATAGATAAGTGATCCACGTTCCACTCATGGAATAACATAGTTTCATTCATCCTATTATCCTATATAGGGAATTCCATATTTTGAATCAAACAATCTCTCATTTCATAATAGAATATCATCATCCCTATAATCCCATGCAAGGACTTCCGCATCAGTAGTCAAAGTATCACTCATGGTGTAATAGATAAGGTATATATTGTATTTCCTCCCTAACATTGTGGAGTATATTAGTGATATCTCAAGGATATCATTATCATATACCCAAGAATATAATTATTATAACCATAGAACAACATGTAAACATATTATAAACAAGTATATCATCCTTTACATTAGCCTATGATCTTATCCAAGGCATTCTATAATAGGAATCTATGGACCACTCAATGCATAATATAATTTTCACATAGAACATGATACTATCCAAGGAAATATGTATCAGTAATCCAAGTACCTCTCAATGCATAATATGAGATAATTTTACATATAATATTATCAAAAAAATTTATTATGGAGAATCCATGAATTTTTGAATGAATCGTATAGGTAACTAAAATATTTTTGTTTAAAATACAGATCTTAGGAAGTGCATCTGATCATCCTAAAAAAGATAATAAAATAAAAGGCATAGAATCCATAAAACATGAATAACCTCTAGGAATCCCAATAATATAATACACCTCGTCAGGAACATCATCTTAGTACTAGGAAGCACCTTTTGAATTCATACTGCATCAATGATATTGTTGTGAGTATATTATTAATATACTAAGGGTGAACAAATTCCTAAACCCATTACCACTTCCATAGCCTCACACGCGTACAAGCTCAGTATTGGTTCTAAGGTGACACCTACTACCACCTCAACCCAAGCCCATAATTCTCCATCAGATATTTTTTCAAACATCGAGGCACCCACCAGGCACCTCGGGTCACAACCTGGTAGAGGAATCCTACATGGGATCCTTAAGGTCTTCAATTAAGATAAGCCATCCCTATTAGAATATTTTAAGATAGGTTATAAAAAAATAAATCCCTCTTGGGATCCTTATAAAAAATAACCTATAGGGGGAACCCTACAGAGGATCCTCTATGTTAACATAAGTGGAGGTATCCAATAATGTATCCTTGGAATAAATAGTTAATAATATGTAACTTACACAATATCCCATAGGTTGAAACATATATAGAGGTATCATAGTGGGGATCCCAAAAACAACTAATATCATAGATTCTTGGTCTAGAAAGGATTATCTAACAAGGGAGACATCCTCAAGAGAGAATCTAAAAAATCATCAGTAAAGAGAGTTAAATGACAGCCCATATTGTATCCATGTATCACTCTCAATAGATCACTGAAAAAAATTACTAGAGGAAGCAACTGTCCATGGATGCTTTCCCACCACTTAATGATAATTTAGAGACCTCGAATCACCCCAAGGGTTCAACCATTGTGATCTACGTGGAAAAAAATATAAAAATGGAAGATAACTATGGAAATTTCTAACTCTTGGGAATCAAATCATGAAAAGAATCCCAAAATGGGTGTCTTGTAAGGATTGCATGGTGTGTGAACTTTATTACATTATGTGTACTCTCACATCTCTAACTGGTCGTGTAATTAAACTATAAATCGAATCCAAAAACCCATGTCCACCTAGTGTTTCCTAAATGGGGTAAAAATATATGTATGCCACATGGTCTATCCAACTATCATTCCCTAGTCATGTACTAATACATGGTGTGTACTCCGCGTGAGGTCTGACTGTGTACCCTAAATGGCCATGTGCCATTACATGGGATGTGTTTCCAGGAACATGGTTACAAAATAATGTACTAGTACTTGTCATGTACTCCATTTACATGGAATGTATTTATAAAGAGTCTTCCTCCCTGAATGGGAAGAACACATCACATGTATTCCAAAACTACATGCCATGTGATTGGGATCTACAAACTAATAACTGTTGTAAATGTCACAAAACCCTTTTTTCTCTTGATTGAGCGTAGATAGACCCACTAGGGGTTTATAAAAGATGTAATAGGAACATAAAACTATAATGATTTAAAAATATTAGGATTTATGATAAAATATAAAAATGACATGATTTTGGGTTGAATATTTGAATGCTTCGTCGATTTATATAATCTAAAGTTATTGCATGGAAATCTTGCTCCACTCGAGCTCCATTGTGGTAGATCTATTCTTATATCCACATTTCCCCCTCCATCTCCACTCTTAATTTTAGAAAAGTAATACCACAAGGGAATTCACTATAATACTTATGAGAAAATATAAAAGAAAAGGATAAAAAAGAAAATAAAAAATTGAAAATGAGGCCCAAGGCACTGCCCGTTTTCCAAACATTAGTTTATATCTCACATAATAAAAACACAACATTTCGAACTGAATGAAAAATATAGAATTTCAATCCTTATCAACTTTAAAATAGTATAACCAAAACTATGTGTGAAAATAAATTAATATTTAATTATTTAAATATTAAAATTTAATTATTCCTTGAAAATTCATATGGATGAGATTTCCACTAAAATCATGTCCTAGTGTAAACAAAAAATAATAAAAACAATATACTAGTAAGATAAATTATTTTATATTATTTACTATGGAAAATTAATCAGTGTCCCCTGAAATGAATCCAAAAGAATAAATTCATATTTCTATTGTAATTACTGATCTAGAAAAAAAATAGGCATTTACAACCTCCCCATTATATACGTTCTTATCCCAGAGAATAATAGGTTGTCATATTCAACTATTCCATCATCTGAAACATCTTCACAACTACCCTCTCTAGATTTTCTTACAACTGGTCCTACAGTTCCTAAAAAAATCCCAATCAGGGATATATTTCAACCGTGACCAACCTAGGATTCCCCAACATTGGGGTACCCTTCTCATCTCCTTTAAATAGAGTTACAAACTTAGAGCCCTATGATCCATCCATAACTGAATATAATGAATAGAATAGACAATAAATAAAATCATGAGCATCAAAACAGAAGAATCAAAACATTTAATTTTACTTCACCCTAAAATAGTTTCCACTTAAAATAGTGAAACTCAAATCATGAAGAGGGTCACGGACTTCAAACGGTCAATGTTGGACACCCCACTATTTGGATTACCATAAAAAACTACTCTAGTAAATCCTTAGCAGGTTTCCTCATCAAAACAAAAATGATATTTAAGAGTATCATTGTATAGTGGATGATCTCTAATCACACATTGGACAATGTTAAGATAAAAGGCATGATTGCCTCTACACTAAAAGATTTCTAACAATCCAACTATAAGTGTGTACAACACTCTCTAAGATTAAATAACATAAAAATAATCTATAATCACCTATAATAAACTCTTAAAACCGCAACTCCAAAAATTAGTGTTCATGTCCTCCCATGGGTCAACCACCACAAGACACCCTATTTATTATCATCTTCCCCTTTACAACGGAGGAAAATTTCACTTTCATTCACAACTCCCTCGAAACCATTACAAGATCATTCCTTTGAAACCATCGATAATCATCATGAATATATCCACTCAATGATTTTCTATTTAAATGTTTACAAGTGAAACCAATTCACATCATTATTACCTGACCCATGCTCATGTGATTTATCTATTAAAATTTCATCTTACCATGCTACAAGACACTTTAGTCTCTAAATCTAGTATCTCTCACTGAACTTCTACTCATAAAAGATAACATCAGTTATTCCATTATTATTTCAGGACCACCAATCTCATGTTAACATTTCAATCATGATCACTTAGTCGTGCTCTAACAAGATACTAGAAAAACCAATTTGTTAACCAGATCAGGCACCCAAACAGTTCTTCCCATTAAAGTCAGTATTGATATTGAAGCACCTTTGGTTGTTCCATGAAACTAAAATGTATCATCACACCTATATCAAAAAAATCCACGAACCTACTATGCATTGGATCAAAAATAGATCAAAATTAAGATAACTTTCGGAAAATAAATCTATAAACCCATATCGACCACTCTCATAAGTTTTCCTTTACCAAAACAAATGACAATATACAAGGTTTTGAGTAAGAATTAAGGGCCCTAATGTCTCTCTCCAATCTCCACTGACCATATATCATATCAAGGTAACTTTTTCAAACCACCTTACTGAATGTTCAACCTCTCACCAAGGATACAACACACAGGTTATCCTATAAACACCCTTCTAACCGAAAGGAATATAACATTTTTTTCAACCCTATATAATGGAGGTAAGTATAATATAGAACTACTAGAGAAAAAACATTACAAAATGGTTACAATTATATATACTATCCATTTACATGTTATATAGGAAATCATTGTTTAATTTTGCATTGTATGTTTGGACCAAGATGAAGATAAAGGTAATGGATGTCATGTGTTGTGCAAGAATTGTTAAATAAAGGAAATAACATCTCTTTTTTTGAAATAATCGTAATGAGGTTTGGATTCTAATTGAAGCGGATCATATTTTTTTATGGAATTGGATCCTATTTTTTTATGGAACTAGAGTCTATTTTTTTGAGAATGGGGTCCTATTTTTTATGGAATCAGAGTATATTTTAATTAGAATCCAAGCCTGATTTTTAGAGGAATCAGAGCCATATTTTTAGAAGAATCAGAGTCTAATTTTAGGGGAATCAGATCATAATTTTTAGAAGAATCAGTGCCTATTTTTTGGAGGAATCTAGTCAGGATTTTAAGAAGAATTAGATCCTGATTTTCAGAATAATCAGAGCATGTGTTTCGAGTAAATTGGAAAGGAAGGGTTGCTTATTGTGATAGAGAACCAGATTCATTATGACTAAAATGTTATGATTGAGACAATTATTTTCTGGTGTGTGTTTATCATAGATCATGCGTTACTGTGAGAAATTTTGAAGTAATTGTAATAGGAATTGAAAAATTGTGGTACCAATAGCTGATTGAAAGTTACAACGGTGAAGAGTGGTGCCAACAGAAAATCTGTACCAATAAGAGAGAGAAGTTCCTTGGGGAATGGTGCCAAGGAAAGAATCTCCAAGGATAGTTGTATTGATAAAGAGTGAAGTTGATTAGCTGATGAAAAGTGATTCCAATGGGATGATGAAAAGATAATCTGATGGAAGAGTGGTGCTGAGGGGAAAGAGATGCTTAGAATAGTGAAGTTGTGCTGATAGTTAAAGGTGATGTCGATGAAGGCGATACCGATGATGAAGGTTGTACCAATAAAGAAGAATATGTTGATGGAAAGTGATTTTTAAAGAATGTTTTTCTGGCATTAGGATGATTGTAAAAGAAAATAATCACACCGAAGATGATCAGATCCAAATATTATTGTATCCTGAAAAACTATTGCTTTAGTTGGTATTCAGATGAATTCATCTAGTGGGTCAAGAGAAGTTAAGAAGAAGTATAATTACCATCAAGTGGGTCTTGAGCTGTGAAGAATAAGTGTGTTTTCCCAATTGGTTCAAGAGATATGAAAATAGATTGAGGGTGTTTAATGATTTTTAGGTGGATTTGATCCTTTCAATAAAAATTATTTATATCAAATGGTTTTAAAGAATCAGATTGAGAAAGAAGCTTTGGAAATTCAGAATCTGATCATCAGACCCTTGTTTTACGGATGATCGTAATCAGTCTCAGTAGCCAGAGTCTAGAGAAGAAGGGATGAAGGTTGTAAAAGATTCATAAAAAATTTAGAATCATTGATGAAGTCGGGATTTATCTATGATTTCAAGTGAAATGAAGATGTGGGTGAATTTTGGTGGGCGGGAAAATGTTTTTGGAATTCTATCAATGTAATAATATTCATCATAGTAGAGAGAGAAGAGCTGAATATTAAGATAGAGAAAGTGATATTGGTTGTCTTGTATAGAATACACATCATGAGGAAGAATTTTGTGTTTGGATGACGGTGGTACAATGCTTATTTAATCATAACGTGATTTTCATACCGACCTGAAAAATCAGAATGGGTTTCGTATACTAGTAATCACCATACTAAGTTTCTCGGACTGAGAAATAACCGGAACTAGGTTTTTCATACTAGGTTTTATCGTAATGAAGATTTTTGGACTGAAGAATAATTGAACTAGGTTTTAGCATACATAGTTATTGAAGTGGTGATAATTCAGCTATATTAGGGAGTATAAGATTTAAAGAATTGAACTGGGATTTCATACTCTGAGTTTCATAACTTATGCCCAAGAAGTTATTACCTTTCTTCTACATATGGAATTTATTAATTTCTTTAAACTGTTATACACTTTTATAATAGAAAAGATACACAGGTAACATGTGTTTTTTAAAAGAATTTGCAATAACCTGTTGTACTAATAGTGTGCACATGCACTACTGGGATTGATTCATAGTGCTACATGATTGTAAGGGTATATCTTACTCATTGTAAACCAAGGATTTTTTTTTCTAGAGGATTGTATGGTATTGGATTAATTCTAACCATACCAAGGATTTGGTTTTTCTTAATTAATAGTGAACATTGTATATTCTGAGCCTCTGAGCGGCTTCTCTTCCCTCAACACGACGGATAGGGCTTCTCTCAAGTCTCATATCCCCTTATCCATTTATCCATTCCTGTTCTCATATCAGCTCCCTATCGATCATCTCGACATAGGCGTGGCTTGGAGACTCGGCGGTGGGGTTCCGGCATGGGTCAGTGGTGTCCCTGGCTTCGAGTTTAGCGATTTCACGTCTCGATGAAACACTGGTCACTCTGCTCTGTTCGGTGTGTCCATTCCCTTCGGTGAAGTAAACTCACCATGTGACTCGGATAGGATCAGCTTGGCTTGGATCTTTTCTGGTTTTGTCCGGCATCTGACTCCTTGGTTCGGTCTGGTGCGACCAGGAATTGGCGTGGCTTGGAGACTATGCTATGGGGTTCCTTGTTGAGTCAGCAGTGTCCCCATCTTCGATTTCTGCGAATTTTCGTTTAGGCAGAACACCATTCTCTCTTATCGTCTTGGCCTACCATGTCCCTTTGGCAACATCGACTCAATAGGTGGCTTAGATTTGATCAGCATTGCTCGGATCTTGGGGCGTTGTCTTGAATCTAGATCCTCGATTCTGTTTTTTGGGGCCAAGCACTATTTATGGTGAGCATTCTCTATGGGATTTCAACAGATATCGAGAGGCTTGGAGGGTTAAGTTCCTTCTTTCCAGTGTTTTTGGTAAGGATTGACGGTTTTTTGATATTTTTTTTTGTTTTTTCGGCATCCCTATCATTGAAGGTTCTCCTCCCCATTGTCTCCAATTTCCCATGGATTGTTGGGGATTTCTGCGGATGGAGGTAGAGTTTTCTTCCTTTGGTGGTTTCAGTTACTAGTGAGAGTTATATGGTGCACTGAGTGTTTGGGTCCTACATGTGGTGAAATGGAATTGGTGTGTTTTTATGGTGTTATTCTGTGATTTATGGGTGAAGATTGTTTCTATGGTTATGGAATGACCCTATTCTTAGAAGGTAGTGCAGTTGGACATGACTACATCATTAAGGCCCAGAGGAGGATTCTGAGATTGAAGTTCATCCCTGAAGAGAATTTCAAATTTGGTTTTTGAGAGGGTATGGTGTTCACCATCGGATCAGGCATGTGCATTGACATATAACACTTCCTCGACAAATTTTCATGCAATGATGGAGATATTTTTCATGCTCAAATTCTGGGGAGGGGCAGCTTCATGTTTCCAGTTTGGTTTTACTAATTATCCTTTAGGTGTGAGTTGTCTTATATCTATGAAGTCTTTCTAGGCTTCACCCTTCATCCCGTAAAAGGGTTCTTGATCAAAAAAAATAGTCATTTGGGTCATTGGAGGCGAACCATGAAAATTCCTGTGTTTTTATGGATGTGTGTTTGTTTTGTTTTCTGTAGGGAATTAAATCTCTAACAGAAAGTGATGGTTGTTTCAGCTAAAATGGAACTTAAAAGAAATGGAGGATCATTGATTTACCCCCTCCCCCTCTTAGTGATACATTACAATGAATGGGAACTTACACTAGAAACCCAGTTAATTGAAACCCAATAATAACTACTCACTTAAGGAATGATCTCTAGTCAAGTCACCAACTAAGGGTCATCCTACTAGGGCCTTGATACATACTGAACATCCTCATGAGGGACTTAACATGGAATATCAGGATATAAAATTTTAAAATAATTAAAACTAACACTCTACATATATTCTCATATAGAAATTCCCCCTCTATGTCCTCATTCAAAGTGATCGTTTAGGTACACATCATCATTTCACAAGTGGATTCTACAATATGTCCACAAAAAAGGTTAGATAAGTAAAATATAATACCATTCAATATGAGAAACTACATGTAGTTTTTTATGAATTTTAGGTAACAACAATTGAAAAGGATAAACCAATAAAGGGTCTACTAAAAGGCATCATCTGACACTGTTGACCTTTGAGGTCCAAAAGTACATGAACAACATCATATCAATAATCTATATCATACATCTTGAACTTTCTTTAGTTAAATATAATTTCATTCCAACCTACATAAGAAGAATATATATAGGTTTTAATGGGATTCTAAATAACAAAACCTATGTAACAATTCCCTACAATGGACCCCACACATGGACATCATTTTCACTATCAAACAACTACGATCACTACACCTCCCATGAATGTGGAATCAATTTTCATACTGAATGTTAAAAAAATCCCCGTAGACCCACATATCATTCAAATATAAGGATTTATATATACATTTTGGTCTAAATAATATGAATTCCAACGATATGTTATATGGTAAAATTCTATTTATATGGGTTTTAAAAAATTAATTTGCTGACCTCTATCATCAGTTATAATCTTGCACAAGAAGGCCTATAACATGTGGAACCTATTTGAAAAATATGATGCATGAGTCACCTCTTTCCCTTTCTAACCAAGAGTCAACATCAATCACTAGCATCTTACCAATTGGACAGGAGCCATAAATCTATAATAATTCATTAAATCCAAATCACATGTGTTGCGATCGAATATAAAATCTTATAAAACTATAATAGTTCATATGAGGAATTGAAATCCTATATCCTATGAAATAATGGATTCTCACTAGAACATTTTTTATCGATGCACTAGTCTGACATCCATTATTGGTTTTAACGTATTGTGAATACCCATGCCTACTATATATGAAATCTTAAAATATTAGGAAAATTAAATATATTTGATACTATAGTGTACCATCCTGACCCATATGCCAATAAAAAAGTGTGCTGATGTATTTTAGAAAATGGACCCCAGAGTGACTCTCCTTATTTTAGAGGCTACAAACTAGCATTTATAGTTTTGGGTGTTTTGTGGGAAGATTATGCCCACATATCAGAGTATGTGAAATAGTGTAAATACAATTCAACATTCACACTAGTAAATTAATAGAGTGGGTAAGGATTAGACATAAAAAATCTACAATAAAGGATGAAATAGAGTAAATTCCATGAATTCATTGTCTTACATACAACACTGATCACCCATTGGGCTGATAAAATATACAGGATTATATAAATGAATCTACAATAAAATTACATGACTCTTTTATAATCTTTGAGAGGAGAAAAATTCTTAGTCTCCATGACAATATCATGCTACTCAATCCTAGTCATAAAAATTCTAGTGAGCATCACTACTCAATCATGCAACCCCAGACCTCAACCTTATCCATCATTTATCTATCCTCAACATAAAAGTAGACATATGGTTTTTACACAAACTGAGGTGAGTGTATAGTGGGTGGAAAAATATATATTAGAAGACACCCCCCAAATAGTGAACATGTGATAAGATACCATAATATTTTTCTATTGAATTATTCTCAGCCTAACTAAAAGAATAGGAATAACGTAAGTAAAAAAAAGTTAATCATTGGTCCTGTTTACCAGATTAACTAAACATATAATGAAAAATTCATTGATATGGAAATCATAACACCCAAGTATTGTTTAAACAAGTCAATAACAGGGTCTGTAATCCTAATCAACTACGCCTACTTCATCCAATGCTTGAAATGTCTAGGAGAAAGCTATGTCACAATGGGGGAAGCCATTCCCTAGAACTAAGTTCAAATGTACTCACCTCCAGTCACTATAATGATTTATTCCAGATCATATTCAAACATCCTATAAACCTATAATGTGTAAAATATATAAAAAATTGTAATATAAGTTACATATCCTTGGAATCCATGTATAATGATAAATACACAGAGAATATTTCAATGAATTTTATGAGCCCATCCATGGAATTCAGTGGTAGGAATGTAAGTCTCACTTAAGGTATAACACAATATCATTTATCTAATGATCTTCTTAAAAATATTATGAATAATTAATCCAAGTATCACTCAAGGAATATTATTGTTTCATTCATGAAATGATTCCATTTAAGGAGTTAAATATTAGCAATCCAAGTATCTCTCAATGTGTATATAATCTCACCATTCCTACGACCCCATACAAAGCATTCTATATTAAGAATACAAGTATTTCTCAAGGTTTAATAGATAACGTATAAATGGAGTGTTCATCATGAGCATGAAAAGTATCTCATAAATCACTTAGGGTGATCGGTATCTATTACTTGATAATATCTCAACCATTACTAGGGAAAACCATGTACATAGATTTCAAACTTGCGTAGCAGAATTTCATTTATCCTTTGATTCCATCCAAGGAATTCTTTGTTATAAATCCAAGTATCACTCGAGGTATAATATAAAATTTTCATACCCAGGAGCCTTTCTAGGGAATTCCACAATAGGAATTGATGTATCACTCAATGAGTAATATGATATCATTTTCCCTATGATCCAATTAGATCTATTATATATAAGGGATCCTAGTATTATCAATGGCATCATCATCATTATATATAAAATTATTCTTAAAATCCGAATATGTGGAAGTGCACCTGAACATCCCAATTATAAATAATCATATAGAAGGCATGGATGTCAGATCCTAAGAATTTAGACTTGACATAACCATCATTAACCACAATGTATTGGTCACATAGGCCTAGTACGAGTAATAACTTCTTCAAATCACTGGTTCATTAACGATATCACCTAAATATATAAAAAATGAGGAAGGGTCATCAAATGCATAAATTCACCACTATATCCACAACCTCATTGTCTTAAATGTTTAGTATGAGTTAGTTGGTGACATCGATTACCATCACTACCAAAACTGTTATTGATATATCATAGGGTCATCCAGATATCGTAAAACCCACTAGGTCCCTTAGGTCACAACACTAGAGAGGAATCCAACATTGGATTCTAAAAGACTAAACATAGTCAATTGAATCCCTCCCGAGTTTCTCGAAGTAATCATATATGAAATGAAATTCCTTTTCAAATTCAGGACAATAATAATCTTGTAGAAGAATCTTCCATGGGACCCTCTAAGTCCACATATGTGAAGGCACGGTATAGGTGATACTCGAAACAAATTTTTATGTATAGGAATTCCACATGGGATCCCCTAAGATGAAATGTAGTTAGAGGAGTCCCACAATATCCTAGTAAACAACTAATCTAATATCCTCCTAGGATAGAAGGACATATCCATTAAGGGAGGCAACCTAAATAGATATCCAATAAAGGAATTAGTTAAGAGAGATAGCTCATAACCCATATCAGATCAAAGTATAAATCATAAGAGGTAACAAACCCTATTTAATAGATGATATACCCCTCCAATATATCTTATTTTAAGAAAAATTCATATTAGATGTCCTGAAATCATAAATGGGGTTCTGCCATCCTAATTTAAGTGAAAACAATGCTCAAAATAGACTACTCTTGGGTCTAATTCTATCTATAATGTGTAAAAGGGTGGAAAACCCCTAAAAGGGTATAAATTTTAGGGAAAGGGGAATTTACACCCTATTACATGACATATAATATCACATCTCCATTGAATCATGTACATCAGCTAATCATAGCCTATAAAAACTCATTTTCATTGTGTCTATGACCTGAACATGACATGTATCTGACATGGGGTATATTCCATTTACCTCACATGTTATGGACATGGGTATTACCACATTATTTTTCTCCTATATGGAGTGAAAACCCCCTAGGGCCTAGTTATATACCCTGTACTGCCAAGTTCCCCTACGCGGGTTGAGTTTCCATGTACTCGGCTATATAGAAAAGCCCCAGTATACATCACAGAATTCCAGTAGAAATAATTTTCTTCTAAAAATTCATCTTTCCTGAATAATAAGAACCCATGGTGTGTGTTCCCAAACTACATGTCTTGTGATCAGCATTTCCAAATGTAAACCCATGTGAACGTCCTGAAACCATGTTTTTCTTTCAGTTAAGCATCAATCAACCAAGTAAAGATATATAAAAATCATTAAAGGGCCTTATAAATATAAAACTTTAATAATATGTATATTTAAACAAAAATAATAATTACTTTCCTACATTTGGTCTAAATCTGCTGAAGCATCACAAATTCCCACAATCTACAACTATTGCACGACCATCCGGCGCCTTCTAGGATTTGTGGTACCATCTCTATTTATTTATTCCACATTCTTTATCTCCTTATACCACATTTTATAAGTCATGGTTATGGAATAACATATGGTTAATTCACAAAAATCCTTAAGGAAGGGGAAAAAAGAAATGGAAAATGGAAGAAAAAGAAAACGGGCCCATGGGCCGACCCAAATGCTTGACATGAGTTTAGGCCTCACAGAGGCAAAAGCCAACATTCTAGACTCAATTAAGGAGAAGGAATCTTAATCTCATTGTTCATTCAAAATATATATCTTAATAAACATGTGTCAATATATTAATATCTAAATAATTGATTATTAATTGTTAATAATTCCATGGAAATTTTAATGGCTTATATTTCAACCAAATTTCTACCATATGATTAAAACACTATTAATGGGCCAATAGAGTGTTTAGAAAAAAATTATCTAAGATCAAATTCCTTGGGAAAATTATTAGTTTACACATTATTAGAATTTAAAATCAAAATTTCAAATTTTTACTAAAATTCCCATAAAAACATTGGTCTTCATAGAAAATATTTATTTCAACTATTGGGCCTTTTACTCCATTGGTTAACCCTTATACCCTTTCTTGGGTTTTACTATTAGTACATGTTTTTATCAAAGTAGTTTATTTTTAGGCCTGAAAACAAAATGAAAATAGTGATTCAAAATATGAAATCCACTTAATAAAAATAATGCACCAGTAATAAAAATTAATGCTAACATTATAACATGTAACACATAAATACATGTTTTTAGAAAAATATTATATTTTTCTTAAAATTCACGTGTGAAAAAAAATTCAATTTTAAATTTTTAGGGTATAATTGGTTTATTATAAAAATTAAAAAATATATGGATTTATATGAAATATGAGACTTGTTGGTAGGAGTGGATACTCAAGAGGGGGGTGAATTGAGTTCCAATTAAAATTTCTGTTTTAAAACTTTGTCTTAAAAACCCCCAAATAAAATACTTAAATAAACTGTAGTGAATTTATATCAAATTAAAGGTTCTGTTGGGTTCTAAAGGGATTGATTATTTCCCAGTTAATCAAAACAGAAAGGTTGATTAACTTTTGAAAACAAATTACTGATTTACAACTAATATAAACACTTGCGATTTTAATTATCAAAGTGACTCTAAAACAGTTTTGGTTTTAAAGTAATTAGCAGCGGAATGAAAGAATAACTTTGAAAGATATAGCACAACAGATATAACCAAGAGGTTTAGTCTCAAGAAAATACTTAGTCCTCTCAACAATATGTATAAATTTTATTCACACCCTGGATCGGGGTTCACAATAGTTTACAACTGTCCAGGTCCAAGACCTCTACCACTGTTATTCGTGGGAAACAGAACAACGACAACAAGATGTCCAGGTCACACACGACCTCTACCACTATCTCAGTGGGAAATAAAAGATGTAAGAGTTTGAGTGAGGATTTATAGATCCTCCAATTAAAGTACAGGAGATAGTGTGTGTGTTAAATACAGCAGATAACACACATTGCTCGAAATGTGAAATAATGAATCAAAGGCCAGAGATTTAGAGTTTACAAATGGTTGTAGTGATTGCAGTGAAGCTTTGGACTCCTTGAGTTTGATCAGAGATGATTTTGAGTCCTCTTCTGGTTTTTTTCTGAAAAACAGAGTGTGGTCTGCTTGGCATCCAGATTCAGAGATAGTGAGAAATGTAGTGGATGAAGTTCTTCAATGTCCTCGTGAATGTACAGAACTCTTCTTGAGTAAGCTTTAGTGTGTATGAGGTTCTGTGTCTTCTACAACTCTCTCATCCACCACACTTTGCACTCATATATGTCTCGTCGTTGTTACGCCAGTGTTTTTTCACCAGCAGGGACTTCTTGTATTTATGGCACGAGCTCCAGTAAAAGAAATGATTTCTTTTTGCAGGTACTAGGTACGGTTCCCTGACATCCAACAACATTCATTAAATAAATGACAGAGCATTAAAATATTCCTAATATGATTGTTGGTTAGAATAAATAAAGATAAAGAAATTCAAACAGATGTTTATGACTATCAGTGAGTCAATTGATCGGTAGGTCATCAGTATCAGCATTGATGAGACATCTTCTGTGACTCAGATGATCAGCATCGGTGTGTCATGATCGGTGACTCATTTGATCTGGATCGGTGTGTCATCTTCGGTGACTCATTTGATCAGCATCGGTGAGACATATTCGGTGACTCAGATGATCAGCATTGGTGTGTCATGATCGGTGAGACATCTTCGGTGACTCAGATGATCATCATCGGTGTGTCATGATCGGTGACTCATTTGATCAGCATCGGTGAGACTTCTTCGGTGACTCAGATGATCAGCATTAGTGTGTCATGATCAATGACTCATTTGATCAGCATCGGTGAGAACATTGTCCTTCGATATGGATCGGTGAGACCGTTGTCATTTGATATGGATCGGTGAGACCGTTGTCCTTCAATATGGATTGGTGTGACCGTTGTCCTTTCATATGGATCGGTGAGACCGTTGTCCTTCGATATGGATTGGTGTGACCGTTGTCCTTTGATATGGATCGGTGAGACCGTTGTCCTATGATATGGATCAGTGAGACCGTTGTCCTTCGATATGGATCGGTGAGACTGTTGTCCTTCGATATGGATCAGTGAGACCCCTGTCCCTCGATATGGATCGGTGAGACCGTTGTCCTTTGATATGCATCTGTGAGACCGTTGTCCTTTGATATGGATCGATGCAACTATTGTCCTTTGATACGGATTGGTGAGACCATTGTCCTTCGATATGGATTGGTGCGACTGTTGTCCTTTGATATAGATCGGTGAGACCATCGTCCTTCGATATGGATTGGTGCGACCATTGTCCTTTGATATGGATCGGTGCGACCGTTGTCTGTTTGATCCAGAGGACTTCCAGAATACTTGTAAATCAATAAAAAATAGATAAAAACTTGATCCAACCAATATACATAGATTCACTAAGACATTGTGATTATGTATATGAGAAATCCAACCGGATTAAGTAATCGATGATTTGTGATTATTAAAACAGCAATCATAGGAAGAATTCAACAATCTTCCAGAGGGCTAAACAATCTCCCCCTTTTTGATAATCACAAATCTTATCCATAAACAAAAATAATATATCATCAATAATAAGGCAGAATAATAATAAAAACATAATGAGATATAAATCTCCCCATGAATTTATGCCCTTAAATACTTATGCAAGCATTGACATAGAAAGGTTCTCCCCCATGGATAAAAAAATAATAAAAAAATTCCCCTTTAGAGATGCATCTCCCCCATATCCCCCATAGATTCATAGATATACAGATTTCTCCCCCTTAGGGATAATCAAAAAGGATGGAGAACAGATAAAGGAGAGATTAAAAGAAGGCATCAGTGAGAATAAAAAGAAAAGAGAATAAAGTTTATAATACAACACAGTACAATCACAATAGGGTTCACCATATCAACAACAACGGACACCTATTTCTTGGGATGTAACGGGGCTTTGCCTTTGTCAGAAGGATCAATGGTTGGTAAGTTGGAAGGCTTGGAGGCAGGTTCAACTGGGCGAATTTGAAAAGGTGGTAAGATGAATCTGGAGGGTGGAGGAGAGGATGCCACTGGGATTTGTTGTGGAGCTGTAGGAGCTGGTTGAGAAGATTTCTGAGGAACTGGTCGGAGTTGAGATAGAGCTTGAGCTACGGAGATCTGATTTGGAGCATCATCAGAGGTACTGAGAGGGTCAGTAGTAGGAAGCACAATGGCGATGCCTTGGGCATTCAAATAAGGCTTCAAAAGATTTATGAAATTCTGAATAACTTCTGCACCATACTGCATAGCCTTCTCAAAATCATCCTTATTCTCCATGAACCGTTCCAATGTAGGAGTAAAATCTTTCAACTGTCGAACTTCAGTCTTGAAAGCTTGAGTGACTGGAGGTAGTCTCAGATTTTCAGCTAACACTTTGAAATTCGTGGTCATCTCATGCATGGTATAGTTTTTTGAAAAGTAATGATCAAACTTTTCCTTGATCTCTCTCTGAGATTTAGTGGCATCTGCTGAATATACTGTTTCCATCTTATGAATGTGATCATTGTGCTCCTTCATCTTCCACAACGAGTCCAAATCAAGAACTTTTCTAATAGCGGCCAATTCATCATGAACAATCTTTCTTAGAGCCTCTAGCTCATGAGTAGTGATCTTGGTTACTTTGGCTATACTAGCTTGAGCAACTATCTGAGATATCTCAGCTTTCAACTTTCTCAAATCAGAAATCTTAAGATGTTCAATCAGATTCCTCAACACTTTTATCATTCCAGAGATGGTGGATCTAAATTCGTTGGATAAGGAAACTAAGCCAGATTATAGATCCTTCAGAATCTGATTTAGAGAGGCTATGTGCCTGCCAATAAACTCACTAGTATTGGCCAGGTCTGGTTTAATAGCATTTGAAATTTCTTCTCTGACTGTATCTCCCACAGCAGTAAGCAACTCACTTTTGAACTTATCAAAATCAGAGTGAGAGATAGTAGAACTAGGTAGATGAGCATCTGCAGCATCAATAGCATGAGCAGTCCTTGCCTCAACTGGTTGGCTTCCCATAATAACCGCAGTATATTCTGATTCTTCTTCTTCTTCTTCATAATACTCTAAACCCAAAACAGCAAAACCAGGGTAATCATCCCAGATAACAACACATAGAGTATATTTCTGTTTATCATTACCTGCTTTTCCACTGACTTCAAGAGAATCTCTCTTGCCATTGGCATTTGTTTCTGGTACAGTTTGATGTGATTCTATTGGAGGTACATTAAGACCATCCACTGGTCGGTTATCACCATCATCTTCATTATCATCATCATCTACATTCCCATTTCCATTCATTACAGAAACTTCAATGTCAGATACTTCATTGTCACTAGCTTCTTCATCACCAAGAACTGGTTCTGATTCAGGTAAGGGTAAATTTGGACTGGCATATCCAAAGTCTATTCTTCTCTTAGGTCTCATAGTATCAGGATCACTCCTATCATCAGGAGGTGACATACTTCCTTCTTCTGTTTTAGCTTCTTCCATTTCTTTTTTACCAGACTCTTTAGGGTCATTATTCCTTTCAACATCTACTTCTTCCTCATCATCAGTATAAATTGGCTCCTCATCTGATTTCAAACCAGGGTCTCTCAAACCCTTCGGCCTCTTTCCATGATCAGTGGGATTGTATGATTCATAAAACTTGTCCTCATCGGCAACCCAACAATTCCTCCATGGGTTCCAGTTTATTTTCATCCGTTTACAAATTTTCTTGTTAACACAAGAAGCACTATCAGATTCGGCTATCGCATCAGCTTCATCAAAACATTCCAAATTCTTTAACATAGTAGAGATAATTTTGGAATAGAACAGGGAAGTGGCTTTCTTAGAAGGATTAACCATTCCAGCTATGTGCACCATTAGATATCAACACAAATTGATCTTCTCATGGGTCTTTAGTAAAAACAATAGAAAACATCCTGGTATCTTACAACAGCAAAATCTCCTTTCCTGGGGAAAATTGGGTGCTGAATAAACTTAAAGAGATGTTTAAATTCACCATCCAGCTCTGAGGCTGTGATTCTCCTTGACTCTCTGTTTCTAGCCAAAAGTTCTAAAGCTTACTCATAAGAGAAGTATTCAGTGGTTGGAGGAATGTTTCCAGCATAATCCTCATATCGACCCTCATGGGGTACATTCAAACATTCAGCCCATTGTTTAGACGAAAAAGATATTTCCTTTCCTTTCACTACAGAAGACATTCTGGAAGCCTCGACACCATCTAAAGTAACTTGCAGATTTATATAAAACTCATTAACTAGCTTTGGGTAGTATACATGATTTTTATCTAAGAACTAGGCTTTCCATCCTTGCGAATCTAAAACTTGTAACAGTAGCAATTTACTTGTCAAAAGCCAGGCCGAGCTGACTTCCTTTTCTATAGCAACAATCTGAGTTTCCAGGTTCGGATTTATTGATCTTTGAGTGGTACTACTCGACTCGCCTCAAGCACACTTTGAAGGTACAAGACTTTCGAATCCTTTGCTCGGTCTCTTCTGCTTAGACATTTGACGATTCTTGGGAAAGAAGGAGTTCGAAGTTTCGATGTAGAGGAGAAGAGAGGAAATAAGGATTGGCGGGAATGAAATGAAAGTTCGACGGTTTGGGGAATAAAAATAGTCGTGTATCATTTACTTCATCATTTATGGTTCCCATAATAAAGATAAAATTAGTTAATTAATCACAACAAAATAAAAAGTAATACAAAGAAAGATCGGTTTCACAGATCAGTTTCACAGATCGGTTTCACAGATTAGTTTCATAGATCCTTTTCACAGATCCGTTTCACAGATCAGTTTCACATATCAATTTCACAGATCAGTTTCACAGATCAGTTTCACAGATCAGTTTCACAGATCAGTTTCACAGATCAGTTTCATAGATCAGTTTCATAGATCAGTTTCACAGATCTATCATACACAATTCTTGATTAATACAATTCATTCTTTTAGAACATAAAGGCTTTGTAAAAATATCAGCTAATTGATGTTCAGCACTAATAAATTCTAGGGAAATATCACCTTTATGATAATGATCTCTTAGAAAGTGATGTCTGATATCAATGTGCTTTGTCCTAGAGTGAGACACAGGGTTCTTAGATATGTTGATCGCACTAGTATTGTCATAGTTAATTGAAACATGTTTAAAATCAACTCCATAGTCCAATAAAGTGTGTTTCATCCACAGAATTTGTGCACAGCCACTACCAGCAGCAATATATTCTGCTTCAGTAGTAGACAATGCAACTGAGTTCTGTTTCTTACTACACCATGATACTAGGGACTTTCCAAGTAAATGACATATTCCAGATGTGCTTTTCCTATCTAACTTACATCCAGCAAAGTCAGCATCTGAATAACTAGTTAGGTCAAGTGATTGTCCTTTTGGATAAAACAAACATAAATTCACAGTATACTTAAGATATTTAAAAATCATTTTAAATGCCAGTATGTGTGATTCTTTAGGATTAGCTTGAAATCTTGCACATATACACAAACTAAACATAATATCTGGTCGACTAGAAGTAAGATAAAGTAAACTCCCAATCATGCCACTGTAATAGGTTTGATCAACTGGTTTCCCAGTTTCATCAACATCCAATTTACTGGTAGTACTCATAGGTATATCACTTTCCTTAATACTATCTAAATCAAAACGTTTTAATAAATACTTAGTATATTTACTTTGATTTAGAATAATACCATCTTTAGTTTGAAAGATTTGAAATCCAAGAAAATACTTAAGCTCTCCCATTAAGCTCATTTCAAACTCATTTTGCATAACATTTGAAAATTCAGCACATAAAGAATTTTTAGAATATCCAAAAATAATATCATCAACATAGATTTGTACTATTAACACATCTTTTGAAATCCTTTTTATAAAAAGAGTGGGATCAGCTATTCCTTTTGTAAATCCTTTTGAAATAAGAAAGTTTGAAATTCTTTCATACCAAGCTCTTGGAGCTTGTTTTAAATCATATAAATCTTTAGAAAGTTTAAAAACATGATTTTGAAAATGAGGATTTGAGAAACCAGGTGGTTGTTCTACAAAAAAATATTTAATAATAAAACCATTTAAAAAAGCACTTTTCACATCCATTTGATATAACATGAAATTCAGATGTGATGCATAGGCAAGTAAGATCCTAATAGCCTCTAATCTAGCTACAGGTGCAAATGTTTCCTCATAGTCAATTCCTTATTCTTGATTGTAACCTTGTGCAACTAGCCTAGATTTGTTTCTAATGATGTTTCCAGATTCATCAACTTTGTTTATAAACAACCATTTTGTGCCTATGGTTATTGTGTCCTTAGGTCTTTCTACTAATTTCCAGACTTTGTTTCTTTCAAATTGATTTAGTTCTTCTTGCATATCCATTACCCAAAATTCATCATTGATAGCATCATTGATATTTTTAGGTTCTAACTGTGAAAGAAAAGCTTGGTGTTCAACCTGATTTCTTAGTGAAGCTCTAGTCTGTGTTCCTCCATCTAAATTACCTACAATAGCATCTAACAGATGGTTCTTTATAATCCTAGTTGGTCTAGAAAAGGTAGGACTCGAGATTTCAGGTTCATCTACAGGTTGAGGTTCAACAAAAGCAGGTTCTGGAAAATTTCTAGAACTATATTATTTAATTACAGGTCCACTGTCTGTATCATTAAGGTTCAAACCAGAGAGATCATCTTCAAGATTTTCAAGAGAGGTCTTAGGTTCATGGGGATCAGTTTCATCAAATTTGATGTGAATAGATTCTTCCACACATTTGGTCCTTTTATTGAAAACTCTATAGGCTTTACTAGAAGTAGAGTAACCTAGGAAAATTCCTTCATCACTCTTGGATGCAAATTTGTCGAGATTGTCTTTAATATTAAGAATAAAGACTTTGCAGCCAAAAACTTGGAAGTAGTTAACCTTAGGTTTCCTATGGTTCCACAACTCATAAGGGGTCCTCTTAAGAACAGGTCTGATCAAGACTCTATTGATAACATAACAAGCTGTATTTATAGCTTCAGCCCAAAAATAAATAGGTAGGTCATACTCATTAAGCATAGTCCTAGAAATTTCTTGCAGGGTTCTATTCCTCCTTTATACTACACCATTCTGTTGAGGTGTCCTCGGGGAAGAGAAATTGTGACTGTAGCCACTGTGTGAGCAGTAAGATTCAAGCTCAAGATTTTCAAACACACGGCCATGATCACTTCTCGGGGTTTTAATGTTAAGTCCACTATGGTTTTCTACAGACATTGAATATTTTACAAAGCAAGAACAAGCTTCACTTTTGTGAGCTAGAAAATATACCCAAGTATATTTAGAAAAGTCATCTATAAGAACATAGACATAATGCTTCCCATTTAAACTAGAAACTCTATAAGGTCCAAATAAATCCATGCGAACCAACTCGAGAGGTTGATAAGTTGAAACTTATTTCTTTGATTTAAAAGAAACTTTATGTTGCTTTACCTTTTGACAGGGATTACAAACTTTGTCTGCTAGAAATTCAAGTTTGGGTAGGTCTCTAACTAAGTTCTTCCTAGCAATTTTTCTATGTGAATGCACATTGCAGTGTCCTAATCTTCTGTGCCAAAGCCAAGACTCTTTATGAAAAGCATTTAAACAAGTAATATTTTTCTTAGCTAAAGAATTTAAATCAACAGCATAAACATTTTCATTTCATAAAGCAGAAAACACTAAAGCATTTTTAGAATTAAAAACATTGAAAGAATCATTTTCAAATTTAACATAAAAACCATCATCACATAACTGAGAAATACTTAACAAATTGTATTCAAGTCCATCAACAAATAAAACCTTAGAAATTAATACTGAGTCAGTGTTACCAATCTGGCATAAGCCGATGATTTTTCCTTTTGAGTTATCAGCAAAGGTGACAAAGCCTCCATCAACTCTGACTAAGCTTTTAAAGCATGAGAAGTCTCGTGACATATGTCTTGAACATCCACTATCCAAATACCAAGGATTTCTATAGGAGCTCTTTAAGTAGGTTCCCTATAAAACAGATTTTGATAGGAAATGATTTTGGTACCCAGATCTTCTTGGGTCCAGACAGGTTAGAAATCAAATCTTTTGGTAACCAAATTTGCCTAATGGGTCTCATAAGATTTTTAGAGTTAAAAGATTTTGAAGGATAAACCTTATTAGATCCATAACTATGAATATAACTAGTTTAAGTGTATGAAGTTTCAGAACTAGCTACATTCTGTCCAGATTTAGGAATGAATTTAGTTTTGGTAATTTTCCTTTTTCCAGGTTGGTATCCTATACCAGTAGTGTATCTAGGTGCTATTTTCTTACCTAGCATCTGAGTAAGAGTATCTTTACCATTTGTAAATTTCTCTAAGTCTTTCTTGAATTTCTCATTAGATAATTTTAGTTCAGTATTCTCTTTAAGCAACTGAGAATTCTTTTCCATTTCAATATCAAGATCAGATTTATATTTAACAGTTAAAGCATACTGTTTCTTTAATCCTTTGTATTTTTCTATCAGATCATTACAGGTTTCTTCTAATATATCACAGTATTCAAATAGATCATATTTTGACATGTTTTCTGATTTAGAATCATCTTTAGAATAGTATGAATTTAAAGTAGGAGTTTCAAATGTTACCTCAGAGGTGTTTGTCATAAAACACATGTTTGCCTTATTTCTGTGTTCAGTTTCAGAAACTTCAGATTTAGTGGAGCTATCCTCAGAAGCACTCCAAGTAGCCTTCATGGCTTTCTTAAACCTGTTGTCCTTGTATTCATACCTCTTCTTGTATTTCAACTTTGGACAGTCTACTTTTATGTGTCCCTTTCTTTTGCACTCATAGCAGACAACTTCATCTGATTTGTCAGATTTCTTACCATTCTTTTTCCAATGTCCCTTGCTATCATACTTACCTTTATAATTTGATTTTCTGAAAAACTTCTTCTTCCTAAAAATCTTTTTAAACCTTCTTGCAATGTGAGCCATCTCAGCATCACTATCAGAAGCACTTTCACTATCTTCACAGCTTGAACTCTCATTTATAGCTTGAAGCTTCTCCTTATCCCTGTTCTTTGAAGTTGAAGTCTTGAAAGCAACTGACTTCCATCTAGGTTCATCTTCTTCTTATTTTTTAACCTTGAGTTCCTCTTCATACATCATCAACTTTCCATTTAGTTCCTTGACTGGTAGTTCACCAATATCACATGATTCTCTAATTGAGACAGAAGTTCCCCTCCATCTTTCAGGTAGACTTCTCAGAATTCTCATATTTTGTTCCTTTGATGGAAAATCCTTTCCTAGAGAAGTCATTTTGTTGAAAATTTCATTAAACCTTAGATACATTTCAGAAATGGGTTCATCGGGCTTCATCTTAAAATTATCATACTTAATAGTATAAATGTTCAATATCATTTCAATAACATTAGTAGTTCCTTCATGAGAACTAGCCAAGGTATCCCAAATTTCAAAAGCAGTTTTACAAGCAGATATTCTATTAAATTCCTCATCTCCTAAAGCACAGTACAAGGCATTCATAGATTTGCAATTATTATTGTAGGCAGCCTTAGTAGCTTCATTCCATTAGTTCTAACAGTAGTAGGAATTTTATATTCTGATTCTATAGCAGTCCAAATATCAAAACCCATGCTTTCTAAATGAATTTTCATCTTGATTTTCCACTGAGCATAGTTTGTTCCATTGAAAAATGGTGGTCTATTGGTAGCAACACCTTCAAGTCTATTATCCATGATAGATTACTTAAAACAATGATTTTAAAGAGATAAAAATTTAGAAATAACAGAAATTTTAAGAACATTAAAATACAACTAAAATCACAGTTGAAAAACAGAGTACATTATAATATATTTAAACAACCTCTGATACCAATTGTTGGTCGAGTGGGTACTCAAGAGGGGGGTGAATTGAGTTCCAATTAAAATTTTTGTTTTAAAACATTGTCTTAAAAACCCCCAAATAAAATACTGAATTAAACTATAGTGAATTTATATCAAATTAAAGGTTCTGTTGGGTTCTCAAGGGATTGATTATTTCCCAGTTAATCAAAATAGAAATGTTGATTAAATTTGGAAACCAACGTAATGATTTAAAACTAATATAAACACCTGAGAATTTAATTATCAAAGTGACTTTAAAACAGTTTTGGTTTTAAAGTAATTAGCAGCGGAATAAAAGAATAACTTTGAAAGATATAGTATAGCAGATATAACCAACAGGTTTAGTCTCATGCCGAGACTTATTCCTCTCAACAATATGTATAAATTTGATCCACACCCTGGATCGGGGTTTACAACAGTTTACAACTGACCATGTCGAAGACCTCTACCACTGTTATTCATGGGAAATAGAACAACACCAACCAGCTGTCCTAGTCACACACAACCTCTACCACTATCTCAGTGGGAAATAAAAGATGTAAGAGTATGAGTGAGGATTTAAAGATCCTCCATTTAAAGTACAGGAGACAGTGTGTGTATTAAATACAGCAGATAACACACACTGCTCGAAATGTGAAATAATGAATCACAGAGCAGAGATGTCGAGTTTAGAAATGGCTCTAGTGATTGCAGTGAAACTTTGGACTCCTTGAGTTTGATCAGAGATGATTCTAAGTCATCTTCTGGTTTTTTTCTGAAAAACAGAGTGTCGTCTGCTTGGCATCTAGATTCAGAGATAGTGAGAAATGTAGTGGATGAAGTTCTTCAATTTCCTCATGAATATACAAAACTCTTCTTGAGTAAGCTTGACTGTGTATGAGGTTCTATGTCTTCTACAACTCTCTCATTCACGACTCTTTGCACTCATATATGTCTCGTCGTTGTTACACTAGTGGGTTTTCTCCAGTAGGGACTCCTTGTATTTATGGCACGAGCTCCAGTAAAAGAAATGATTTCTTTTTTCAGGTACGAGGTACGGTTCACTGACATCCAACAACCTCATTAAATAAATTACAGAGCATTAAAAAATTCCTAATATGACCGTTCATTAGATTAAATAAAGATAAAGAAATTCAAACAACTGTTTATGACTATCGGTGAGTCATGTGATCAGTAGGTCATCAGCATCAGCATCGGTGAGACATCTTCGGTGACTTAGATGATCAGCATCGATTTTTCATGGTCGGCGACTCATTTGATCTGGATCAGTGTGTCATCTTCGGTGACTCATTTGATCAGCATGGGTGAGACATCTTCGGTGACTCAGATGATCAGCATCGGTGTGTCATGATCGGTGAGACATCCTCGGTGACTCAGATGATTAGCATCGGTGTGTCATGATCAGTGTCTCATTTGATCAGCATCGGTGAGACTTCTTCGGTGACTCAGATGATCAGCATTGGTGTGTCATGATCGGCGACTCATTTGATCAGCATCATTGAGACCGTTTTCCTTCGATATGGATCGATGAGACCATTGTCCTTTGATATGGATCAGTGAGACCGTTGTCCTTCGATATGGATCGGTGCGACCGTTGTCCTTTGATATGGATCGGTGAGACCGTTGTCCTTTAATATGGATTGGTGCGACTATTTTCCTTTGATATGGATTAGTGAGACCGTTTTCCTTTGATATGGATTGGTGAGACCATTGTCCTTTGATATGGATCAGTGAGACCGTTGTCCTTCGATATGATTCAGTGAGACCGTTGTCCTTTGATATGGATCGGTGAGACCGTTGTCCTTCGATATAGATCGGTGAGACCGTTGTCCTTTGATATGGATCGGTGCGACCATTGTCCTTTGATATGGATCGGTGAGACCGTTGTCCTTCAATATGGATTGGTGCGACCATTGTCCTTTGATATAGATCGGTGAGACCGTTGTCCTTCGATATGGATTGGTGCGACCATTGTCCTTTGATATGGATCAGTGCGACCGTTGTCTGTTTGATCCAGAGGACTTCCAGAATACTTGTAAATCAATAAAAAAGAGATAAAAAACATGATCCAACCAATATACACAGATTCACTAAGAGATTGTGATTATGTATATGAGAAATCCGACCTGATTAAGTAATCGATGATTTGTGATTATTAAAACAGCAATAATAGGAAGAATTCAACAATCTTCCAGAGGGATCAACAAGACTGAATTTTAATAAAATAATAATTACGTAAAATAAAATAAAAATAAAATTTAATTTATTGGAAAATATCTTTTATTTTAATAAAATTTTAAAAATAGGTTTCTTAAAATTGAAATTTGATTTTGGAACACATATTTTTACTCCTTAAAATTATATAATTATTATGGTTTTTAATATGTGTTTTAGTTGTACTTATTTTTTGATATAGTAAAAAAATTTATGATTTTAATAAAAATTATATTTTTCACTACTCTCCAAAAAAATTAATTATTTCAAAAAACACCGAAATTTCATCCTAAGATAACTTTAACATGAGGAATTAAAAAGTTATGTTCATTTCACCATATTAAAATTCAAAATTACATAAATTTATCCTTTTAATAAAATTTCAACATATAAAAAAATCTTTTTTATTTAAAATTTCCCATTATAAAATAGTATGGATTGTTTATAAAATTTTCTATTCATTTATAATTAATTAAAAAAAATTATTTATTTCAGGTAATTTTATTCATAAATTTTCATAACAACAAAAATTTGGTGGTTCATTTATGTTCAGTGTTGCATGTTGAGAAAGATATCTAACAAATTATTAATTTATGTCAAAAATATAAATTCGAAAAATCATTGTGAGCTATAGAATTTTTCATATGTATATCATCCTTAACAATTATTTTTTACTTTTATGATGCATTTGACTATGAATTTAATCAAGGAAACTAAATTAAGAGGCCCCACACATTATCATTGGAAGTATCAAACTAGGTGATAATTTGTTACTAATATTTTCTTCATAAGAAAACCATTCTTTCAAATTTATTATATATATAGTTAACTATGTTTCATTTTTTGTTTTATTAATACCTAAGTTATTTGAAATATTATATGAAAATTTGACCATTAAAAAATATCTATTTCAAGTGGTCACTTTTTATAGGAGTGTCTCTCAATTTGTTATTGTATAGGGATGATACTGAAAGAAGGTTCAATAACATTGGTCTCATTTAATATATTTTAACTAAAAATCTACTTGATAAGAAATCAATAATCATTCTTAAATTTCGTTGACCAATTGTGGGGAAATTAAACATTACACTATCACAACCTTGATTATTACAATAACATAAATATGTGATAATATATTATGAAATTTCATATCTATTCATTATATAAATAAAAATAATTAAATATATATATAAATATATATATATATATGTGTGAAGTCAAAGAAAATGAGATTTATATGAAAAAAACTATCAATAAAAATATGGATCGATGATTTTCTTGTTTTTTATGTTCAAAAATATTGAAAATCATATATATATATATATAATAGGTCAATATATATATTCCTAAAATATAATATTTTATATTAAATTTTATAGTTTGTGAATATCAATATTTGATCTATTTTGTTAGAAAGATTGAGGTTTTTGTCTCTGGGTATTCTAAAGAATAATTGGAATGTGAGTTTTTATAATATGAATAGCCTCAAAATTGATATATTGGATCTGGAAATAGATTTCAAATAAAAAAGGTGGTCTATTTAATTCCTTTGAACTAGGATATTTTTTATGGTTGACTAATATTATCAGATTAATTGACCGAGATCATTATTTTGTTGTTTTCTTCCAATTCATGTGGTTTTATATTACCGAATGTATTAGAAAATTGAATTTATAATTTAACATATCAAACTTCTCTCACATGATGTATATTGGTGTTCATCAATAAAATAATTTCTATAAATTCACATCAAAATGAAAACATGGTATATTATATTATAGATACTATATATAAATTAATGAGTGTAGTTTTTCACATGAAATAAAAGAAACACATATGATATGAGTGATGATGTGTATGAATTAATAGGTGACATTAAGTCCTATCAGTAGTAAAGAATTTTCTGTTCCATATAAAGATATTAAAAATAATATTTTATTAAGGTAGGATGGTGTAGATTATGTGTATAAAGTAATAATGGAGGTTTATTTAAATGTGACCATTACATTAAAAAATTATTTTGTCTATTCTAATATTAAGTTCTCAAGAGAATTAGGCATTGTACTATTTTTTCATTAAGATGGATATGTTTCCATTTAACAATTTCTGTTTATAAATTATTGTAAAATAATTATATTTTAAATATTTTTCTTATATTAGAATATATGTACGGAATTTTTATATATTATTTAATCATACTAATGTGAGGGATAAATGTTTTTAGTGATAATTACTAAAAAATAAATAATTTTCTTCTCAAAATATATGAAATTTATTATTGATTCATCACATAAATGTTTCAAATGAGTTTTCTTTTATTGTTTGATAGATTTAGTAGGTAAATTTCATAATTTAATAATTTTCAAAACACCAATTTTTCTTTCTTTAAGATATATATATAAATAACTTAGTTATATTTTAAAAATAAATTCGAATAAATCTTCTTAACGGAATATTTTAGATAGATATATGTCACAGTCACTCACCAGGTGGTAGTCGTGATATGGATTTTTTTCATTCATGTTTTATATTTTTATATAACTAAATTAATTTGTAAATTTAATATCAAATTTTCAATTTATTGGAGAACTCTAAATTCATTTATTTTATTATTCTATTGTTTTGATGGTCTTGTATGTTAAAATTCAATATTTTCATTTTATTCATATCATTCTCCCCCAAAAATATCACATCATTAAAATTGTTTCTCTAGTATTTAAGGCTTACCCACATGGATATCATTTTATATATTCATATGAATTATTTTTTTCCTAGGTTAATCATTAAAAATAATATACATAAATTAAATGAATTATATTTACCGTTATCATACATCGGGTGTATTTAATTTAAAAAACGGAACTTGAAAATCATTTTTTGGACAACTCATATATGCCTAAGAACTTGGTATTTTTTGGTGATCTTTGAGCTAAAGCAGAATTATTTTGGTGTTCAATCGTTCTATTTATTATAAATGTATATATGTGGGTTATTATTTATTATTTTATGTACTATTTGTCGTAATTGAATTTTTTATACAAATTTTAATATGGTGGTTAATATTTTCCAATTTCTATCAGGAAGATTCCATTTGAAATTATTTTTAACATTGTACGTAATAGTGTCAATTTAAACTTCTATCATATAGTGTCAATATTTTTAAGGGGGTTAAACCTTGATTAAATTATTTTTAGTATTTTATGCTTGTTTCACCAAAAACATTCAACAGAAAAAATTCAATAAAATATATGTCAATATGTAAGATATATTTTATCTGTTAAATTTACATAAAACAACTAAACAATTATAATAACCAAATGGGAAATATCCAGTGCCACTCTGCTTCATAACTACTTGGTTTAATAATTATGAAACAATTTATTATCCTTTATACCATTTATTAACCAAAACAACCAAATGTGAATCATTATTTTTTAAAGGTATTTTAATTCCATAGAGGGTGTTATGGGGTTAATAGATCTATCACATAATACCCAGTTTAGGGTACCATGAAATAAGTTGTGGTGCACACAACTACAGTCAAGCCAACAAAATGATAGTAATATGGGACCAAAATAATTTTTGATAGTAGTAAAATTATTTTGATAATGTAATTGTATACAGGCACATGATAAAATTTATAAGTTGAGGATAAAACATGGAATATAGATTGATATCCACCATGTAAAATACTATTGACGGATTAACATGAAACTAGTTTTAGTCTGGGATTTCATAGAACACTACAAGGATGAATTTTAGGTAACATACCATGGAAGCATTACCACTGATATACAACGATGATGATTAAAAATATGGAAGCTCACTACAATTACCATGACCTAGATACTTGAACGGTTCATGATATAAGACCACAACTAACCCTTAGAGCATTCCATAATCACTATAGGAAAAAGACTATTATTTTTGGAAAAGTTTACCTTTAGGGAATGATACTCTAAATTTAATTTTTTTAGTATATCCTAACTTAGTTTCTCTAATAAATTGACATGACACATCACTATATTGCACCTTCCCATGTTTAATATTAAAAAAACCCTTCTAATATAGAATAATAACATAAAAGAAACAATTGAATCTCTATATGAAATCAATAATAACACAAAGATGAATGAGTATAAACAAAACCACATTGTCAGAAAAATATCCCAATAAATATACTCCAAACATCATACTAGAAGAGGTGATGTTCCATTTATACCCCTGATATTCATCATCCCATGACCTAATACCTCTTGGAGGTTCTAAAGAACTGACTTTGTCGACCATCTGAACCAATCTATCACAAACCATAAGGGAATTACTAATCCCCACATGCCGAAAATAAGCACATGGGAATAAGGAAACTACCATTGGGAACTATTTATCCTAAAAAAATATATAAATCAAATAAAATATCTGAAAACAAAATAATTAAAAAAATGGTATAACCACATCCATATACAAGGATAGGATACATAGAAAACCAAGAAAAGAATGTAAAACATACCACTTCCACAACCTATCTTCTGGTGTCCACGACCACCCACCATGTATCAAGTCAAATTCCCTAGGCCAACCAAGCATGATCCCACAAAATTTATATGAAGAGAACATAGGCACCTATTATAGAAACATCAAGTCTGCCTACACCAAGTGGTATATTTAGGGTGTGATCACAATATAGTCCAATAAGATCCAACTAATTAGTCTATGGATGTCATCTACCAGGAAAATTAGATATTCTAGTTTGAAAAAACCAATAATGTGAATAAATTTTTTTTCTGTTATGAAGAAAGTTGGTATAAAATTCATAGTATAAAAAGGGAAATATAAATCCATAAAATTTATCCATGATAAAAAATAGTGTCTGAACTATGAGCTTTTCCATTTCAAAATCCATTTAGGAACATCAATTGTAAATCTTCTCAAAATCCCTTTTTAATAAAACAATCTTTTTAATAAATATTTGAATCATTTCCACATCCCATGGTTAATAATGAATAATGAATCTATGATATGGTAAAACATATCATAGAATAATTCAATATATCATCAAAAGATACATGGGTAAAAAACTACCTCCCATTAAATAATAAGATTTATTAAAGGATATCAATCATGGAAACATCAGGTTTCTGTAACACTCAAATGATCTAATTCATGTACCAATTATCAATGTGAAGTGCAGAGGAAATATGTAAAGTGTAATTCAATCATACATTATTGATTCCACTAAATAAAATTCAACAAACCATTGTCTTTTATATGAATATATAGAAAATACCAAGTACAGAATTATATTGACAAACCATACTCCCACCACCTTGGAGAACATCCCTATCCTGAATTTTCATTCTCTATAGAGGTGTTATTTAGGGTGTGAGTCTATAAAAGTGTATCATTAATATAAGGTATCTCATCTAGAATCCCATTATTCCCATGACTAGTCAAATTGGTGACTGATAAATAACGAAACAATGATCATAATGGGGATAAATAACAGTGCCAACATGCACAATCATTATTGTATGGAATTCAAGGCTTGCATCTCACCCTAACCCAATGTTCCTAAAAAGAGTAAAACCACTATTCTAACAAAAATAATTATTTTATTAATACACCATAAACCAAGGAATAAAATATATAAGGCGTTCATTAATAATTTTTACAATGAGGGTTTTTACATCAAAAAGTTACCAAATTTTCAAAATGGTAAACCAAATTGATAAACCAGTCCTCTATATATTTAATAAATATCAATTTGAAACATCCATTTAAAAATATATATTCTTATAATTCCCATTAAATCCCATATTAATGTTCCAGATATACCATAAATCAATGAACATGAATGAACCAATAAATTGTTTCAAATATTTTAAAATCTCATTATAACCAATATTTCCAAAACAAACCACTACAAGTTATTATTTAAATCATTCCAATGAATCACTCCATGAAGTGCAAAAATTAGACATTTGGGATTAATGTTAAATTATAAACCTATGTTCATTATAATAAGGGTTTTTTAAAAACAAAATACACAAATATTATCAAAAATTCTAATTTCATTTCAAAATAAAGGGTTAATTGTTGAGATAAACCCAATCATGATATTATCATTTTTCTTGAAATAGTTCATTTACTCTTTAAAACAAATATACCATGCTTGAACAATTAAAATTGGAATAAAAAAATTCAATCAACACATAAATCACCAAAAAAACGACAAAAAACCCATACATGTAATGGAAAGTATCAAACCACAATGAATCTAAGATTTGTCTCCTTTAATTCTAAATAGTGAAGTAAGGAAGATACATATTTAGAGAATAAAAAAAGATATTTGAGAATCAAGAAGCCACATAAATCATTTTAGATATAACAAATCATATGTCTTACATAGCCTCTAGAAATAATGATGTAATTTAAATAAGATAGAATTATGGCCAATAGTACTCATATATATAGAAATTGCACCACCTCATTGATCAAAATTTGAATCTTTCAAGAGTTGACATTTGGAGAGAAATTTTTCTAAATATGACTCCAAAGGTTTGTATTGGTCGTGAGATAAGGAATAATAACTAAAATGATGGCTCCAAAGTAAAATTAAAATACTACCCCCACCAAACAGCATATCTAGTGGCATCACATGTTCTCTAGTGGATTCCCAACAGCTAACTGGTCACTAATATAGAAATATAGTAGCCATTGTCTACTCTACTAAATGGATTGAGTCTAAAACGGATTGTTGTATCCACTTCAAGACCACTATCTAGATGGTTTCCCTAATTTGATATGAAATAGAACACTAGTAGCTTCACTAGAAATAGATCTAGGTCTACAACTCCAATAATCATTCTGGACATCCGCCAACCCCTTTAGTAGCCCAAAAATAGAGAATAATTTTCCACAATTGAAAAAGATACAAGGACATGAATATTATCCCCATAACATTGATTTTATTTATTAGAAATAATAAATTCCAAAAGAGGAACTATAAGATAGAAATGATAGTCAGACCCAATTTTTATGGTTGATGATTCATGAATAATAGGATGACATGCCTAAGGATAAGACACTATGTACCACCCCAAACAGTTAGATGAGCAGTATTACTAAGAAAAAGATAATTAGTTACTCAAAAATAATTATATATTTACAAAAAATCCTAGCCTAACTGAGATAAAAAATCCTAAGAGGGATCAAAGAATAAGAAAATATCTTCCAATCCAATAGAATCCCTCCAAAATGGTCGAACATATGGAGTAAATCCACTAAAAATGCACTCGTTCAACCCATATAAGAGACCAATATTACTAGCCATGAAGAACCATATAGGTCAACAAAAAATTACCTAAGTGTCAAAACAAATAAATCATCCACAAGAATCTAAAAATAAAATTCCCTCAATATCCATCAATGATCCAACTATCCACAAGAACAGAACAAAACTAACAAGGCTTTCTACCTCATGGAATTAATTGATAGAAACCAATGAGATACAACATTGATTTTTACACCTTGATGAGTACATCAAAACCAATAAGAATCTACACAACCATAGTTACCTAATTATATCCCAAAATCCAATACATGTTTAACATGAAAAGAACTCAAAACAATAAGGATAAAACCCAATAGGATGCTATAAGATCTCAGTATGGGAGAACACCCAGCAACAAAAGATTCAGCTCTAACCAAAGCTAGTAAAAAAAGATACCAATAAAATAACCAACAACACAAATTATATCCAATACCAACCATAAAGAGAAACTTGTGGAAGGGAAAATGTATTTTAAAGTAAAAAACCCAAAACATGAGGATAATCCTATAACAAAATTTCATTCCTTACCCACAACAAAAAAACTAGAGGTATTATAATTTTTGAAATGAAGACTTACATTCTTCAAAAAGGAACATCCACAAGGAGCCTCTAACAAGAAGTAAATAAAGTCAATTCATCATCATGTAAACAATCAAAAAATGAATAAATCTTGAGTTCATAATGGAACATCCAAAATGATACCAAAATAATCCATTAACTATCCATATATAAACATGGTCACCAAAAATTGATTACACAGAAAATCTCAAAATTCAGTAAACCAAATTATAAATCTTCTAGAGGTGAACCATGTGAAGACCGGGAAATTTCAAAGAATTTTTTTTACTTAAATACTTTGTAATTTTATGAGTCTGTGGCTTCTGATAGTGCTTGATTTTGAGGCCCGGTGTTCCTGGAATCATTTTCCGAAGATTAGCTCGGGTACGTTCAGTGAACAAACGAGCGAGTTTTTCTATCTTTTTTGCCGGTGCTCGGAATTGGAATCTGAGGGCTCTGGTGAACTCACAACGCTAGTAATTTCTTAATGTGATCCTTGCCATAGTTTTTTTCATACTTGAGGAGTAGTTAATTATTGGGGGTTTATTTGAGAAGTAAATAAAAATTTTCTGAACAATATTTATTTTATAAGGAGGTTATTCCCCCTAATGGGTAGTTAAGGGTGGGGCCCATAGCCACCTAACTACCCAAGTGTGGATGTTAGAGAGGTGGGACCCACATGATCCCCAACCATTTAATTTTCTCTAAACGCATTAAGAATCCCTCTTTAAATTAGAACCCCCCCCCCCCCCGCATTAAATTCCAATCTCTCCACCTCACTCCATTAATTCATGTCAACCTGAAAATTAATGAGGATCTTTCCACTTTCGCCACTTTTTATTTAATTGCCAACGCGTTTAATAAATGGGGACCTTCCGTCTCCCTTCCTTGATTGATTGTAAACACGTTTTTTTAATGTGGTGATTTTATTATTTGGAAGTTACATTGCGTGTGAAATAAAATAATAGGACGAGCCTATTATTTCATTTTGGGGGAGAGATTTTGTTGTGAGGAGGAAGATCGATGGAGCTCTTGAGGTTTTGGAAGAACACCGAACTTCGATGAAGAATGAAGTCTCCTTTGACGAAGAATGTCAGTTTCATGAAGAACGATGACGTGCCACCCATCCTATTCTCCACAACAAGAGAAGAGATGCTGCTTCATCCTCAGAGAGCTCCAACGTCGCCTACAGTTCCTTTTCCCGCGACGCCGTCTACCGCGACACCGACATTTGACATCAATTGTTGAGGTACGGGAAAATTTGTATATTTTTCTTTTATGAGAAGTATGCCCTCGTACTTGGAATTTTAATTGTTGGGTAATGATTGAACCACTAACGCGGTGGTTACGGACTCAAGAACAAGTCTGAACCCACCGCTATTTTTTCCTAATGCAAGGAATCTTTAGCAATGACGAAGCGGGACCGCTATGGTGATTAGAGGCCTTAGCAGTGATGTACGGGACCCGAGATGACTACAGGTGCAGTCAAAATCAAAAAAGGAGCACTGGAACGACTCCGGTGGCCCGCAGAGTACCGCAATGGCACAGGTTGTCGGCACAGCGTCGCCGACTGCCGGAGGCGGCGACGAGGGAGGGATCCTGCGGACGCGTGGGATTCGGGTGAAATATGTGGCCCCAGCCTGGCACCGCGTCCGCTGGACAGGGGGTCGCGCCACCCACTCGGTTAGCTAGCTATGCTAGCACACCCCGGCGGGGTTAGGGCGGGTCCCGCAGACCGGGCCGGGCCGCTCCCTCCCCGGCCGATCCCGAAACCGGGTTGGCTCGACCCGGTTTGGGCCGCCCTAGGGGGGGTGGGCCCGGGTCGGCCCGGGCCCAGACCCCCCACTCCGGATAGTTTGTCGGTCTTTTTCCCATAACATGAACTACGGACCTCCAATCGACGCTCCATCAATTTTGAAGGAATCCTTGGATTGATATGGTAATTTTGGTATATTATACTTTAGGGTTCAGAAAAGTTTGGTATGGCCGGGTTGGTTCGAACCCGAAACCAACCGGGCCCCTTGAGCGGAAACACTTATAACTTAAGGACCGGACGTCCATTTGACGTGTCGTCAACTGCATTAAATTCCTCTTGATGAGGCGGTCCTTTTGGATTAATCTTCTTGAGTTTTGGACGTAGTTGGTGTACCGTCAGGTTGGTTTTTGCTTAAAAACAAACCGGGCCCCTGGAACAGAAAAGCCAATAACTCTCCGACCGAGTGTCCGATTGATGCACCATCTAACATGTTGGGTTTCTTTTGACAAGACAGAACTTTGGATTAAATCAACTCTGGACTTCATGACAGCTGATGTATCGACTCTTTTGCTCGAGGAGCAGACCCTCCCGGAATCGAGGATGTTGTGTGCGGGAACCCTACAGCTGGTTGCGACTGCATCGACTTCTGTACTGGAATCCTC
The DNA here is from genome assembly GCA_963277665.1 of Viscum album. NCBI lineage: Eukaryota > Viridiplantae > Streptophyta > Magnoliopsida > Santalales > Viscaceae > Viscum > Viscum album. Next base: position 245,646,601 of record OY728166.1, read on the forward strand.
TGTGGGTTCGACAGAGGTGACTACCGTACTGGAATCCTACGTGGGTTCGATAGAGATGACTATTGTTCTTGTATCCTATGTGGGTCCAGCAGTATTGACCTCCGTACTTGTATCATGTGTGGGTCTGACAGAGTAGCTGGTCTTGTATCCTGTGTGGGTCTGACAGCATAGTTGTTCTTGTGTCCTATGTGGGTCTGATAGCTTAGATGAATCAGTGGCTACATCTGATCATCTCTATCTCTTTAAGAAGTGTATACCTGTGTGAGCTGAGTCTTGACTTCAATCTTTACCAACGATTTGATTGAATTGTTTTCCTGTGTGGACTGGGTTGTGTTTTCTTGTGTGGACTGGTTGTACATGGGCTCAAGAGTTGGAGAAGAACTATAATTGATGACTTAGGTATATGTATGGGAATATACCTAAGTAGAGTCAGTTTATACTTCATGATTGTATCATTACTTTGTGATTTATACTTCATGGATTCTGAGAGACCTTTGGGGGTCTCAGGGTCCCTACTGAGTATCATATACTCACCCCTGCATGGGCTATGCCCGCACTACATTATGATGGATGCAAAAGATAGACAACACTGATCGAGGTGGAGGCTTGTGCAGAAGGACGGTACTCGGAGGTGGACCACTTGGCAGGACGTACAAGGAGCAGACGGTCGGACCCGAGGAGCTGAGGAGACTATCTGTACCCACCCTTTAGATGGGATTTCGGGAGGATGACTCAGTGTTGCTGTTTTATTTTAATGCTATTATACTTCCTTTTTTAGTTGTATTGTACTTTCAGTTGGGTTTGTATACTGGCCGATTTACTTTTCAGTACTGACTATTGTACTCAGATTTACATAGTGCTTACTACACTTTCATACTCTGTTGTGTGTGTTACTTTATAAAAGTATTGGCTTCCCCTTTTTTGGGATTTATTCCATTGGTGCTAGTCGCCAACCCCTGGCCTATGGAAGGTGGGATTGGGGTAGTCATGACACTGGCCCCGAGGACGGGTCATGACAAATTGGTGTCATAGGATTCAGTTCTACCGCAGAACTCAGGACTCTGATCTTTCCTTTTTGTGAAGCAATAGTGTTAAGAGTAATGAGTGTGGTTTTCAGTCTAGGGAGTCCAGTGTTGATGCGGCGGCTGACATATCCATACACCAGGACCCTGACCTCTTATTTCTGACTCATTGCATGAAAACACTGATTGATTGTGTGTTTCCTTTCAAAATATTTCTTTTTGATTACTTTGTGTCATCTCACGAGGTATAATATTTGACCGTGGCGCACCTACCTCTTTTTAGGATATCCCCACGAAGGAAACTAGTCAGCTTTCCTAGTTATGTGCGGGATGGCAGCCCACCAAGCGATGAGGCCTCGGTGTAGGGCACTATTACAGTGGAGGCACTAGCGGTACCACTACCAGCATGGCCAACGATACCACCAGCCCCAGCAGTGGAGAGTGCACGATGCCTGAGTGCGTTGCACGAGTTTCTGCAGTAGAGGATGCCTAGGTTCCACGGGGAGACGAATCCTCAGGCAGTCGAAGATTGGATGAAGGCTATCTCCAGAGTCATCAGATTGGTAGGGACACTAGCAGACCTTATGGTGATCCTTGTCATGAGTCTCCTGCATGCAGCAGCATGTAGATGGTAGATACTGATGCTCCTGGTGCACGCCGAGACATCGCTACTTAGGACGGACTTTGAGAGCCTCTTCCACTTAGAGTTTGTTCGAGCCACCCTCTGTGCAGTGCGCATCCAGGAGTTACTACAGTTGCGACAGGGTAGTGTGACAGTAGCCCAGCATTCGGAGATATTTATCGACCTCTCGTGCTACTCCACGGACATGGTTCCTGACCCTTTCTTCGATGCCCGGACCTTTGAGCAGGGACTGAGGCATGATATCAGAGCTTTGACAACTCCCCTCAGCATCCCGACGCAGGTGAGGGTGCTGGATAGAGCCCTTCTAGTGGAGTGATTTCTCGCTGAGTAGTCACTAGTGTGAGACACATCACAGGATGGGATGGAGCGGAGTATTATGCAGCCGGAAGTCGACAAATGTCATAGGGGTCCAAGTGGACCAGGCCGTTAGGTGGGTGACCTCAGGATACAGGTTCAGCTGTGTGGGGAACACGGCATTGAGCCAGCCTTACGAGGAGAATCCAGTGCTATGCATGCGGCGGGCAGGGCCACATGGATCATGACTGCCCGACCCACTATGCAGACGAGTAGCAGACAGTGGAGGGAACTCCCAGGTAGAGGCAGAGGTTCGACCGTGGTGGTCCGTAGGGAGTAGGAAGATGAGGACGAGGAGCTAGCCATGAAGCGTGTGGTGGATAACGTTTTGAGTATCTACCAAAAACACCCCCAAGAGGTCCACCCCGACCATAGGGTGCTGGTGGGTAGAGGCAGGATCAGCTCCAAGTATCATAGGATTATAACCACCGTGCACCCGAGATGATTCAAGGTACTATCTGTGTCCACTCGACCCTTTCTGTAGTTCTTATAGACACAGGTGTGAGTCATTCTTTTATTGTTGCTTCCCTTGTTCGGAGCTCGGAGATTCTGACAGAGCCATTGGCTTGATCCTTACGGCTAGCAACTCAAATGGGAGCAGACTCCATGATTACGCACTGGTGCCGGTAGTGTGAGCTTACTCTAGGAGGCGAGAGCTTCGGCTGGGATCTTCTGGTAGAGGCGTCGAGGCCTTACGACGTCATCTTGGGCATGGACAGGTTATCTACAGTCCATGCTCAAATCGACTGTATTAGGCACAAATTGTGGTGTGTCCGAATGGATATGACAAGGTTAACCATCACCAGTGAGAAGGGAACCTTTGCAGCACAGCATGGACTTACGCCGAGGAGAGGGAAGCCGATCACACATCAGTTGTCTAGTATCATCCACGGAGAGGTTGATGTGTGGAGTCTGATTTTCATGTTGTGGTGGATCATTATGTGGAAATTTTTTCTGACGATGTTCCTGGACTACCTCCTCACAGGGAGGTAGATTTCTACATAGTCCTATACCCCAGGACATCACCAATATCTACTCCATCATATCAAATGGCTCCCGCTGAGCTTCGTGAACTACAGGTATAGCAGGAGGACTTATAGGGGAAAGGTTTCATCTGACCCAGTGTTTCACCCTGGGCTTCTCCGATTCCGTTCGCCAAGAAGGTGGGTGGGGGCTTGAGACTATGTGTCGACTACCGTCGCCTGAAACAGGTTACTGTGAGGAACATGTACCTGCTTCCAAGGATTGACGACCTCTTTGATCAGCTCAAGGGGGAACGATGGTTCTCGAAGATAGACATCAGGTTGGGATATCATCAGCTCCGAGTTCGGGATGAGGATGTGAAGAAGATGGACATTTGGTGTCGATATGGACACTATGAGTTTTTGTTCATGCCCTTCAGTTTAACCAATGCTCCACCAGTGTTCATGAGTCTCAGGAATGGGATCTTCCAGCCTTACCTCGATCGCTTTGTCTTAGTCTTCATTGACGACATACTGATTTACTCGACTACCAAGGAGGACCACGCCTACCACTTACAGGTTGAATTGGATACACTCCGAGGGAACCAGATTTATGGTAAGCTCTCGAATTTCCAGTTCTGGCTTCGAGAGGTTCACTTATTGGGGCATGTCATTTCAAAGGAGGGAGTTGATGTGGATCCCACAAAGTTTGAGGCAATACTTTCTTGGGAGACACCCAAGAGCGTTACGGAGGTGCGGGGTTTCCTAGGTCTAGCTGGGTAATATCGGAGATTTCTGCCAGAGTTCTCTAGAGATTCAGCACCGCTTACAGTTTTGATGACGAAGGGGAAACCCTTAGTTTGGTTAGACAGATGTCAATAGAGCTTTCGGGAGCTGAGGCAGAGATGGACCAGTGCACCCATCTTGAGGCTACTGGAAGATAGCGTAGGGTACATAGTTTACTATGTTGCATCAGGGACCGGACTCAGGTGTGTCTTGACGTAGGAGTGAGTAGTGATCGTTTATGGTTCATGGCAGTTGAGGCAGTACGAGAAGAACTACGGTACTCATGACCTGGAGTTACCAACAGTGGTCTTCACCCTCAAGATGTGGTGGCACTATCTTATGGGAGGCAACTTTATAGTTACTCTGACCACCAGAGTCTCAGGTACATTTTCTCGTAGAAGGACCTGAACCTGAGATAGTGGCGATGGCACGAATTCCTCTAGGATTATGACTTTGAGATTGTATATACTCCTGGTAAGGGGAACGTTGTGGCAGATGCTCCCTGCAAGAGATCGGGAATTCAGCTACTTGGAGAGGCGACGAAGCAGTTAGCCACATTGTAGATATCCTTTGTGGATAGAGATGGGGCAGCCTATCTACAGTCCCCCATAGTTACTCTTCCACTACTTCAGTGGGTCAGAGAGGAACAGCATGGGGATGTTGACTATGAGATGTGATGTGCTCAGGCTTCCACAGGACAGGCGCCTGATGGATTTTCTAATGGGGGAGAGAACATCATCCTCTTCCGGGGATGTACCATGGTACTAGTTGCACTGCAGGAGGACATGATGAGGGAGTTTCACAGTTATCCGCTAGCGGTACATCCTAGAGTAGCGAAGATGTACCAGGACCTCAGACGACAGTACTGGTGGCCGGGTATGAAGAGGGATGTAGCAGAGTTCGTTTCTTGATGCCTCACTTGTCAGCAATTGAAGGGAGAGCACCAGGTACCTGCAGACTTGGTATAGCCCTTAGAGGTCCTGGAGTGGAAGTTGGATGGGATATCCATGGATTTTATGATGGGTCTCTCATGTACTTCCAGAGGACACGACTCCATCTGGGTGATTGTAGACCGACTCACCATGTTGCCCCACTTCCTACCGATTAGGGAGCAAGGCTTAATAGAGATCTTGGGACGCCTCTACATCCAAGAGATCGTATGACTCCACGTTGTGCCATTATTTATCATCTCCGATAGAGACACTCTCTTTACTTCCTGACTTTGGAAGGGGTTATAAGAGTCTTTTGGGATGCAACTACACCTCAGCACTTCCTATCACCCTCAGATGGCTGGCCAGAAAGAGAGGACTATTCAGACACTCAAGGACATGCTCTTTTCATGTTTCCTTGGCATTGGTCGCAGCTGGGATGATCACCTACACTTGGTGGAGTTTTTGTACAACAAAACCTACCACTCTACCATCGGGATGGCACCATACAAGGCACTATAAGGCTAACCTTGTAGATCACCTCTGTGCTGGACTGACCATGGAGATTCAACACTCGTAGGACCAGAGATGGTTCAGGCTATGACGGATAAGATGCAGATCATCTAGGAGCGGATGAGGACTGCACAGAGCAGACAGAAGTCCTATGCTGATAGCAGGCAGAGACCACTGGAGTTCGAGGATGGCGACCACATTTTCTTATGGGTCTCACCTCGACATGGGTTTCAGAGATTTGGTGGGGGTGGCAAGTTATCTTTACGCTTCATCGGACCATTCCAGGTCCTCAGCAGGTTAGGTGAGGTGGATTACCGCCTGGCCCATCCACCTCAGTTACACCGGGTGCACGACATCTTCCACGTATCTCTGCTGAGGAGATACGTGCACAACCCGATGCATATCATCGACCATGGGGAGATGGACATCGATGACGTGGCGACTAGTGCGGAGGTCCGGGTGCAGATCGAGGATCGATAGGAGTGGGTCATACGTGGATAGTCGATTCCTCCGGTGTGCATTTTTTGGAAGAACGAGAACCTCCAGGAGAGCACATTGGATTGAGTGGCTCAAATATGTGCTCAGTTCCCTCATTTGTTTCCCTAGTTTATGTTGTAGCATTAAGGGGATGTAAAAACCTTATGTAGGAGTAGTGTAAAGACCCGGATATTTCAAGGAATATTTTTTTTACATAATTACTGTGGAATTTTATGTTTATGTGGCTCTTGACAGCGCTTGATTCCGAGGCCTAGTGTGCCCAAAAACATTTTACGACGTTTAGCCCGGGTACGTTCAGTGAATGAACAAGCGGGTTTCTCTATCTTTTGAGTTGGTGCTCAGAATTAAAATCTGAGGGCACTGATGAACTCGCTACACCGGTAATCGCTTAATGTGATACATACCATAGTTGTGTTCACAATGGAGGAGAAGTTAATTATTGGGGGTTTCTTCAAAAATTAAATAAAAAAATTCAGAACAATTTCTATTTTATAAGGAGGATATTACCTCCCATGGGTAGTTAAGGGTGGGTCACACAGCCACCTAACTACCCAAGTGGGGAAGTTAGAGAGGTGGGGCCCACATGATCCCCAACCATTTAATTTCCTCAAAACTCATTAAAAACCCCTCTTTAAATTGGCAACCCCCCCCCCATTAAATGCCAATCTCTTCACCTCACTCCATTAATTTTTGTCAACCTGCAAATTAGTGAGGATCTTTCCTCTTTCCCTCATTTTTATTTAATTTCCAATGCGTTTAATAAATGGGGAAATTACCTCTCCCTTCCTTTATTGATTTTCAATGCATTTTTTTTAATGTGGTGATTTGAATCTTTGGAAGTTACCATGCGTGTGAAATAAAATAATAGGACGAGCCTATTATTTTATTTTGTGGAAGAGCATTCGTTGTGCAGAGGAAGATCGAGGGAGCTCTTGCGGTTTTTAATAACGCCGACCTCCGAAGAAGAACGATGTCTCCTTCGACGAAGAACACAGGTTTTGTGAAGAACAACGATGCGACACCCATCCTCTTCTCTACGACAAGAGAGGAGACGCCGCTTCCTCCTCAGCACACTCCGACGTTGGCTACGATTCCTTTTCTCGTGACGCCGTCTATCGCAACGCTGACGTTCGACATCAATTGTTGAGGTAGGGGAAATTTTGTATATTTTTCTTTTATGAGATGTATACCCTCGTACATGGCGTTTTAATTGTTGGGTAATGATTGAACCACTAACGCGGTGGGTATGGACTCACGAACAAGTCTGAACCCACCGATATTTTGTTCCTGATGCAAGGAATATTTGGAGACGATGAAGTGGGACCGAAATGGTTATTGGAGGACTTCACAGTGGTCTGCGGGTCCCGAGATGATTGTAGGCACAGTCAGAAAAAAAAATGGACCACTGGAATGACTCTGGCGGCCCGTGGAGTACCACTGCGGCACGGGTCATCGGCGCGGCGGTGCCGACCAGCCGCCTGGAGGCTGCGGCACCCCGGTGCGCCATTGTTAGTAGCCCTCCGCAGCAACGACCATAGCGGCGAGGGAGGGATCTTGCGGCCGCATGGGATCTGGGGGAAATCCACGGTGCCAGCCTGGCGCCGCATCCGCCGGACAGGGTGTTGCGCCCCCCGCTCGGCCAGCTGGCCAAGCCCGCACTCCCCGGCCTAGCCGAGGAGGGTTACGCAGATTGGGCTATGCCCGACCGGGCCGACCCAGGCGGGGTAGGCCCGTGTCGGCCCGGGCCCAGCCCCCCCCCCCCCCCATTATGGACCGATTTTCGGTTTTTGCCCATAACTTGAGCTATGGACCATTGATCGAAGCACCGTCTATTGTGTAGGAATCCTTTGTCTGAGAATGTCATTTCAGTATATTAAACTTGAGGTTTCGGCAGATTTTGGGTACAACTGGGTCGGTTCGAACCCGAAACCAACCGAGCCCTTGGAGGGGAAACACTTATAACTTAAGTACCGGACGTCTGTTTGATGTGTCGTCAACTGTGTTAAATTCCTCTTGATGAGACTGTCCTTTTGGCTTACTATACTTGAGTTTTGGATGTAGCTAGAGTACGGTTGGGTTGTTTTAGCTTAAAAACCAACCGAGCCCCTGGAACGGAAAATACAATAACTCTCAGATCGGGCGTCCGATTGGCGCACCGTCTGTCGTGTTGGGTTTGGTTGATGAGAAGGAACTTTGGGATACATCAACTTCAGTCTTTGTGATAGTTGATGTATCGACTCTTTTGCTCGAGGAGTGGACCCTCTCAGAATCGAGAATGTTGTGTTCGGGAACCCTAGAACTGGCTGCAACTAGATCGACTTCTATACTAGAATCCACCGTGTGTTCGACAGCAGCGACTACCATACTGGGATCCTCCGTGGGTTCGATGGTGATGAATATTATTCTTGTATCCTTTGTGGGTCCGACAATATTGACCTCTATACTTGTATCCTATGTGGGTCCTACAGAGTAGCTAGTATTGTATCCTGTGTGGGTCCGACAGCTTAGCTGGTCTTGTATCCTATGTGGGTATGACAACTTAGATGAATCAGTGGCTACATCTGATCATCTCTATCGCTTTACAAAATGTTTACCTATGTGAGCTGAGTCTTGACTTCAATATTTAACACTGTTGTGATTAACTTGTTTTCTTCTATAGACTGGGTTGTGCTTTCCTGTGTGCGATGAGTTGTTTTTTCCTGTGTGGACTGGTTGTACTTGGGCTCTAGAGTTGGAGACGAACTATAATTGATGACTTAGGTATATGTATGGGCATATAACTAAGTAGATTCAGTTGATACTTTGTGATTGTATCTCTCCATTGTGGTTTATCCTTCATGGATTCTACGAGACCTTCGGGGGTATCGTCATCCCTACTGAGTATCGTATACTCACCCCTACACGGGCTATGCCCGCACTACGTTGTGTTGGATGAAGACGACAGGCATCCCTGATCGAGGTGGAGGCTTGTGGAGCTGGATGTTACCCGGAGGTGGACCACTTGGCAGGACGTACACAGAGTAGACGGTCGGACCCGAGGAGCTAAGGAGACTATCTGTACCCACCCTTTAGGTGGGATTTCTTGAGGACGACTCGATGTTGCTGTTTTACTTTACTGCTGTTGTACTTCCTTTTTCATTTGTTCTGTACTTTCAGTTGAGTTTGTATACTGGCCCATTTAATTTTCAGCACCTACTTTTGTACTCGGAATTACTTAGTGCTTACTACACTTGCGCACTTTGTTGTCTGTGGTACTTTATAAAGTCAATGCCTTCCCTTTTTTGGGGATTTACGCCTTTAGTGCTAGCCTCAAGCTCCTGGACTTTGGAAGGCAAGCTGGGGGTAGTCACGACATGGGCCCCGAGGATGGGTCGTGACAAACCAACCATCCACACCAGTCACAATGTGTCAAAATGATTTTACAAACACCTTTTACCAAGACTAGGTTCCCCATACTATAAGAACAAGATATTCTTATTCGTTCCTTTGAAAAACTGTCCCAACTCAGACAACTTTCTTGATCCACTGGATGGTAAATTATCTCCTTGTCTCATACTAAATGAGGAATTAAAAACTTCCTATAACTTCACTATCTCTACTTCAACTAAAAAGGACCCTTTAAGAACCACATTTATGAGTTATGATAAATTGATGATACAAAAACTCCATGGTCTGGGTGAATAACAGCTTTGAAATTTATATCCTTAAGGGAGTCCTTAACAACAAGATTTGGTGAGAAACATACTAAACTATACCATTTTCTAGCATACTCCGGAAATGATATATCTTTTTGAATGTGACACACGATCACAAAAAATACCCTTTTTAAATTCCTTATGATATTTACACTAAATAAAGACTGTATTGAAGAATTCCCAAAAACATCTTTCATGTAGGTGGGGATGAACTCATAATTCCCATCTCTCTTAGATAGGCCCATCAAATAATGGAATGACATACATGAACATTAATTTATCAGGCATCTTGAGAAAATTAATGACTCCTTAAATTTGAACTATTCATATCATCACCAAAAGAGATCCCCACTCACCTCCATAAAATTGTGTGCAATGGTATAATAAGTTCTAGATATGATCCCAATCCAAGAATTAATTCGGCTCCACCACTCAATTTTGAGTCTTGGTAGAGTATATAAATTTAAATTCCACTTCTAAAAGACATTAAAGGTATCTCATTGACTGGATATGAGAATAGAATTTATATCTTTTTGGAAAATTTAGTTGGATACATTTGTGGACTTTAGGAAACAAAAGCACATAAACTCAAGCATATGATAAAACCCAATACATAACACACACACATTGATTATAACGTTATAGATGATGAACCAATCCACTTTTATCAAGACATAATTATTTTTAAAATACTCATGTTTTCCCAAATTTTAATAACATTCAATTTTCCTTAAAAAATTTGAAATCACGATATAATTTAATCCCAATTTAAAGAAAATATGAGCTCATGGAACTAGTTACATGACTTCAAAACATCATTTCTAAAGTCAAATTTCAGAACCATTTCCATTTTAAATCTTGTAAAAATCAAAAATTATATTTTGTAAAACATCCAATTATAAAATCACATAAGATCCACTAGAAAAAATAATTATAAACTAAACCATTTGTAAAATTCATTTTTTTATAATTATAGTAGTTTTTAATAGAAATAAAATGTAACCCATTTTAAATATACTATTTTTTCTTAATGATTTAAAACCATCATTGTAACAACCCAAACTCTTATTAATGAAAATTCCTATTGATCTAATTAAATGTATTAGTATATAAAATGGTTATATAACATATACAATTCCTAGGTTTTATGTTTTTGTATTTTAAATAACCATTAAGATATTTTACATTAGCTAATATAGTCATTGAAAAATGATGCGATGATTAGTATAAATATAGGGCTTTAACAAATCCAATTTACTAAGAAAAATAAACTGATGGCCTCATCTAGAAAAATTTCTCCATTAAAGCCCATTTTTTGGAGCTTGGAAAAGATTTAGCATCACAAGGATTCACTCTTGACCAAAAACATGTCAAGATTCAACGCGTTAAGCTTGAATGGAATTTCCTTTAGGAGAAGTGGAAGTTAATAGAGAATACAACTCGAGCGATGTTATCTAAGACAACCCCAAAGTATGTCACCATCACACACGTAATCCTTAGGTCTTATGAGAGTGTTATAAATAGTTAGGTAACCAAAAACATGAACTATTATTATGTTCATTATTTTTCATATAAAAAACATACATTCATTTCATTATTGTTACTTTATAAATGGCTTTTATAGAAAAAATAATATTTTTAGTTAATATTAAATTAAGAAATATATTTTGATGAATTAATGTATTTTTGGAATTAAATAATATTTTAATAAAATAATTTTTTTAGTAAATTACTTTTTATTAAATATAAATGATCGTATAGATTTAATGAATACAATTATAATTTTTATTAAGGTTTGAAAACTATTTTTTTCAAAACACAAGAATTTTTTATAAATGTCAGTTTTATTTTAAAAGAAAAAATTCAAATATCTAAATAAAATATTTAAATAAAATAAATATTATTTTTGGAATCAGGATGTAAAAAATATCCAATTTTGACTTTTTCATAATTTTCAGAGACAGTTGAATTATTGGGTAAAAATTAAATATTGTTTCAATATATAATTTGTTTTATGACATAATAATGACCCAATAGTGATTTAATAAAATAAAATAAATGCATTTTCAGAAAATATATGTTTTTAAATTAAAATAACCTGTCTTTAGGTTCATTTTATATATTTTCAAAATCATCATTGGACCCTCCAAGACATATAAAACATTTTAACTTTTTCAAATGTTTTCATTGAGAGTGTGACTCACCTCCACATAAGAAACCAAAATATTTTAATAATTTCTTCCATTTAACTTATAATATATTTTTTCCACTCTTATTTGGAAAAAAACATGGGCAAAAAACCCTACAAGGGTTTTTGGTTTTGATTAGCTTATTGTGTAGTGTCCAAAACCTAAATAATAACAAATTTGTTCTCTTTTGTTATATAAACCGACCCAAGATCCAACTTCCCTTCACTAAAAACCCTTGGATAACATCCCTACTCAGACCTCCTCTCTCTAGTATCCTTTCAAGATGACCCAAGCAACCACGAAGCCTCCCCCAAACCTTTGGAATCACACTTCCATGTAAGGGATTTCTTCCTTTCTCATTTTTGTCCAAATTTCTTTATGTTATTATACCCTTTTATTTTCATTTACAAATTCTACACTATGATTTTTCACCACCCCCATACTTCCATCCTTATGTTTAAATGATGAGATACCTATTTCTCTCTCATTAATCCCTCCCACGATCCCCTCTTACCATGCTTAAATTTATCAGAGTTATTCCATTTCACCTCTCTCTTCATGTTTCTTTTGTATGTTAGGCCATCTATTTATAAATTACATGTGTTGGAAAATGTATCAATATTATCCCCTAACTATCCATACCTTGTACATGTTATGAGATGTCCCATTATCTCTCATCAACCACTTTTTGGAATGATTATTTCATGTCGTTATGCTGCCGAAATTTCACTGCATTTCATCAAGACAAATTATCGTGTATTGAATACCATACCAATTTCTCTATAAAGGGTATTCACATTCATGAACATATACTTATGGACTATAAATTATCATTTTTTATTCCACATTCCTTTTTCTTGGAATAAATTATGATGTTGATTGATTCCATCTTATATGATCCATGTAGTACACTTTTGCATGAAATGAAATGTTTATAAAGGTGCACCCTGATAGCGATCAAATTTCTTGGGTAAAGATTAGAATCATTATACCACAATGAAATGAGGGTTTACTCATGCTAATTCAAGTGAATTTAGGGTTAATAATGCTCTATGTTCAATGAGCCTTGGCTCATGATAATATCATGTTAAATGTTGTGGCCACATTTGCACGTTATGATAATCATACTATATACTGCATTTATGTTCATGTTTCTATTATTCACCATTGATATGCCTATTTCCTAACACGTACTTAATTCTTCATGTTATCATTTTTTTACTCCCTTTCTAGGATTTATATCTTACCCTTTTTTATTCATTTCTTCGGGTTATCCATTGTGATGCTAAGTATGACGGAATGTGTGTGGTCATCGAAAAAATACATTTTCAATAAAGATGTGTATTTTATGTTTTAAGTTGATATATAAAGTTCCAAAGGCCCAAAGATAATATAAATATTGATATTTTTTATTTTATCAAGTGAATATTTAATGTAATAAATCCTTGTTATGTGTTTAATAAGGAGTATGGTTGTTATAATAGGTTTCAAAGGATAGGTTCAGTTATTTTTTGGATTAGGATTAGAAAACCCTAGATAAATCCTTAGAGATAAGACTAAGCATAATAAAGACATTCATAAACTTTGGTGAGTATTGAGTTAGTGGTTAATCAAGAAAATAAATCCCTGTCTAGATGCAAGTAGATAGAAGTGGCTCTGGAACAGATGTATCTAGGTGTAAAACCCGAAAACATCACTTTGAGCTAGACTCAAATGGGAACTGGTGCACGAAAACTGGCCTTGCTTCACTCTTGGTTAAAACACTTGCGGGGGATTTCTTTGGTAAATTCATAAGTATAGTATGAACCATTATTAATGGAATTAAAAAATTCCCATAAAAATTGTGTTGAGAAGTTGATCATGGATTACATAGATTGAAGCCTAAAAATTAAAAAGTTATGGAAATAAATGTAATTTATACGTTATCCCTTTATTCAATTAGATTCCCCTTTTATGTTTCTAATAGTTGATAAGTACTCATCCCTATGTATATATTGGATAGAGTAGAACCAGAATCAAAAAGTGAAAGGTAGGGTTATCATACTTAGTTCTATGCATTCTTTTATATCCTGAAAGATTAATAGAACAATCCCAACACCACTACATATCATGCAAGTAAAGATGTCAGTGAGAATGGAAAATGGGGAAATCATTGCATCCCATGAATATAACACATCCCTATAATTATTTATGGACTGAACTTCCTAAAGAACTTCTTCATACTCTCTCTTTTGGAATTTGATGCAATTATTGGAATGGATTGGATTTCCTTATATAGATAGAATATAATTTAATTTGAGAGTGAAATCACTAACCATAAAAAAATGACCCCTTATTCTGTACAAGTGCAAGGAGGGGGATTAATCTTATTTAGAACCATCATCTCAAGAGTTGATATCACAACCCTATGAGCTTTATTTTGCTGAAGAAATGATTGAGTCTATTGAAGAGACCATCCAAGAAGACATTCCTATTGTGAGGAAATTCTCTAAAGTGTTTCCTGAGGAATTTTCATGTCTTCATCCTAAAATAGATGCTGAATTCTAGATTGATCATATACATGGAGTATTGAAATATCCATGAATTCCTATAGAATGGATTTTATGGATCTTGAGGATCTAAAGAAACTACTATTGGAGAATCTGGATAAAGGGTTTATATGCCCACGTGCTTCAACATGGGGTCCACCATTCTGCTTTTTCATGAAGAATGATGGGTCAATGCACCTTTTCATTGATTATAGTGAGCTCATAAAAATCATCATAAAGAACAAGTTTGATCTTCACCTAATTGATGACTAGTATGATTATCTATATGGGTCAAAAAACTTATACGGGGTGGATTTATGGTTGGTATATTGCTAGGTATGGGAGAAGGAGGAGGATATATGCAGGACTACTTTTTGTAAAAGATACAGGCACATTGAATTCAAAGTAATGCCTTTCAGACTCACTAATGTTTTAGTAAACTTCATGGACTTGGTGAATAGTGTCATTAGATATTACCTAAAAAAATTAGTAGTAATCGTTATAGATGAAAATATAACATACAACAAAACCAAGAAGGAACATGAGGAGCATCTATGAACTGTACTAGAGACCTTTCAAAATGAGAAGCTCTATGAAAAGTACACCAAGTATGAGTTCTACTTAAAGGAGGACCCATTTTTTAGGTAATATCATCACATGAAATAGGATATCTGTAGATCCTCCCCCCAAGATAGTTGTAATTGAGGGATGGGAAAGTCCAACATTGGAAACAGATATCAATAGCCTCTTAGGGTTAGCTGGATATTATCTCTGATTTGTAGAAACATCTCACAATTGTCCAACCCTCTTACCAAGATAACTCAGAGGGGAGTAACATTTTCTTGGAGTGATGAATGCGAAGATAGATTCAAGGATTTGAAAATGAGGCATATCACTATACTCATGCTCATATTACCCACAATTGGAGATCTTTTTTTGGGTTTCAGTGATGCTTCGATGAAGGGCATAGGTTGTTTGTTGATTCAAAATGACAACGTCATTCCCTATGCTTCAATGAAATTGAATGTTCATGACAAAAAATATCCAACAAATGATCTATAGTATTCTGTAGTAATCTTCGCTTTAAGAATTTGGAACAATTTCATCTTTGAGTAGAACTGTAAAATATATACGGATCACAAAATTATGGCATCCCACCTTTTTATTACATAACTTTTCATTTCATTTTCATATAGTGGATCTTTAATGTATAGTGTTTGGGAAATTAGGAACATAATACATGAAAACAACATAAAAATCCGTCTAATACACTTGTAAGGGTACATCATAGGTTCATCATATGTACAATTACATCATCTCATAACCTGGAGACATACATCAAAGGAAAGGGTGAGTAGAAGGTGAAGTAAGGAAAACAAGGGAATCAATTTACTTGTGAAATCAATAAGAACATGACAAAAACATATACACATGAGCAATGGAAGTAGAGGAATCTCATAATGAAAAGTAAGTGAACCATAACATTAATATGTGGATATAACACTTAATTTTGACAATAATGAACATATCACCAAGGTTCATCCCCAAGGTGTCATAAAAATTAGAAAAGTTATTCACCAAGTTATCGTGAAACTTGTCTAGAGATTAAATTCGTTATCCAATAATTTGGAGCACTATCAAAGAACACCCTTAATATTCCTTTATTTTCATGTGATCCACATATATCATAATCAAAGATTTCATAAATAACCCATAGAGAATAAAAGAAATGGGGTTCATTTCGAAATCGTGACGTTTTAAAAGTTCTTTAAAATAAAATCATTATGTCTTATATAACCCATAGAAAGGGAGTGAGGGTTATATGTATGTAAATTAAATAATCAAATATATCATTTTTTTGTATTTATGAACACCCTTGGAAATAAAATAGGTCTGGGTATTCACATAAAAAACAATATAATTTCAAGAGAGAAGAGAGAGAAATTTTGAGTTGAAAATTCTATAGCATAAAGGCCACATAACATCCTTTAGGAAAACATTTAAAAGAGAGGGTACAAGAGTAAACCACTCATAAATAATTCATAATACAGCACAAATTAAGAATATCATGGATATAAGAACATGGTATGCATATTTCAATGTCATGCCACATGAAAATGAAACTTGAAAGGAAAGAGATGATGTGATTTCTTTTACAAAAAATTCAACAACCTAACGGTGTCTGTTAAAAATTCGTAAAATAAATTGATGAGAGAGGAAAGGGTCTCTAATACACTATTCATGAAATAGATAGTAGTAAATATCTATAAAAACAAGCCCGCACATAGTAAAATGGAACTATAAGACATAACATAAAGGAATTCATGACTTAAAAGAGGGTGAAAGGTTCCCTTACCTTAATGAGTAACTTTGAAAGCATGATGGTTAGGACCTTTAGAGGCTTGAGAGAACCTTGGGAGGACTTATTGGGAGGTATAAAGACCAGAGATTCGTTGAGGAGGATTTTGGAATGAAAAGAATGAGGGAATGGCTTGCTATTTATAGGAAAAGTGAGGGAATGAATTATTAATTTTCAAAGGACACCTCATCGGTGGTATTTGCAAAACCATGGGCTTGACCATGGTATTTTCCCATTGTATTGGCCACTTGGGACACCTCATAACATATATTACTATTCACAAGTCTACCAGATTATTCAAATCATGATTACATCATCAATGATGTCAATAAACACCCGAAACTCAAAACTATATTTTTACAATTCACTAAACAATTAACTATTTCAAACAAATCCCAAATATTCACTGTAACCTAATATCGATGATCTGTATTCAAAAATTTACTCCATTTTTTGAAAATAATTTTCTAAATATTTTTAATTTAATATTTTAATAAAATCGTTATTAATTTCCAAAATACACCTTTAAAACTATAACTCATTTTGTAACACCATAAAAATGTAATCAAGGCCCCATAAAATTATCGAATAAACATAAGACAATAAAGTAACAATTTATGAATAAAGTTTTTGAAAATTAATTTCCATTTAAAATTATTAAATTAATTAAAAAATTTAAATAAATCATTTATGACGTAGAAAAATACAAAAACTTAAACTTTGATCTTTTTTTCACTTTTTTGATGTCTAAAATGTCTTTATACATTCATGGGTGGTGTTTCTATATTTTTGGTCGATTTACTATTCATTACTATTTATACAAGTATGTTATTATTCACCAAAAATATATTTGTATCTTATTGAACCACATTTTTCACGCTGATTACAACCATATATGACGGTTTTTTGAAAATCATTTCTGAGAAAATGTTATTTAATTATAAAATATTTTCTTACTATTCATCAAAATATATCTATTTATCCAGAAAAAACCATTCATCCAACACTACTCATCAAATAAAAGACTATTTATATTTATAATGATATTTCTTAGAAAAATTCTTAAAAATTAAGTCTAGATTCATTTTGAAATTTTGAATTAAAAAATGATGTTTATATAACCATAATAATTTCTAATTATGATTTATTTGACTTGTAAATATAAAAATAATTAGTTATTAAAAATAATAGCGGATAGAAAATGAATAGTGAAATTGCATAGTGAAATTTCTAACATAAAAAAGAAAAATTATTTTATCATTTAAATTTAAAAAGGGATGTTTTAATCATACGATTTAATTAAAAGAATCATTATTCCAGATACATTAATTTTTTATATTAATTATATCATTTTTATAAAATCAAAAGTTTCGGTCCGAAGTAATTCTATGTACTTTAATTGTAAAATAAAATAAAAAGTCATTAGGAGAAAAGAGATCCCTAAATTAAAGAAGTACATTTTTCGGGTCGTTATATTCTCCCCCTTAAAGAAATTGCATCCTCACAATTTTTTATTATTGTAAATTTGATATAATTAGGAATCATATAATTATAAAGTAATTTTATATCTTAAAAATATTTCATAAAACAAATATTATTCTTTAACAATATTTTCAGTTTCTATCAATCCTTCCTAATGATTCATAAAAAGCTTGTGACAAACCAAACATATCTCAAGGGATTGTCAAACTAGGAGTGCAGAAAGGCCCATTGTCGTGTACCAGGATACCTCGAGTGAAGCCCGAAACTCCTTGATGTTGTTTTCACTCCTAGGTACATTTATCAAGAGCTACATCCACTTGTTTGTATCTAGACAGATATTTATTTGTTTAGAAATCACTTACATAATATTTCACCAAAATACCAGGAAGTTTTAGTTTATTTAAACTTTTCTATAGAGTTATTCCAGAAGTTTTTATATCAAAATTTCCACAACTAAATTAACTATACATTGATAACAATTATGGAATCCCTCATTTATATTACATAACTTTTCATTACAGTTTACATACAAAGGATCTTTAAAGTCTAGTTTCTTGTAAATCAGGAACATAATACATGAAAACAACATAAAAATTCCTTCTAATAAACTTGTAAGGTTCCATAATAGGTTCATCTTATGTACATTTACTGCATCTCATAACCTGGATACATATATCAAAGAAAAGGGTGCACAGAAGGCCTAGTATGGAAAATAAGGGAATCTGTTTACTTGTGAAATCAATAAGAACTTGATAAAAACATAAAGACATGAGAAATGGTAGTAGAATAATTTCATAATGAAAAGTACTTGACCCATAACATGAATAGGTTTTGACAAAATTTAATTTAGACATTCATGAACATATCACCAAGGTTCATCCCTAAGGCGCCATAAAAATTACCAAGGGTATTCACCAAGGTATCGTGAAACTTGTAATCTCTTGAGATTAAATTATTTAACCCACACATTGGAGAGATATTAGGGATAAAACATAATATTTATTTATTTTCATGTTGTTCACATAGATCAAAATCAAACATTTCATAAAGAAACCATCAAGAATAAAATAAACGGGATTCATTTCAAAATCATGATATTTTAAAAGGGCTTAAAAATAAGATCATTATGTCATTTATAACCCATGGAAAGGGAGTGAGGGTTATATGTATGTAAATTCTAGAATAAAATATACCATTTTTTTGTTTTTATGACCACCCATAGAAATGAAATAGATATGGTTAATCATATAAATAAACAAGAGCATTTCAAGAGAGAATGAGAGAATTTTTGAGATGAAAATTCTGCAGCATAACGGCTACATAACATCCTTTTAAAAACATTAAAAAGATAGGGTAAAAGGGTAACCCACTCATAAATAATTCATACTACAGTATAAAGAATTAATAATAGGTAGGTAAGAACATGCTATGTATATTTTAATGACATACTACCTGAAAAGGAAACTAGAAAGGAAAGAGAAGATGTGATTTCTTTTACAAAAAATTCAACAGCCTAATGACATCATTAAAAATTTATAACATCACTTGAAGAGGGAGGAATGCATATTTAATACTTTGGAAATGAAATAGAAGGAATTAAAGATATATAATAACAAGCCCCCACTTAATAAAATGTAATTTTAAGACATAACATTAAAGAAAATCATGACTTAAAAGAGTAGGGTGAAAGGTTTTCTTACCTTGAAGAGTATCTTTGAAAGCCTGAAGGTAGGAAACTAGGGAGGCTTTATGGAACCTCGGGAGGAATTCATGGGAGGTTTAAAGACCAGATATTTGTTTATAAGGAATATGTAATGAATAGAATGAGGGAATGGCTTGGTATATAAAGGAAAAGTGAGGGAATAAATTATTAATTTCCAAGGGACACCTCATCGGTGGTATTTGCAAAACCATGGGCTTTCCCATGGTATTCTCCCATGGTATTGGCCACATAGGATACCTAATAACATATCTTACTATTAAGAAGTTGATCAAATTATTTACATCATGATTACATAATCAATGATGTCATTAAACACCTGAAACTCAAAACTGTATTTTAACTATTCACCGAAAAATCAACTATTTCAGACAAATCCCAAAAATTCACTCTATCCTAATATCGATTCTCTGAATTAAAAAATGATCTATGTTTTATGAAAATAATTTTCTAAATATTTTAAATTTAATTTTTAAATAAAATCATTATTTCTTCCAAAAATACAACTTTAAAACTATAACTCATTTTTTAAAAACTTTAGAAAGTAATCAAGGTCCCATAAAATTATTTTCTAACCATAAGACAATAAAGTAATAATTTATGATTACTTTTTATGAAAATAAGTTTTCATTTTAAATTATTAAATTAATTAAAAAAATTTAAATAAAATATTTATGACATACGAAAATACCAAAACGTAAACTATGATCGTTTTTTCACTTTTAAGATGTCAAAAATGTATTTATACATTCATGGGTGATGTTTCTATTTTTTGGTCGATTTACTATTCATTACTATTCATACGTGTATGTCACTATTCACCAAAAACTTATTTTAATCTTATTGAACCACATTTTTCACACTGATTACAACCCTGTATGATAGATTTTTGAAAATCATTTCACAGAAAAAGTTCCTTAATAATAAAATAATTTATTACTATTCATCAAAATATCACTATTGATCAAATAAAATTCATCAAGAAAACACTATTCATCCAACACTATTCATCAAATAAAATACTATTTATATAAAAAAATGATACTTCTTAGAGAACTTCTTCAAAATTATGTCTAGATTAATTCTGACATTTGGAATTAATAAATGATGTTTATATAACTATAATAATTCTCTATATATGAGAAATTTGACTTTTAAATATAAATATTCTTAGTTATTAAAAATAATAGAAGATAAAAAATGAATAGTGAAATTGCATAGAGAAATTTCTGACATAAAAAAAGAAAAATTATTTTATCATTTAAATTTAAAAAGGGTTGTCATAGTCATACTATTTAATTAAAATAACAATTATTCCATATATATTAATTTGTTATAATAATTATATCATTTTCTAAAATCTAAATTTTGGGTCCAAAGTTATTCGATATACTTTTAATAAAAAAATATTAAAAAAAAATTTAGTTGAAAAGAGATCCATAAATAATAGAATTACATTATTTGGGTTGTTACAAAAATCATCATGTATATATGCACACAGAAAGAGTTGAATATGTGGCAACAAAAATGGTTAGAGCTGATCAAAGACTATGACTACTCAATCCATTACCACCCAGGGAAAACTATCAAGGTGGCAGATGATCTAAGTGGAAAGGCCCCAGATATTCTATCATTGATGAATATTGAAAAGGATCCAATCTTCTTAGATTGGATTAATATTGACATGAGAATCATAAAGAAGGGAACATCATCAATCCTTTCATAAATGATTGCTCGACCATTTCTTTTGTAATGCTTAAAGGATGTTCAAAAGGATGATGTGCGAATTCATATAAATTTGGAAAATATCAAAAAATGAAAATCCTAGGAGTTCAATGTGAATGAAGAATGAATTTTGAGAATTGGTACAAGACAATGTATTCCATCAAATCTGAAGTTAAAGAGTTAACTTTTAGATGATGCACATAGTTTGAATTTCTCCATTCACATAGGAAACAAAAAGAAATATCAAGACCTCTAAGATCATTATTGGTGGGATAACATGAAGAAGGAGATCATTGAGTTTACATAAATGTTCCTAGTATATCAGCAAGTGAAGGTTGAGATGGAGAAGTCTAAGGGGATGAATCAAGGATTACCCCTACCAACACAGAAGTGGGAGAGCATAACCATGGACTTTGTCACTGGATGTTCAAAGAAATCCTATGGAAACAATGTTATCTAGGTTTTTTGGGTCGCCTTACAAAGATTTCACACCTAATTTTTATTCGAGAGGATTCCGCATTAGATTGAAAAGAATAGATATATATCACAGAAGTGGTAAGGCTGTATGGAGTAACACTATCTATTGTGTCATATCAAGATCCGAGATTCACCTCTATATTTTGGAAGAGTCTTCAACTGGCTATGAATTCTGAGCTATACTTCAGTACAACTTATCAGCTTCAATTTTATGGACAATCTATGTGGAATATACAAATACTTGAAGACATATTGAGAGAATTCTCAATTTACTTCAATGGAGGATGGGATCAACATATTCCTCTTATTGAGTTCCTTGATGATAATAGTTTTCACTCAATCTTCCAAATGGCTCCTTATGAATCCCTTTATGGGAAGAGGTGCATAACAATAGCATGTTGGGATAATGTTGGGGAGAAAAAACCCCTAGGTCCAGAAATGGTCAAAGAAATGGTGGAGAATGTTAAGACCATATGGTAACCCATTAAAATATGCTTAGAGTCGACAAAAGAGATATGCTGATAATTGTTGACAAGACCTCTATATTGATGTTAGAGGCATGGTATTCCTCCACATATCACTATGGAAGAGTGTTATGAGATTTGGGAGGACGGGAAAGCTTAGGCCAAGGTACATTGTCCCTTTTGAGATCCTTCATCACAATGGAGTAGTGACCTATCCACTAGAACTCTCACCTGTCCTATCTCAAGTAAATGATGTATTCCACATATCACCCTCAAGGAAGTACATAATTGTCCCATCGCATGTACTCAATCCAGAGGTGGTACCATTAAGGAATGACCTATCTTGTGAAGAGAATCCAGTAAAGAACACATATCGTATGGAAAAAGTTCTAAGAAATAAGACAATCCCCTTTGTCAATGTGTTGTGGTGAACCAACAAGTTTGAAAAATAAATGTGGCAATCGGAGGAAGTGATGATGCAGAGCTACCCTCATTTATTATAGGGTGGGGAAATGAAATTTTGATGGAGAAATTTCTTCAGGGGGAGGATTGTAATGAACCAAACATTTATTAATGAAAATTCCTATTGAACTAATTACATTTTTTATTATATAAAATGGTTATATAACATTTTCACTTCCTTGGTTTTGTTTTTTAGGATTTTAAATCACCATTATGAAATGTAACAGTTGATAATATAGTCATTGTACAATGATCAAATGATTTTTATAAATATTGGGCTTTAACAAATCAAATTTAATCAGACAGAGGAACTGATGCCCACATCTAGTAGAATTTATCCATACGAAGCCCATTTGTCAGATATTTGAGAGGAGATGGCATCACTAAGCATTTCTCTTGACCGAATTAATTCAAAACATCAACACGTTAAGATTGAATGGAATCACCTATGGTACAAGTGGATGTTAATAGATATTACCACTCAAGTGATGTTATCCGAGCGACCCCAAGAGTCTTTCCCCATCACACACCATAACCCTATGTCTCATGTATGTTCTATAAGGGGTTATGTAACAATACCCTAGAACTATTATTATCTAATTTATTTTATATAAGGAATATACATTCATTTCATTATTGTTACTTTTTAAATGATTTTCAAAGCACAAATAGTAATTTTAGTTAGTATTCAATTAAGAAATCTATTTTGATAAATTAATTTATTTTTCGAATTAAATAATGTTTTAATAAAGTATCATTATAATTAAATTAATTTTTATTAAATATAACTAATCTTATAAATTTTATGAAAACAATTATAATTTTTATTATGGTTTGAAAATTGTTTCTATCCAAACCCATGATTTTTTTATAAATGTCTGTTTTTATTTTAATAGTAAAAATACACCTCTTTATTAAACTATTCAAATAAAATTAATATTATTTTTGGAATCAGGATGTCGAAATTATCCAATAGTCAATTTTTCAAAATTTTCAGAGACAATCATATTTTTGGGTAAAAATTATATATTATTTAAATATATAATGTTTTTTATGATATCATAATCACCCAATAGTTTTGTAATAAATTAATATAAATGGAATATTATTCCAATATAAGTTTTAACTTTTCAATAATGCGATTTTAGGTTTGTTTTATTTATTTTACAAAGCCTTAGTGTACCTTCCGAGACTTTTAAAACATTTTGACTTTTTAAAATGATTTCCTTGAGAGTGTGACTCACCTTCACATCAGAAAGCATAATATTTTAATCTTATTGTCCATTGGACTTATAAAATAATTTTTTCCACTCCCATTTTGAAAAAAATTGGAAAAAAGCATGGTATGGTTTGTGGTATTGAT
Organism: Viscum album; assembly: GCA_963277665.1. Lineage (NCBI taxonomy): Eukaryota > Viridiplantae > Streptophyta > Magnoliopsida > Santalales > Viscaceae > Viscum > Viscum album. The sequence goes on from OY728166.1 coordinate 245,670,772, forward strand.
AAGTTTAATGTGTAATGTCCAAAACCTAAATATTAAATAATTCACTCTATTTTCCTATATAAACCCACCCAAGCTCCCAGTTCTTGTCTCTTAAAGAACTTGGAAAACATCCCCAATCATCCATACTCTATATATTATCCTCCCAAGTCTCCTCAATCTCCTAGGAGGCCTCTCTCAAGCCTTTTCCAGGCCTTTGGGATTACACATCCCAGTAATGGATTTCTTCCTTTTTCATTTTTTTCAAAATTTAATTATGTTAATATAACCTTTTATTAACAATTAAAAATATTGGTATATGATTTTTAACCTCCAAAATAATTCCCTCCATATTTTTGAATGATTAAGGACCTTTTATCTCTCATTAATCACTCTCATATACACCAGTTACAATTGAAAAATTTCATAAGAGTTATTCACTTTATCCTCTTTCTTCAAGTTTCTTTAGTATATTACGCCTTCTATTTAAAAATTAATTGTGTTGGGAAATGTATCTATATTAACCCCTTAACATACATTTATTTTAAATGAGATGAGATATCCATTTCTCTCTCATCAACCAATTTTATGAATGATTTTTTCAAACCATTATGCTGTTGAAATTGCACGGCGTTTCTCTAAGACAAATCATCATGTAGTGAATACCATTCCCACTTCACAATCAAGGTTATTCTTCATTATGAAAATATAATTAGTGATTTTATAATTTTATGTATTTATTTCGCATTCCTTTGTTGTGGAATAAATGATTATTTTGAATGATTCCATGGTATATGATCAATGTGGAATACTTATGCGTGAAATGAAATTTTTATAAAGGGTGTTCCCTAAGAGCGCTCTAATGCATTGGGTAATGATTCGTATCACGATAAATCAATTGAAAAAATGTATTAACCATTATAATTCATGTTCAATGAGGGTTTACTAATTATCCATGTACAATGAGCCTTGGATCATTCTAATATCATGTTAAATGGTGTTTCCACATTTTCATGTTATCATAATCATGAAATATTATGCCTTTATGTTCATGTTTCTATTATTCCCCATTAATATGCCTATTTACTAACATTTATTGTATTCTACATGTTATGACTTGTTAACTCTAATATTGGGATTCATAGATCACCCTTTTCAAATTCACGTGCTCAGGTTATGCCATGCAATTCCATGTACAAAGGATGGTGTGTGGTCATGCAATACAAGTTTTAAATAAAGATATGTATTTCAGGATTTATGTGGTTTTGTAATGTTCCAAATCCCAAAATACACTAGGCCTATTGATTTTATATGTTTTATCAAGTGAATATTTAAAGAAATAAATTGTTTTTCTATGTGCAATAAAGAGCAGGGTTGTTATAATCAATATAAATATTAAACTCATCCAACCAAACAATAGAACACATTACACATCATTGATCCTCTAAAAATAAAAAAACCTCTAGACTGACCACACATAAGTGAATCTAGTCATTAATAAAAAAAATCAAGGATACAAGTATAGAGTTAAATGTATTCTTTTATTTGGTTCATGTAATGCAAAAACCATTCCTCTACTAGAAATTGGTTCTTATATTGGATTATAAAAGAACGACAGTGATTCCCCACAATTTATGAGATCTTTATGGTCTTGTGTAGTACCAGGCTCCTCTCTTATCCAATCTAAAACACTTAAGGGATCCGAAAAATAAATCATAATCTAATAATAAATGTTAATTTCATCAATATTAATAAAAAAATTATTCCAATAAATGACTCATGTTCCCACTTTTTTTGGTAATTCATGTCTCATCACAAAAGATGGTGATTGGGAACCTGTTCAGAATGTAACCCTTTAGTATTGACTTCTTCAAAAAATATTTTATACCATGACTCACCGAATGTAAATAAAATATGTTTATTCAAAAAAGTAAAATTCAGGAAAAAACCTACCTCTAGTACCAATTGTAATGAACTAACCTAGTATATCATCTAAACCAACATCAGACCTCATCTTCCAATGGTATAAAGGGTGTTCCTGATCCCCGAGGAATATAAAAAATGGTATGAGAATCATGAAATATCCTTTGGGAATCATTTCAACTAATAAATGACAAAATTAATCAAATAACATATTATAAACATAAAAAATTTCACAAAACAGTATAATCAAAACTTGATATAATGAGATGATACTTAGGAAACAATGATAAAATAAAACGAAAAATACCACAACTATCTCTTTGTGGTCCATGACCACCCACCATATCCTAAACCACCTACCATTATCCAACCTAGAATGAACACACAAAGGAAATATTAATATAATATGATCACATTCCATGCAAAAATAAATGCATCAGACACCAAGTTGTATATAGAGAGTTTGAGGATAATATATCCTAACAGAAGCGCCCCAAGAAGTCTATACAATTTCATAAGAAAGAAATTTTGATATTCTAGTTTAAAAATATATGAAAAAGAAAACATTGTTTTTACATTATAATTACATAAGGTAAAGCATACTATATTTTTAAAGGGGAAAAAGAATTCCATAAAATTTCATCATGATAAAAAAATATAAACTATAACATTTTTAATTTCCAATTTTTCTTTTGATGCTTAATTAGAATCACATCGAAATAACTTTTCAAAAAGACATGATAAAAAATTAACATTAAAAGGTTAACAAGGCATATGGAATCAATGATATGATACCATGTAATCAATTAATAAAACAATATATCAATAGAAGATACATGGGTAAATAAAGTACATCATATAAAATAAGAACATATAATAAAGGAATTTAAACATGTAAACACCAATGTCGATTAATAATCCAGTTATCAGAGTCACATACCATGTTTCAATTCACATTTTTAGGTCATATAAATTCGTTATGTCCAAGATAAATTAGCGATTTCACTAAGGAAAAGAAAATAAACCATAACTAATTGACTTAATAATTCAAATAAAATAAATACACATCCTACTGAATCGGTGCACACCCACCTCCATAGAGTGAAAATCCACATTATCTGGATATATGATAGACTATGTGTGAGTGTACAAAATCATATAATAAATCTAGATTCTCTCAACAATCTACCTATGATTCCAATTTGAAGTCAAATAGGTGTGTGAGATATCAGGAAAAAGGGTCACGATGGGTATCCACAATAGAATCAACATAAAATATCTATATTCAATAGCATTCAAGGTTTACATATCACCCTCACACAAATTCTCCCTCAAAGAGTACAACCTTTATTCTATAACTCATCATAATGTTCATGATGCACTATTCGTCAAGGATGAACAAACATAAGGGGTTTAACATGAATATTCATAATAATATCATTTACTTCATAATGTGAAAAACATACCTTTAAGTTAATCCAAATTGATAAACCAAAAAATAAACAATTTAATTAAAAATCGCATAGAACTATCCATTTAAAGAGTTACATTCATAACTTTTTCATATAAAAACGTTTTTAACTTTCAAATAGACATTTATGAGAAGAACATGAAATGGCCAATCAATTCCTTTAAATGTTTTGAAATAACATTCTAATAAGTCATTCCAAAAAAAAATTCAATTTATTATTTAATTCATTCCAAAACACATTTCTATGGAACAAAAAAATTAACCATTCGGAATAAAAATTAAAGAGTCATCCTATATTAATTAAAATTATTATTTACATTTTGAAAACCAAATCCACTCATATTAGTAAAAAAATTCCAACTTCCATTCAAATAGAGAGTAAATTTTTTACATGAAACCATTCATGCCATGTACCATTTTCCCCAGAAAAGGACATTTATTCTTCCAAACCAGTAAACCATGCTTAAAAATTCAATGTGAATAAACGAAAATTTAATAGACATATGTATCAAAAGTAGATGATATATCATAGAAACACATGAAATATATATATGGGATCGACTCTCAATGAATATGAGACGTTTCACCTCTACTAGAGAACACCGAATCAGAGAATCAAGATCTTCAGTGAAGCAAGAAGTGATTATATACTCATTAAATCCACATCAAGGATTACATATCAATTAAATATGAGTGCATTAATGGAGTATATGAAGACTATATGAAGACAAATAAGGGATATTTAAGGATGATTGAAGTTAAGAATACTAAAATATAATCACCACATTGATTTTAACATTGATCTGTTTGGAGTTTATGTACGAAGAGAAACAATTTTATAAGAGCAATCTTAATGGTTTTATGGGTCATTCTTTGTTAGAGGGATATAGAAGCATAAAAAATCGGAACTCTGGTCTACAATTACATTATTTCTCCTCAAAAATGTCACATCTAGCGACATTACTGACTAGCCAGTGGCTACTAAAGATATATTGTAGTAAGTGTCCAACCCACTGGGGGGATGGTTGAGACACATTGGCTAGTGGGTATCTGTATAATATTTTTGTTGCCACATCAAAACCCATTTGTAGGACATTGTACCTCATGAGTGATTTGATGGAGCATCTTCAACTATTACAGTTGCAGGTTTAAGTCCACACCTTTTACAAGTGTTTCGGTCATCCTATAACCCCTAGAGAAACTCAAGAAAAAATTGTGTTGTGCAATACATTTTTGATAGTGATACCAGGATATGAAATGGGTTTAATAAAAAAAATCCTTGACATATATATTAAAAAATCCATAAAAAAACTATATATGTATATTCTCATACAATATTTATTATTGGCTAAAAAATATTTTCATTGAGGTGTTAATGAAGGGTGTGATAAAAAACACTCTATAGGAAACTATAAATGGAATCAAAAATCAATAGTAAATTAATATGAATATTCCTGAAAATGTTTACACATTTATATATATAGAGTACAAATAATTTTAATTTAATAAAAACAAATTACAAAAGTAGTGACAACTCATATGTTATGATGAATAACTATGTATGAAGAATAATCTACTTTTACAAGAGTATACATACCTGAAAAAACCTGATTCGACCCTAGATCAGAATATTAGATGATTATATATAATATCATTGGGTAAAAACCCCAATCCCATTGGAAAGGGAATCATTTATATTTATTCTTGGTTCATGGGTGAAACACTATGCCCTAGAGTGATAAGAATAAATTATAAAGAGATAGGGTCCAATAACCAGCCAAGGGGAAAGGGAGTGTTGTATATTGAATCATGTAAATCTTGTAGTCCATTTAAGGGGGAAATAAAAATGATATAATGATTTAGGGATTTCTTACCCACTCTAAATTGATAAATAAATCTAATTTCACGGAATACCTACTTATGAAATCATTAATAACAATGTAACACACTTTCACATGAAAATATAATAATGTAGTGTCCATGTTCTTATCCACATTAATAATAATGGAATCCATATATAAAAGAATAAAAAAATATGTTGGCTGTATATAAAACTCAAACAATCATATTTTCATGAATTCAATCAGTGTAACATATAATGATGATATAGAGAAAAAAATATTCAACGGATGGGAACAACATGGCTAACAACCAATTGTTGTAGTATAACAACACATGTTGTACATATCATAGAATTTTCAATAATTTAAGGCATTTAATAATGATCCACCTAAATCCCAATGCAATGTAAACGTAAAACATTTAGGTTTACTAATATTAATCTAAAGAATTTAATGAACATGGAATTTACCATAATGACTTCATAATAATGGTAAACCAACTAATATATTATACATAGAATTTTCCTTATGCAGTGGGTATTCATAACAATACAAAATAGACATATGATAGGGCATAAAAAATAATTTAGAACATTCTAATTAATGGTTATATTTCTTAAGGAAAAAAAGTTTTTCATATTTTGAAACTTATCTTAGAAAAAAAAGGATACTAAAAATAATTTAATTAAAAGTATAAAAATATTATACTGAAAATGTTTTAATAATGGAATACTTTTATTTTTTAGCATTAATAAAATGTAATAATAAATCATGTATTTAATGGAAAAGTGTTTTTTAATTAAAAAATATTATATAATTAAATACATAAATATATAGTATAAAAAATAAATATTTGGGCATTTAATGTACTCAAGGAAATATAATTCAAAACTCAATTATTTATTAAACTATAACAATTAGTATTCATGAATATTAATGTTTACTTAAGAAGATCAAATATGTTTATTAAAAAATAGTTTGATGATAAAAATCCTTTCACCATAATATTTAAACAGATCCTTTTTCTCAACATTGATGTATTCACTTAACCAAGGTTTAACTATGTTTAGTTGGGATATAATCCATTCAAATTAAAGTGGAAATAATGGATTAACCATCGGTACAACTAATAGTGTTTTATGAGAGGATACATTAAAAAATGACTGAACATCCAATTCAAACATCTTTTTTAAAACTTAATTCATTTTTTTATAAAATAAATCAAAGTGAGTGGACATAAAAACACCAATTATTTTTATTTCATAGATCAATTCTAGTTATAAAAGGACATAAATAACACGTTTTCCATTTTTAAAAAACATTACAACTCCAAGAATAACACGATAAATTATTATTATATTTTTTGGGAATCATATTGCAGTTTAAAAAAATATAGTCTTAGACTATTGTATTTAAAAACATATCCATGAGTAATAAATTCCTAATAATCTTCTAAATTCAATATGAACACTTAATTGTAAAAATGAGGGATGATTTATTGAAATTAAAAAAAAGTATTAAATTTTTTTCATCCGGTGTAAAAAGGTAACAGCCAACCAAAAAACAATAACAACTTATACAAAATGTCTAAGAATATACCTGATATATAATGAAACTAGTCAAAATAAAACATAAGATATGATTAATGTCAAAAATAAACATTTAACACTAACATGAATGAAACAGTCATTTCTAAACATAAACACTATATAAGCTTGTGAATCATAATTTTATATATAACAAAAACAAGTTAAATCATTACTAGATTCCAAATAAAATACCATTCAGAAATAGATAACCTGATATATGAATATAATATTTAAAGTAGATCAATTAATAATTCATGAAATAATTTGTTTTTCTTTATTATTAATTTGGATAGTAATTGGTAGAAATTTTCTAAGTATAACCTGAAAATCACACAGAGTTTTGAGACCAACTAACAAATCAATGCCTCCAGATGCTCAGAAAACTCTAAAGTTATTCCAACATCACCAAATAACCATTAAAAAAGAATCTATTATCAAAGAATCATAATTACACAATCAATACAAATCTTGGAAAACTAAATCCAACGAAAACCCTATGTACATCATTAAACCAAAACATCTTTTCGCAGTGGTTTATACCACATTTAAATGATTTATTAATAGTTTATCCAAACTCTTTCATACACTGGTGATGCAAAATATTTCATAACACTTTTTAAAACTAATTTTGATCATTCAGCATTGGTTTAAATCGCCGCTAAATTAATAGAATCCTTGTATCCTCCAAGGCATTAAATAATTAATTAAAATTTATTATTAATCAGTTTTCATATATTATTTATCATTTATATATACAATTACTCATTTTGTTATAATTCTATGCAAGAAATGTTTCATATATATGTGTTGGGTGAGATTTCAACCCCTTACCACTTCGCTATTCTTCAGAAACAACACCACTCCGACAAGCCCTTCATTTGACAACAAAATAAACTTCATTATACATATATATATATATATATAAAGAAAAATATATGTAAATATGTATTAAATGATATATAAATAACATAGGGTAAGTAAATAATTAATAATTAATAAAAAATATATAATAAAAAAATAAATCATAAATAAATATTACATAAAAAATGAAGTTTTAATCTTATATATCTATATATATTTAATACAATATATAATACATATACATCATAAAATACTTAATATATAATATAAGATAAAAATAATAAAAACTAAAAAAGAATAAATTATAAATAATAAATATCTAATAAATAAATTATAAATGTCACTTAAATAATAAATAATAAATAGAAAAATAATAAATAATAAATTCAAATAAGTGTTAAATAATAAAAAACATTAAATAAGAAATTTATATAATTAATAATTAAGTAATAAAAAATAATATTACACGATAAAAAATGAAACATAATAAATAATAAATAAATTATCAATAATAAACCCTAAATAATAAATAATAAATAATAAAAAACAGTTACTAAATACTATATAATACATAATACATAATACATTATACAAAATAAATAAATAGTCAATAAATAAATATATATATAATAATTAATATATAATAATGAATTAATAGATAATAAATATAGAGATAAGTAAATAAAAAATACACATAAAAATAATAAATTAATAAATATATTTACCAAAAAAATATTAAAATACGGTTATATATATGTATTATAAAAATATAAAAATATAATTAAATTTATATAAATGTACATAAATAAAAACATATATATAAATATAAATAAATTTATATAAAAGCACATAGATAGATATAAATATATAGATATATACATATATATAAATATTACTAAATTTATATACATATGTATAAACACACACATATATTACATAAATTTGTGTAAGGAATAGGTTTAGGGAGATATCCCCGGAGGTCCAAGTGGATGAGGGCAACCTTATATAAGGAGTGAAATTTGTAAAAAATCTGCTCATACATTTGAAGGGAAACAAAAATTGAGTGATGATGGGAACATTTTAAGGAATTAAGGGAAAATCAGTAAATTAAGGGAAACTCAGGCTGTCCAAGGAAGCTGGGGTGACATAGAGAATGAATCCCTAGTAAAATCATCCTATATTCAAGTACTTCCCAATGGGAAAATGTTTTCGTGGATGATGATGCTTTTCAAACTATTTCTCCTAGGAAAGTGAGACAGAAGAATGACTATTCCTATCTCAAGCCGACTATAGTCTCCTGGTCTCATGGTCCCATACATGAAATCAACTAGTATAGTGACTCTGATGAATAATATAAGTTTTATTATGATTTTTGATGTCCTTCGGCATCTCATGGAATGAGGGCATGATGCTTGTATGGCCCCATCCATAACCTTTATAAACGTTCTTTTTCCTTTTTTTAGAAAAATCCCTCTGCCTGAACCTCTCCAGTATAAATAAATTTAAATATATAAATATATATATACCCCATAACATATATATAAATACATAAATATATATATATATAGGAATACAAAAAAATTATAAATATATAAAATTATAAATGAAAATTGTAAAATATATAAAAATTATTAATAAATATACATAAATTTATAGAAATATAAACATAAAAATATATATAAATTATATAATAAGTCACCAAAATATGAGAGTCCTATCAAATTAAAAAAAAATCATATCAATAGTAGTGTAGATCCACTGAATAAAATCATAGACAACCTAACAAGCATAATAAGGCCATATTAAATTAAGTTGAAATTCCATCAAATGTGTAAAAATGTGGCCATCTCGACTAAAAAATACATTATAAATACCTTTTAATCCTTCATAACTAGTAAAAAATATGGAACAAGGTACTCACTAAATTAATCTACATATAGCTCATCACAAACATCAATTTGATATCTCATGGATCCTAAATGGACACAATGATCAAAAGCTAGGATTATTTTAAAATTAAGATTTATTTTCAATTTTTCTAATTATAGTAATAATTTTTTATTACTAAATATTATCAAATTATTATATATTATGGTTGTATTTAATTTCTCATGATTTTATTTGGTATATCGTCGATCATAAATGAACACTATGATCAGAATTTGTTGCCAATTGATGTTGGCATATTATTTTCAAATTACATTAGTTATAGAGGATATTTTCACAGTGATATTAATATATATATATATATATGATTTAAAATTTATATTAATTATGAATTACTAATGAATAGTAATAAAATTTAATTAATAAAAATTATCAATTATTAAATATTAATTATTTTTATGTATTATTTATTTTTTAAAAGATATATATATATATTTATAAATAAAACAATATAATTTTTTATAATTTTTTTTATGTTTTAATACATGTAGTGATGGGTTTTACAGAAACCACTTCCAAAATGAAATTAATGAATTTAAAAAGTTGTATACTTTCATTTTAGAGTATGTTTATTTTAAACAACTACAAAAATTCAATAAAAAATTAAAGGTTATTATTTAGTGGTTGTTTTAAATTACATAAGAAAAAATAGTAAAAAAGTGTCATTGAGTGGATTCATTTTTGGAATATTTCTGCTAAAAAATACACCACATATATCTACTAATTCGAAAACCACTAAAAATATTGATTTTTTTATAGTGAACGTCTCTTAAAAATTACTCAATATCATAATGATAGATGAAGATAAATTATTTCACATTGATATATTTTAATTCCCTTAATAAAATCATATAATCCATGTAAGAAATTACACATCAATTACTTAACATCAAAATATTTACAAATAGAAAATGAATAACCCATAGAAGCTTCCTTTATCCAAGAGAAAAAGGAGTCTTTAGTAATGTGGTGATTTTACCATGAAATTATAAAATCATAAGACAGAACCCATAATCCAGGAACATAAAAATAGTGTATAAGCAAGAGATAATAAAAATGATTGAATAGGATGGTATCATACCTTCAACCAGGGGAAGAATCCCCCTTGAGACACACTTAATCCATGTGAAAGAAGAACACGGAGAAGATTTCCACATGTGGCTATCCAGTTCATATGAATGATTTAAGATAAATGAGACTCTCAGTTCCGTAAGATGGGTTTTAAATTAATGATGTAAAACATTAATTTTTTACTTATTAAAAACGGTAACCAAAAACCCATCAAAACTCTGGTGGGATAAACCTGACTTCTAAAGGTGTTTTATTAAACAATGGGATTGTTTTCAGAACTTCTGTTTTTATCCGAAAGAACATTGGTTGACTACTATAACAACCCCAACATTGAATTTCTCTCAAAATCCCCTCCACGTCCAAATCTCGTACATCAATATCTCTTTTATAATAATAAAAAATTTATGTTTATATTTATAAACAATAATAATAGTTCCATGCAAAGTCTAAAAAATTTCATAAAGGAACATATTCCTATCACCGTAAATTCACAAGAAAACCAAATTCTACATTTAAATAAATCGATCATGGCATTTTTATTTCTAACTTCCACACCATAACAAATTTTTTACATAGAAACCCAAACTGAAACAACATCAAAAGACTCACTACATCTCCTAAAAATATTTTCATGACAATTTTTATAATAAAAATATAGAAATCTACGTTATACATCTTATATATGTCTTTCAAAACCAATGAAAACTACCAAATACAATAATATTATAATACTAATAAGACATTATCTTGTCCAACACACTAATGCTATAATGAATCATATTTTATAAGTATTATATTTAGATATTGTATACCTTATTTTTGAGACAAGGTTCTTAGATAAAGTGTTAATTTGAGCCCCAGTGTGCTCAAAACAAATGATTGAGATTTAATTAATATATTTAAATAGCACATGAATATAGATTTTATGAAAAAGTGGAATACCATCTAAATATAGGCTTAGATAACAAATCCAAGTGAATCACAGAGTATAGACTGTGTTTTTTACCCTAGGCTTAACATAAGCTTATTTGACGGAGGTAGTTTGTTGAAAAATCATCGTGTGAGTAATATAAATAAAAATTATTTAGGAAAAGTATTTTATTAATCCTTTCACACAATGACCTAATGTTTTTTTAATACAAGATTATAGACATTTTTATCAGTCAGCTTCAAAAACCTACAAAATGTTGGACAACTGTTAGTGATCATAGAATGAAATTCCAAAGATAGATGATGAACGGGTCAAGGACTAATGGCCGCTGCGAGACAGAATCAAAGTATCTCACCAACGATCAAAAAACAACTCCATTCTTTGTCAGTTATCAATCTGAATTAGGATATGATATTTTTTATTGGATTCCTTACCCATTCCCAATTTCTATAATGAATGTTAATCAATATACCTATGAATTTATTCATTGATTGTTCTTCCCATGATATGGTATATACTGATTGTATTTATTGGGATAATTTCATTATCTTTATTAATTCATTGATTAATGTTCTAATATTACAAACCGAGATCTACTTGATCATTGATCGAGGTATGTTCCTCTTGATTGTATTTTTCTTTTGATCCCTGATTTCTCCATTAATTACATTCATTCATTGTTTGGACCATGTTTTGATATTTACCGATGAAATCAATCATTTCACAACTATTTCCTAGCATAATGATATGATTTTAAAACTCTAGGATCTGTATAGCACAATCGTGGTGCGATAATGGATGTGGCTGAGAATTAAACTACTTCAGATATATGAATTCATATTATTTAGTGTAAAATAATTAATAAATAATGAACCCATTTTCTTAATGTACCAACAACTTGTGAGTTTTTGATCGGTGGTGGAAAGGTTCTTTAAGGACTGATTCTTTATTTTATCAGTGAAGTGTGTCCGGATCTATATCTATACCACAAATGAATACATGTGGATTCCATATCATTAATTATAGAAAAATCATATCTACCAGATAGGTAATGAGGATCCACACATATTGTAGCCCCCTTGTCTGGTGGATCGGTTCTCAGAAGAATTTTGAGTTTCACAGTGTCTGTGAAACTGTCACATGACATGTGACCAGTCCCTGATTAATCAGCAGGTACCTTAGAGTGTACATGGACCTAGGTTGGAGTACCTAGGTTAGAGCATTCCATGTATTCCCTTATAAGGTAATTTCCTATGTAAGTACATTGGATGAGTCGTGTACTAGTACACATAAACAGTACAAGGACAATCAACAAGTTGTGTACTATTATATGCGCACGGTCAGGAGACAAAATCCATTTACCCATGTAGGACCCAGGTTCAAGGGACATGACATTTGACCCTACTTAATGTCGTGTACTCTATAAAACATTAATTAGAGTCCTTTTCCTTTGTGCCTTTTAAATGTTTAGTTAGGTTGTCTTCCCCTTATCCTTTCCCCAAGGGATTGTATTGAATAGCCACCTACACATAAGACAACAATCCATGTAAGAAAAATTATTTTATATAGTTTTTGATATCCTTCCATGAGGCCTATAGTGAGATTCTATATTCATCTTCAATCCCTTAGTGGTGTTCTAATTATCATCATGAAAAAAAGTACCTGGGTGATGATCCACTACTTAGCAGGATAATCCATATTCAATTTTTGTTATACCCCATGGTCTTGGAGTGATCCTCATAAATGTGTCCTCTATCTTGATACCCTCATCAAGTAATTATAATTGTGAGACCCAACAAGAATTACCTCTCAGATGGATGTCATTAGTGTCATTAGACATAAGATTTTGTTCTCCTGGATGAGATATATGTGGACTCATTGAGATGCAATCATATGCTAGCATACTGTGGTTGTGACTTACCATTAAGTTGTGTGACTCTTTTGAGTATATTAATGTAATATTATTATATTTGTTATAGACATCTACTTGTGTATATCTGCCTTTATTTTCTTTATTGTATTCTTTTTTGTTTGGGGGTGTCCAACTTGGTATTACTATACTCAACCACAAACTTTTTTTTCCAACATATGTCAGGTATTTTTCATACAATAGACCTTTTTATAGAGTCCACGAAAAACTAGGACCATACAGATTTTTGTGAGACTGGATAGACCAAAGTGTTCTCTAATGGTATTATTATATTATTCCTAACATTACTTTATGGTTGACCATGCTTTCAAACTCTTGTGGTGGGATTATATCTAGATATGTTTATATTCCTTTATAACATGTCGTACACTAGTTGTGGGATTTAAATGTATGAATGTATTTTTTATTATTTTTTTACATTTCAAATTTTTATTGGTTTGGTTATGTGTATGAATGTATAGGTACTTAGGTAAGGCCTCCATTATTAGTGATATGCATACTCAATGCTAGTCTCCAACCCCTAGCATTTAAGAGGTGGGTTTGGGGAGTCTCGGAACATGCCCAATTAAGATGGGACCTGACATAGTGGTCTTAGATTAGTCAGTTATACTTTAAGAAAAGAGTATGTGAGATTGGTTTTTAGAGAAAGTTTCATGTATTTTGCGTTCGGATTTTAGGCCAGGTAATCTAGTGTTGGAGCGGTGTCCAACATATCCATACACAAGGACTCTGATCGCATATATTTCGATGCATTATATGACAACGCTAGTTGTAGGGAAAAAATTGCACATGCGTCATATAGGTATGGGCTATGGTTTCCATGTCCTTATTGGGTCATCTCTATTGATATAATCATTGATTTTGGTACATCTTGTTAAATTTTAGGAATATTTTTTAAAATATGCCATCTAGGATTTAGTATCTTGACCATTAGGATGATCCCCTCGGTGATGAGGCACCAATAAAGGGGCCAGTTCAAAAGCTTTTACCTTTAGGTGGTTCACCTTCTATACCACCATTTGTAAATAAGCCCATGGTACATGTAGTACCAGAAAATGAGGTGAAATATCTGATTGAACATCTTGTGTTTTAGTTCGATATACCCCTTTGTTACCTAGGAAATCTTTACCCACATGCAACCAAGGATTATATTGAGGAATTGGCCCATGTTTTCCATCTGGTTAGGACAATAGTAGGGAAGATAATGGTCCTTTAATCAAGCCTTCTACAGGGCTTGGTAGAGAGATGGTGGGGGTTAGTAACCTAGTCTTAAGATGAGGAGAATCTTTTGTAAATAGTATTTGGGTGCCTTTTCATAGAGCACATATCTCTAGATATGATGATTGTTGCATGTCTCTATGATATTCTGAAGATCTGGATCTGTAGCATGATGGTAGTTGGGTATTCATAAAATTTTTCCAACCACTCTAGGTACTCGATAGATATGGATCATGGAAAGTCATTTATATCCCAATCAATCGAGTGAGAGATGAATTGAGACATCCCATAAAGTGATATTCCTATGTTAATTCTTGTCTTTGGTGAGGTTTTATTGATATATTTAGTTGTTGAGAAATTATTGGTTGATCATATACTGCTAGTGGTTTCTATTAGTGGGAAAGAAGGAGTAGAGAACTCGACTATAGGGAGGTGAAGTTAGTCTCATGGAAAAGGAAGTGTGAAACATTTTAGGAGGAGAACCCATGATAGGCTAGATGTTTCTCATGGCTCACATAGTGGGTTCATTCATCACAGAGAGAGGTGGTGTTACTGATGTGATATAAGGAGACTTCATTACCTAGATAGTCTAACCCAATATACAGTTGATAAATAGACCATTGATGGGATGATGAGGAAGAGGCAGTTCTAGGATCAAATTGGTTCTTTGGGCAGTGGATGTGGAAGTGGAGATGGGAGAGTGGTATGAGGTGGTAGAAGATTTTACTTCATACCACCACGACCCCTAGGTGGTCCACGAGAGGCTCAGGGAGTTGGAGGGAAACAATATAGAGAGCTGTAGGTAGTCAACATTTTTGACATAGAGGATCTACAATTGATTTGAGGAATGATCTATGTATTTTCAACCTTATATGTAGTATTAATAGAAACAAGTTTTATTCATTCCTTTTTATTCCACAAATCTTGTTCGAGACGTTGATATTATGGTTGATCCCTTTAGCTCTACCGTAGTTCATGGAGCTTCCTACTTGAGAAGTCATGACAATCAAACACTTATTCCAACAGTGTGAACTCACATTTTGTGGTCATAATTTCTTATGGGATCTCATTGTTTCAATGATGTGGACATACGATGTCAAATTAGGAATGGACTATTTATCAAAAGTTCATGCCAAAAATAACTATTTTGGTAGTGAATGATGTGTTCCCATAGTGGCAGAACCATGTTACCCATTATAGACGAAAGGGAATGCCAAGTGGCATAGGATGGACTCATGAATAATAGTGTGAAGCTGACTAATCATCAATTGGCTATAATACCCTTGGTGTAGAAGATTTCATGAGTTATCAATTTGTTGTAGTGGTGGCGGAGTAAGAGGATGTCTTCCCTTGGGATGTTTCAGTCTTACCTTCATACTATTAGATAGACACATGTATTGTTCAACACCTCTATATGGATTTGATATTTGTTCCACCATATCATATGGATCTTGTAGAGCTTCATGAGCTGAGGATTCAATTTGGGGACTTGCATAGGAATGGAATTATTAGACCCAATGTTTTTTCCTGGGAAGCCCCGATGTAGTTTTCCATGAAGTAAGATGGTACAATGAGATATTGTGTGGACAACATGTTCTTGAATCTGGTGACCATTAATAACAATTATCCACATCGATGACATATTTGAATAGTTGATAGGTGCACAATGGTTCTCAAAGGTTGACCTTGGGTCAGGATATCACTAGTTATAAGTACTGGATGATGATATATCGAAGATGTAATTCCGATGTCTCTATGGTCCCTATGATTACATGGTGATACCCTTTGGAATTAAGAATTCCCAAAAAAATGTTCATTGGACTCAGGAACTAGGAATTTTGTCCTTTCATAGACCAGTTTGTGGTAGTATTCAAAGACAATATCCTTGGTTACCCAACTTCTAGGAGGAGGACATGTGACACATAAGGATGGTTCTAAACGTAATCTAAGAGAACAATATTTATGAAAATATCTTGAAGTTTTAGTTATGGATTTAGATAGACACTTATTGGGAAATATTATCTCACTAGATGGAGTGGAAATAGATCTAGCCAAGATTGGAGAAATTCTAGCTTGGAATCCAACCAATATAGTGACAGAGATTCAAATCTTCCTTAGGTTGATATACTATTACAAGAGATTAATACCTGATTTCTCTAGGTAATCAGAAACCTTGACATCATTGACCCAAAAGGGGTTTCCTTTCAGGTGGACATGGAATTTCCAATAGGATTTTCAGTAGTTAGGAAGAGTTTGATGAGTACTCTTTATTGAGATTTCATAGGAGGGTTTTAAGTGTTTTTTATTTAGATAGAACTCTATTTGGTAGTGTTTTAATGCTGAGGTAGGCTGTGATTACCTATTTTTCAAATCATATCATACCACAACTATGTGACCCATGATCTGGAGTATGAAATGGTATTCTTCATAGTAAATATACGTTGACACTACTAGATTGGCGTGCAATTTATAGTCTATTTTTACCACCAGAGTGACAAGTATATCTTATCTTAGATAGTTGAGTTAGAGGTGATGTCTAGAGATCATTGTGGATTATGACTTCACAATTTTCAATACTCATGGGAATGAAAACATTGTATCATATTCTCTTAGAATGAGATCTTGTTTGTAGTTGTTGAAATAGGTATCTGATCAGTTGGACTCATTGCAGATATACTTTTTGGATGTATGTGGAGTAGCTTACCATTAGTAGATGGTTATAACCCAACCACTCTTACAACAATTGTGGTAGGAACAACTTGGAGATACTAACTATGAGACCCTACATAATCATATATCCACTTGACATTCTCCTAATGTGTTTTCTATAGGTGGGGGGTATGTTGTTCTTTTCATATGATGGACGATCATACCAGTGATGTTTATGAGAGTAGGTTATGGGATATTTTCATAAATATCCTTTAGTGTTAAATCATTATGTGGATAAGATTTACTAGGACTTCTCAAATTGGTTTTTGTGGCTAGGGATGAAAATTGGAGTTTTAGAGTTTGTCTATCAATGTCTTCCTTGTCAGCATGTGAATAATGGGAACTAAGTTCTAGTGGGTCTAGCTCAACCCCTTTAGGTGACAGAAGTGGGATGGGAAATCCATGGAATTCATGACGATCATACCACATATGTCAAAGGGACTTGATTCAATTAGGGTGATCATAGAATGAAGAACCATGTTGGACCAATTATTTATATTTGGGAGAAGTGTTCAGTATAGATCATGAGACGCCTCTATGTTTGGGTGATAGTATGACACCATGGAGTTCCATCAACGATTGTTTCAAACTATGATTATTTCTTCACATCCTAGTTATGGAAGGGATTACATATGGTGTTTGGAACTCAGTTACACTTGAGAACAATGATCCACCCCAAAACTGGAGGATAGATTGAGTCATTCAGGATATAGATGACATGTTATGAGCTTACTTGTTGGAATTTCACTGTATTTAGAAGGACCACCAACCACTATTGTAGTTTTCATTAAAAAATATCTACCATTCCACCATCGTTATGTCATCATTAGAGGCTCTATAAGAGAGACCTCGTAGATCACTACATTTTTTGTACTAACCTCAGAGAGTTGGTACTCATCGGCCCAAAGTTTGTTTTAGATGCTACCAAAAATGTGAAGATCGTCTAGGTTTAGATGAATATTTCACAATGTCATATAAAGTCTAATGTGGACATATGATGGATGCCTCTAGATTTTGATGAGGTAGACCATGTGTTCTTATGGGTTTTCACCAATATATAGATTACGTATATTTAGTTGTGGTGGATAGATATCTCTAGGATTAATTATCCATTTTCAGATACATTTTAGAGTTGGTGAGGTGTTGTACTTCATAGATATACATATTCAATTCGACTGGGTTCATGATGCCTTCCATGTGTCACAATTGAGGATATACTTACATGACCCATTTTTTGTTATCGATTGACGAGAGATACACATCAAGGATGTAGAAACCTTTGTAGAGTAACCCATATATATCGAGGATCATGAGGAGAGGATACCTCAAGGGTGATCAGTTCATTTAGAGTTTTTCTGGTGGCAGCATGAAAATCCTCAGTACATAAAATGGGAACATAAGGGTCATATTCATGGTCAATTCCCATTTCTCTTTGAGTAACCCTTACATTGGATTTTGGGAAAATAAATACATAAGTTGGGGATTATGTAATAGCTCGAACATTGTATTTTTTATTTTTGGATATTTTATATATTTTTTCTCATACTAGGCGCTAGGAAAGAACATAATTCTTTGGAATGGTGTTGCTGAATTATTTTTTGAAATATAATAAATATATTTGAATGGAACCTTCACACATTTATCCTGATAAATATGAATAACATATTAAAGGGGGGACAACAAAAAAGATTGAGAAAAATATTGAGTTAAAAATGTGGGTTTCACTCAAGTGGTTACTTAATTGTGGTCATCATGGGGTATTTGTATAAAAAAATTGGGTATAAAATAAATAAAATAATTATGAAAAATTATTTTATTAATCCATTGAAATAGTGAATTAATTTTTTTAAAATACACGCTTATGGAAAATTTTCATGGTTGACTGTATGACCCAAAATACTTGAAAACACATTAGAGAGGATGGAAAGAGATTTTGTTGGTGGAAAATGACTAGATCAATTTTATACAATAGGTTGGAAACATAATCAAAGGATCTTTCCAACAATTGTAGCACAAATCAATTCATTGTTAGCAATCGATCTGGATTGGGTAAGGACATTTTGTTTCTTTTGGATTCCTTCCTCGTTCTTATTTTCTATTACCAACATGAATCTATCAACCAACGAATTGATTTGTAGATCAGTCATCTTTTTAGATGGGATATATTGTGGGCATCTATGGGGAGAATTTCTTCATGGTTATTCATTCTTTGATTGTCTTTTTAATAAAATTTAAATGATATCTACTAGAAAATTGATTGTTTTATGTTCTTATTTACCGTATTTATTCTTCTCTTCCAATATTTCTTCATTCATAGTGGGTGTTCTTCATTTGACCCAATGTTCAATGTTTATCAATGAAACCGGTCATTATGGACCCATTTCATAGCAAAACTATATGATATTGTATATTTGTGATTAGCATGAAATGATGGTGTTGTGATGATGGAATATGTGGTGTATGAAATTCCCTTGAATACCTGATTTAAATTTATTGGGTTCACAATGAAGAATGATGAATGAACTTGTTTTCTAAATGTATAGAATGTCTGAGATATTTTTATTAGTGTTTTAATGGTTCTTTGGGGATTCATTCATGATTTTACGAGCGAGACACATCTAGATCGCGTCCAGAGCACCAGAAATGATCGGCAGAACTTGGATCTAAAAATCATGAAAAAAAACAATACATGGAATGTTATGCAGATCAACTCACCATGTGGGAAACCCATTGTGGTGGCTACAAGTTTAGTAGAAAGTTATGAATCACACAGCGTGTTACACTTTCACTTAGAGTGTGACCTATCCCTTTGTGACATGATGTGTACCTCAAAAGGTATAGGGGAATGGGTTGGGGTACATGGGTTGGCACACATTACATACCCACCCTACATGGACATAGCATGAGAAAGTACATGGGCTCAAACATGTACTAGAATATGGGTAGAGTACATGGGAAAGACACATTCCATGTACTATTACACATACATATACATGACACATGGTCCATTTTCACAGGAAGGACCTAGTGTCAAGGGACATGGTGTGTATCCCAACTAAAGACAGTGTACTACTAAAAACATGGCTGGGAACCCTTTCCCTATGAATCTTGGAGATTTTTAGTTTGAGTATGTACCCCTTAACCATTTTCAATGGATTGGTATAAATTCTCCTCCTACTCCTAAAATAGTGGTCCCTTCAACATGAATTCTTGGATAGAGTTTTTTGAATCCATCCACGAGTTCTGGAGGGAAATCCTTAATTCATCATTTTGCCCTATGTGGAGTTCTTTATGTCTTCATGACTAGTATTATTTGGTAACTGATCCTCTAATTAGAGGGATAATATAGATTTAATTATTGGTATATCCCATGTCCTTGGGAGTGATCATCATCTGTGTATAATATCTCTTTAAACCTTCATTGTGCATTCCTAATGGAGAGACACAAATATCATTACCTATCATATAGAAATCATTAGTGCTATCAGATTCAGGAGTGTGTTCTCCCAAATTAGTGTAATGTTCAATGTTAAAGATTTAATCCTTGGAAGGAATTCTGAGGTTTTGGATTTCCTTTAGACTTTTTGTTTTTTTTTGAGTATATTTAGAAATTAATATCATTTGTATTGTATATATATACTTGATTTGGGATGACTATATTTCCACTATAGTATGATTTTTTATGATGTAATATTGGGTATTTCTATACCCAACTTTTCATGGTTATTTCCCACATTTGTCATTTGTTGGGAAGAATATCGACCTTTTAAGATATTCCCTGATGTACTAGGACCAGAGGGTGATTAGTGAAACCAGATAAACCGAACTTTGATATTTTGTTATTCAGATTGAAATCGTAGTTTTACTTTTTTTGTTACAATTTTTCTCATACTCTTGTGGTGGTATTGTATTTGGAATGGTTTAACTTCCTTTATATCCTATCATACTCTAGTTGAGGGATTTAGATCTATACATTCTTGGTTGCTCAGCTGTTTTTACATTTCAACATTTTATGGGCTTGGAGATGTGTATGAGTGTGTAGGTACATAGGATAAGGCCTCCCTTTTTAGAGATATGCCACCTCGGTGCTAGTCACCATCCCCAACCCCATTAGTGAAGATCTTAGAGAGTTGTATCATGATCCCCACAAAGATAGGCCATTAAAAATAATTATCACAAGTCACTCATCACAAATACAATGTGCGACTCACGAATTGAATTAAAACCCATCATACCCAATTATCCAATACTCAAGAGAGATGATAATATCTTAATAGCTAATACACATCCAAAACATTCTCTGTGTTTCCAAATAATAACATCCACAGTCAACAAAACCTTCTAAATACTAATATATTAAAATAACATAAAATATTCTACCTTATATATGATCACCAAAGTATCAACATCTAAACAATCACGTTTTCTCTTGGTGCTCCGCACTATAACAGTAATCTATGTTTTAACTATTTATGACCTACCACCAAATTATAATTTTTGAAAGAAAAATTAATTTTTCTTTCGCATGTTTAATGAGATTAAATGAATATAATCAAGTAAAAAAGAAACATGATTATTATTATAATAATGAATAAATGTCAAGTAGAATACCTGAAAGGAAATAATAAATTGATAATAATTTACATACTCATGTAACCTAAATACATATATGTTCTATAATATATTATCAAATAAGTAAAACTAATAATTTTCAACATCAATATACATGTGAGTGAATTTAATAAATTAGATAACACTTAATAATGTATTTATGAAAATAAAAATTACATTATTAGTTTTTAGTTTATTTTTTAATGTTTCTCACACACAATAATAATAACAATATAATTGATATCCACATATCCTAATGTTCCTCAAGTCTATATAATGAATGTATGGATGTATAATGTGGCTTCCATTTGAGACCTATAACATTTCTCATGTTTTTCAAGTTCATCTCAAGTTACATTAACAAAAAACCTTACTCACACCTTTAGGGACCAGACTAAACACCCTGAGATCACCAGTAAAATAAATATTCTATATCCATGATAGAAATAAATAGACATTTTGTACCCACCCAAAGACTATCAATATATTTCCGATCTATAAACATAAAATTCAAGATGAACCAGACTCTTCTATGATGTTGTTTTTAGTGACGTTAACCTATATACCTAAAAGGTTCTAAATCTAGGATCTCCATAGACCTTATGAGAAATCCTTGATCCATGTAGGATATAAAATATAACCATATGTGTATGTTTAGAAATGGGGAATAATTTACCCACATTTAAAAATATTATATGACATAATTTTCTTTTTATCAGAATATGAAATCATTTATCCATATATTGGATATTTCTCCAAAGAATCAAAAAATTCTTTGAAAAAAATTAAATAATAGTATAAATGAAACAAAGACATCTATATATAGAATAAATTAGAATATAAAGAAGAATATGTATATACATAACATCGAAAATAAATTCAAGAAAAACTAATCATACTCAACAATACATACAAAAATAGGTGATGTAACGACAGATCACCTTCTAAACATGGTCACCTACTCCAATACCTCATGGAGATAGAATAATTAATTTTTCCAATATCCAACTTGTCATAAATTCATCTAAAAACAATATATACACTTATTCAGAAGTAAAATTTTGGAAGTGATGTTGATTTTACCCCATATTGTTGAAGTAGTGTGTCAGCATAAAAACTTGGTAGGGCACTGTAGATAGTGTCACAGCTCAAAATTGAATAGATAGGTGTATACATGAACATGTTTAAAAATTTAGTTATGAATAGTATAAAAAAAATTTGTAGTTATTCATTCAATCACATATTCAATGAATACTCATAGAATCCATATAATAAGAATGTCCACACCAGAACACACCAGTATTGATCCTTATTTAGTATCTATGATGATTGAGAATAATGAGTTATGGTGTAACATACATCCCATTATAATAGAAATCATATATAAATATTCACTGTTCAATACCAATCCTGAGGAAGGGGAATGATGTATAATATTTCAGTAAAATTTGGTATCCCATCCTAGATGAAATAGACAACGGTATTATAAGATAAATTACTGTGAATCCGTCTTGAAATATTGAATTAATCATAGAATCATATTATATAATCATAGGTAATAAATTATAAAAATATTCCCACATTCACCATTCTCGATATATTGAGGAAATAGCCATGTTTATATATACATTACTAATTTTGGAATCTATAAAACATTGAAAAATAACATGAACATGTGTATATCTCAAACCTTAAAATTATCATGATATTGAGCCACTTTATATTAATAGAGAACATAATAAATAAACTATTCTATATATGGATTAAAAATGTTGGAGAAAAAAATTTAATAACATCATGACAGACATTGAAAAAATCTTGGCATAGTCACAACCTATAGGTATTCTAGTAGAAATCCACTTAATTCCTTAACCAATGCATCAAAAATAATTTATGGACTATCAATATCAATCTAAAAAAAATTAATTATAGAATTAGCCACAAATTCATCAACAGTGGTAAACAAAATCAGTTTTAAAATATGGAACTTGACATAACCAATACATGTTCGTAACAATCTAAAATAGGAATAAGTTGTGACATAATTTCTAATTTATCATATACTAATGAATTGTAAGAGCTATGATTCTAAATAAGTTTTCAATATTTTAGTACCCAATTTAGGAAATTGGATGTTGACCTGAAGTACTTATTCATATACAATATTGACTTGTATCACCCATGTTTTGTGGAAGGAGGAATTTCACATTTGACTATTAATATAAATAAAGTAAATAAGATGACCCACACCTTCAGGAACCCCTACTAGGTCTGTAGAAAATATGATAATGATTCAATAGATTGTCACCAAATATATGTGGTTTAGTGACTAAAATTGATATTTTAAAACATATGAATGAGATGAATTTACCATATAAATCATATGAACGTATAAATAAAAACCATAATCAACACTATAATACAAAAAAAAACTCATATAAAAAATTCTTTTATTTCTTTATATAGTAATTTCTTCCAACTAAATAACAAAATGAAACTCATTAGGTAGTTAATCCCACCATAATACCGTGAAATGAGCTAGTAATGTTTAGATCATTCGCCAAATAATTCATGGAATCCTAAAAATTCATATTAATATATAAGGGAAATGATATTTACTTTGGTGGTTCCTCTTTAATAACTCATATACAATTTTGTAAGAACCATACTAATTTCTCAATAAATAAATAGTTGAACCAACTAACACTTACACCCTAAAATCTATCACCTATCCTCGCATGGCTTTCTCAACAAATATTTTATCTAATTATGGTAACATAGTTTCGAAGAATATATTAGGAAGGAACCCTGCTACCACTCCCAACTAGTTTTTCACTCTCATGATCTAAATAAAAGGTATTGTGATTTAATAATATTCAAATAAACACATAACCACATCCAACATCATAACCATAACCACATCATTATGATTATCCCATGTTGTATTCCACATAATACCATGTTCCATTGCCACATCCATATATCCCCATATACATTCTACATCCCCAAATCACAATAAAAACCACATATACATCCCAAAAGTATATTTATAAAATGAATTACAACAAAATAAATACCTCCTCATAACATACATGGTTGCAACTATGGTCCACATCCATCCCCACATCAATATCTTATCATCATTACATCACATTCTCATCAGGGAAGCTATCAATTTTCGTTATAATATCTCATTCATCATAACCTTAGGTCATAACAAGTAATACATCAATTGAATGGGGGGGTTGTAATGGAGTTATCAACAGTCCATTCCCTCTCTAAATAGGATGTTTTGGAAAAAAACTAAAACCCCAAAAAAATGTCATGAGTAAGGATATCCTATTCTGGTGGGGTGTGTATGAAAATATTTACAAAATAAAACATATTGAAAAACCAAAAACATACCCATTCCATGGTTTCATTAAATAAATAGTACTGATACACATTATGAAAATCCTATTATCTATTGCACATTCTAAAAATCTTTTCCACCACTATAGTCAAACCAACCGACCATTCATAGAGTACTACAAAAAAACATTCATGATTCTAAATTTAATCTTATCATTTATTAATTTCTATTTTTACTATATTATCAAAAAAATTACATTCATTTGGCCATTAATTCTCATATTCGATGTAAAACTACTCATTATCCATCATCCAAATTCAAATCTACAATTACTCATTCATTTTAATCACTTACTATACAGTAACATTCCATTACTCATTATCAAATACATTATTACCTTTCATATCTCATTATCATGTAAATTATTACAAATAATATTCAATACCAATAATGAAATATAAAAAAACCTCACAAAAATAACTTGTCACTATATATACCACCCCATAAAACATTCCAACAACACCCTCATCTATCAAAAAAAATCATTTACAAACCACTAAAAATGTCACCTATGTAATGACCCAAAAATTTATGAACAAAATTACCTATCTTTTAAATTTCATATAGATATAGAAAACACATGATCTATTTTTTATCTCCAATTGGATTTAAATGACTGTTAACTATCCTTACCGTTGATAATATAGCCATTGAACAATGATCGCATGACTTGTATAAATCTAGGGTTCTAAAAAATTTATTTGCTACAACCAAAGTGATATCGTCAACTAGTAGGATCATATTCTATGATTCCCATTAATAATAACTTAAGTGGGGGAAATAATATTTGTCCTATTCCCTAGACCAAGCCCTAGCTGGGATCCAACAACTTAAGCATGAGCAAAACCGTTTATGGGAGATGTTCAAGCTCATCGAGATCACGACCTAAACTATGTTCACCGAACGTCCCCAAGAAAGCCCAACCATCACAAACATTACACTTAGGTCATATACTTGTGTAATAAAGTAATATGTATCAAGAACCAAGCATTGTAATTATTATTTTATGTATAGAATAATGAATATAATTTCATTCTATAATTGTTACTTTGTAAATTATTTTCTAAATCACCAATAATATTTTTATTAATATTTCAATTCATTTAAGGAATATATTTTGTGGAATTTATTTATTTTTGAGATAAATAATATTTTAACAAAATATTAATATTAAAATTAATTTATTAAATATTAATTATCATCTATTTTTTATGATGCTAAAACTAACTTTTATTAAGGTTTGAAAACTATTTTCGCCGAAACCTTTCAATTTTCAATAAATGAAGGTTTTTATTTTAAACATGAAAATTCAAATATTTTGAAAATTATTTAGATAAAATTAATATTTTTTATTGTATCAGGACATTGTAATATCCAACGGTGAATTTTGGTAAATTTCTAAGACAGTCAAATTTTTGGGTAAAAATTAAATATTGTATAAATACATAATCTATTTTATGAAATAATTATGACCCAATAGTGATGTAATAAAATACTATAGAAGGCAATCTCGTCCAAATAAAGGTTTTAACTTTAATATAATGTAATTTTAGGTTTATTTGATTTATTTTATAAAGCGCTAGTGAATCCTCCATGGCATATAAAATATATTAAGATTTTATAATCCTTTCCTTGAAAGTGTGACTCACCTCCACATAATCAAGGGCAATATTTTAATATCATCAAAACATATACATATAAAATAATTTATTCCTCTACACAATTCTAGAAACCATGGGCAAAAACCAAGTTATGGTTTGTGGTTTTGAATATTTTAGTGTGTAGTGTCCAAATCCAATATAATAAAGAATTCTCTCACCATTCCATTATAAAACCACCCATGCACTCATTCCTCTTAACTAAAAGACATTTAAGATAAACCACAAAATACACTATATTCCCTAGAGTCCTCCCAAGGATCCTCAAGTTCCCAGGAAGAGACTATGAATCCTTTGCCGTCACGCATACAAATAAGGGTTCCTTCCTTTCTCAATTTTTTTCCATGTTTACTTATGCAGTAAATTCCTTCTATTTTCAATTAAAAATGATGGCGTATATTTTTTCAACTCCCCCATACTAATTTTTTTTTTAATGTTGATATACCCATTTCTGTCTAATTAATTCCTTTGATGTACACCCATTACCATGCTGATATTCGGTATGAGATTTCTCTTTTCTCCTTTACATTCAAGAATTTATTTTATATTATGAATCTAAATTCAATTTCATATTATGGGATGTCATCTTCCATGATACCATTACTATCCATTTAATGAATAAATTTCTATAGACCCATTTCTCTATCTTCAAACTATTTTACCAATATGTTTTTGACGTTGTTAAGATGTTGAAATTGCCCCACGATTTTCCATTCAAAAATCATCATGTAATGAATACCCTACTCGTTTCTCTATGATGGGAATCCACCTTTATGATCATGCACATATTTATTGGGTACCTACATGTATGTATATAAAATTCCTTGCTTGTGGAATAAATTATGATGTTAAATAAATCCATGTTTTGTGATCTATGTGGAACAATTATACATTCAAATGAAATGATTATAAATGGTGTGCACTGATGGTGCTCTAGTGCATTATGTAATGTTTAGTATAATGATAATCCATGTGAAAATTGGGTATACTCATTATAATTCATAATAAACGAGGTTTTTCTTGTGTTAATTCATATGCAATGATCATTGGATTATGCTAATATCAGGTGGTATGTTGTTTCTATATTTCATGTTATGAATATCATGTTATATAATGCCTTTGTGTTCATGTTTCTTTTTCCCTCCATTTATATCCATATTCACTAACATGTATTATCTTCCAAATTTTATTCCATGTATATCCCCTTACTAGAATCGATATCCTACCCTTTTCTTATGAATGTGATCAGGTTATCCCATGCAATGATATGTACAAAGGAATGTTGTGGTCATGTAAAAGATGTTTTCAATAAAGATGTGTATTTCCTATTTTAAATTGTTATGTAATGTTCCTAATCCTAAAACAAACTATATGTTTATATCTAATGAGTTTTATTATGTTCATGTTTATTTGATAAATCATGTTAAAATATGATATTAAAATATGGGTTGTTATAACCTGACAACCTTTATACAATTATGAAGTATATATTCGTCCATCCACCACTTCTTCATCAATAAACACATCCCCTATCCCAATCAGGGAAAAAACATCAGCCCTAATTTCACAACTCATTACAATACCCAAAAATATCCAAAATAACCCCTAACTACACCCACCACAACTGCATTTTGGAAATGAATCCATCCATAGTAATCCTCACAATACAACAAAACAAGCAATCAGATTCTAATAATTAATTTCATTAAAACCATATGTAGAAAATATAAATATCTTCGATGTGTTTATATATTTTACAATAAATTATTTCATTACCATGATTTAAAAAATAACATTTTATGATAGATGGTCATGTAAATTTATTCACAATAGCATGATGAACATTATAACCCTGAAAAAAAACACTTTAGAAAGTCAAATTTCAATCAATCATTAAAAATGTTATAAAATCATATAAAATACATGTGAATTATTCCATTCCTTTACATATACATTTTTATATTTCATTATATTCATTGGTAATATACTTATAATCCTATTAAAGAGAAACAAATTAAGGGTAATTCCACAATATCTCATAAATAAAAGGTGAAGGTCACAGATCCCTAACCTAAAATGGAGAATCAATAAAATGCCTAATTTTTTTTGGAATGATGGTAATTATATCCGGGAAAATAAAATGTGGGGAAAATATCAATATCAAATATCACAATATCCTCCTTAAAATCCAATAACCAAGGTTGAGAATCCTTATATGAAGCATTATGATAGCCTCTCAAAGAATAAAACCATTGAAAAATTATGTGTAACTCATATTTGATAATAAGGTATTTGTTCTTATGAAATTGGGCGATAAATATATAAAATTAGAACTAAAATACCTAAAATGAAACACCAATAATCACATAGTGTTTAAGAAACAATTTGGGAACATAGAAGAGTTTTTATGGGCTTCTAAAGTTCTTCTAAAATAAATATTTTAAGGTATTAAAACATGGAATGTAATAGTCATTCCATGATAGGGATAAACCAAACAAGACTCTAAAAATTACTTTATAATTCCCCAAACATCATTATATTTAAAACTTCTTCAAAATCATAATTCAATATAATTGATCAAGGTACACACCATTACAATATAACCATTATAATGTGACACAAAAAAAGTTAGAATCCAGAAAACGTGACCCCTAGATATCACACCACAATGGTGTTGTAAACACCATGAAATCCAGTCAAATAAGGAATAAATAGACTCAAAATACTCATTCACGCTGTTTTTCAATACCCTCACACCATAAAATATTCGTATATACATGTTTATTCATAAAACATATGGTAATTTACTTTTCCAAAATCCTCTTCTAAAATCATAATGTCATGATAGATCCCACCATTCCAGAACAAAAAATATAGTCCCGAAATATCATAGTCCCAAACACTCATATTATACACCTTTTTATGATTAAAAATCATCACAAAAAAATATAAAATTTCACTACATGGCTCAACCATTCATTCTATGATAGACCAGACTACATGACTCCACTTCCTCTAGCTAAACATTCACAACACAAATACAAAGGGCACACTATGAAAATATCCTCCAAGAATAAATCTCATTTCTATATTTATTCCTATTCCTTAAATTTTCTACTAAAACTTCTAACCCCAATTATTAAAAATAACCTTATAAGCTAGAATGGCATGTCACATCATATACCCCTCAAATTATTATAATCTGTGCGAACCAATATCAACCTAAAAGATAAGGAACCTACATGAAACCCCGATAGAAACCTGGGAGATACCTCTCAAACCTGGATAACATATATAAAAATAAATAAATAAACATAATAATTAGTTATTTTCAATCAATATAACTACAAGTAATTATCTCAATAAATTTATCACAAGATTTAAATTCCCCACAACGTAGTAAAGTTATGTTCAAAACAACTCACGGTAATAACTATATATCTTCAAATCTTGTTCCAATTAATATTCCTGCAATAAATCATGAATCCAAAAATCATGAATCTTGGGAAACTATTACATGTGAAATAACTTCTCATGATGATATAAATTCTGAACTAGATACTTCTCAAACATCACATCATCACCTATTTCTAATTCCCCCCAATCACTTACGCGATAGTCATTGTGACGATATTTTTATTGCTATGAGACATGAAAAACACTATAGACCATGGACAACTATTGGGATTCACTAATCGATACACCACCTGGCTAACCTTCCTAAAAAATAATAATTAAGGATAAACCAAGTGCAATACTTAAACCCCATACAAAACCACCATAGACTACTAGGTAGGGAAACCCTAAGGAACATGTGTTATATGATCTCAAACTCTAGAATCATCATCCACTTATTTTAATAACTGTTATTATTTTCATTCACAACATCATCCTCTATAAAATAATTTGAACATTCTCATCCATTCTCTGCACTGCATCTGTATTGGTACCAGTGAATCCCTATCCAAAATCAATCACAATAGATATCTAAAAGTTAATACATATAATTCCACTAATATATCAATTTTGTTGGAATTTTCAAGCTTTTATATAGGAATTCTAAATTAGATGATGGCCCAATACTATTTAACCACTGAAATATAGTAGGTAATACCACATCATATCCTCCAATGTCTAAATGGTCTACTCTAGAAGTCCTTCTGCCTGAGGATGGGATGCAATATTAAACCATGATTGAAAGATAAAATCATTCTAAAGAGATCCCCATATTCAGGAGAAGAAACGAGGATCCTAATTACATAGGATAGTATATGCTACCTTGTGAAGAATCATAGTCTCATCCATATACTTCTTCACCAAAACATCTATAACTCTCAATTCCATGATTATTGGGAAATAATAAAATTTCATCAACTGATCCATGATCATGAAAATACCATCACATAATTATTGAAACTGAAAAAAAAATGGTGATTAAATCCATATAAATATCCCATTTGTTCCAATTGATGAAATCCAATGGTTATAATAGGTTACCAAGGACACAATGCAATGCATTCAATTAGTGATAAACCCAAAATCCAAATATTACTATTAGTATTAGCTGATTTGTCTCTATTAAATAAAACTAAACCATCAATGCATGATAAATATTGAATACTACAAGACATACTACTAAGGGTGATCTATAAAACTAATTAAGAACATTTTCATACATCACAAAAAAGAATAAAAAACCTCCCTTGAAATAATTTACAATTTTAATTATCCTCCAACTATCCCTCAACATCATCACTATGAACGAT
The DNA here is from genome assembly GCA_963277665.1 of Viscum album. Lineage (NCBI taxonomy): Eukaryota > Viridiplantae > Streptophyta > Magnoliopsida > Santalales > Viscaceae > Viscum > Viscum album. Next base: position 245,702,686 of record OY728166.1, read on the forward strand.
GTGATCTCCCATAACCTATACATATGAGTCTATTAACAAAGACTCCAAACCCCTATCTAAGAAAAAAATTAAATTTCAATGTCCTCTGGTACATATAGACTCTACTACCAGCCTCTTCAATATCCAGATTCATCATCCCAAGCTCCTCTATCATCCACCAAGTATTCATGTAATCCTAAAAATATCATTTCATGATTTCATATTATACACTCTAACAAATATATTATATTTCACTAGGCTACTGGAGAATTCAAAGCCTTATTCCAATAAAAAATCCATTCACCTCTACATATGCATATTCAAATCTCCCTTAGTGAAAGGATACCTTGATATCTTGATACATATAAATATTACAAGGAGTTAACCAATAAGGTAATTCCATTATATCTTTATATTAAACACTACTACTACAATGTTAATATCTGTTGTATCATATTTACCCTCATGGGTAAGTAAATACCTATACCCATATGAGATCACCACCCTTTATTTTATCAAGATAATACATAAACTGAGACATGGTGCCTTAAATAAATTCTTCAACAAAACTCCCTCCTTTGGAATTCAATGAATGATATCCCAAATCATGCTCTCCATTATATAGTAAAAATATATATAATACTGACTATTCCATAAAAATATATTTCTTTCTTGGTCAATGGTATCAATAAGTTCATAATGCAAGGGAAATTAGATATGAACATACAATAATAGAATGTGGGAATACGGAAACCATAGAGCACTAAAATATTTTTACGTTCCTCCCACCAAACATGTGCCTCAATCATTGAGGTATCAAATAATAAACCATAATGAGACACCAAATTTCTTGTAAAATACTCCTCACATGTCCAATACCTACAGTTGGAGAGATTCTCAAAAATTTAATGGTACCTGAGGACTTGTAAACCCTCACTAAGATACTAAACATGATAATATTATAACATCGAGTATTTGAAAAATTTATTAATGAAAAGTACCCCAGAGAGATCTAACATCTCATAGAAAATGTTGTTATTTAGTCACATGAAAATCACAAGGTATTTTGTGACCCTAAATAGCATAAAAACAAACTAAAAGTTCCCATAATGACACTTGAAGGTAGAATTAGAGACATCCTCTTCTATAACCCCGTTGTAAGGATTCCCATGTCATATATAGGTCATTGAAAATTAGCAGACACCTTCAAATTTCCAAGAAAATAATTTTTCCACAAAGGTATTAATTATTCTTAATTTTCACCTAATTCACACTTTGATAGGTTGTACACAACATAATACCACCATCTTCCTTGTTGGAGAATAGAACTGAAGCACGACATTTTGATGTGTTTGGATATAAATATTCCTTCAGTGTAAAATCATCATTCTAAATTCTAATCTTCTATTTCACAGAGTATTTAATTTGATAGGGATCCATAAAAACTGAAGAGGCATCGGGTTGTCATTATATACTAAATTTTATATCACATTGAAGAAAAAAACCACAAACACTTAAAGAATTAAATAAATAATCTCATCAAAATCCATACGGAACACCACCATTTTTACTGTACTAAAGTCATCGATAACTCTGATAGGAATAAAAAAATAGACCATAATTGTTTATAAGTCTTATAATGGCCCCTCTAATCAAAAAATAAAACATAATACCATCCACATTATATAATACAACTATATTTGAAAATAAATTGGATATCATGAACATATAATACATCCAATCTTCACCAAGGATAAAATTATGTGATTTTATATATAGTACGAAAAGTTTTACAAAGGATTTATATTGAACCATTATCAACTCACAATCCTAGAACATATCAAGCAAATCAGACAAACCACTAACTAGTGTAGTCAACACTAGGAGAACCGAAAAACACTCTACCTTTTGTTCCATGAAATAAACCATGGTGGGTGAAATGATGGAGTGAAATTATTAAGAATAAAATATAGTGATATTTAAGGACTATAATAAAAAGAAAATATCATAGAAAATATATATCCCTCCAAGAACTGACATCTCAAGGGTTTGAATCAATCCACTCCTAGGGACTCATGTATTATGGACCAACTAAAGACCACCTCCACAACTAGGATAATTCAAATGTCTATAAATATTGGAATACATCATCAGGTCATCTTAGGTATTCTTCATCTCCAATCTACCAAAAAACCTGACATACCCTTCCATATATATGGACTCTAAGGCAACTACTATTGAGGATAAAATATAATATTCCTACCTATTACATGTTAGCGATTGAGAAAAGATAGGAACTCAAAATAGATTTACCCATACCCTCCACTTGTGATGTAAATAAAGAAAAATCTCCTAGTGATATCATTGAAACAGAATGCATAAGAAAAAATCACAGAAATATGTTGAGGCTGGCTACCTAATTATTAGAACCTCAACTGTCCTGACACATTAGATAAACTATATTCAACTATACTCCATATGATGTTATTATGACTCCACTTTTGAGGTGATATTGTAAACTAATACATCTTCATAATCATATTTGACTTATTTAATATTTCAATACTCATTGAAAATATAAATGTTGTAACCACATACAAAATAACTACATTCAGCACCCCATGAAAATTATTTTCAAACCCATTTATCCTAAAGAATATCTAGGGAGTAGTGAAAAATTTCCATGAATCAGTACCAGTATACCAAAAATATATATTCCATATCTAATGGAGATAAACTAATTCTAGATCATTAGCATTGACATGAATAAAAGTAATTCAATAAAAAATTGTATGGTTTGAGTTTTCCTAAATATTTCATTTAAATTTTATAAGATTTATTGTTATGTAGGGGATATATAGAGGTCTTTCATAGGCTTAGAGTTGTGATTTAGTAACACATAATCTAAAAAACTTTTGGGGTAGGTAATTGTGGGGTTATTAGATAGTGGCGGACATGGGATCTTGTCATTGTAGTTTATATTGAATTTGGAGTCCAAAGTTCATATTTGTAATGTATTGGTGTCTGATGTATATTTATTTGGAACAAATGGATTTTCATTAGGGTTTTTTTAACACTAATGGAAAAATCCTCTATACATAGAGTGTTTGGAAAAAATATAGGCATATCTCTTCCTATACGCACATTTCTCCCAAACCTATTGGTATTGGGGTCTCTCATGGCCAATTCCCACAATTTCGGAAGATTCATGGGTATATGGGTCTGCTCTGAACCTATAACTATGATTTTCAAGTAACTGTGGGTATAGGATTGAGTGAAATATCTTATACCTACTTTTTGAGAGAACAGTGGGTATAGGATTCTGTGGTCAATGCGGGGAAAATTGTTCCTTGCGAACAAAGAATATTTGGTGGAAAACACAATATTGATGGGTTTTCCTCCTATAATCGTGGTTAAATTAATATATTTAAGGTAATATATATATATATATATATATATATATCTGTTTGTGTGTGTTTTCATAAGAGAAATTGGTGGATTGGTGACATGCTACGAGTTAGAAGTAGAGGTTGCGGGATAAAAACTTATGGTGCACTCTTTTCTAAAACCATTACCCATTGTTTTAAAACCATGAATAAATGGATATGAAACGGTGGAAAAAATCTATGAAAAGGTGGAAAACCTATACCCATTATTAGAATAACCATGGTTATACTTTTTGGAGCTATACAGATGCCTCGGTTTCCCACGGTTCCAAAAACCGTAGGTATAGCCTATACCCACAATTTTGGGGGATATACCCATAGTTTTGAACCCTTGGTATGGGGAATTATCCCAATAGTAAATATTATTATTGTAAAATTTAGATATATGAACATGAATTTTAGGACAGAAAATCTAGGTAGAAACAATAATTATATATAATATTTCAATGAATATTTCCCTATGTGAGATAAGGAGATGTTGGAATGGTGATTAGGAGTCTACGACGATACTATATAGAGGGATGTCATATTTTCCAGGTGAGTTGGAAATAGCTATGAAGGGGTCACCCAAACACGGTTGGAGCCATGGTGGGCTAGAAATTCTGATTTGAATTCCACCATGTTTTGATGAGATTGTGAAAGAATAGATGGTCATGAGAACCGTGACCATTTTGGTTTTGAAAAATCTATTGGGTAGTTTGACATATTTCTATTTGGGGGTTTTTGATTTATTTATTTATTTATTTTTCTTTAATTATAGGTGTTATATATACCAAGTATTGAATGATACAATTTTTATCATTGAAACAACAAATCACCCCTTAGTTGAATCAGATTAAGTGGGTTTGATGAATATTCCCCACGTATAATTTATTCATAGGTTTCATATTTTCCATTCCAATTTCATTTCAGAGAATTTCAACCAGTGAAGACATCAAGTTTCTTTGATAAAACTAGTATATATAATTTAGTGTTTTTTCATATCGGAATGTATTATATTTTCAGGTATGAATTTTCATAGAAGATTTCTTGAATTTTTTAAATCATATAAGATATTATGAATTTGATATATTGAAAAACATTTTTAGTTCTTGTTGAGACTCAATAATTGTTTGTTATCAACCTTGATATTGATTATTTTATTTGTTATCATCGTATTTATAGACCTTCAAAATGAATTAAGGGAGTCAAAATGTATCATCTTTTTTGAAACACTCTCATTAAATTTCATGATCCATATTTCCTATAACCACATTGACCTTTAAAGTATTATAATTCCAATAATGAATTCAGAATTGGTAACTCATTACGATCAATCATTTAACTTTATGGAGATGATTTGGTCTCGGATATATTCAATAACTAAATTATACATTTTAAAATCATACTCCTCTTACTGGACCTTGATTATTCCACCAGAATGGGTTATAGATGGTTTCCACTTACATTCAATTTCTACATTATTAGTTTTATATTTCCATGCTAGTTATAAAATTTCTTATTCTATATTGACTAAATTAAAAATATGTTAACATTTAAAAATTATATTAAGAAGATAAATAATATAATATTTATTTATACACTACTATCAATATCTAATTCTCTGTGAGAAAGGGTAATTATTTTGGAATAGGGATTAAAAATGAAATCTTAGAAGAAACGAAAGGATATTAAAATTTAAACATATCTTGATGAGTCCTTCATTATTCAATTTTTATCAATTATGAAATTTCAATATATTTTATAATACAATATATTCCATTATTATCTATTATATTTCAATATTTTCTTCCAAATCTTAAATAAATTTATGCTAAATTTATAAGTGTTAATGACAAATAAACTAAAGTTAATAAAAATATGAATTGGGAATGGAAATAAAACTATAAAGGAATAGATATAACTTTATGTTATGATATAATTTATTAGCGAGTTGTGAGTATATTTTTTCTATTAAATAAGATTTATTTTTCTAAATTAGTTGAGCATATATTTTTTTTAGGTAGGTAATCCTATGCTAAAATCATCTATATAATCAGAATATGTGAAAACGGAAGAAAAAACATCTAAACCTAGATTTATAAACTAATAATAAGTACATATATAATTTATTTGAATAACCAGTTTATATGGATTAATATGTTTAATGTGATAATGGTTTATAATATATAATTTTTTGTTCTCAGTGAGTAGCTATTATAATTTTTTCATGGTGGTATTACATATTATTAAGGTTTATTTGGATAAATTTATATTCTTGTCATTATATTAGAGAGTTAGGTTTATTTTATAATTAGTTAAAGGATGGTTATTTAGCTTATAAGAAATATATATAATTAAATGAGTATTTAAATCTTGGGAGATTATGGTAATGTTATTTGTTTTGGGATAATAAAACTAAATACCTATTAAAAATGACCTAGAATTATTTTGGGAATGTTGTGTGATAGGACGTAAGAATAATTTATATCCTATATGTTTAAAATAATTAACAATATAATTAAATGGAGTATATTATCTGAATAATTATTTGTATATTAATAGTAACATAACCCTTGTATTATACACATAATATATATAAACCATGAAGGATTTTATCAGGGGTTGTCATTTGACTTGTTTTTCATTATTACATGATTTTATCATTTTATTTTGGTGAAACATTTACTTTTTCTATATGTGTTGTTTTTCTATCTTTTTTCTTATATTATTGTTTATTTATCCAATCTCTTATTTTTTTAGGTATCATAATATATGTTTAGGGATTATAAGGGCCCCACAGATTCCATGTACACATATTCGGAGGCCGTGATGGATTTAAAATTATTTCATGTTGAACTATGAAATTTATGGGAAGTTGTTATGATGTTGAGATGATTGAGGGATGATTGGGATATGTTTAGAACTAGAATTTCATATTTTACATCTAGTAAAGATAATGTTATGATATTGGGATAATTGGTAGATGTTTACTATTGAGCTTTATATTTTGTTACTAGTTATGATTATGGGGTGATGTTTGGATGATTGGAATATGTTGATATCTATGCTTTATTATTGTCCATATAATTAAGAATATATGATGAATTAGGGATAATATGACCTATTTAAGGCTTGATTTTTAATATTATTTAGGATATTTTGGTTTAAGGTGATGTGGAAATAATTTTGAAGGGATTATTGTAAAAATCCTAATATGTGATATTATTATTCAAATGATTGAGTTAAAAATATGGTTTTTTTTATTATATGTCTCTATGATTCAGAATTTCAAATAAATATCTTCATTTATTAATCATTTGTTCTAATTTGAAAAATATTTTATGATAATGAAGTTAAATGTGAAAAGGCTGTGAAATATTACATGGGTTATTCACATAACCAATAATCTTACATTGTTGTGTAGTTCCGCACATATAAATCTGGACACATCAATTATTTATTGATATATAGATATTAAGAAATATGATCTTATTGAGTACTCCCATTTTCTAAAACGATCAATCATTTCTTCTACTTTTTTGTAGGAATATATAATAATGATTAGATATGTTATTTTTTGCGTAGGTTGGGTTGAGTAAATGAGGTATTCATATATTGTATCTTATCTGTTTATACATGTTCAATGTAGTTATAGTTTATGATTGAAAAAATTTATCCCATAATTTTATTTATATAGAGTTTAATTGTGGATGTTTTATCATTCTAGATAAATTTATGACAGTTATTCCACCCACTTGATTGATAAATACCCTCTCTCCTACAATCCATCCAATAGATTATTATAGATAAACTTTGGTGGTCACCTCTGTCTACCCTACAGACTCGGTAGGGGTGTTTGTGGAGGTAGATTGTGAGGACCATGATATCTAACTAATTATTTTTTATTGTTTAATACATTAAATTACCACTACAAATTTTGAGTAATGTAACATGAAATATTTTCATGTGTCTGATTAATGTTAAAACACATAAATGTGATTATGATTTATGTTTTTATTTATCCTTTCTGTTGTTGAAATATTTTATTATTAATAATGTTTTAATATTTAATTATAATGAAATAATATATGATAGTCCAAAAATGATTTTCTATAACTCATTACATGATCTAAGGATTATCCCTGCTTGTAATTTCATGTTCCTTTAATAATATGAATTTCTATGTATATTAAATAAAAAAATTTAAAACATCATGTTAGAAACAATAATATTTATTTAAAAATATAATTCTTATATTTTTTAGGGATACTGAATCATGTCTAAAATATTTACAATTCCATGAAAAGATTCTCTGAAATATTTTATATTTAAGCACATTTTTTATAATATATTTATTAAGTTAATAGTTTCAAAATGGACTATTTTATCCACATTTTTATGTTCTTATATTTCATAGAATAGATTGGCATTTCATATTTTATACTAAACTAGAAATTTATAATGTTTCTCAAATTAAATGTTTGTCTTATGTATGTGTTCAGCTAATTTAAGTGCATGAGGGAGTAATAAGTTCGTGATACATAGAAAGTTTGATTGAATTAAATGTTCTGAAGGAAGCATAATCAAAATTATTGGAAAGAATTAAATAGTTCACTATTTAAATTTTAAATAATTTGAAATGCCAAAATTTAATATAGTTGTTAACCTTTCTGATATGGATAAATGTTATAGGTTGTTTTTTATCCAATCATGATAAAATATGTTGTATTTAGAATATCTATTATATTTCTTAAAACCTAATGCTTAAATTTGTTTTTGTTGATTTAAAATTTAAATTCAAATAATTTTTCAATAATAAATTCAAATAATTTTGCTATAATAAATTCATTACAAATATATTTGGTATTATTTTCTTTGATATATTATGATTTATTATGGAAGGAAAGGGATGATGTTGAAAAGAGTTGAGATAAAGAAAATAGTTGGATTCAATTGGATTAATTTTTATCTATCAATATTAATTATTGGATTTTTTTCATTATTTTTTAACTACTGTTAGATTATTTTTATAGCGGATATTTTCATATTTTTTAGCCAACAATTTTAGACCTACTGAAAATTGATTAGTAAATTGTTTTATTTGATAATGAAATACATTGTACATTTTATTTGATGTTTATTGATATTTTGGATGTTGTTATATTATATTTTTTCTCAATAAAACCAACTCAAAACAATATAAATAAATTAAATAATTAATGAATTTTTTATGTTAATAAAAATAAAAGTTTTATCCAATTTTATTGGTTCTAGATGCTTTAAAATTCCCTTAAATAAAGAAGTCTTATTTATCGAATATTTTTTTTTCTATTATTATTTGTATACAACCATTTGTTCTAAGATATCAAACCATTGAATAATCTAATGTTGAAACCATAATCTGAGTTTATTAATTACTTTTTTTCTATTAACTTTTTTTCATTTTAATCTTTATTTACTTATTTTATTATTTAAAAAACATTTTTTACTCATATTTTTATTTATTATTTATATCTATATTAATATTCATTTTATTTATTTAAAAATATTTTCTAATCGTAATCTTTTGTCACTTTTATATTTTTGTTCATTTTTTGTATTCTATGACATTATTTTTCAAATATTTCAATTAATCTCTTCTTTAATATATTTTTTCTTATAATATATTTCATCTATTTAATGTATTTTACTATATTATTTTAATTATTTTCAAATCAAATTATATGCATTATTTTTTCTTTCATTATAATTTCTATTAATTTTCTATATTATTTAGCTCATACTATTACGATCATCTCAATAATTCATGTTAATTTATCCCTTTCTTTATTTCTGTTATATCAATTGTTATTATATTCTTTATGACTTACTAAAATTTTCCCTATATTATATTATTCATATTCTATACCATATTTTTATTAATCATTTATTTCATTTTTAAATTATATATTTTCAATTATCAATATTTTATTTATCATTTGTAATAATTATTACTATTTTCACTTTATTTCTTTCTATATTTATTTTAAATTCATTAATTTTTTCATAAATATTTTCTTTTAATTATATTAATATTCAATTTATTAAATTCAAGTAACTATTTACTATCTTTTTTATTTTTTTTATATATAATCTTCCTTTATATTATTTTTAAATCATTATTACTTTACATTTTATCATATTTTTTTTTCCATAAAAAATAATTCATTATAATATTTTATTTTTTTCTTTTTCTATTTATTTTATTATTATTCTATCATTCTCTATATTATCATCTACCTTTATTTTTTTATTTCTTCATTTCATAATTTATTTTTATGATTTTTTCATCTCTAAAATTGATCTCCATCTTATTCCTATTTTACACTCTTTGTTATAATCCTCTTTAATCTATTATTATCTCAATTAAACCTACATTGATACAAAATTATCAGGACCTATTTCTGTCAAAACCCCTCATAGGTTAAAAAGATAACATTAGAGTGACCCCCTAAACCCACCTCCAATAGGTAATAGGTTATTGACTAACATTGTGGGTATTTATTACTCAAATGGGAGGAAATACCGTTATAAATTCCAATGAATAATAAAACATCAACTAATAAACTCCATAAAATTAATCTTAAAAGTTAACATTAAAAATAATAAAATTTAAAAACATTAAATGTATGCAATACAAAAAGATACAATTCATGAAGGCCACGTAAGCTATACTCTAGCTCCCTAAACATGAATATTGCTATTCTCTATTGGTTTGTCTTGTAAAATGATTGTGAAAATTATAGAGCGGTGAAAACATTAGAGCACACAATTGGGTTTTATTATAAAAAAGTTCTATATCCTCACTAAATAGATGTGTTATGATAGAAATTTATGGAACAACCACACCATTCTTATGGTTTAATCAAAGAATAGTAGTATTAGTTATCATACAATTCACCTTTAACAACTTTGCTGTAAAGAATTATCCTATTAAATCAAAAGAAAGATACAATAATATTTTCTGTAGAAATTTAAATTCGAGGTGACTTATAATATTAAAAATGGAACCATAGTTATGACACCCCCCTGAGTAATAATATCTTATATAATAAATTATAAAATGATATCATAACAATTACCACCACATCACCACAACCTTTAAAAAAAAGAAAAAAAGGACATCCCAACTCTCAACATGAGATAATCATCTTAATATCATCACAACATTATATCTAGGATGCTAGTAGGGAAACCTGAATATTACCTTGGTATTATCATGAAAATATCATCACATTTTCATAACCTATTAAAAAAATATGAAAACCTAACACTCATCCTATTCATGTTATCCCAATATCATCTCATCATTGTAAGGATCATGAAAATAAGATATTTGACTTCTCATTCTATTCCAACCAACCAAAATTCATCCAATAATCATAAAAGTCTCTCATAATCAACCAATTTCATAGTAAAATAATTGAAAATCCATCATAGGCTAATAATATTAGTTTTTGTAAATCCCTAATCCATTATAATGGAAGGATGTATAGTTTCAAGCCATTAGAGACAAGAGAGTGTATAAACAAACAATCATACATTCATGTAGTCGAACAACCAATGATATAATAAAATAAATGCAACAACACAACCCCAATACATATAATATAACCATAATCTCATTTAATTTTCCTATTCCAAGACATGTGTATCTTTTTTATAAATCAATTAAATTCCTTTACCTAATTATAAAATGAGAGGAAGGACCTACTGAAGGATATTGAATAATAAAGTAATCTAGAGTAATATTTTTTTTTCTGAGAAGGGTTTGTTGTATGTAATAAATTGGAGTTAATGATTAGTAAGTATTTTGTAAAGTGAGTGGGTTTATATTTTTACTAAAACTATCTTTGGACATATTAAAAACCTTGTCTTTTTGGTAGAGTATTAGGAATATTTTATAATTATTTAAAGGATAGTTATTTATTTAATATAAAGATGGATAGTTATGGTTTAAGGAAATCTAGATTGATTTTTGTTATATTACATTAGTTTGGGTTATGGTAAAAAGAAACATTAAATAATTTTTCGGTGTTGTTTTTGAAAGGATGTCTGATAGGTTGTATTCTTTTGTTGTGTCCCAGAGTTAATTCATAATTAGTTAGATTATCCAGCAAATCAATGTAATAAAATAATTAATGGTACATAAATATTAATATGTACCTTGTAGTTTAATTATTAGGAATATAAATATATAGAAGATCATTATTAGATATTTGTCAGTGTAATCTATTATAAAATTATTATTTTTCATTTTTTTAGTGTTGTATTCACTTTTTGTTACATATATTAGTTCTTGAGTGTTTTATTGTGTGATTGTTTCTTTATCATCACTCATCTTTATATCTATATGATACTATACAATATTATTTTGAAATTTCATGATGGATGACTAAAATATACATTCTAGGGTTATGATGGCTTAACAGTTGTGTCACATAGACTTGGGAGAAGTATGGTAGATTATTATGATTATGAGATTATATTGGGATGATCAGAACCATTTTATTGTTGGGATTTCTTATTTTTCTTAATTTTTATTATGATTTAATGAGATTTAGATTGTTTTAATAGGTTCATAGATGGTCAAGAATCTTTCATGATAGGTTATGATGATGCGATGGTGTGGGGATGATTTTTAGTAGTCCATATCTAGGCTTGACTATTGGCCTACAGGTTATGATGATGTGTTGATGTTGAGATAAATGGAATAGGTTGAAAACTAGGTTTGCCTATTTTTTTCATTTTGTTTAGATGGTTGTGATACTGTGGTGGTGTTTATTATGAGATCAGTATTGGTAATCGTACTATGTGATTGGATCTATAGAATAAAAATGTTCCAATTTTTGGGAATATTTTTATTATTATAATTCCTAGGTAATATAATTTTTCTTTGATACATTACTTTAATTAATCATTTGATCAACTAAGAAATATATTTACAAGTGATGTATCTTAACGAGAAAAATATCTAAAATATTAATTTTCATAATATATTAACAATTTTTTACCATTATTAATTTGTTAACACATGTATATCCCAAAACTTCTATTCAACATGAATAGATAACTATTTAAAAATATAACCCTAAAAAGTACTTCCAAGGGCTCCCCCTATACTATTTTTTTAATTTTTTAAGGATAGATTAATGGTGATGGGTGATGTTGTTGTTCGAATAAATGGACTGGAGTATCAGAGGTATTAACGGATTGTACTCAAATAAATTTAAAAAAAATTATGTACTTATTTTTTGTATATATATGTTTTTACTCTTTATTTTACATTTATGGAGTTTATCGGTGTATTTTTATCTTCATTGGTAATTTAAGAGGTTTCTTCCTCCCATTTGAGTAATTGATATCCTCGATCATAGTAATCAACCCATGGCCTACTGAAGGTGGGCTTCTGGGATCACTCAATTTATATATACTAAACTTGGAGGGGTTTCAATTGTGGATACCGAGATAATGTTGTATCAAATATTTTAGTTCACAGGTCAGAAGATGTTTTCTGTAAGGAACAAATGTATCTTTCATGGATATGGAAGAGAAAAGTGTTATATTTCTTCACATTTGGTATGGATTGGAACTGGCTATGAATGTACTATTTGGGTTCCCCTATGAATGATATGAGAATCATAATTCCATTTAGTTTAGTAAGGATCTAGGTGTTGGGGATGAATACAATCCCATGAGAGGACTATGAAAGCTAACTAAGAATTTTTATGTGTGAAATGATATGATTTACAGGTAGAAATATTTATTAAGGTGCATGTATATTTTCATAGGTTTTATATAATTTAAAACATTGAAATTTGAGTATTCATTATGTGGTTATGTATTCTAATCGATATTTATATGAAGTATACTTATTAATTATGTAACATTTAATTCTAATAAACTAAGTTCTGATAGTTTAATCATTCTCTTTTACAAATCATAAAATGATATGATGTTTAGCTGTTCTTATAGGTATTCATTGATAATTTTATAATTTTATGTAAAATTGATGTTAACCTAAAAAAAATTACTATCCTTTCAATAATTTGAAGAATTATCTATAGATTGGTAGATTATATGTTTCTATGGGTAGTAAATCATGTTTAAATTATCAATAATTCCATGAAATTATTTTTCTGAAATCTTTCTTGATTAAAAATTCATTCTATAAAATATTGATTGCGTTAATATATTGCTATAAGGATAGTTTAATTGATTTCCTTATTCTATAATTTATAAAAAAGATACATTATTTCACGTGCTAAGTTAGTCTTGTAAAATAAAAATTTGTTCGAATCAGATATTAGTTGTAATTGTGAATTCATTTCATTAATGATCATGCTAGAGATATAAATTATTAATACATAACATAAATTACTGAATATAATTTTTTAAATCATTTCAAATAAATATTATTAGTAGGAAATAAATTATTCCTAATTTACAATGAATTAACAGTGGTATTCATAGAGCGACTATTGTTGAGAACATTTCTAAGATTAATAATGGTTATAGGAATTTACTTATGAAAGAATAATAAAATATGTAATAGTTGAACTTTATGATATCTTTATTTAACCCTCAATCATGAATATGTTGCTGTTGATTTATTATTCCAAGATAAAACCTTATGAAATATTATTACATATTGATATTATTGGAAATATATGATGGAATTCCATACAATTAATTACGAAAGGGAAATAGTTAAAGAAAAAATGTATTGAGATGACGTAAATAGTTAGTTGTAAATAGAATAATTATTAGTCATAATTATTCTTTATTGGATTCTTATTAGTTTGCTAGATTTTATTATATTGTTTCATTTGATAATAAGTAAATAATGTTTTGTTGTTTGTTACATATCTGATAATTATTGACTGTTAAATAGTTAAATATGATAAATTAATAAATTATGAATAATATTTTATGTTTGGTGTTATTATGGACTCTATTATACATTGGTGTTTTCTTACTAATACATGACCCAACAAATTAAATGAAATAAATCATTAATGAAAATATGATGTTGTTGGATTTGATAGTGGTGGCCAACTATGTTTAGTCCATATTGCCTTAAGATTTTATGGATTCAATCACTATTTCTTATCAACTAATTTTATCACTGCTATTTCCATTATATAAACATTTACTCAAGGATATCAGGCCTTGCAATGATTTGTGAATGAAAAATGAGTTTCTGTTGTTCTAAAAGAACTAATGTTTTCTTTTTCATTGAAATAATTCGTGAAATATGTTCTAAACTTGTTTTTTTGGATAATAAATTCCTTCGAGATGATAACTAATAAAATATTTCTAATATGATATGAATGATGTACCAATATCTATAGAGGTTAAACATTATATTCACAATGTTTTTTAGCAGGTCATCATTAACATGAATAATATGATACTTAGTGAGTCTCCTAGTCTTATATGGATAGTTGGTTATTATAACGACCCATACTTTACATACATTGTTAATACTTCAAAATTTAATTACACTTATTACAACATATGACAAAACCACAAAGGACCGTATAGGTATAGTGTCTTTAGAAACTGGGAAACATAAACAACTGGTTCATAAATCTTCTACAGTGTCTCCCATTTATTTCATCATATCTAGGGTCCCTTTTAGCATATTCTACTTAATATCCATCTTCCTGACCTGGGGAAAAGAAAACATACAAAAAGGGTGAGATCAAATGCTCAGCAAGGGAAATAAAGGAAATAAAAATCATATCATATCTTTTTGAAAATCATAACCTGCAAAAGAGATCATAATATCTTAATATGGAATAAATCATAGAAGTGAAAATGAGATCCCCATAATCAAAACATACAACTTGAAACTTTGTGGCATGTACACATAATCATGGAAAATCATTTCTTGTTAGTCATGACTCATTGCCAAGACTGTCTTAGCGGACAAAGTCCATTTCTGAACCGAGTTCACTCCTCGTTTCAGTCCTGAATCACTGAACCGAAATATCCTTCCGTTCCATCGATGTCTATCTCATGAGATATAAATCTTTACCCAATGAATTAGAGGGAGATATAGGTCCCACCCATCTTATAATGAATCCTTTCTTATGTGTGCCACATATTCATAAATCATACATCATCGCATAACACATGTAACAAAAATGGGATTCTTGAAACATCATGACATCATAAAACAAATCATATAAGGTAAATGACTTCATAAAAATAATTCCCTCACAACATAATAAAATCAATGTAATAATAGGGATAAAAACAGAACCCTATATTATCTTAGATGGAAAATAATTTTGATAAAACATTTGAACTCCATTCTTGAGGAAAATATCCTTTCTACTTCAAAAACACTTTTCTTTTCTTGACATGTCATACAATTATAAACTAAACGAAGTTGATTAAAAATAAACTTGAAAAGTTATAAAGGATGCTTCTTGGAAATAATGTTTTAAAAATCCATTCATGTCGTATATGTTAAAAAAACATTCTTCCCGTACTTTTGTCAGAAAAGTCAAAAAGTACCTCATACGAAAAATGACAAAAGATTCCTTTCATATCATTTAAAAAAACTTACCGAAGGGTAAAATTGGATATAAACTATTGTAGAAGGATGGAAATAATATTAAATATTGAGGGAACATGGATGTGGATGATAAAATACACCCCAGTAAATACTAAAGTATAACAATCTCGGATAAAAATGAGATTGTGATATTTCCCTTACCTTAGGTCCGATTTGCTTTGTACGTGTCCGAAGCTCCTGTATAATGGTTTAAATAATGTTATTGACTTATTCTAGAATCATACATATTGATATGATATCATATATTGTCATATTCTTAGCTTCTTATTAGTAATATTTCATTGTTACTTGTTACTCGGGTCTTTATTGCCTTTTGTTCTTATGCGTGTTTTGCCGAATAAATTCTTATTCTTCTTTTAAGGTTATAGATACCTTATATCCAGAATGGTATTAGTGTAACATATATCATATTTATTCATTCAATTCATTTATATAATTATTATTTAATGATGATCATGTAGAACGAGTCACATCACATCGTGCAGACGGTATTCTGTATGTACGCACGAGCGATGATATTGTTCCCATGATCGTGGAATTATATTTAAGTGTATTTATACTATTTCAGTATCAATATCACTTTATAATAATCATATATAGTTACTCATTACACCATTATACCCATCCTTGTAAGATGATGATGGAAAATAAATTACACCACGGCGTGGAGACGGTATTCCGTACGTACGCACGCGCGGTTATTTCATTTTTCCATAGGATGGATAGAAGGTGAATTAGGGTTGTTTAATATTTATAATAACATATCAGTATGGAAGTAATAATTATGTTATTACTTTATCATGAAACAACTAAAGAAGAAGAAGTTGAAGAAGAAAGAAATTGAAAAGATCGTTAATGGA
Source organism: Viscum album (assembly GCA_963277665.1). NCBI lineage: Eukaryota > Viridiplantae > Streptophyta > Magnoliopsida > Santalales > Viscaceae > Viscum > Viscum album. The sequence goes on from OY728166.1 coordinate 245,719,581, forward strand.
TATTACCTCTTCTTTGAAACGCCTCTTTGAATCCTCCACTTAGGGAACTAAGATTGGTCTTTGAAGAAGACCAGGACCTCTAGGATTATTCTAGGGAAGTGGAGAAGGGATTTTGGCAGGGTTTGGACGAGCTTGAGTGCTCAAATTGGTTGAGGAGGAGGCGGAGGAGGTGCCCTTTTATAAGGGAGGAGAGGGGCACCTTAGGAATATCTCAAAATATTATTTTATATTAAAGTCAAAATCGGTTTATAATGGTTCCAAAGGGTCTTATTTCGAACCTAAAGTGGGGATGGGTCGAAATACTATCAACCAATAGGATTTAGACAAGTTTAGGGTATTATTTTAACCTTATCAATTAGATTTAACTCTAAGTTAAATAATTTAACATTTACCGTGACTTTTTGTTTTCTTACACTATATGGTTAATACACTTACTAAAACATGCCAAACGAACCCCAAATTGTTTATTATTAATATATATATCCTTATCTAAATCATTTGGCCGAACCGTAGATTTTTAGGAATAAAATAACAATTAATAATATAATATTTGATTTAAAAACTATTTTGTGTCAATTTTGACACTATTTGATATATGATTTTTGTGAAAGTCATAACAGAATTATATGTTAGAACCAAGTTGATTAAATCAACACTAATATATCATAGTAACCTAGAAAATTAGTGGAATTCATAAAAAGTCTCAAATTACATTTATTTGAGCATTTATAACATCAATTATGTTAACATTTCCTTAAAAGGGTAATTACTTCATCATCGTTGTGTCATAAATAAATTAATTTATTTAAAGTCTAAAAATTATAAATAAAATATAATTATGTAGGAAATATTTTTATCTTTCTAATTAATATTTATAGTCTAATTTATCTTATGTATAACCCCATATTAAAAATGTTTTAGTTATTAAACTTTGATTTTAACTATTTTAACTATTCATTAAATAAATTAATATTAAATGTCATAATCTAATCCAAGTGGACCTAAATGGTCATATTATATTCATAAGGTTGTTTTTGGTCGAATTACACTTATCCAATAGAATTAGAACATGTGTTAGGGTAATAGTAATATCACATTTACCCTTAGTTACCCTATTTACAATTAACCGTGGTAAAAAAAAGTAAAAATTTACTATTCACCAAAAATTATTTTCATCTCATTGAACCACATTTTAGTCCTTGATATTAACCGTGTCTGTCGGATTTTCGAAATTCCATTCACAGAAGCGGTAAAATTATGTTTTATGCAAAATTCAGTTTTTAACCTACCACTTAGTGGTTTCACTATTCATCAAAAATTGAAAGTTTTCAGAAAAATACCAAAATTTCACCCTAGGCTAATTTCGATATTCCGAATCCAAAAATGAAGTCCATTTTGAAAAATAAAATTTATAAAATTTTAAAAAGTGGTTTTTACTATTCATAACGGCTAGTTTTATTTTAATAGCATATCGTTGTTTAGTGAAACTCGGTATTGCGTACGACGCAAGCTATCGAGGAAGGTCACGATTTCGTGTAAAGCAAGACAAGAAAGTGTTGTGTAGAAAAAGATTCCTTTGATGATTTATATAACATAAAAGTCTCGGGTGTTACATTCTACCCCCCTTAAAATGAATTTCACCCTCGAAATTCGTCACTTTGTAACAAACAGATGAGGATACTTCTCCATCATCATATCCTCAAGCTCCCATGTAGCTTCTTCAAGTTGGTGGTTCCTCCATAAAACTTTCACCAATTGAGTGGTCTTGTTTCGTAGGACTTTTTCGCTACGATCCAGAATCTCTATTGGTTGTTCTTCATAAGAAAGATCTTGCTCCAGCGGTACAACTTCTGAGCTGAGTACATGAGAAGGATCAGGTATGTACTTTCTCAGGAGAGATACATGGAACACATTGTGAACTTGAGAGAGATTCGGTGGAAGCGCCAATCGGTAATATACCTTTCCAACATGATCCAGTATTTCGAAAGGACCGATATATCTAGGGCTCAACTTCCTCTTCTTTCCAAATATCATAACCCTCTTCCAGGGAGATATTCGTAAGAACACTTTATCACCCACTTCAAACTCTAGGTATTTTCTTCGGTTGTCGGCATAACTTTTCTGTCGACTCTGAGCTTCTCTTATGTGTTGTTGAATAGATCTGACCTTTTCTGCCATTTCATCGACGAGATCAGGTCCTAATATCTTTCTTTCCCCAACTTCATCCCAGCAAGTTGGAGTCCTGCATTTCTTTCCATAGAGAGATTCATAAGGAGCCATCTGAATACTGGAGTGAAAGCTATTATTATAATAAAATTCCACCAAAGGTAGGTGTTGATCCCAACCTCCTTTGAAATCCATAGAGCAAGCTCTCAACATATCTTCTAGGGTTTGAATTGTTCTCTCAGACTGACCGTCTGTCTGAGGATGATAAGCAGTTCTGAAACTCAACTCTGTATCCAGAGTATGTTGAAGACTTCTCCAGAACTTCGAGGTAAATCTCGGATCCCGATCATATATAATAGAAAGTGGTACTCCATGCAATCTTACCACTTCCTTTACATATATCCTAGCAAGCTGATCTAGAGAGAAATTCTCTCTAATAGCAAAGAAGTGTGCAGACATTGTAAGACGATCAACTATGACCCAGATAGCATTATTGCCTTTGGATGTTTTAGGAAGTGCTGTGACAAAGTCCATAGTGATGTTTTCCCATTTCCATTCAGGTATGGGTAATGGTTGTAACAGCCCCTTAGACTTATGTCTCTCAGCTTTAACTTGTTTACAAACCAAGCATCGAGAGACATATTTAGCAACATCTCTTTTCATGCCATCCCACCAGAAGTACTCTTTCAGGTCCCTATACATCTTTGTGCTTCCAGGATGAATAGAGAATGAAGAAATATGAGCCTCATCCAGCAGTCCCTTCTTTAAGTCGGGGATGGGAGGAACACAAACCCGATTCCTAAACTTTATTATCCCATCACAATCAAGGTTGAATTCAGGAACATTTCTCACCTTCTTTTGTAACTCAACATCTTCTTTCTGTGCCTCTTTAATCTTCACATGTATAGATGGTTGAAAATTCATTTGAGAAAGATAAGATTTTTCCCCTTCCATTATAATTCCACGATCCATCCTTTGTAAATCCATAAATATTGGATCTTTTGTGATCCTCATCATGGATAAACTAGCATGGTCTTGTCGACATAATGCATCTGCCACCTTGTTTGCTTTCGCAGGGTGGTAATGGATTGAGCAGTCATAATCCTTAATCAGCTCCAACCATCTTCTTTGACGCATATTCAGCTCCTTTTGTGTGAAAATATACTTTAAACTTTTAGGATCAGTATAAATATCACACCTTTCACCATAAAGGTAATGCCTCCAAATCTTTAATGCAAAGATTACCGCAGCCAACTCCAAATCATGTGTTGGGTAATTTTGCTCATGGATTTTCAACTGTCGTGAGGCATAAGCTATCACAATATCATTTTGCATAAGAACACACCCCAATACCTTCTTGGATGCATCACTGTAGATCACAAACCTTTCTCCACTACAAGGCAGTGTGAGCACAGGTGCACTGGATAACCTTCTTTTCAACTCCTTGAAATTCTCTTCACATTCCACTGTCCAAACAAACTTAACTCCATTCCGAGTCAACTTGGTGAGTGGATTAGATAATCGTGAAAAATCAATTACAAAACGTCGATAATATCCAGCCAAACCAAGAAAACTTCGGATCTCAGTTACTATTGTTGGTCTCGACCATCTTTCGATAACCTCTGTTTTTTCTGGATCCACAGATATCCCCTCTTTTGAGATTATGTGACCCAAAAATGCAATTTTTTGAAGCCAAAATTCACACTTGGTAAATTTGGCATAAAGCTTCTCCTTTCTCAAGGTATTCAATATAATTCTCAAGTGATCTTCATGCTCTTCCTTGCTCTTTGAATAGACAAGAATATTGTCTATAAAGACTACCACAAATTGATCAAGATATTCTTTAAAGACTCTATTCATTAGATCCATGAAGATAGCAGGGGCATTAGTAAGACCAAAAGGCATCACTATAAATTCATAGTGTCCATACCTCTTACGGAAAGCCGTCTTTGGTATATCCTCCCTTTTGACCCTTAATTGATGATACCCTGAATGAAGATCAATCTTGGAAAAGTATTGAGCTCCGCGTAGTTGGTCAAATAAGTCATCAATGTGTGGGAGAGGATATTTGTTCTTGATAGTGATCTTGTTAAGTTCTCGATAATCAATGCAGAGTCTCATTGATCCATCTTTCTTATTAAAAAATAGAACAGGTGCTCCCCAAGGTGACGCACTAGGGCGTATGAATCCCTTATCAAGATTCTCTTGGAGTTGCTTCTTCAATTCCTGCAACTCAAATGGGGCCATTATATAAGGTGTCTTTGAAATAGGCAAAGCACCCGGTACGAGTTCTATTGAAAACTCAACTTCACGATTTGGTGGAAGACCCGGTAATTCCTCTGGAAAGACATCATCAAACTCCAGTACGATGGGCATATTCTTAATCGCGAGTTTCTCACCAACCATTTGAGATAAATAACCATCATTTAGTGGAATCAATACCCATAAAATGGAAGAAATTTCCACTGAAAGGTTATGTTCATCCTTGCATTGATAGATGATCATAGATTGATCTGGAATATGAAATGTGACTTCCCTTCTTTGGAAATTGATATGAGCTCCGTATAAAGAAACCCAATCCATGCCAAGAATCACATCAAATTCCACTATAGGAAGGATCACAAGATTTGCAGGAAGCACTTTCCCACAAACTTCGATCGGAGAAGAATTATAAACTTTTGATGCGATTGATGTGCCATTAGGTGTTGTCACAGCTAACTCAACATCTAATTGTTGAGGTAATACGGTGATACCCTTAGAAAATTCTTCAGAAATAAAAGAGTGGGTGCATCCAGAATCAAATAAAACATTTGCTACTTTAGAGTGGATGGTAAGTGTACCTTTCACCACATCGTTATCGTACTCCACATCGCTGAGAGAAATTGCATGTGACTTTCCTTTGTCTTTAGCCTTAAGATTTTGTTGACGTCGACCATCAACATCAACCCTTGGGTTTGGGCATTGATTGGAATAATGCCCCATCTCCTTGCACTTGAATCATTGAAGTGTAGTAGGTTCATTCTGTGTATCCCTTCCTTTGTTTGCATCATTAGACATCTTCTTCCCATTATCGCGGCATTCAAATGCCCTATGACCTTCCTTTCCACATTTGAAACATTTACTTGTCCCTTTAAGACAACTCCCTCCATGTTTCTTTCCACAATTTGGCATAAGGGAAAGCTCATCTTCTTTTCAGTGTGCTCTTTATATTTTCCTTTGAATTCCATTTTCCTCTTCTTATCAAACCCATGTGACTGATGGGTTACTCCAATCTCCATCTCGACTTTGAGAGCACATCGAACGATTTCCTCATATCTATTGAAGTCCCTTATGGCTAACGCCCTTCGAAGAATTGGTTTTAAGCCACTAAAGAATCGATCGATCTTACTCTCAGGTTGGATAATAATACCAGAAGCGTACCTTGCAAGTCTTGTAAAATTTGCTTCATAGGTACCAACAGATTCATCATCCCTTTGCTTTAGTTCAAGAAACTCTTTCTCCATCTTTGTTCGGAGAATACGAGGGAAGTACTTATTGAAAAATAAGTTCTTGAACTCGTCCCATTCCATGGACTCAATTTCATCCCTTTGCCTCGTATTCTTAATAAGATTCCACCATTGATCATCATCTCCTTCCAAACGATACACTACTAGGATGAATTTATCATGTTCAGAACATTGAAGAACTGAAAATATCTTTTCAGTAGTATTAATCCATTTTTCAGCAACTAATGGATCAGTAGACCCACTGAAAGAAGGTGGACGCTGCCTCATGAAGGATTCAACAGAATGTTGCTCCTTAATTGCTCGTTTGGAAGTCCTGCATGATTCATAGCTTGAGAAAGTTGTGTGAGCATGGCTACAAGATTTTGCATTCCAGCTCCCATATCGTTTGGTTGCTCAGGGGGATAATCATTGCATTGCCCATTGCATTCCGCATTAACACGATTCCTTCGGGTTCCAGCCATTGACTTAAACCAAGAAGAATAGTGTGAGCAACACTAATTATAATAGGAAAACCACATAATTAAGAATAAAATTTCACACTTAAGGTCTTATCCTAGGTTATTCATGGATATTTCTAAAACACTAAGATTGTGTTCTATGCTTAGACTTATCCTTAGGGTTCTTACTAAGGCTTTCACATCCTAGTTTCCAAAGGTTGACTATACATTTCCTCTGATACCAACTATAACGACCCATACTTTACATACATTGTTAATACTTCAAAATTGAAGTACACTTATTACAACATATGACAAAACCACAAAAGACCGTATAGGTATAGTGTCTTTAGAAACTGGGAAACATAAACAACTAGTTCATAAATCTTCTACAGTGTCTCCCATTTATTTCATCATATCTAGGGTCCCTTTTAGCATATTCTACTTAATATCCATCTTCCTGAACTGGGGAAAAGAAAACATACAAAAAGGGTGAGCTCAAATGCTCAGCAAGGGCAATAAAGGAAATAAAAATCATATCATATCTTTTTGAAAATCATAACCTGCAAAAGAGATCATAATATCTTAACATGGAATAAATCATAGAAGTGAAAATGAGATCCCCATAATCAAAACATAAAACTTGAAACTTTGTGGCATGCACACATAATCATGGAAAATCATTTCTTGTTAGTCATTACTCATTGCCAACAATATCTTAGCGGACAAAGTCCATTTCTGAACCGAGTTCACTCCTCGTTTCAGTCCTGAATCACTAAACCGAAATATCCTTCCGTTCCAGCCATGTCTATCTCATGAGATATAAATCTTTACCCAATGCATTGGAGGGAGATATAGGTCCCACCCATCTTATAATGAATCCTTTCTTATGTGTGCCACATATTCATAAATCATACATCATCGCATAACACATGTAACAAAAATGGGATTCTTGAAACATCATGACATCATAAAACAAATCATATAAGGTAAATGACTTCATAAAAATAATTCCCTCACAACATAATCAAATCAATGTAATAATAGGGATAAAAACAGAACCCTATATTATCTTATATGGAAAATCATTTTGATAAAACATTTGAACTCCATTCTTGAGGAAAATATCCTTTCTACTTCAAAAACACTTTTCTTTTCTTGACATGTCATACAATTATAAACTAAACGATGTTGATTAAAAATAAACTTAAAAACGTATAAAGGAAGCTTCTTGTAAATAATGTTTTAAAAATCCATTCATACCGTATAAGTTAAAAAAACATTCTTCCCGTACTTTTGTCAGAAAAGTCAAAAAGTACCTCGTACGAAAAATGACAAAAGATTCCTTTCATATCTTTTACAAAAACTTACCGAAGGGTAAAATTGGATATAAACTATTGTAGACGGATGGAAATAATATTACATATTGAGGTAACATGGATGTTGATGATAAAATACACCCCAGTAAATACTAATGTATAACAATCTCGGATAAAAATGAGATTGTGATATTTCCCTTACCTTAGGTCCGATTTGCTTTGTACGTGTCCGAAGCTCCTGTATAATGGTTTAAATAATGTTATTGACTTATTCCAGAATCATACATATTTATATTATATCATATATGGTCATATTCTTAGCTTCTTATTAGTAATATTTCATTGTTACTTGTTACTCGGGTCTTTATTGCCTTTTGTTCTTATGCGTGTTTTGCCGAATAAATTCTTATTCTTCTTTTAAGGTTATAGATACCTTATATCCAGAATGGTATTAGTGTAACATATATCATATTTATTCATTCAATTCATTTATATAATTACTATGTAATTATGATCATGTATAACGAGTCGGATCACATCGTGGAGACGGTATTCCGTACATACGCACGAGCGATGATATTGTTCCAATGATCGTGGAATTGTATTTAAGTGTATTTATACTATTTCAGTATCAATATTACTTTATAATAATCATATATAGTTACTCATTAGGCCATTATACCCATCCTTGTAAGATGATGATGGAAAATAGATTACACCACGGCTTGGAGACGGTATTCCGTACGTACGCACGCGCGGTGATTTCATTTTTCCGTAGGATGGATAGAAGGTGAATTAGGGTTGTTTCATATTTATAATAACATATCAGTATGTAAGTAATAATTATGTTATTACTTTATCATGAAAAAACTAAAGAATAAGAAGTTGAAGAAGAAAGAAATTGAAAAGATCGTTAATGGATATTACCTCTTCTTTGAAACGCCTCTTTGAATCCTCCACTTAGGGAACTAAGATTGGTCTTTGAAGAAGACCAGGACCTCTAAGATTATTCTAGGGAAGTGGAGAAGGGATTTTGTCAGGGATTGGCCGAGCTTGAGCGCTCAAATTGGTGTGAGGAGGAGGGGGAGGAGGTGCCCTTTTATAAGGGAGGAGAGGGGCACCTTAGGAATATCTCAAAATATTATTTTATATTAAAGTCAAAATCGGTTTATAATGGTTCCAAAGGGTCTTATTTCGAAGCTAAAGTGGGTATGGGGAGAAATACTATCAACCAATAGGATTTAGACAAGTTTAGGGTATTATTTTAACCTTACCAATTAGATTTAACTCTAAGTTAAATAATTTAACTTTTACCGTGACTTTTTGTTTTCTTACACTATATGGTTAATACACTTACTATAACATGCCAAACGAACCCCAAATTGTTTATTATTAATGCATATATCCTTATCAAAATCATTTGGCCGAACCTTAGATTTTTAGGAATAAAATAACAATTAATAATATAATATTTGATTTAAAAACTATTTTGTGTCAATTTTGACACTATTTGATATATGATTTTTGTGAAAGTCATAACAGAATTATATGTTAGAACCAAGTTGATTAAATCAACACTAATATATCATAGTAACCTAGAAAATTAGTGGAATTCATAAAAAGTCTCAAATTACATTTATTTGAGCATTTATAACATCAATTATGTTAACATTTCCTTAAAAGGGTAATTACTTCATCATCGTTGTGTCATAAATAAATTAATTTATTTAAAGTCTAAAAATTATAAATAAAATATAATTATGTAGGAAATATTTTTAGCTTTCTAATTAATATTTATAGTCTAATTTATCTTATGTATAACCCCATATTAAAAATGTTTTAGTTATTAAACTTTGATTTTAACTATTTTAACTATTCATTAATTAAAATAATATTAAATGTCATAATCTAATCCAAGTGGACCTAAATGGTCATATTATATTCATAAGGTTGTTTTTGGTCGAATTACACTTATCCAATAGAATTAGGACATGTGTTAGGGTAATAGTAATATCATATTTACCCTTAGTTACCCTATTTACAATTAACCGTGGTAAAAAAAAGTAAAAATTTACTATTCACCAAAAATTATTTTCAACTCATTGTACCACATTTTAGTCCTTGATATTAACCGTGTCTGTCGGATTTTCGAAATTCCATTCACAGAAGTGGTAAAATTATGTTTTATGCAAAATTCAGTTTTTAACCTACCACTTAGTGGTTTCACTATTCATCAAAAATTGAAAGTTTTCAGAAAAATACCAAAATTTCACCCTAGGCTAATTTCGATATTCCGAATCCAAAAATGAAGTCCATTTTGAAAAATAAAATTTATAAAATTTTAAAAAGTGGTTTTTACTATTCATAACGGCTAGTTTTATTTTAATAGCATATCGTTGTTTAGTGAAACTCGGTATTGCGTACGACGCAAGCTATCGAGGAAGGTCACGATTTCGTGTAAAGCAAGCCAAGAAAGTGTTGTGTAGAAAAAGATTCCTTTGATGATTTATATAACATAAAAGTCTCGGGTGTTACATTCTACCCCCCTTAAAATGAATTTCACCCTCGAAATTCGTCACTTTGTAACAAACAGATGAGGATACTTCTCCATCATCATATCCTCAAGCTCCCATGTAGCTTCTTCAAGTTGGTGGTTCCTCCATAAAACGTTCACCAATTGAGTGGTCTTGTTTCGTAGGACTTTTTCGCTACGATCCAGAATCTCTATTGGTTGTTCTTCATAAGAAAGATCTTGCTCCAGCGGTACAACTTCTGAGCTGAGTACATGAGAAGGATCAGGTATGTACTTTCTCAGGAGAGATACATGGAACACATTGTGAACTTGAGAGAGATTCGGTGGAAGCGCCAATCGGTAAGATACCTTTCCAACACGATCCAGTATTTCGAAAGGACCGATATATCTAGGGCTCAACTTCCTCTTCTTTCCAAATATCATAACCCTCTTCCAGGGAGATATTCGTAAGAACACTTTATCACCCACTTCAAACTCTAGGTATTTTCTTCGGTTGTCGGCATAACTTTTCTGTCGACTCTGAGCTGCTCTTATGTGTTGTTGAATAGATCTGACCTTTTCTGTCATTTCATCGACGAGATCAGGTCCTAATATCTTTCTTTCCCCAACTTCATCCTAGCAAGTTGGAGTCCTGCATTTCTTTCCATAGAGAGATTCATAAGGAGCCATCTGAATACTGGAGTGAAAGCTATTATTATAATAAAATTCCACCAAAGGTAGGTGTTGATCCCAACCTCCTTTGAAATCCATAGAGCAAGCTCTCAACATATCTTCTAGGGTTTGAATTGTTCTCTCAGACTGACCGTCTGTCTGAGGATGATAAGCAGTTCTGAAACTCAACTCTGTATCCAGAGTATGTTGAAGACTTCTCCAGAACTTCGAGGTAAATCTCGGATCCCGATCAGATATAATAGAAAGTGGTACTCCATGCAATCTTACCACTTCCTTTACATATATCCTAGCAGGCTGATCTAGAGAGAAATTCTCTCTAATAGCAATGAAGTGTGCAGACATTGTAAGACGATCAACTATGACCCAGATAGCATTATTGCCTTTGGATGTTTTAGGAAGTGCTGTGACAAAGTCCATAGTGATGTTTTCCCATTTCCATTCAGGTATGGGTAATGGTTGTAACAGCCCCTTAGACTTAGGTCTCTCAGCTTTAACTTGTTTACAAACCAAGCATCGAGAGACATATTTAGCAACATCTCTTTTCATGCCATCCCACCAGAAGTACTCTTTCAGGTCCCTATACATCTTTGTGCTTCCAGGATGAATAGAGAATGAAGAAATATGAGCCTCATCCAGCAGTCCCTTCTTTAAGTCGGGGATGGGAGGAACACAAACCCGATTCCTAAACTTTATTATCCCATCACAATCAAGGTTGAATTCAGGAACATTTCTCACCTTCTTTTGTAACTCAACATCTTCTTTCTGTGCCTCTTTAATCTTCACATATATAGATGGTTGAAAATTCATTTGAGAAAGATAAGATTTTTCCCCTTCCATTATAATTCCACGATCCATCCTTTGTAAATCCATAAATATTGGATCTTTTGTGATCCTCATCATGGATAAACTAGCATGGTCTTGTCGACATAATGCATCTGCCACCTTGTTTCCTTTCCCAGGGTGGTAATGGATTGAGCAGTCATAATCCTTAATCAGCTCCAACCATCTTCTTTGACGCATATTCAGCTCCTTTTGTGTGAAAATATACTTTAAACTTTTAGGATCAGTATAAATATCACACCTTTCACCATAAAGGTAATGCCTCCAAATCTTTAATGCAAAGATTACCGCAGCCAACTCCAAATCATGTGTTGGGTAATTTTGCTCATGGATTTTCAACTGTCGTGAGGCATAAGCTATCACAATATCATTTTGCATAAGAACACACCCCAATACCTTCTTGGATGCATCACTGTAGATCACAAACCTTTATCCACTACAAGGCAGTGTGAGCACAGGTGCACTGGATAACCTTCTTTTCAACTCCTTGAAATTCTCTTCACATTCCTCTGTCCAAACAAACTTAACTCCATTCCGAGTCAACTTGGTGAGTGGATTAGATAATCGTGAAAAATCAATTACAAAACGTCGATAATATCCAGCCAAACCAAGAAAACTTCGGATCTCAGTTACTATTGTTGGTCTCGACCATCTTTCGATAACCTCTGTTTTTGCTGGATCCACAGATATCCCCTCTTTTGAGATTATGTGACCCAAAAATGCAATTTTTTGAAGCCAAAATTCACACTTGGTAAATTTGGCATAAAGATTCTCCTTTCTCAAGGTCTTCAATATAATTCTCAAGTGATCTTCATGCTCTTCCTTACTCTTTGAATAGACAAGAATATTGTCTATAAAGACTACCACAAATTGATCAAGATATTCTTTAAAGACTCTATTCATTAGATCCATGAAGATAGCAGGGGCATTAGTAAGACCAAAAGGCATCACTATAAATTCATAGTGTCCATACCTCTTACGGAAAGCCGTCTTTGGTATATCCTCCCTTTTGACCCTTAATTGATGATACCCTGAATGAAGATCAATCTTGGAAAAGTATTGAGCTCCGCGTAGTTGGTCAAATAAGTCATCAATGTGTGGGAGAGGATATTTGTTCTTGATAGTGATCTTGTTAAGTTCTCGATAATCAATGCAGAGTCTCATTGATCCATCTTTCTTATTAACAAATAGAACAGGTGCTCCCCAAGGTGACGCACTAGGGAGTATGAATCCCTTATCAAGATTCTCTTGGAGTTGCTTCTTCAATTCCTGCAACTCAAATGGGGCCATTATATAAGGTGTCTTTGAAATAGGCAAAGCACCTGGTACGAGTTCTATTGAAAACTCAATTTCACGATTTGGTGGAAGACCCGGTAATTCCTCCGGAAAGACATCATCAAACTCTAGTACGATGGGCATATTCTTAATCGCGAGTTTCTCACCAACCATTTGAGATAAATAACCATCATTTAGTGGAATCAATACCCATAAAATGGAAGAAATTTCCACTGAAAGGTTATGTTCATCCTTGCATTGATAGATGATCATAGATTGATCTGGAATATGAAATGTGACTTCCCTTCTTTGGCAATTGATATGAGCTCCGTATAAAGAAACCCAATCCATGCCAAGAATCACATCAAATTCCACTATAGGAAGGATCACAAGATTTGCAGGAAGCACTTTCCCACAAACTTCGATCGGAGAAGAATTATAAACTTTTGATGCGATTGATGTGCCATTAGGTGTTGTCACAGCTAACTCAACATCTAATTGTTGAGGTAATACGGTGATACCCTTAGAAAATTCTTCAGAAATAAAAGAGTGGGTGCATCCAGAATCAAATAAAACATTTGCTACTTTAGAGTGGATGGTAAGTGTACCTTTCACCACATCGTTATCGTACTCCACATCGCTGAGAGAAATTGCATGTGACTTTCCTTTGTCTTTAGCCTTAAGATTTTGTTGACGTCGACCATCAACATCAACCCTTGGGTTTGGGCATTGATTGGAATAATGCCCCATCTCCTTGCACTTGAATCATTGAAGTGTAGTAGGTTCATTCTGTGTATCCCTTCCTTTGTTTGCATCATTAGGCATCTTCTTCCCATTATCGCGGCATTCAAATGCCCGATGACCTTCCTTTCCACATTTGAAACATTTACTTGTCCCTTTAAGACAACTCCCTCCATGTTTCTTTCCACAATTTGGCATAAGGGAAAGCTCATCTTCTTTTCAGTGTGCTCTTTAGATTTTCCTTTGAATTCCATTTTCCTCTTCTTATCAAACCCATGTGACTGATGGGTTACTCCAATCTCCATCTCGACTTTGAGAGCACATCGAACGATTTCCTCGTATCTATTGAAGTCCCTTATGGCTAACGCCCTTCGAAGAATTGGTTTTAAGCCACTAAAGAATCGATCGATCTTACTCTCAGGTTGGATAATAATACCAGAAGCGTACCTTGCAAGTCTTGTAAAATTTGCTTCATAGGTACCAACAGATTCATCATCCCTTTGCTTCAGTTCAAGAAACTCTTTCTCCATCTTTGTTCGGAGAATACGAGGGAAGTACTTATTGAAAAATAAGTTCTTGAACTCGTCCCATTCCATGGACTCAATTTCATCCCTTTGCCTCGTATTCTTAATAAGATTCCACCATTGATCATCATCTCCTTCCAAACGATACACTACTAGGATGACTTTATCATGTTCAGAACATTGAAGAACTGAAAATATCTTTTCAGTAGTATTAATCCATTTTTCAGCAACTAATGGATCAGTAGACCCACTGAAAGAAGGTGGACGCTGCCTCATGAAGGATTCAACAGAATGTTGCTCCTTAATTGCTCGTTTGGAAGTCCTGCATGATTCATAGCTTGAGAAAGTTGTGTGAGCATGGCTACAAGATTTTGCATTCCAGCTCCCATATCGTTTGGTTGCTCAGGGGGACAATCATTGCATTGCCCATTGCATTCCGCATTAACACGATTCCTTCGGGTTCCAGCCATTGACTTAAACCAAGAAGAATAGTGTGAGAAACACTAATTATAATAGGAAAACCACATAATTAAGAATAAAATTTCACACTTAAGGTCTTATCCTAGGTTATTCATGGATATTTCTAAAACACTAAGATTGTGTTCTATGCTTAGACTTATCCTTAGGGTTCTTACTAAGGCTTTCACATCCTAGTTTCCAAAGGTTGACTATACATTTCCTCTGATACCAACTATAACGACCCATACTTTACATACATTGTTAATACTTCAAAATTGAAGTACACTTATTACAACATATGACAAAACCACAAAAGACCGTATAGGTATAGTGTCTTTAGAAACTGGGATACATAAACAACTGGTTCATAAATCTTCTACAGTGTCTCCCATTTATTTCATCATATCTGGGGTCCCTTTTAGCATATTCTACTTAATATCCATCTTCCTGAACTGGGGAAAAGAAAACATACAAAAAGGGTGAGCTCAAATGCTCAGCAAGGGCAATAAAGGAAATAAAAATCATATCATATCTTTTTGAAAATCATAACCTGCAAAAGAGATCATAATATCTTAACATGGAATAAATCATAGAAGTGAAAATGAGATCCCCATAATCAAAACATAAAACATGAAACTTTGTGGCATGCACACATAATCATGGAAAATCATTTCTTGTTAGTCATTACTCATTGCCAACAATATCTTAGCGGACAAAGTCCATTTCTGAACCGAGTTCACTCCTCGTTTCAGTCCTGAATCACTAAACCGAAATATCCTTCCGTTCCAGCCATGTCTATCTCATGAGATATAAATCTTTACCCAATGCATTGGTGGGAGATATAGGTCCCACCCATCTTATAATGAATCCTTTCTTATGTGTGCCACATATTCATAAATCATACATCATCGCATAACACATGTAACAAAAATGGGATTCTTGAAACATCATGACATCATAAAACAAATCATATAAGGTAAATGACTTCATAAAAATAATTCCCTCACAACATAATCAAATCAATGTAATAATAGGGATAAAAACAGAACCCTATATTATCTTATATGGAAAATCATTTTGATAAAACATTTGAACTCCATTCTTGAGGAAAATATCCTTTCTACTTCAAAAACACTTTTCTTTTCATGACATGTCATACAATTATAAACTAAACGATGTTGATTAAAAATAAACTTGAAAACTTATAAAGGAAGCTTCTTGGAAATAATGTTTTAAAAATCCATTCATACCGTATAAGTTAAAAAAACATTCTTCCCGTACTTTTGTCAGAAAAGTCAAAAAGTACCTCGTACGAAAAATGACAAAAGATTCCTTTCATATCTTTTACAAAAACTTACCGAAGGGTAAAATTGGATATAAACTATTGTAGACGGATGGAAATAATATTACATATTGAGGTAACATGGATGTGGATGATAAAATACACCCCAGTAAATACTAAAGTATAACAATCTCGGATAAAAATGAGATTGTGATATTTCCCTTACCTTAGGTCCGATTTGCTTTGTACGTGTCCGAAGCTCCTGTATAATGGTTTAAATAATGTTATTGACTTATTCCAGAATCATACATATTTATATTATATCATATATGGCCATATTCTTAGCTTCTTATTAGTAATATTTCATTGTTACTTGTTACTCGGGTCTTTATTGCCTTTTGTTCTTATGCGTGTTTTGCCGAATAAATTCTTATTCTTCTTTTAAGGTTATAGATACCTTATATCTATAATGGTATTAGTGTAACATATATCATATTTATTCATTCAATTCATTTATATAATTACTATGTAATTATGATCATGTATAACGAGTCGCATCACATCGTGGAGACGGTATTCCGTACATACGCACGAGCGATGATATTGTTCCAATGATCGTGGAATTGTATTTAAGTGTATTTATACTATTTCAGTATCGATATTACTTTATAATAATCATATATAGTTACTCATTAGGCCATTATACCCATCCTTGTAAGATGATGATGGAAAATAGATTACACCACGGCTTGGAGACGGTATTCCGTACGTACGCACGCGCGGTGATTTCATTTTTCCGTAGGATGGATAGAAGGTGAATTAGGGTTGTTTCATATTTATAATAACATATCAGTATGTAAGTAATAATTATGTTATTACTTTATCATGAAACAACTAAAGAATAAGAAGTTGAAGAAGAAAGAAATTGAAAAGATCGTTAATGGATATTACCTCTTCTTTGAAACGCCTCTTTGAATCCTCCACTTAGGGAACTAAGATTGGTCTTTGAAGAAGACCAGGACCTCTAAGATTATTCTAGGGAAGTGGAGAAGGGATTTTTTCAGGGATTGGCCGAGCTTGAGTGCTCAAATTGGTGTGAGGAGGAGGGGGAGGAGGTGCCCTTTTATAAGGGAGGAGAGGGGCACCTTAGGAATATCTCAAAATATTATTTTATATTAAAGTCAAAATCGGTTTATAATGGTTCCAAAGGGTCTTATTTCGAAGATAAAGTGGGTATGGGGCGAAATACTATCAACCAATAGGATTTAGACAAGTTTAGGGTATTAGTTTAACCTTACCAATTAGATTTAACTCTAAGTTAAATAATTTAACTTTTACCGTGACTTTTTGTTTTCTTACACTATATGGTTAATACACTTACTATAACATGCCAAACGAACCCCAAATTGTTTATTATTAATGCATATATCCTTATCAAAATCATTTGGCCGAACCTTAGATTTTTAGGAATAAAATAACAATTAATAATATAATATTTGATTTAAAAACTATTTTGTGTCAATTTTGACACTATTTGATATATGATTTTTGTGAAAGTCATAACAGAATTATATGTTCGAACCAAGTTGATTAAATCAACACTAATATATCATAGTAACCTATAAAATTAGTGGAATTCATAAAAATTCTCAAATTACATTTATTTGAGCATTTATAACATCAATTATGTTAACATTTCCTTAAAAGGGTAATTACTGCGTCATTGTTGTGTCATAAATAAATTAATTTATTTAAAGTCTAAAAATTATAAATAAACTATAATTATGTAGGAAATCATTTTATCTTTCTAATTAATATTTATAGTTTAATTTATCTTATGTATAACCCCATATTAAAAATGTTTTAGTTATTGAACATTGATTTTAACTATTTTAACTATTCATTAAATAAAATAATATTAAATGTCATAATCTAATCCAAGTGGACCTAAATGGTCATATTATATTCATAAGGTTGTTTTTGGTCGAATTACACTTATCCAATAGAATTAGGACATGTGTTAGGGTAATAGTAATATCATATTTACCCTTAGTTACCCTATTTACTATTAACCGTGGTAAAAAAAAGTAAAAAGTTACTATTCACCAAAAATTATTTTCATCTCATTGAACCACATTTTAGTCCTTGATATTAACCGTGTCTGTCGGATTTTCAAAATTCCATTCACAGAAGCAGTAAAATTATGTTTTATGCAAAATTCAGTTTTTAACCTACCACTTAGTGGTTTCACTATTCATCAAAAATTGAAAGTTTTCAAAAAAATACCAAAATTTCACCCTAGGCTAATTTCGATATTCCAAATCCAAAAATGAAGTCCATTTTGAAAAATAAAATTAATAAAATTTTAAAAAGTGGTTTTTACTATTCATAACGGCTAGTTTTATTTTAATAGCATATCGTTGTTTAGTGAAACTCGGTATTGCGTACGACGCAAGCTATCGAGGAAGGTCACGATTTCGTGTAAATCAAGCCAAGCAAGTGTTGTGTAGAAAAGGATTCCTTTGATGATTTATATAACATAAAAGTCTCGGGTGTTACAGTTATGGTATGGTAATGGATGAAATGTATTGTTTTCTAAAGCAACATAATCTTTAAAATCAATTCGTGGTGTATTTTGAAATAGAAAAAAAAACTCTTATTTTTTTCAAAAATGTTGAATGTGTTGATGTCTAAATTTGTCCATTATTAAATGTAATTGTTACACAACCAATGATTTATAGGTTATTGTTTTATACTATGATGTGATTTAAAAAATTGGCATCAAATTTTAAATGGATTTATATTTTGAAACTAGTCCTATAGTCCTCATTAAAAAATATGGGGTTATGTGTTGTTTTTTATTAAATAAATGAAGTCAATTCTTATTGAAATTTGAAGATTGTACTTTGAGTTGTTCAAAGAGACTATTTTTGATATTTAATTTTTTTATAGCTATTTATTATTGAAATATAGTTCATATAAATAGCGTATTTAGTGAGAAAAAATTTTTTATTCTCGGTGGTTGGTTCATTATTGGGTTTTCCAATAGTAGTGATGTTCTAATTTAAGATATATTCCATGTGGTTGAGAAATTTTTGGGAGTTTACATATTGAATGTGAGTTAGATTCATCTTTTTATTCTTACCCTAAAACTTTTTGTTCGATCGTCTACTCTATTTGAGAGGTGTCATCCACTTAGCTGTTATGCTTAGGGATATTTTTTTGGTACAGAATAAATTATATATGTTTTCATTTTCTTATCGAGGAATAGAATCCTTTGGGAGGTATCTGATATAAGGTAAAATTCTTTTACAAACCAACCCATTTCATTTTATAGGATTTAATTTTTTTAGTAGGATGTTTAGTGGGTTTTGGGGTTCTAGAGTTTATTTTGGAACCACATTGTCAAAAATTCCCATAATGTAGTCTATAATGGAGGTAGTTATATAACTACGAATGTGTGAGATGGATGTAATGCTATATAGAAATCCTATTTTATAAAATTACCATTTCTAATGATATGGTTTCTAGGATATATCCTTGTGTGACATGAGAATGAATATTATATCCCTTTTAAAGAGTACCATGTTGTTGGTAACATAGACGATGTCAATTATAGTGAAAGGATCGTCATGTCAGAGAAAAACACCTCTTATTTTTTTGTGAATCTTGGAGACTTTCCCTTGGAGAAATGGCGAGTTGAAAATATTATTATGAGGTTGAATTGAAGGTACATTATGGTGTAAATGTCAATTTTCAAAGGTGAGTGAGAAACAATGAGGTAGGATTCAACATGCTTGTATATACAATACATACAAAGGATTGACTATTTTGATGTAGAAATTTGAAACACCCCAACCTACCACTTGGTTTTTTTGAATTGGGTTAGGGTCGATGGGTTTTCCCTATCACCATTTATATTCTATTCCTATCTCATTTTAGTCTAAGAGAAGTATATAACCCCTCAACCACCCTCGATTAGATTAATCCCTCTAATTATCTGATATCCCCTTCAACAATCTCTTCTATATTCTAGATATAAATTCAATAATGGAATTTAAATCCTTTCTCTCTTCTATGGGGATATAATGTTATCGAACTATTTTGAGACTATCTAGGACCTTATTGATCCATAATAGTTATTTAATTTTCCCATTTCAAATTGATGATTGAATTTATAATCATACATATTTTTTATTCATATCACTTTAAAATAATGGATTAAAGTATACATCATTCATTTTGGTTGAAATCCAAGTATTTAATTATATTATCCATATTTACTAAAACCACATAATATTTTGTTAGTATTCTTATTATAGAAATTAAATTTAAAATGGTAAGCCATTACTCACTCTCCCCTTGAGCTTGACAGAGATGATTTTTTCTATGGGAGGTCTTGTAATTAACTTATAAATTCTACCATTATAGTCTTCTCTTAGACTCTGGTTTGGTCCGAGTGATGGGGTTATTTTATTTTTCCTCATATATTCAGTTCTTTCATTATGGTATTTATTGATTAATTATTTTTATAATCCTTTTTCACTTCATTATTAACTTTTTTAGTAATATGATACCATTTTTTCAATGAAGTTTAGATGATTAAGAAATATTTGGGTATTTATACACTGCTATCCATATCTGAATCCCCATGAGGAAAGGGTAGTGCTAATGAGGTATAATTAATGATGGAATCTTCAGTGATAAATATGGATATGAAATCAGATATATTCTTAGGTATGGCTATAGTTATAAATTATTTTATTCATTATAAATTCACCATATTCCACCGCATTGAGGAGATTCCGTCATTATATATTTTATTTCCAAATGTGGTCGACAATTATTGATAATGATATAATGATATTATATATAACAATGGAAATGAAATCACATAAAACATATATAAATGAGGTATAGAAATGGAATTTTTAATTATTATATATGATTTTTCTTTTTCAGTAAAAAAATTAAGTGTGTGGCGGGTATAGGTCGCTTGATGAAATTAGTGTTGTTATACTAAATTAATTGAACATGTGGTGATAAATTATTTTGGAAATTTTATATTAAAATAACATATGTACATAAGATTTATTTAAAAAAGTGTAATTTCATGTACCCATGGAATTATAAAATTATCTGATGTTCTTAAGGACTGAGCATGATTAAGAAGTTAATTCGGTGTAACATTATTGATCTGATAAGGCTATATAATAAGTAATTTTTTACTGTAAGGTATAAGAAGTATCAATTTATTAGAGTGGTATTATATTAATATTAAGGTGGAATTTAGATTGATTTAATGGTTAACCATTAATTTGTAGGGCTACGTCAATATTATAATTAGCTAATGGATTCTAATTTATTTTATAAGGAAGATAAATAACTCTTGGTGAAAGAAACTATGATATAACATTTCTTTTATATACCGTATTTCAGGATTTATTACATAAATATACACATAATAAAATCCTATAAGGATTACTGGCCTAGTGTCTATTGAAAATAAGATACATCAGTATTAACTTGAAACAGGGATATAATTACATCATTTAAAACTCCATAACATACCCATCAATTCCATCACTCTTCTAATATTTTAAAAGATAATTATTGGAAATACATAACAAAGGAGTGAGATATAAATACTGGAATGTGAATACTCAATGCATAGAATAATTTAAATAAGTACATGAGATTCAATAGGCCTATCACGGTTTCATATAAAGGTGAGAATAATCATTGTGAACAGCAAAGAATGAAATAAGATGAAAACACAAAAAAATCATAGTAATGTGGTAATAATATAAAACATAACATAAAAAACACTTTTCAGGGATAATTATTGAGAAATCATTACAATGGCTTCTTATACCAATAGCCTTTCCCCATACATGGAATATCAAGAGATAAAAATATTAACAAATATATTTGAGGGATATATAGTTTTGGGATCACCCATCATGATCATATAATGTATATAAATTTTTGTGCCATGTAGATCATTCCAAAAAAGAGAATCTTTCATCAATTTTAATCCCATGATTAAAGAGTGAAAGTTATATACATGGATGTCTCAAATAAACTAATTATAGGTATAACTAGTTAAATACTCTTGAGTGGATGTGGGGATATGTATTCAAATAATCGATGTTTTATATGGAAAATAAAATAATAAATTCAATGGCATAATAGGTGTATTTTATGGTTCAAAAAGAGAATATTAAGTGTAAATATGGTTATATCATTGAATAGAAATCATAAGTAATTTAATGGGATGTTCAAAAAAAATTCCAACATAAAAAATTAAAAATAATAGGTCTTAATACAAATAAAATTACTGAATAAAATGAAAGATAAATAGAATCCATTAAATTGTAGGGATTATTATAAAAGCATGGGAGGATCTTATTATGATCTTGGGAACACTATGGGAAGTTTTAAGATATGTATATAGAGATAAACGTTTTGGCCATGGGTTATTAAGTGAAGTGTAGCAGAAGGTTTGGTGGGTATTTATGTAATAAGAGAGGAGAATGCTTCATTAATTTCTAAAATATGGGTTTACACTCTAAAAAATAAAATAAAATAACCAAAAACTTTCTCTTCAATATTTCCATGGTCTCCTCCACAGTGGAGTGGTTTTAAGTATTTTATAAGGGTAATTACAATTCTCCTGAAAATACTAAAATCTAAAAGGTGGAAGTCAGTCTTCTTCTTAATGTTTTTTTTGAAAAAAATAAAATATATTATAGGTTTTAAATGATTAATTATAGGTCTATAAAATTAATAAAATTACTTCAAAATAATATTATATTAAAGGGGGTTATATGTTTATACTTTATTAATTTTATAGTAAATATTACATCACAATTGGGAAAATATGATGTCTTTTTATACACCATATATTAATACAATTTTTGTCCATAAAAATATTATTTTCTTAGAAAATAAAGAAAAATTAACCATTGGATAATTTCAATGTTCTAGTTTAAAAATGATATATATGTTATTAAATAATTTTCTTAAAATAAGAATTTCCATTTAAAAAACAATATTGATTGAAGAACTGCTAATTTTAACAGCACCAGAAACATTCTAACCATTATAAAAATTACATGGTACTTCACTAAATTACACTATCATTCATAATTAAATTATTATTATTTTATAAGAATATTTTATAAATGTAGAATTAATTTCAAAATTCATGAATTATTCAAGAAGAGGATATTAATTAAAACTATAAATTTCCTAAAAATACAATTTATTTTTCATTCTATCAAAATCTTTTTTTTATCAAACTCATATATAATCATATATATATGTGTGTGTGTGTGTGTAAATTAATAATGAAAACGGATAAATATAATAAATATTACATGAAAATTAAAATATAAAAATTCATACTATTAGGGACTTGATACATAACCCCGTATTACAACAGTGCACACCATATGGGTATGGTTTGCATTGGTGGTACTCTTGTCTGTTGGTTCAATGAACAAGGTTCACGTGATAATCTCTTTGAGAATAAACTACCATTCTAAATGATTTCACTCATATTTTAGTTGTGGAATGTTTTCTCGTTCATTGTCTAGATTAAATCCCAATAATTCCATCCCACCGAGAATCTCTAAAACTGGATTTGATTTTGTAAAATCATAATATCTGAGGTCATCACTTATTCTTTCTATAACAATTAGACCTCATTATAAAACATTATATATTATAATATTATTAATTATGGTATAATGGTCACATTGTCAATTTTTACAATGAATAAATGTATTTTTATCTAATTAGATAATTATAAGTATATTTTATTATGATACAAAAATAATAGATAAAATATAGTGTATATGTAGTCTATAACAACAATACATAATAAATAATTTATTATTTTATAATGGAATTTAATTTATAAAATTATGGTACATTATTGGAACTATCAAGAGACTATAGTTCTGTTTCAGGTGTTGGGTATTTAGTTCCTAGTAACTATTACAAATTGGTCAGTGTTGTTTTATGAAGGCTATATGAGATTTTGTAAACTCAAGATATGTCACATAGTTTTTGATTAATTAGCTCAATAATTGTGTGATGTAGAGAATATAAATAATTTTTTGTACATATATTTTAATAGGGATGTTTTATTAAACCAATTAGATTTTTATGGTGAAAACCACAAATAATTATAGTAATTATATCTGTTTTCAATGAGATAATGTGTTAATAATAGAATCAAAATGGTTGTATTGGAGTGCTAAATAGTGGACGAAAAATACACCTAATAAAAAATCACAAATATTCTCATATACTGATGGATAAAGTATATATATGAGATACTATACATTAATTCCAAACTATATAAGATTCAAGATATCTGCTACAAAATCATATCATTATTTGACCTGGTCTAAAAAGAATAAAATTACTTGTACAGAAACAATTCGAATCTTTCTACATAAAAAAACATCAGATCAACATTTTATAGGCTAGTAATATAACCGACTCAACTAAAATTATCATAAAGTGTTTATTGAATAATAGATTAAAAGAGGTTGAGTATAGTGTGAAAATATTTTTCTATTCATGTAGAAATTTCTCTCGTCTTAACTTAAATAATGGTTTTTATATTTAATGACGAAATAGGTTGGTTGACGTTATCAATTGTTCGTGTTTGAAATTTTGTTATTATGGTAGTCGAAAACAATTAGAATACATAAAACATATTATTTAAATGCTGAAAACTTCAGTATAAATACGATCATAAAGTATTGAATTATTTTGATAATTGACACCAAAATCTGATATTTTAGGATGATATTTTAGATATTTTAGATTACATGAGGTGATTAAAAGCGACAATAAACATGTTTATATGATTTTTCAAATCTATTAGTAAAATCTAAAAAATTAATAAGTCATAATAATTACATAATGATGATTGAAATCTCTATAACAGACATTAAATAACATGAGATACCCAAAAATTGAGTATGACATGAGTTCATAAGAATGATTCTACATTGTTTTTTGGATCATTGGAAACTTCATAAAATTCATTCTAGAGTTAAAATTGATAAATTCTAAACTTGTAAGTATCGTTTTCCACTTCTGTAAGGATTCTGTAAGATTTATCAGGATTATCCTATAACTCTTAAACATATTTAATGACTCCTAAGGTATTATACATGACTTAATAATGATTTTCTGAGATTTCCCTAGAAAGTGCCTTCATAAGGATGACCTAAGCATTGTATGTACGTTTCATGATCTCATAAGGATGATTTATTTTTATCTAAGAGTAAACTCTATGAGAATATTTTAACACACAATAAGTATGATTTCAATCAATGTAATATTCATTAAATTACCATATGTATAAAAATGTATGATTTTTTGGGAGTACTAAATTATGAAAAATATTTTGTCCCAAAAAATATATATTATAAATAAATAATAAACTATGTGATCTTAAAACTCTTATTAATATATATAATGATTAAAAAACACTCAAATAGATTATTATTCAAGATTAATTATTTTGAAATAAATCCACTTCACAAAAAAATAGAAAATAAAAATAAACTAGATAATGGAAAAATAATCAAGTTTGGAATAATTAACATAAAGACTGAAAAAATGTGGAAATTTTAATATATTGATGTTGTAATAGATCCTCATTGTATTAAAATAAAAAAATAAATTTTTATTAAAGATGGTAATAATATCTTTATGTTGAGAAAGTATTTAATTATACATATATTCAAGATAATTTTGATAAATATATTTTTAGAAGCACTCCAACATTAAAGAATAACCCATTTTAAAACATTTTTAGGTATATTTTCCATAAAGTTATGATTAATTTTATAATTTGAATTTCATAAAGGAAATCATAATATTATGATTCTAAAACATATTACAAGATTTAAATAGATATTTACTTCACTAAGGTAAAATGAAAAGAAAATGACAGTGGGTATATATATAATTGCATTGGGGATTACAAATTTGGGAAAAAAGAATCACATAGATTGGTGGAAGAGGAACATGTAAAAAAGTGAAAGAAAAATGTTATAGGATAATCATGATACTATTTTGATTATTATTTTTGGTATTAATAATATTTAAAATAGTTTTTCTGACCATGCACATAAAAAATATGGATAATAATAAAAATGTTTGAAAACAGAAAAGGAAAGAGGTACCTCTCATAGAGTAGAATAATATTGAAACTGGTATTGTTCTTCAATACAATAAATCCATGGGTATCAGAGAACAATAAAAATGTGACCATATTTATTTTTGGAATGAGACGCATTGAATCATAGTTTATTCATATGTATATAGATCTTAATAATCTATATCGAAGAAGTTTGAAATTTCCATAAAGAAACAATAATAAGATAAACATTGGAAGGATAATATATAGGGAGTTATATAAAATGCATACTAGTTTTTTGAAGGAATATGAGTTCAATTAAAGAGATTATTGAAAATATATTCTGATTAGAATCCATGAATAAAGTGTATATATAAATAACTAACCCACATTCCTTGATTCGTGAAGATCTAAAGGTAGTTGAGACTTTGCATAGAGGAATCATATCATGTCATATTGATATGGTGATGAACTAAACTAATTGGTTATTTATTTCTTGATTTTGTTATTATTATAAAATATTAGGAGAAAGTATATTCCAGACGTAATATTTGTATTGAAAGATGCAACATGATATAAGGATAATCCCTACAAATATGGTTTCATGTTGATATGTGGAAAACCCATTATAATTTATGATATTATTGTTAGTGGAAAATCTATGTATCTGACGATATCAAACATGGAAGTGATATTGTAATCTACATTTATGGATATCCTTATATAATCACATTTCACAACACCTTATTAATTTTTAACATTTCCAATTGTATGTGTGTATAATAAATATTAAAATACTACACTTGTGTATTAACCATAAATAGAGAATAAAATACTAAAGTGTGTAAAATGTTTCAAATATAAATCAAAATTTAAAAAATATATTTTCAAAATTTTATTTACCACATTCCCCCTTTCTTAGGTATTTCCACTAGTACAATTTGAATAACAAGTTCTAATAGAGCTAACATGGTTTCCTGTAGTTCGATATAATTTTATTCCCCTATAATTTCTAATCTATGTTAATAAAATACAGATTTGATGTCTTTTTAAAATACCCCTATATGGAAAATTTAATTCCGTTGTATATTTCTAAAAATGAGGAAGTTTCATCCAATACTATGACAAATAAAAAATGAATAAGAAAAAAATGATGAGAAAGAATTAAAAATAAAAATATGAATACCCACTTCATATAAGTAATTAGATTGGTAAATGTTTTGATAAATGTTTTGATACATATATAGAAAATTGTTCCTTTAGGAATTAATTTAGGGGTTATAATGAGTATTTATTATTGTTAAATGATTATTCACTTATTGATTTATACTATAAATTTAACTATTATATTGAAATAATTACCATTAATTTTTTCACACATAAACTTCAACACATCAATTAACTAAAATATGAGAAATCATAGATCTAATTGTATTTATATGTAATGGAAATTTCATTTATTATAAAAGTGAGTAGTTTTAACACTTTCAAAAAACTGGATCAAGGAAAGGAATACAATATTTTCCTTTATAATGAAATATTTTCTTTGATATATGAAGAATTGAAATTTGATGTTTCTTTGAAGCTTGTGAGTTATAATATTTAAATTAATGTGATAAAAACATTAGGGAATTTCCACAAAGATTCATTGAATGTTAAAGAAGATTATCTGGAATCAGAAAATAAGAGATTAATAGAGATGGATAGTTCACCAATAGACACAACTCGTATACAAAAGGATCAAAGGAAATAAGTACAAAATTGAATGTGAATATGGGGTGAAATCACATTAAGAAAAAAATAAAATTTCATATGTTAAATTCCTTGGGTTTTATGTGAGATGATAACTCCTAAAAACGTTCATACATAATCGTCACAATATTGGGAAAACATTTATGCTACCATAATATTAATAAAATATTATTTATTCTCTGAAATTAAAAATTATGGAAATTGAGTTTTAGATCATATATCAATCCATCCACTATAAGATATTTTAAAAAAGTAACCCATTCTCAAGAATTATTTGTTTTAGTTAATTATATACTCTTTTAAAGTACAAGAATATATATATATATATATATTTAAATATGAGAGAATAAATTTTTTTTGAACCCACCATATTATCATGGATAAATTTGACCATATCCAAAATTATAATCTTCCTATGTAGATCCAGAAAAATGTGTATTATATATTAAAAATTATAAAAAATTTAGTTCGAAAGGTACAAGATAAAAAATATTCATTAGTTGGAAACTAATGGTGTTAATAGAGATTTATACATAAGTTCATTGACTGTTGGTACAAAACTTGAACTCATCAACATAATATAAGGCAAAAATTATTAGGCATTGGAGCTGAAGGAAATAAGAAACCAATTGTATATAAGTAGAATCTATAGAAAAAGGAAAATATGTCTCTTATAAATACACGTTCTTATTTATAGTGATTATGTGGGTATTGAAATATAGGTGTTGATTGTTATATGAATTTAGTATGTAACATCTTAAAAAATCAAACTCAATAAGAAAAATTAGACTGTTTTAGAAAAACATGTGTAAAAATTGAAGACAGGCTTTCCTTGGGAAGTAAACAAAAGAATACTTTTGACCTAACAGTTCATAAGATGAAAAAGAAGAAGGATAATGGAGGTTTATTAACTAAGAGGATAATCTTATATTATGGTAGGATATTCTATATAAGTGATCATTATATTATGTCCCTAAGAATTATTGTAATTTTGTGAAATCTAGAATATAAATTAGAGTTAATTAAAAAAATAAGAATATTATCTTGGTAGAGGATATCCTTGAAAAAAGTGTTTTGAGAAGTTTCAATGGAATAGTTACTCAAATGTTTCTAAATATGTGTCTAAAAGTGTAAACAAGATAGGGAATATTTTAATAATATTTATTACCTGAACTATTATACAATAAAAACAAATTATGAATAATGGAAAATCACTGGACATAAAAACCGAGATGTGTTGCTACGAATACTGAGTCCACACACATGATGATGGGTGTAAAAATTATAAAGAGTGCTTTAATATTTGGAAATCCCAAATAGAAATATCAAAGAAGATAAATATTGATTTGAATAATTAATTTTTCATATTTTTTAAGTTAATGAATCTTATTTACATTATGAGGAAATAAGAAAAAATTAATAAACACTTTCTTCGCAAAGATTAATGTATTTAGAAAGCCAAGGGTAAATCTAGCATGATGAGTTCTCCAAAAACTATCCCTGAAAATAAAAGATTTTCTTATCTAGAAAACAGTTTGAAAATTTTATCTCATTAAGGAGTGTTTCAAAACTCACCTTTTACCAATGCCTATCTATTTTTTATACTTTTTACTATGAATTTTAGGTAAATCATGGAAACTAGAACTGAATATTGTAATAATAATTATATGTCTAGGGAATTCATCAGTCATGGAATATTCTCTAATATTGAAGTGTAATTATGAGCATCCCTTGTTGAAGAGATATTCATGAAGTGGGGTTTCACAAGATTTATCTTTTCAATGTATATATATATATATATATTTTTAAATATTTTGAAATTATAAATATGTGGTGTCGTGGAAACATTAATATTCATTTTTATAATGGATCTATATGATTTATTAAGGGGGAATTGTTATTAAAATAAAAATATGGTGTAAAGTTCAACAATAACTTGAATTTTTCTGATGTGTTTTCCGATATTGGGTATAGGTTTATCAATTCCATGTTCTCCTATTTTTCAATCACCTAGGAAGAGAATATAGATTTTTTATCACATTTAAGGATGTATATAGAAAAAAAATTTGTATAAAATAATCACTATAATATTTTACACTAGGTTATCCCATTTTTCATAGATTTGATTAATTGATGGAACATTTCAAATAATAATGTTTTAAGATACCTAATTTTTTGGGTTAATTCCCTTAATTATTTTTCAATTAAACATATTTTTTTGTTCTACTTCATCACTAAACCCTACTAGTCGAGGCTTGTTCAGAAATACATAGACATTTTTTTGTGGGAAATGATCAAATTTTTTGGGGTGTATGTTTGATTGAATTAATGGGTTCTAGGTATAAATGTGTAAAATGGGATTTAGAGGGTTCTAGGGAGTTTGGAATGCATTGGAGGTGCATCCGAGTTTTCTGAATAAGCTAGGCTTGAAACATCCTAAAAGACATTCACATGTCATGTAAATTAATTACATGATGTGTAACCATTTCCAGAAACAATCATTGAACCATGTTCATGATGTGAAAATAACTCACCTCATGAATTTATTACATGACATGCAATGTTCAAGTGGGGTTAAAATACCATAAGGTGACATGAATTTCAACGTACCTCATAAATTGAGAATTACACACTATTTAATGCTTTAACATGGTGTGTATTTTTCAGGATGAGTGGTTTTAAATCCACGATGCACCAATGTATTTTCATTCCATCTGATGCAGTGACCCTATCTCAATCGTTAAATGATTTCCAAGTGATTTTGGAGTCTCCTTTTCTTTTCCACACATCTATTAATAGTAACTAATCTCTTTTGAGTGGCTTTTTTAATGTTTCCCCCATCTTTTAATTTTCCTCTGACGTCGTAGTATAATCTCTTAATCACTATGGAATATTGTGTTGATCTTGATCTTGTGTGATATAGGTTCTTCATACAATCATATATTCCTTATATTATTCTTGGTGTTACTAGATATATGTGTTTACTTGATCACGACATAAAGGTGGATGATCTAAAACTTATACCTCTTTCTAATTTAATTATCCCAAGTAAAATAAATATCAATGATCAACACACCATACAAATGACAAAATCCATTAGATAATCCATGTTTAATTATAATAATTATAGTGACTTGCCTTTTCTACAATGACTATTACAACATTTTAATGATGAAAAAAATAATAGTTACACATTCAAGGATCAAATTTTTTTGCATCTTCAGAAAATTAGGATCATGCATCACTTATACATAATAAAACATAAACATTATTAAATTGCTTTTTCATTATCCACATGAAATCTATCATTTTCTCCTTAGTGAATATAGTAACTTGGGGATATACATCAAATAAATTGGTAAGCTAAAAACCTTGTAATGAGATGAATAGTGTACATGAATTAATATAACATGGGTGAGAATCATCATAATCAAAATAATAATCATCTCATATTCATAGGATCATCATCAATATTAGGAGGGAAATATTTGATAAAGTCTTGGAATGTGGAAATGAATGAAAATGAAACCTCATTTCAGAGTGGTAAAATGTCACACATAGTTTGGAAATAAGATAATATCATGTTCATGTAGATTATATGTGCATAATTATAACATCACCATTATGAACAAATCTAGAATCATGACACCATACAATACACATCATCTCATGTGATAAATCACATTACCCAATGCATTAGAGGGATATATAATTCCAATCCCACCCATTACATAATAATATTTACATAATCATGAATTCCACATAGAACGTATAATAATAATAATAGTGAATAAAACCTGAAAATGGCATTGGTTTCATAAGAATTTCATAAATCATACATTCGCGAATAAATATTGGATTTCCAAAAGTGTCAAAGGGATATCATAAATTAGAATAAAATATAATTTTTTTCTAGATAAGAAAAAACATTTGAGGAGTCAAATATTTGTTTGGGAATGAAATTTGTTTTTGGAATATCATTTTATTGACTTAATAATCATGCTGGAAAACATTTTCATCCCTAAAAAATATAGGGAATCAAAATAAAATGATATTTAAGGAACATAGAATGAATATCTACAAGATACTCAACTCTATATGAGGTACATAACCTTTTAAGTTTCCATTTAATTCTTGAAATGTATCCTAAGGGGTGTGCATAGTAGGGTCAAAATGGAAATGGGGGGTCTTGGGCTTTAATAGAGCTCGTAGCATGAGATTTTCAAGGGGTCGCATGGGTTGCATAGTTAGTAGAAACCATGACATCCAGTACACATGTTTGTGTAAACCGTGTGGGTTATTTCACAGTATAAAAGTAGGTACACAGTTTTCCCTAACTATAAAACCCAAACTACATTACTTTGAGAGTACTACATACATTTTGATAGGGGATGAATGCAATGTCGGTCCATAGATCATGTGGGGGTGGGGGGTTGAGATAGAGAGATGTGAATGGTTAGTGCACAATTTTAGAATATCATGAAACCAGACCATACAAACCAATTTTTAATGGGAAATGACCATTTTTTCATTATTTAATTAAATCTACCACCTTCCTTATTTTATTATTCCTCTAGAATACAGAACTCTTTTTAATCTACTATTTATGTTCCGCTCATAGGATTTGATCTTGTTCTATCATCAAGTCTTTGATTCAGGAGTTTTACATCTAGTTTGATGCATGCTGATGATTTCTCCCATCATATTATGACTTTCATCATTGGTATTCTTATCGATGAAGTTATTTTGCATTAAGAACATGTTCCCTATTTTACGGAATTCATTTTTTATTCCATATTCTTCTTATCTGGATCAAATATGAGGTTTATACTGGATGAGTATTCTTGACCCATGATAAGGTAGGTGGTATCATGATTTTTCCTAAAAGTCAGGGTGTTTATATGCCATGTCATTATGTTGAGGCCTAAAATTTTCGATAGATTCTTATAAATTGGAATGATTATTAAATTTAATGGATATGAAAAAGCAACATCACACCTGAGACCCATCGAGGTTTATTGATAGATTGTGGACCTTAAATTTGGACCACCTATTAGCTGTGTTGTTGAGTTGGACTAAACCAACATGTAAGGAATTTGTATTTGATTCATCTATTGTGGAGTGGCCTTTTACCTCTCCCCATATGGAATATAAATTAATTGAGTAAATTGTAAAATAAATTCAGTATAGATGGAATGTAAGGCCATGCCCCATGGAACTTGTCCAATTTATTTCACTTTTTTGAATGATATGTCTTTCATAATTGAAATGGATAATTAAAAGGAATGAATAGATTTGGGTGATGAAAGTCCTTTTAAGGATATTATTTTATTTAATCTACCTTAAGAGGTGATTTAACTAATTATAATGGTGATGACCAACTATGATAAAATATTATCTTATATGGCATGACTTGACTACGAGTCCATACACATTCTTATTAGCATGCCAAGAGTGGGAGGTGGGTTCCAATTTAGGATCTTCATAGACAAACTCGTTTTTCATGAATAATTAAATGAATTAAGATGAGTGGATTATTTTGAACAATGTGAGATATATGGGTTATCATATGAATGATGTGGATGGATACATTTGGCAGCTACATTATACATTCCCAAGTGATACTCAGACTCCTTAATGGACTACCACAGAGAGACTCAAGGGTAGACCTACTTTCCGAAAGCTTCTATTCATTGGGAAAGTTAGAAAATGAAATTTAAGAACTCACAATAGTCGATAGAATGGGATGTTGGGATAATGAAACCCTTTTGGGTGGAAATATCTTCTATTATAGGAACCTTATATAGATTTATGATATGATCATGAATCCCTTGTTCATTCCAAAGTATGCATAATATGGGTCACACTGAGGTAATGATAAATTATAAACATGAATCGGTATGGAATAATCTATATTTATTTTAGGTTATCTATTGATAGGTATATATACATGTAACTGGGGTTTTATATCAATGGTTCCCTTTTTGGATGGATTATATATTCTTTTTTTGTTCATTATGTTGATGTTGGTTTATGCCATGTGGTGAGGTGCTCTGGGGTTTTCTGTCATTAGGGGAGACATATTTTTTTTTTGATGTTAGGATCAATCCCACAATATGGGACTCCTACATAACATTCTAGGAGGAATTGAAACCAATGTTGATAAATTAAACTCAACAAGACACATCGAATTTTAATATCCAGAAAAATATATTGAACCATACTGTTTAAAGTATTGCGAGAAAGACTTTCAAGTGAAATTTTCCTAGTCAAAAGGTTGGTGTGGGACTTATGTTTAGGCAGACCGAGGAACCCTATAGATAGGTGGCCTCCCAGCAAGATATAAAGCACCATAAATATGTCATGGAGAACATTACATTGAATTTGGGTGTTGGGTTTTGACCTTAAGGAGGATTCCCACATATCCCAGTTAGTTGGGAATTAAAGCTCATGTGGTTCAGTATGTTGTGGATTACACCTATGTGGATGAACATAGGGTTCCGCTTCATTGTGAATATGGACATTTGACAGTTTAGGCATAGATTTGAGGATTATAATATATAAGCGTCTCATGGGGTGACATGATTGGGGCTTCCACTCGGACAGATTCCCATTGATCATGATTGGGGATTATACCATATAGGAGGCCCATTTTAATGGATACTGTTGGGGCTTACAACTATTACGAGTCCCATTTGAATAGAGGATGGGAAATATATATATATTGGAGTCCCATATAATGTTTGGGTATCATTATATGTCATGGCCATCCTTATCCTCTAAGAGAACATGACACATTCGCTAAGTGAGAAAAAAAAGGATGCGGTAGAACTGAAGATCACATGATCGAGATTGTGGGTAAAATAATTGATGAGAATAATTTTCGTGAACTCCTTTTAACCCATCACATTGATCTCTTCCTCAGGCTTTATATTCATGGTCAATTTCAACCACTGATCAAATTCTCCTTCCATATGTAAAAATAGCCAGTATAAATTTCTATTGCATAGAACATTGATACATGGAGAAGAAAATCTCAATGGAGTTGAAACATTTTTCCATTATTTAAGGGATAATATGATCCATTTACATTCAATGGAATTTATTACATGAAGAAATTAATTGAATCTTATTCTCTATTAGGGTATTTTTGTGTTCCTCCTGGTCCAAGATTTGATTCAAAACATGATTCAGATAAGATAGTATCATCCCAATGTTTTTTATTACTACTCTTATCGGGTTGGGCTTCTCGTTTGGGCAGTCAATACATTACCCTTCACGATGATTATATATTCAATTCCTCATATTTCCCATAGTTGGATGGAGTATGGGGAAATGATGGGATATTATTTTTAAACTATTAAACACATTAATGAGAATCCAATTTCATTAACGAGATTCCAAATAAATTACATTTATTTCCTTAACTTATAAATTTGTAGGTTTCAATATATGTAATCCATGATCTATTTTCTAATATATACACATATGGAAAAAATTTCCCCTTAATAACAGTTCATAATAAGATTGTGTTTTTTCCAAATACTTACCCCTAGTAGTGTGAAACATGGTTTGCAGCAAGGCCCATTAGTGTGCTCCTATTCCCGATAGAGTCTAACTCAGCACGGTGTTCTCAGGTTTTACCCCTATGTACATCGATTCCAGAGCCACATCCACTTGTAGTATCAAGATATGGATGAATATACTTATGAACCACTTAATACTTACATTACCAAAATTTAGGGATGTATTATTACATTTAGCTTTATCTATAAGGATTAATCAAGAGTTTTATAATCAAAATCCCTAAAATATCTAAGCATTCAATTGATACCAACTATGACAACCCTTTTCTTAATTTCACATTATTTCAGGATTTATTACATATAATTACGCATAATACAACTCCTAAGATTAGAAATTATAGTATATTTTGGGATTATTATCATTACATAACAATTTAAATTAGGGGGTTCATCTCAATTATTAAATACTTCCTTAAGATTCTCATAATATTAAAACATTCTTAAAATTTAATTTTATAAACTAGGGACATACATAAGAATGGGATGAGATATAGATCTTAGTAAGAGAATTAAACTGGAATAAAATGAATAAAATATTACATGTTAGACAATAATATTATAAATGAGAAATAAAAGGGGTGATAATAATAAACATTAACAATGAGGAAGGATTTAACATGATAATATAAAGGAAACATATAAATGTTTCAACACCATAGAACATAGAATCATAAACATAGGTCAAGGATAAATACAAAGAAACCATGATGGAAAAATTCCCATGATGAATTAGGTTGAATCTCTAATCCCCTTCATGATTTCCCATAAGACTAAAACATTACCCAATCCATTTGTTTCATATATAATGTTTTGTGTATCCTTCATTTTCATATCAACCACATGCATAATTTTTCCAAATAGATCATACAAAATGGAATAATTTTTATCCCTTTTAACTAAATGATTAAGTAATCTGGAATAAATACATGTATGTCACAAATAAAACAATTATGGGTGTATAAAGATGAATTCCCTTGATTGAAAATGGTTATGGGTATTCACTACACATTTTTTATCATTGAAAATAGTGGTGAAACTTCTTAAGCGTACTAGGGGTATATAAATGTTCATGGGAGGGATTAAAGAGAGTGGAATGGGTATCCATTAATTTTTTCATAATGATGGAATTAAGAGTTATATGGAATATCATATTCAAACTTTAATAAACTATGATAAAAGGAATAATAAAATAATGGTGCTTGAATAACAATGATAATGATTGGGAAAGTTAGAAAATGAAATTTAAGAACTCACAATAGTCGATAGAATGGGATGTTGGGATAATGAAACCCTTTTGGGTGGAAATATCTTCTATTATAGGAACCTTATATAGATTTATGATATGATCATGAATCCCTTGTTCATTCCAAAGTATGCATAATATGGGTCACACTGAGGTAATGATAAATTATAAACATGAATCGGTATGGAATCATCTATATTTATTTTAGGTTATCTATTGATAGGTATATATACATGTAACTGGGGTTTTATATCAATGGTTCCCTTTTTGGATGGATTATATATTCTTTTTTTGTTCATTATGTTGATGTTGGTTTATGCCATGTGGTGAGGTGCTCTGGGGTTTTCTGTCATTAGGGGAGACATATGTTTTTTTTGAAGTTAGGATCAATCCCACAATATTGGACTCCTACATAACATTCTAGGAGGAATTGAAACCGATGTTGATAAATTAAACTCAACAAGACACATCGAATTTTAATATCCAGAAAATTATATTGAACCATACTGTTTTAAGTATTGCGATAAAGAATGTCAAGTGAAATTTTCCTTGTCAAAAGGTTGGTGTGTGACTTATGTTTAGGCAGACCGAGGAACCCTATAGATAGGTGGCCTCCCAGCAAGATATAAAGCACCCTAAATATGTCATGGAGAACATTACATTGAATTTGGGTGTTGGGTTTTGACCTTAAGGAGGATTCCCACATATCCTAGTTAGTTGGGAATTAAAGCTCGTGTGGTTCAGTAAGTTGTGGATTACACCTATGTGGATGAACATAGGGTTCCTCTTCATTGTGAATATGGATATTTGACAGTTTAGGCATAGATTTGGGGATTATAATATATAAGTGTCTCATGGGGTGACATGATTGGGGCTTCCACTCGGACAGATTCCCATTGATCATGATTGGGGATTATACCATATAGGAGGCCCATTTTAATGGATATGGTTGGGGCTTACAACTATTTCGAGTCCCATTTGAATAGAGGATGGGAATTATATATATATTGGAGTCCCATAGAATGTTTGGGTATCATTATATGTCATGGCCATCCTTATCCTCTAAGAGAACATGAGACATTCGCTAAGTGAGAAAAAAAAGGATGCGGTAGAACTGAAGATCACATGATCGATGTTGTCCACTGGTTGACGAGGTCTAAAGAGTAAAGGGAGAGTGATAGGGATTTTCATTTTCCCATATACTATTTTATTTTGATAAATAGGATAGTTACTTATGGTGGCTTATTTATCTATGACCCTGGCAAGAGAAGAGGAGCAAGAGTGCCACCACCAAGAAGAAATACTAGTGGCTTAATCTTGGAGGGATTCCATTGGATTGTTAGGGATTACTATAAGAAGGATTCCAATTTTATAGTTTTTTCATCTTGAGAATATTACTTGAGGAATATTATGATTGATACATGAGGCATGTCATGTTATTCAAATGAGGCATCCTATGTTTATCAAATATGGTATACGTCAGTTTGAGTTCATATAACTAGGATGATGGATGAATAGTTCAAAATTATTTTACAGGGACTATGGTAGAACAATTTAAGGTCCTGTTTTGGGGGTGATGAAAGAATAGTTTAATGTTATGTTGTGGGGACTATGTAAGCATAGATTAACATTGTGTTGTAGGGACTAGTTCTGAACAGTTTGACATCATGTGGTAAATACAATATCAACATAGCATAACATCATGAGGTTAGGATGAGTTTTGTATAATCTAATGTCATGTGGTCAAGATTTGTTACATATAGTTTAACATCATGTGGGTAGGATGGTTATTTAATAATTTAATTTCATGTCATCATGTGGAATAAGTGGAATATTACTAGCAACTCATGTTGTGGTACTTACCAATGAGTGGCCCTTTATAGTTTTACTAGGGAGAAGAGTTAGGTGATGGGATATCATGAGGTACACAAGGAATGATTCTATTCATGCTATTACATGGGGTGTAAATTAGGGTCGTATGAGGCCCAACCAAAATTTTATCAAACTGACATAAAAATGTTTGGTGCGACTCTCTATTTTTCTCGTGGTTTAAAGGAAGTGGTGAAGGGACTGTACACATATGAAAATTCATGAAGGAGCATGATTAATAAGAACATTTGTGATGGAGATGGACACATTGGACTATATGTGATTATTTTGGATGTATTGAAACGGTTATGAAGGATGTGGCTACATTGGACCATCTGTGAAAAAGAGGGACTCCTAGGAATTGGTTGTATAGGATTGTCTATGATTGATCTCGTCACAAAATACTGACTGTGAATAATTTTTGGCAATGGGACTGTAATTGAACTTCCATAAAGCAGGGTTTTTGAAGAACCATTTGTGAAGGAGTGTATTCATAGGGTTGGGATCAAAGTGTTTCAAATGAATAGTATACAGAAAACAATGTTACTTCTCTATGTTGGAAGGCATAATCACACCCATATCATAAACAACAAGGGGTTCCCCAAAGAGTCATCTTCCTATGATTCATAGGATGGTTTCCAAAGGATTTCATAATTGCATTTGGTTGGGTGATATTACTGTAAATAATGAGTTCTATAGCAACTTCCGTTGATTTTTTTCATCTTTCCAACACATTGTTCCCCATCCCTGTATTTTATAGAGGAATAGTGAAAATGAAAAACTAATTAGATGGTTGTCGTGGTTCACGGGGCCTCCATTTGTGGGAGCCCAAGAAGAAATCCATGGCCCTGAATGATTTCATTCATGAGGGATGCAATAGAACATCACCACCCAAAAATTATTTTTCATCCCTGTGATCAATCATTCTTTGGATAATAAATCACCATTCGGACCTATAAATTATTATTTTTTCATTCACAGGCACCAGCAGTTCACTGGATGCCTTGCATAGTGGTGGAACTCCATACGGAGTTGTGTTATGCATAACATTTTTATTACATGGGACCAATTCTTCCTTTACACCATCCCATCCTTTGGTCATTTTCATTAAAATCATATTTATATTTATTATTTTACCCTATTCCAATTTCATGGAATTATTCTCTTCTTGCATGCAGCACTTTCCAGACATAGCTGTTACTTATGACTGAGTAATTCTTATACTTTACTATGGACTTCTAGGGCTGAACTCTTAGAGATGATGGTTATATACACCCTGAATGACACATAGTTTACCATTACAGACTATAAATGATGGAATCAGTGGGAGTTGAATGTATACCACACTTAGTGTGATTTTAGGATTCCTTTTAGGAGTTATTAGGACATTATTTTTGGGTTATGGGGTCATGATACCCCAATAACAATATCTGGGAATGTGGAAAAAACATTAAACAGGGCACTATAAACATGGGTCATGGATAACTAACAAGAAATCTTGGTATAAAAAGTCTTGAAATTGGTTAGGTTCAATCACAAATCTACTTCATTAAATCTCATGACACTAAAACTATACCAAAACCATTGTATTGCTATATATTATTGGGAACACCCATAACTTTCATCTCAATAAAATTTATTTGTGTACCATAGAAACCATACAAAATGGAATCATTTTTTATCAAATATAATTCCATGATTAATAATTATTGAGTAAATACATGTATGCCAAAAATAAAAGAATTATGAGTCCATCATGGTGACCACCCTTGATTGAAAATGGATAAGGGTATTCATTACACATTTTTTTCATGGAAAATCATGGAGAAATTTCAACATCATAACTGGTGTGTATAAAATTTCATGGGAGGGATTAATGAGAGTGAAATTGGTATCTCATAATTTATAAATAATAGGTTAATTAAGGAGGATATGGAATAACATATTATTAATTAGTAAACAATGATAAAACTCATAATAAAATGATGATGCTTGAACAACACGGAAGAGAGGACCCCCTACCATTAAAGGGTGATTTAATATATTTGTGAGAAGATTGTTGGGTGCTTGGTTGTACCTTGGGATGACTATAGAATGGGTAGGGAAGATTAAGGACATGTTATAAGGTTCTTGTGTGAAGATAAATTAGATCATGGGTGGGCTTATATAGGAAATGTGTGGGGGTTATTTATTACATCTCAAACTTAGGTTTTTAGACACTCAATAACAAAATAACAAAACCGCGAAACCATTCCATTGTTTTTTTTCAACGGTTTCTTAAACAGGGGATTATTTTCAATTATTTTATAGATAAATTTTTAAATGAATTAAAATAATACCCTTTTTGATATGGATGTGAGTCATGTACTTAAAGAAATGATTTAAAACCTTAAAATATATTATAGGTATTGGATGATTTATAAAGGTTTTATAAATTAAATAAAATAAACACATTATCTCATTATTTTAAATTGTAAAAATATATTTGGTCATTGATACCATTTATAGTATTTATTACATAATTTTTTGGACATTATGATGTCATAATTCACACTATATATTTATTCCATATTAACTTTTTTACTAAAAATATATTTTTTTTTAAATTTAGAAAATTTCACAGTTCGAAAATTTCCTCATTCCAATTCTAAAAAATAATTTTTATTTGATGAAAAAAATCTAAAATATTCAATTTTTACTTTTAATTTAGAATCTCTATTTATTGCGCAATGTTAAGTGTTTTTATACATTTATGGTTTTTAAGCACTTATAAAAATTACAACTAACTTAATAAAAAATATAATCATTTATATATAATTTCAATTTAATATTATTTATATCAATATCATATTTATTCAAAAATTTATTAATTTATAAAAATTAATGTTTTAACGAAATTAAATATTTCCGCAAAATATAATATGTGTTTTATGTTTTCAAAATAAAAATAATTTATAAAATAATAATAATAAGTAATATTACAATTATTCTATTGAATATAAAATATAAATATTAATATTATAATGGTCTTGATACTTATCCGTTTAATACCAAAAAACATACTCAATGTAAAGTTCATGATAGTGAGACTTTCGTGCGATGGTTCGGTGTACATGGTT
This sequence comes from Viscum album, assembly GCA_963277665.1. NCBI lineage: Eukaryota > Viridiplantae > Streptophyta > Magnoliopsida > Santalales > Viscaceae > Viscum > Viscum album. The sequence continues at coordinate 245,761,075 of OY728166.1, forward strand.
TGGGTTGCGATCCTGACGAGTTTGAATTATACCATAAACTGTTTTTTCTCATGTAGATATTATTGGATCTCATCATTGGAATGGTTATGGTCAAGGACAATGAATTATATCTCCCTTATAATCTTTGATAATAATTCTTCATAGGTTATGATCCTACCGGGTGGGGCCACCATATCCGGTTTTATGTTTATTAGATTTTTTAAAACCCTAAATCTATATTAATTATGTGATCAATGTTCTACGACTATATTATAAAAGGTTATGATTTGTAATAGTCTTTTACATTAAATAGGATATAATATATCCAATCATCTTCATGTGTTTTTATAACCATAATTCTAAATAATACATTTAATTAAAAACATGTGGAAATTTATTAATAAAAGTTCAAGTCGTTACAGTCTTCCACCAAAAGATTCCCCCAAAATTTTCATTTCACACACTAGAAAGGATGAGGGTAATTTTTTTAATCACTTCGTCTGCTTCCCACTAGTATTCTTTAACCATTTGGATTCACCACTGCACTTTTACCAGGTGCATTGTCTTATTTCGTAGAACATTTTATCTATAATCTAAGATCTTCACCAGTTTTCCATAATCGGAAGGATAATTATTCAACGGTAAAAAATATGGATTGAATGCAGGTAAAGATTATGGTATATATGTCATCATTATTGATATGTATAACACATATGTACTTGATATAGGTTTGGTGGGAGTGTAAGTCAATAGGCCACCGCTTTGATGTGATCAAGGAACTCAAAGGGATGCACATATCTTGGAAAATGCATTATATTCTTCTCAAATCTAATGAATTTAAACCATGGAAATATGTGGAGGAATACCTCATATATTCCTTCAAACTCAAGGACTTATTGATGATTTTTATCACAGCTCTATTTTACTTTAAGAATCCCTGATGTGTTTCTGAATGGTCTTGCTCTTTTCGACCATTTCATCGACCATTTCTTGATCTATTAGATCGTGTCCCACAATTTCATCTCAGAATGTTGGTGTTATGAACATATTACCATAAAGGTTTTAATAGGGAGAAATTTGGATGTTTGAGTGGAAATTATTATTTAATGAGAACTCGACTACTAGATGATGTTAGTCTCGTGCTCCTTTGAAGACAATTGAGAATGCTCTCTACACATCCTTGAGTGTATGGATCATCATCTCATATTTTCCATATTTTGTGGGTGATAAGATATGATTAAGTTTAACTATATATTTATATAATGTTGAAGACTCCTTGGTATTTTATAGGTAAATCATGGATCTCAATCTGATATAATAGATAGTTGTTTTCTATGAATCATTGAAACTTTCCTAATGTATATATTTTCATGTTGATTGAGTGAGAAGTCATCTTGAATTTAATTGACGTGTGATTTATTTATAATAAGACCCCAAAACTAATATATAATTATTTCCTCTTGATTATTTTGGAAGACTATTTAAAAATTCTATGGTTATGTTTTCCCATTTCCATGTAGCTACAGGTAATGGTTTCATCATCCACATTGAGTTTTTCCTTTCTCCCTTCAGATGCTATCATAGAAGTCATCATTATGTATATTCCATGATATTATTCTTAAAATTTTCACACCAATACTAATATCAAATATCACAATAGATATTCGTACTTCATGGATTGGTGGAGAGGCTTGAGCTATGTACATTATCCAATAACCCCTTCGTTAGCTCAGGATTAGACAATACACATAGTCAAGACCCAAATCTCACGAATCCTTCCCCATTAACATTAAACTATAAGGAATTACCTTTTTATATAGCTTCAACATTCATCTAAATTATCACATCTTCTCTATCATCACCCTTTATCCTCTCTATAAGTAAGAGTTTAGATATCATTAATGAAATGATTGGTGATGTTCCTTACTTTATGATTCCCATGTCCATCATCCTCAAGTCTAAGAAGATTTTATCCTTCTCATTTCTTGTTAGAGATAAAATTATTGGATCCTTTTAGGATAGATAATTTTTCAAATTTTATTCATTCCCATTATAGTATTGGATTGATCAATAAGTATCTTAAAACAACTCTAACCATCTTCTATGGAACAAATTTTTCTCTTTTTTAGGGGGGATATATTCCTGAGGCTCCTATGATCCACATATATTTCACAAATATCCCTAATGTTATAAAATGGATAAATTCTCAATGATAATATGACTGAAGAAAACTCCATATCATGTGTTGGGTAGTTCGGTTTGTGATCCTCCAATTTCCTAGAGGCTTAGACTAACAATTTTTCATTCAACATTAACACACTTCCCAAGACCTTTTTCAAAAAATCAATATACACCATAAAATGATATCTGCTTGTGGGTAGTGTGGGTATAGATGTAGTGATAAGACACTTTTTTAACTCCTTTAATCTCTCATCATATTCATAATTCCCAAAAACATAACTCCATTCTATGTTAGTTTGGTTAGAGGAATTGACCATCGCATGAAATTTCCCACTAATCGACAATAGTACCGAGGTCATTGTAGGAAACAATGTATTTATATCACAAATTTTTCCCTCAGTAATCCTTCAATTTCTTATTTCATAGAAGGTTCTATAAGTATACAATTTATTTTAGTAATATTACCCATGAAATTTAATTCATTTAAACAGAACAAACATTTATAATAAATTACATAATGTTTATCCTTTCATAAGGTCTTTAGTAAAGTTCTAAAATTCTCTTAATTCCCCTCTTTCGTTTTGGTGTATGTTAGAGTATCACCTATAGAGACTACCATAATTTTTTCAAGGTTATATCTAAAGAATATCTTCATCAAGTCCATGATTATTTTTGGAGAATCAATGAGTCCACATTTCATTTTTTTGTCCTCATATTATTTTACCTTATTCAGAAAGCAGTCTTCAGGGTACCCTCTTTTTTTACCCTTACTTAATAATACCTCAAACGAAGTTCCGACTTGGAGAAGAATTCATATCCATATGGTTGGTCAAAAATTTTCTGAGTCTAGGTTAGATGAAACATGTTCTTAATCATAATCTTGTGTATCTCATGATAATCAATGAAAAGAAGCATTGACCCATCATTCTTCTTAATTAAGAGGATTTGTACAAGCTGAAATAAATCACTAGGGTGTATGAATCCTTTATACATATTATCCTAAAATTGTTTCTATAGCTCATTAAATTCTAAAAAATCCATTATATATGTATTCCTAGATAATGTTAATGATTTAGGTTTAATTTTAATTGAATATTCAAACTCTCAGCTAGGAGGAAGACCATGTAACTCTTAAGAAACCATTCAACATCTTCCATTGGAGTGGGAATGTCTTAAAGGATGGTATTTTATTTAGAATGAATCATTTCTGAAATATATTCCTGATTTCATGGAAATAATATCAATTCTTAATGAGTTTATACTAAAGAAGTTTCATCCTGGCCCTTGTAATTATAATAAACAAGGATATTATTTTTTATATAAAGAGTCATTTTCTTATCTAAATAATTTATTTTGGCACCATATTGTGAAATCTAATACATACCTATAATTTTATCAAATTAAACTAAAGGGAGTATGATATTGTGTTTTTTGGGAATTTCCTCCCAAATATTTTGATAGGGGATGAGTTATATATGCGGGATAAAATAATTTCCCTATTTTCCATTTTCACTAATAGCCCCACTTCCATTATTTATGGTGGTGTTTTAACAGTTCTAAAAAATTATGTGATATGATGGAATGTGTAGAACTAGAATGAAAAAATATTTTTTCTTTTCATGAATGAATTAATAGTGTTTATATCACTATTTAATTTTAGTGATCCACCTTAGAGTTTGTGATGGCATAATCTCTCCATCGATTCCTTATAGGTTTTTTTGTTGTCTCCAAAATCACTTTTCTCTGTTCATTGGTTTTCAAAGTTCCATTTTTCCTAGAAATTGGAAAACAAAAAATGAAATATGGTTTGATTGGAGAACTACTTTCCTACATCATAGTATTAGGTATCTCCCATCGACAATTTGAAGCTCAGTGTCCTTCCATTCCTCACATAAAAAATTCTTTATCCCGATATGAAATTTTTGGGGTGATTATTTATACACTTTTTATATGTGGGTTATTGAAACCTATTAGAAACACTAGATTTCTCTATCACACTCTAGAATTTAAATCCACATACTGATTATTATACCCATGATACACTTAATATTCTCCAATCCCCAATTTGACATCAAGGGATCATCAAAATATTCCTCATAGATATTAATGTCTCGAATCTATAGGGAATTTCATAGATGATGTTTTATCTAAACCAATAAGTGGGAAACCTTTCATTTGGGGGTAACAAAAAATATGGAGGCATATCATGCAAGTATTGTGATTTTCTGCTCATAATATTTTAGGTATTCATCATATTTTTTCATGTGTGAAAGTAAATCCCCTTAAATCATAAGTTCGAGATTGTGGGTAAAATAATTGGTGAGAATAATTTTCGTGAACTCCTTTTAACCCATCACATTGATCTCTTCCTCAGGCTTTATATTAATGGTCAATTTCAACCACTGATCAAATTCTCCTTCCATATATAAAAATAGCCAATATAAATTTCTATTGCATAGAACATTGATACGTGGAGAAGAAAATCTCAATGGAGTTGATACATTGTTCCATTATTTAAGGGATAATATGATCCATTTACATTCAATGGAATTTATTACATAAAGATATTAATTGAATCTTATTCTCTATTAGGGTATTTTTTTGTTCCTCCTGGTCCAAGATTTGATTCAAAACATGATTCAGATAAGATAGTATCATCCCAATGTTTTTTATTACTACTCTTATCGGGTTGGGCTTCTCATTTGGGCAGTCAATACATTACCCTTCACGATGATTATATATTCAGTTCCTCATATTTCCCATAGTTGGATGGAGTATGGGGAAATCATGGGATATTATTTTTAAACTATTAAACACATTAATGAGAATCCAATTTCATTAACGAGATTCCAAATAAATTACATTTATTTCCTTAAATTATCAATTTGTAGGCTTCAATATATGTAATCCATGATCTATTTTCTAATATATACACATATGGAAAAAATTTCCCCTTAATAACAGTTCATAATAAGATTTTGTTTTTTCAAATACTCCCCCCTAGTAGTGTGAAACATGGTTTGCAGCAAGGCCCATTAGTGTGCTCCTATTCCCGATAGAGTCTAACTCAGCACGGTGTTCTCAGGTTTTACCCCAATGTACATCGATTCCAGAGCCACATCCACTTGTAGTATCAAGATATGGATGAATATACTTATGAACCACTTAATACTTACATTACCAAAATTTAGGGATGTATTATTACATTTAGTATTATCTATAAGGATTAATCAAGAGTTTTATAATCAAAATCCCTAAAATATCTAAGCATTCAATTGATACCAACTATGACAACCCTTTTCTTAATTTCACATTATTTTAGGATTTATTACATATAATTACGCATAATACAACTCCTAAGATTAGAAATTATAGTATATTTTGGGATTATTATCATTACATAACAATTTAAATTAGGTTGTTCATCTCAATTATTAAATACTTCTTTAAGATTATCATAATATTAAAACATTCTTAAAATTTAATTTTATAAACTAGGGACATACATAAGAATGGGATGAGATATAGATCTTAGTAAGATAATTAACCTGGAATAAAATGAATAAAATATTACATGTTAGACAATAATATTATAAATGAGAAATAAAAGCGGTGATAATAATAAACATGAACAATGAGGAAGGATTTAACATGATAATATAAAGGAAACATAGAAATGTTTCAACACCACAGAACATAGAATCATAAACATAGGTCAAGGATAAATACAAAGAAAACGTGATGGAAAAATTCCCATGATGAATTAGGTAGAATCTCTAATCCCCTTCATGATTTCCCATAAGACTAAAACATTACCCAATCCATTTGTTTCATATATAATGTTTTGTGTATCCTTCATTTTCATATCAACCACATGCATAATTTTTCCAAATAGATCATACAACATGGAATAATTTTTATCCCATTTAACTAAATGATTAAGTAATCTGGAATAAATACATGTATGTCACAAATAAAACAAGTATGGGTGTATAAAGATGAATTCCCTTGATTGAAAATGGTTATGGGTATTCACTACACATTTTTTTATCATAGAAAATTGTGGTGAAACTTCTTAAGCGTACTAGGGGTATATAAATGTTCATGGGAGGGATTCAAGAGAGTGGAATGGGTATCCATTAATTTTTTCATAATGATGGAATTAAGAATTATATGGAATATCATATTCAAACTTTAATAAACTATGATAAAAGGAATAATAAAATAATGGTGCTTGAATAACAATGATAATGATTGGATCCCTTACCAGGGGAGGATGATTCAAAATACTTGGGAGGAGTTTCTTGGGATATTAGGGTACATTATGAGGAATTTAGAGAGGGGATGTAGAATTATGTATGTTATAAATGTATTTTTAGTGAATGTAAATGGGATCATGGATTGGTTTATATATTAAATGAGTGGGGAATACTTCATTATTTCTCAATCATTTGTTTTGGACTCTATATAATAAAATAACCAAAACTACAAACCTTAACATTGGTTTTTTCCATTATTTACACCAAAAGGGAGTGGATTCATTATTTTATAAGTCTAAGAGTGGAAAATTAAAAAAAATAATACCCTTGGTGATATGGAAGGGAGTCATTACCGAAGAGAAATGAAATTAAAACCATAAAATATATTATAGGTTTTCGAGGATTCAAAAAGGATTTATAGAATTAATAAAATATATTTAAAATGACATTATGTTAAGGGAGAAAATATTTTTTTAATGTATACACATTATTTTAAATATTACATTATTGTTTGTTCATTATAATTTCATAATACACACCATATATTTATTCCCTATTTAAATTTTACTTGAAAACTTGACTATCTCTAAAAATTATGAAAAAATCACTATTGGATTATTTTGCAATTATGATCCTAAAAATATTATTTATTTTATAAAATTAGTTTTCTAAATATTTCAAATAATAATTTAAAAATACAATCATCTATTATGGAGAAATACAAGGTTTTTTTGACAATAACAGTTTTAGTGGAATTATAAAAATAAAATTCGAGTTCATCAAAATAATATGATAATTTATTATAAACAAATAATATTTTATAATAATTTAAAAATATTATTTATTTCATAAATTTGTTAATTTACTAGTATGAATGTATTAATTGATATTACATATTACTGCAAAAAATAATTTGTGTTTTACGTTATCAAAATGAAAAAAAAATTATAAGGTAAAAATAATAAGAATTAAATATAACCATTACTCAATTTAAAATAAAATATATATATATTTTTTTTTATTGTATTGACACACAACAATTTAATAATCCAAAAAAAGTTCTTAAGGGTAAGGTATGTGATGGTGAGACTTTCATGGGGTGATTTGTAGTACATAGTTTAGATTGTGATATCGAAGAGCTTGAACTCCTCCAATAAATAGTTTCACTCATGCTTAAGTTGTTGCATCTCATCTTGGGATTGTTAAAGGGAAAATCTCATCAAAGTCATCTCCTTCAAAATCTCTGAAAACTGGCTTCATAGGGTGAGATCCAACTTGTTGAGGCCACCACATCTTTTTTCTATGTTGATTGATTTTTTTTAAAAAGCATAATTATAATAATCATGTGATCATTATTCAATCGATATATTGTAAATGTATATGATGATTTATATAATTATAAATATTATAGGATATAATATATCCAATTAAGTGTATGTGTTTTCTATAACTATATTACATAATAATACATTTAATTAATACACAAGGAGAAATTTATTTATAAATTTTTTTGTCGATACATTCCACATTTATGGTACCCATAAAGACTTCATAGATGTTGAATTCTATAAGTGAAATAACCCACCTATTGAGGATTGATTGATTATTGCATAGCAGAAAGGGAGCACAGGGATGGGCTATGGTTCCTGATGTTATCTAGGGATAGTTTATTTTTGTTACTTTTTCACTTTTGATACTTGTATTGTATTGGATACCTGATTCCATGTATTAACTATCTTTTGTATAGAATTAAATTTTTATAATTGTATATGAAAATTTTATATGACATTACTTGGTAATTTCAATTATGGATGTTTACTATTCTATTTTTCATTATTTATTTCATCTTGCACAGCAAATTTATATTCTTATACCATTGTGAAACAATTTGATCATGAGTTTATAGTCTCTATTTTGTTAATCAATATACTCTTATTTCTGGAACAGAACATCTGGTTTATGGGAAGGCACACATGAGGCCATGTGTCTAGATAGGTTTGGTTACTATATAGTGATTCTAGTCTGGGACATAACAAAGCATTATTATATCATTATTTTTCCTTTTATATAGTTTTATTATTATTATAATAATGAATACGGTGGAATGGAATTTGGTTATGAGATTATGTAATGGAGTTTCCAACCCACATATAGTGAGAATCCAAATAGATTTTGATGGGACATATTTTTATGTAATGTTCTTATTGTCGATTCCTTGATTTCCTTGTTGTGTGATGCCCTCGATTTTAGATATTTCTTATGATTATAAAATTTTACCCTTATCCTAATTTGGTATGAAATTATTTCATCATGGATCATTATATTCACTTAATGATTTCTATTTCCATTATTATTCTAGGTCAGGTTTATATTACTATGTTTATTACTAGTATAATATTTCAGAGCATTTTTTCTATTTCCATGAAATTTTGATAACATTTTAAGAAAGGAATGAATAAATTACTAGTTGTTAATGAATATTCCCCACATCCCACCAAATATGTTGTATGGGATCTTATAAATTTGATGTGGTAATCCATATAGATTAACCATTTAAAATAAAATTCATATGAAAATGAGAATAAAATTTAATGAAATTGAATTATAAAATAAAATTTTCACCATTAAAAATTGATGAAAATTTTAATTTTATGGGTTCTACCTCAAAATATTTTAATTGAAATTACATTTATCGAGACCTGTGAACTATAGAAGATAAATTGTCCCTCGTGCAATCTTAGTAGGGGGAATAGTAATTTTTTCGTGTTTTTCTATGATATGTACATCGCATAGACCTAGATTTTATAGCAGGAAGAGGGGTTTCATTCTTATATAGGAAGTCATGTACATATCATATTCATATGTCTACACTATTAGAGCTTGTTAAATATTGTGTGGAGGTATGCGTTTTGAATTTGTGGAGTCATTCTGTAATGACAACATCTATTCATGTTCCAGGAGGTTAGCCACGACCAAGCTATAGAGGTGGTGGGACTTGGGTCGCAAATAGATCCATAAATAGTGCCTCTTGTGGCATCCCTAGTATTTGATGATATGTGTGTGGATTCCCTACATCGAGGTGGGTACCAACACTTTGTATGTTGTGCACCGAACATCCTTAAACCGGCTTTTATAAAATTAAAAAATGACTTCAGGCTAGGACTAGTGGAAGTAAAATCATAGATAGAGGCAATTATATCAATTTCAATCATATTGAGACACCTCCCAAGGGGGCAGTGGAGGTCGCTATGTACATGCTTTGACATTCCTACAAGATATGGTGGAATTTTTGTAACATCCCAACCAATATCACCTATAAGATGATTACGAGACTGGTGGGTCACATTGCCTCAAGTGTGGCTCCTCATACGTCAGAGGCTTCCGACTAGTAGCAATGATCTCAAAAGATGATATAGGGGAGATTTTACCCTCATGTCATAGTTTTTCAATGGTATAAAAGAATAAATCATTATCAATAATGGATGTAGTATAGATGAATGACATTCAGTGAAAGGAATATTTCATACAAATGAACAAAAATGGAAAATACCTGTTTATATAATGAATTTATGCATGAAATGGTGTTGATAGACATAAAATGTCAGTAAATATTACAACATGTATTGAATACAGTAGAAGAAATGAATAGAAGGTGAATACCCTTGGGCGATCTCCATAAGCATCCTGAGCTCTAGCTCGATCCTTTACTCCTAACTCCCAAATACGAGCACATGGAATACAATTGTGGTCTGCATTCCAATGAACAAGAAAGGTCTTCATGGGTACCCTATTGAATGGGAGGCCTGATTAGGGTGCGATATATAATCTCAGTAGGTCGGAAGCACCTATGTCTAGCCCAATCTCGATAGTGCAATATAAATTAAACTGTGTGAAGGAATACATAAATAATGTAATAAATACAATATAACTAATTACCCATGTACCTGCATCATCCCTCAGATGGTATCCGAACATGTAACCAATTAATTAGTTTTTAATTACCATTTTATATTAATAATTCATGTTAGGCATTTTTACCGCTGACATCACCTCATGATAGTATAAATAGTGAAAGTCCCAAAGTAGCACAAACCTCAAGGGTTGATAACTCAGTAGTATAGGTGTCTAGAAAAGGGGTAAGAGTGTAATATAAGGAACATAATCCATGAAATTCAAAAAAAAGATTCATACTGAGTCCAAGGAGTTCATCCAAGGTATAATAGGGATAAACATTGACTGGGACTGATTGGGTTTAATCATGGAACCTACTTGTCAAAGTTGGATCCATGGAGTGTATTTGAGGAATCCTATGATAATGTGTAATGTATCGTACCATTTCATACTGGAAATCCATGAATATACATGGATACAGATATTGGTGGATTCCAACCATAGAAAGATGCATCGTTAAATACAGAATGAGATCCTCTAGTGTCAAACACATTCTACTTTTAGAAACCATGACAAGCTCAAGTCTATAAATTTCTATTTAGTAATAAAGTCATGTAATATTCTCATTTGTTTCAAGACTTTACTTTCATTATTTTGAATAGTCCATGTAGCATTGCAAGTATTCACTAATTGTTTCATTTCCTTCCTCTCATTAGTGAGAAAAGGACAAGTATCATTGAAAATATTTAATCCATTCATAAGCAATTAATAATCAAGGTTCATTCTGCTACCTTCCATTAATGTGGAAGGGGTGTACATACATGAAACATATTACCCAAGTTCATTTCACATAGCCAGGTCATACATAAGAATGATTTACAATTCCATTTCACATTTAGTTATCGAATTGGAACACCTGCCTTGGGTGGGTCAGATAGTGAGCATTCATGGTTTGGGCCACAATGCTACTCACAATTTCAAAAAATACACTTAATATAGAAAAGAATATACTTGTAAATATAAAGCATAGGCACTCCAAAACAGTGGCATGAATGTTTCAAAAAAATAAAAAACAATTATGGAAATAATCACACATTAATAAATAAAATTTAAAACTGGTCCAAGCATATAGGTGTTTTCATGGCCCATTAATTAATTAGAAAGGAAACTCAGGTTCTCTAATTCCATTAGGGTCGTGTCATAAAAAATTCCATAATTCAATGAAACCTAAAGGAAATACAAAAAACGAATACAATATGCCAATAAATCATTGAAGTCTAATAAATACATTTATCTTAAAAACATCACACCTTCAATGGAGGGGTTTCATTGTAAAATCCACCTATTTTTTATTAACAAATCAATATTCACATTCATCATTTAAAAAATGAAACATATTGAATTCATATTTTAGTGGCATCAAATATAACAACTTCTATTCATTAGATTAAATCTGAAAAAAGTGTTGTAAGTAATTAATTAATGCAATTTAAAAATTAGAAGACTTGGAAAGGGACCCAACCTCAAAGTATTGGTTGTGTAAATGATTTCTAACTCGAAATATAATCTACTTGCACACACGCACTACAAAGAAACATGCACGCACATAGAAATGATCGCAACACCATATAATAATATTTGGCTCCCAAAATTCCTATGGTGAGAACCGAAACACCTCTAACTAATTAACCACAACACATATAAACCATAAGATCCTAATATAAAGGGTTATAAACCAATTAATGGGTATAAATCCATACATGATTTTGAGGTCGGTGAACCAAAATGAGTCGAACCACCCCTCCTTCATCGACGATCATCATAGTACAGATCAACAAGTCCTGGGATATTTGTTTGACCACCTAGGATATGATGAAATGAGGAAACCTAATTAAACCATAACAAAGGGTTTCAGCCTAATCGAAACTGGGTGATGGAGAGCCAAAATGGCTTATGCAAAGAATAAAATGCAAGGATACAGCCTTACCATATTTGGATGGACATGATCTATGAAAAAATCGGATGAATCTAAGCACATAGAGAAGATCTGGGGGCCGTGGTGCGCACTACATGGAGGACCCTAAGGGGGTGTTGTGTCTCGCCGAAGTAGTGTGCCTCCCTCTTGTTTTCTCTAAAAAAAACCAAATACAATAATAATTGATACAATAATAAAAATAATAGTTATAATCACCATTATATTATTATTATCAATTAATTGAAACACATCTTTGTTAAACACCAAACTCCTAATTTAATCACCATTTAATTATAACCTTATCAATATTAATTTACTTAAATAAAATCTCCATTTATAATCATTTAAAATAATATTTAATTCCTTAAATAGACTTGTCTATATATCTTAACATGCATGGTTTGGGAAACTGTGCGTTAACCATGCAGAACCCTATGTCTATAAAATTCCCCTCGCATAGTCAACCCTGCACAGTTTTCCTAACTGTGCATAGACCATGCAAGTGCCTCATTCCACCTAGAGTTGGCCACAAAATTACCTACAATGGGATACATGGTTTCATACAAATTGTACAGCCTCTGTAGGTCCATCAAAGTGTATTTTCCTATCCCGGTACTCCCAAAACTCCTCAAGACACATGGGTAACTTATTTTTCCTTCTCCCAAGTAAAAAAACAACATGTTTAACTATTAAGTCACTCAAAATTATGTTCCAAAGTGTGATTTTAAAATTGACCTGCTCAAAAATAAAAAATATCAAAAAACATGGTATTTTAGTCTGGTCCAAAAACAGATGACTATACAATCTTCCAACCATAAGATATTATCATCCCCAAGCAGCCTTCAGGGCGAACGTTAACATCACCCAACCTACAAGGATCACGAAGTTACATTAAAATTGTTGCATTTCATTTCCAACAACTCATGAACCTTTAAAACATTCCTTATTCATTCCACACTTAAGTCGTTACAACCCAAGACAACACCCATTCTCTAACGAGAACACTGAAACAGATATTACATGATCCCATTAAGATAGATAAATGAGCACATCGTTATCCTGATAAACATTTGATCGATGGGTTTCCCCAACATAGGTCTTAACTCAAGAAAGGGCCAATTCCAAAACACAGTACCACCACTATCATAATTTCCATACAACGCATGAAATTGATTGTTCTTATGACTCACCATGCATGTTTTCATAAAATAGAAAACAGCCAAATTCCGATATACCTAAAAGAAGATGGTCGATAAATCTTTCTTATAAGAAATTGCTGACCTTGAAACCCCAATTCCCTTCATCATACAATGATCTTTAAAAAAGTTACTTACGACCATAAACATAAAACAAAATAGGGAAAGAAATAGTTGACCCACTTGGCCAACATATCTCAAAGATTTAGAGATTAGGTAGTCAGTTTAATTAAAAAATAGTTGGATTCCTTAAGCACATTAAGGGAATTCCTACTTGGGAAACTGGGAATCACTCAAGGATTACCACACCTCGATAAAAACCACGCGTTAGCGTACAACACTTATTAGAACCACACAATAAGCTCAACCACACTTAAGGTTTTTAGCACGAAATAAGGCCGACGCTATCCTTGTGCTTCTAAAATCGCATCTAGATAGGGGACATGGTTGTCTCTTAAGAAGAATACACTAAGAGGACTTATAACAGTTTTAATTCAAACATACCCAACTGATGGATGGAAAAATAGTAGAACCAATACTGGTGGACTTTTCGTAGAAGGTAACTTAGCATCACATGTCGATGCATCATTAAACAATAACTATCCATCATCACATGGGGAATTATATGAACATTTTAGATAATCCAACAAATTATATTTGAGAAAAACAGTGCTTTCATAAGGGTTTCACACGTAGTGAATGATATCAATGTCATGCGGCCAAGAGAGTACTAACATGATTTAATAATTGAAAGCCTCAATGGAATTCTAGTTAGATTGACCATTTACAGATGGTCTTACTTAGGGTGCTCTCTTTCTACATGGAAGGACACATTTACTAGGTTTAAACATGACACTCCCCACCATAGTGGTTTCCTAATCACAAAAGAAGGAAAACTACACAATCATAAGAATTATAGACAAAACAATTAAAATGAATATGTGACCCTCCTCTAAGCCACGACCAGAGAGTCAAAAAAAATAATAGAAGGTCAAAACCATGAGATATGTGTGTCAAAACACCCAGCTCTTCGAAAATCCATCCTGATCATTGGGATGAAAATGATTCACTAATACTGAATCACTTTACTACAGAGATGATCTACACTCAACAGAACAATATATTTATTTCAGAGTCATATTTACTCATACGACCATTATCCAAGATGATGTCATAACTATTCATCCGTTTTTAAGAAGAAAGAAGGGTCAAATGATCTATGAAGTAGCCGACCTTGCCCGAGGCATGTCTATCCTAAAAAAATAATCATTACTTGATGCTCAAGGCCGTAAAAAGGTTAAGAAAAACATGACCACCCATCCAAAATAGGGTTTCATTTCAAGTTTCACTGGGGACAACAGAACCCGAACATCACCAAACATCAAAATATTCATAGTACTAACTTGGAATTTATCTTCTGTGGGTGCTATATACCAAAAGTTATTCACTTTTCAAGAACAAGTGTCGACCGTGACACCACGTCATGATAATGGAAACTACTAGGCTTAAAATCCGATAATTTGGCCATTTCTAAAGAATGGAACGGCTACAAAAAATGCTCGGGCTTCCGTTCCAAGGAAACTCAAAATAGAAACTCTAATATACCCATAAACATGGGTTTTAAAATAGAGGATACCACTACAGGATCCATTTACATGACTTTTATATTTAATCATATTTAATATTTAATCATTAAAAGTGTTAATCAAAGCATCAAGTACCACTTTTCCTAATAAAACACAATGTAAATGATTTTTTTAACCAATGCCCAATGGGAAATACAAGAAAGATCCATAAAACATCCCTTTTAAAAATTTACATTTATTAACATCCATCATAAATAAGAAATTTATCATCTAAATTCCTTTAATATTCAATGATACCTACAAGGGTCCCACTAACACAACAAGGGTTCATCTAATGAAACCCAAAACAATTATTCAAATCATTAAATATTAAACACCCAAAAGGATCATATCATAAAAAAATTATCCAACTGACATACTTGGGTCAAGTTGAATTTTAAAAGCTAATTATTTAATTTTAGAACAATATTAAACATCTTGTAAATTTATAAGTGTTTCACAAAACGGCATGCCATTAAATTTAATATGGGTTGCCCTTTCCCAATTCCTAAATCACCCACACACATCATGGATTGATACTTTTAACGCATTAATTGATACAATACTCAGTTCATAATTTTTACATAATCATAAACAATAGTCTGCTCATACGGGTGGCCACCTACTAACCTATAAAGCACCCATAGACTTTACAGTTTGGCATTTGGCTTCCTTAGTCAAAACTGACATCGCTTAGCATTTTAATTCTCATGGCCTTTTACAATGGTTCAAATACACGGTGTTCCTTTTCCTTGAAATAAGGTTCCCATACACTTTACAACTAAATGTTTTCTCCTATCATAATCACAAAAATTTAATTTAACAAAAGAAACAAACTATATACATATCAAGTAAGATAGCATGTCACTATAAGTAGCTAACATATAGAAACTTTCTGAAAACATAGAATCATGGAATTTTATCACCCCATAATTTTAATTATATCACTAAAACGTCATATCATAATAGGTATGAGAATGGCATGGCATACGTTCAAGGCAAACATTTCGAATCAACAGGCATACTAAAACTCAAATACATGGCATGAAACTATGCAAGGCTTGTGAATATCCTATCTTCCTATATATTGCATGAAATGCATCTTCCTTTTTATATTAGGTCAAGGGAAAAAATTCCAAAATGTCCATAAATCATAAGTAGTGGAATGTACAACAATAACTCTAGGTTTAATCATATAAATTTGTACAGTGAACAATATAAACAACAATCCCAATTCTAGCCACTCGATCATGTCCCTTACATGGCGTGTTCAGTCCCAAGCACAACTATTAGCCAAGTGCTAACATATTCTTTGTCTCCTATCTACCAAACCAGAACATTAAGATGAAGGTAAAGAAAACATCCTTTGATACCACTTTCTAACATCCCAACCCAGCTCACCTCTGTGTCAGTTTCCAGAGCGATGGTTTAGGTGGCCTCAAGCTTGCCTCCTTGTACACAAAAGACATTCGACTAGCAATGAGGGTCTCATAAGTGGGTACCAGGGACACTATTACCTCATGTAAGAGTTGATTAGGGGTATAAAAGAATATATAACAATCAATAATCGAATAAGTATAGAAAATATAAAGCATCTAAAGACAGACTTCATATAAATGATCAAAACTGGAAAATTCCAGTTTATAAAATGGATGATTTTATCAAATAGTATTGATACACATCAAATTTCAGTAAATAGTACCACATTATTTTCAATAGAGTATAGTAAATGAAAATACAGTGAATCCCCATGGACAATTCCCAAGACCATCCTCAGCTCTAACTCGTTAATATGCTTCTAAATCCCAAGTATAAGCACATAGAAAAAAACCATTGTCTGCAGTCTTGCAAACAAGTAAGGTCTACTCGGGATCCCTAGTGCAATGGTAGACTGAGTAGGGTGTGAAATATAAATCTCAGTAGGTTGGCACCATCGGTTTCTATCTCAATCCAGATATTGTAATATAAATTAATCAAAATGCATGAATACATAAATAATGTATGTAGTGAAACGTATCTAAATACCCAAGTACCCGATTCAGCCCTCGGCTGATATCTAAACATGTAACAAATTAATTAATTAATTAATTATAATTTTAAATTAATATGTCAAGTGATTCATTGCCATCACTGACATCACCTCAAGATTTTTTAAATAGTGAATGTCCCAATGTTTCACATACATCAAGGGACACTAGCTCAGTAGTATCTAGGACTAAAAAAGGGGCAAGATTGCAATCCAAGGAATTTAGTCCAACTCGTAGAACATAGAGATGGCTACTAAGTCTAAGGATTTCATACAAGGTAAAATGAGGCTATGTAATGACCGGGCCTGATGGGCTTTAACCATAGAAACTACTTGTCAATGATAGATCCAAGAAGTTTATATTTGGAATCCAATGATAATATGTAAGGGATCCTATAGTTCCATATCAAGCATCCAAGAAATGACAAGGATCGGAATCCTGGTGTGTTTCAACCAAATCATGTAAGATCCTTAACTTCAAAATGGGGTCCTCGATTTCTCACTACGTTCTTGGATCAGAATCCCAGACAAGCTTGAGTCAGGACATTCCAATTTAATAATGAAGACATATAATATTCTCATTTGGTTCAATCCTTTCCTCTCATTAGTGGGAATGGTCTATGTAGCACTACAACCATTTAATTCATCCGTAAGAAATTAATAATCAAGTTTCATTTCACTACCTTCTATTAATGTGTAAGGGGTTTTAGGGATATTAAACTTGTTACAGAATTATATCTAACATGACTAGTTCTAACATAAGTATACATACCAATTCAATTTCACATTTCATTATCAAATTGAGACACTTTCCTTAGGTGGGTCAAGTGGTGAGTATACATGGAACATGAAAATGTGAAACTCACAATTCTAAAACAATCCACTTAATATAGGAAATATTACTCGTTGGAAGGTCAAGCCTAGACTCACTCGAAATTTGTCTCGAATGTGTCGAAAAAATACACAAAAATTACAGATAACTTCACAAATTAATAAATCCAATTTAAAACGGTTCCAAGAACTTAGGTGAGGTCTTGGACATTTAATTTTTTATAAATGTAACTCTATTTTTCTAATCCTATAATGGTCATGTCCTAAACATGCCATATTTCGATGAAACATCTCCGTAATAAGAAAAACCAATATAATAAGCCATGAAATCAAAAAAATCATAATCACTGCTTTTATCTTGAAGACAGTGCACCACTATTGAAGGGTTCTTGTTAAAAAATCGTGATATTTCTTATTAATAAGTCACTATTTACATTCGGCATTTAAAACATAAAACACACTGAATTCATATTTAATAGGAATTAAATCTATGAACTTCACTGTATTAGTATAAATCTTTAAAAGGTGTAGTATGTAATTAATTAACCCATTTATAAAATTAGAGGACTTGGAATGGGACCCTACCTCAAAAAACTAGTAGAACCATTGATTTCTAACTCAAAACACAATCTTGTTGCATATACACTTTTCAAAAAAAAATGTGTACGAACTCAGAAATGATCAAAACAGCCACTAACAATATCTGGTACATAGAAGTTGTGCAGTTATGACCAATGGTCCTCAAATTAATTAACTACAACTCATATAAACCATAAGAACTTTAATTAAAGGGTGAGAATCCATATAACGGTTATAAATCCTTAATCAAATTTGATGACGGTGAACCAAAATGTGTTGAAACACCTTGAATTTAGTGGAAATCATCAAAATAAATACAAATGGGTCCTAAGAAAACTTTTGCACCACTTAATACTGAAAGAAATTAAGAAACTGAATTAAATCTGAACCTAGTGGTTCGTTCTAACAGAAACCGAGAAACATAGAGATGAAATTGTCGATGGGAAGAATGAAAAACATGGAGAAGGACTTACCCTATCGATACAGACTAGATCAATGAATAAACTAGATGAATATGACTATGCATAGAGGAGGAGGGGTGGTGTGTGCTAGATGGAGGACCCGAGGGGGTGGGGGTTCACGCCCCTCACAAGAAGTGTTCCTCCCTCTTGTTTTCTCTATAAAATAGAAACAAAACACTAATAAAATACCAATTGGTATAATAATAAGAATAATAATAATCACCATTATATTAATATTAATATCAAGTAATTAAAACTCATCTTTGATAAACCAACAACTCTCCCTTAAATCACCATTTAATTACAATATTAACAATCTTATTTTAATAAAATAAAATCTCCATTCATCATCATTGAAAATAAAATTTAATTCTTTAAATAGGCATGTCTGCATGGTTTAACCCGCACGGTTTCGAAAACAATGCGCTAACTGGGAGGAACTCTCTTTCAAAGAAATTCAACTCACCAAGTTTTCCTAACAATAAAAAGACCATGCAAGTGACTCTCTCCTCCTAGAATAGTCCACATGGTATCCTTCTATGGGCCACACAGTTTTAGAAAATCAGTCTGACCTCTAGAGGTCCCTCAAAGTGGACTTTTCCAGTTATGGTGCTCCCAAAACTCCTCAGAACACTCGAGAAACTTATTGGGCCTTCACCCAAGCCCAAAAACAACAAGTTTAAGTGTTCCAACACTCCGAAAAAGTTTCTGATCGTAGTTTTAAAACCAAACTTCCTAGAAAAAAAAAAGTTTAAAAAAATATTTATTTGATAATGATTCAATATCATGGGAATATATAATGTTATTACTCAGATTGATAATTATCAGGATATGGTTTGGAAGGATTTTCATGTGCTCTTCTAGGAAAATTTCTATTCCATGATGACGAAGGATAATAAATCCCAGGAGTTTATGAAATTGGATTAGGGTGTATTATGAGTCATGGACTATTCATACCATTTTACAGAGCTCCAAAACTTCACACATTTCTTGTTAAGTGATTAGTTATCAAAATCTAAGTGATTTTAGGATGGTCTCAACTGTTAAAATCAATCATATGATAATTTATTTTGGCATACTACTATATCTCAAATAGTTAATCAAAATATGATCATGGACTATAACCTAAGATTGGATGCTGGTATTATATAGGGTAGTTCAGCACTAATATCTCAATTTATATCAATCGTTAGTGGGAAAAAACATTACTCGATTCCACAGGGTGATATTAGTTTCTGGGTACATATTATGTAGCCAGGTGAGGTGACATCAGTGTGGTAGATTGGGAGATACAAGACCTCAGTGTACGAGGGATCCAATTGAGTGTCGATCTTGCAGATAGATGGTAAATCTATACTAATGTTGCAAATCATTTTCTCTAGTAGACAGTAAGAGAGTGTTTAAACTCACTCCATATTCAAGAGCAGGTTCAATAGATTCCATTCCGGTAGGGAGTTGGAGCACATATAACTTATCAAGCTATTAATGTAATCATTGTTAATATATCCTAACATCAAACTTCAATCATTAGTTGAGGAAACCTTCTTAGGGTATCCATTCTATATCACAATGTCATGAATTTGGACAAATATATGTAGTGCAACCGATAGTGGAGGAATAGAGTGTCAAACCTTCTATAGTGATAGGTACTATTTCAGTAATCCCAATCTTAATATCATCTCTTTTTTTATGGCAACATCTCATTATTTTATACAAGTTCTTGTTGTAGATATCCCTAGGATGAATTTTATGATTTACTATGGTGTGATGATACATTATACTCCATTGGGGATTATATTGGAGAGTGTACACCATTGCAGTTAGTACCCCTAGAAATTAGTGGTTGCTGCTTTATTTGGGACTTCTTTGTCCTTAAGAAGAAAGGGTTTGGAATTATTCTCAAGATTTACTGGTTTTTTCCCTATCATGATTTCATTTTATTCTACCATTGAAGGGTGAATCACACCTAACCATAGGGTTGATATTCTTCTCAAAATGTTTGAGGGAATGTTTAGGTGATCCAAGCAAGACCCAAGAATTGGGGGTTGAGTGGAATAATAAACCAAATTTCTAGATTATACCAGGATGATTAGTTAATTCATCAAGAAGATTTCCTTCATGTTGTTGATCATTTATTGGTTTTTTCCTAGAAAAAATATCCAAACAACCCCCGAAGATAAAGTTAGAGTTTTCTATCAAGCTAGTACCAAGTGATTCACCAGTATCCATTAATCCTAAAAGTATACATAATAATGAGTTTAAGTATTTTAAGAGGTAGCTAGAGGATTTGGATGATTTAGGATTTATACAACCCAGTTCTTCTATATGGGTTCCCCATTACTTTTCACCAAGAACACGAATGGTATCCTCATATTTTTCATGGATTACCATTTATTAAACATGATTGTGATTAAAAATCTATATCCATTTAATATCATTTTAAATAGATCAGTGTATCTTGGGTTTTCTTGAATAATGATATGAGATTTGGTTATTAAGAGGTGCATGTTACACCATTTGATATACCATGTAATGCATTCTATGGTTGATTATAGACATGTTGAGAAAGGATTCCCATTTTATTCTTATTTAAGAGAGCCTTTAAGTAGATGATATTAGGGGGATCTACATTTTTGAGATCATATTCCTCCATGGGGTTTCCTATTTTATCAAATCAGAAGGATATTATCATTTAACATCGCATTTTGGAAGGGGTTATAGAGGGAAACAAGGTTCATTGGTACTACTATGAACATCATTTCACACACAAACGGATGGCCATTTCAATAATACCATTAATTTTTGGGAGGGTATATTCATTGAGTGCACCTATTATTTTGGAGTATCTTAGAGGAAACACATACAAATCTCATAGTTTTATTAAAATAACAACTTCTAGGTGACCGTAATGATAGCTCTCATTTAGGCTCATTATTGTAGTTTATTCTATTCACCCCATTGTTGGTTAGTGGTAGGATAAGAAGTTTTTATGGCTCCTTTTATCATTCTATAGATTTTGGAGCAGGATAGGTTTTTTAGGAAGAGGATTTCTATAGTTAAGTCTATAAAAATATCATATGCCAATTTTCCCTGGAAACCATTATAGTTTGAGGTGTGGAGTCAAGTTTTCTTATCAGTTTAGCCTTGACTGAGGCATATATGTATTTAGAATCAAGGGAAGAAATATACTAATTATTCCAAGACCTTCATGATTATAGATAGATTTTTGTTAGTAGATTATGGGATAAAGTTAACTCATATATATCATTCCATGTACAACGTCTTCCATATCTCTCAGCTTCACTAATATCATAATGATCCATTGTGTATTCTTGAAACTTTTGAGGTTGAATTTTTGGAAGATGTAACCATCATAGAGAATCCTATATTAATTATCGTTCATAGCATGATGGTTCTCATAGGTCAATCAATTTCTCTAGTACAGGTGATCAGTAATAACAATAGGGTACAAGATTAGACTAAGGAGAAGAAGGATGACGTATGTGCATAGTGGCTAAAGGTATTCATAGAAAATCATTTACTACACTTAGAAGGGAAATTTAAGGTCAAAATTTTTAAGGGGGAAATATTTTAATAGAAATGATTTTCTATGAGGTACATAACCATTAAAATTTTCTTCAAATTTTTCAAATTTATCATAATGGTAATTTATAGTGGGGTTATATAAGAAAAAAGGGTGTCTGGGGCTTTTATAATGCTCGGAGCCCAATATTTTTAAGGAGATAACTGGTTTTCATTTTTTTTAGAGACCATGCCTCTTTGGCCGCTTGGTTTTATAAAACCATGCATAGAATTTCATAGCACAACATAGGCACCTAGTTTTTTCATACCATGAAACCCAGGAAGCATGCCCATGGAAATGAAGCAAACATTTATAAATAGGTTAAATAAAAGGAAGTTTCTTGGTTTGTCTACATATGAACCATGAAGATGTGGGGTGGTTTTGAGATAATGCAGTGAGAATGGTTGGTGAACAATTTGGCCAACTTTATGTCCAAACCACAAAACACTATTTTCAATGATAAAATGGATATATTTCTCTGATTTAATTAAATTCATCACCTCTATTTTATCATTCATTATACAACAGATATAACCCTTTTCTGGTCCTATTTATGATTCACTCTTAGGCATTGATCATGTTTCATCATCATGTCTATGATTCAAGAGATGTTCATCTTGTGGGATGCACACTGGTAATTTTTCTATTGATCTTGTGCCTTTCATTAATTTCATTACTCTCAAAAGAGTTGTTTTTGTGTATATTATTATGCTATATTTTTAGGGTATTCAACTGTTCTTAATTTTTCATCATATAGGGATCAAATCAGAGGGTGAGGATTTATGAATTTTCTTCTAAGAAACTAAGGTGAGTTACCTCGTTCATTACCCTTAATTCCATGATGTTTATATATTTTATTATTGTGTTGCATGCCAGATTTTCAGAGTGATTTATATTAATTGAATTAGATATTAAATAGTACAGATAGACTAGATATAAACCACTCATGAGACCCATTCAGGTATAATTATAGGTTATGGAGGTTTAATTCAAACCACTCATTTGGTGTGTTTTTTAATTTTACAAAACCAACATGGGAGGACCATGTATTTGATTCACAAATTGTGGTGTGTCCTTTTACCACATTCCTTAGAGATTCTAAATGAATTTACTAAATTGTAAATTGAATTTTGAATAGAGGGAATGGAATTCCATGTCTGAATACACCTATCCATTGTTCATTCTTATTTATTCATGAAATGTATTTCATAATTAACATTTGGAATTAAAATAAATGGATGTATTTTTGTGATTCTAGTCCTTTTATGCATATGATTTTATTTAAACCACCTTTCAAGGTGAGTTGTTTGGTTAAAATGGAGTCGACCAATAGGTTTAAAGCATGTTCTTATATGGTATTTTTAGACTACTGGCCCATAACTATTCTTACTAGCATATTGAGAGTGAGAGAAGGGATCCAATTAATGATCACCATAGAATGAATCTTTTTGTAATGAATAATTTAATTAATCATGATGAATTGATTATTGTGTTCCTTACCTGAAACATGTGTTATAATATAAATTCTAGTGATGAAATCGATTGGAAGTTGGATTATAGATGCCTGAGTAATACGTAGAATCTTTAATAGACTACAGAGGATAGCATCGAGAGGAAAGATCATAATATACACCTGATTTATAATTGGAATTCCATATGGAATTAAATATTTGGACTCTGGTGTATGATGGTTATATATGCCTAGAGTGAAACTTGGTCTCTCTTTACGGTCTACCAAGGATGAATGGAGTGAATAGTGATGTTATACCACACCTAGAGAGATACCATGACTCCTTTGGGGAGTACCTAGGATGGGGTTGAAGGGTGATGAGATCATGAGAAACCTAAAGTGATACCTAGGTTAAAAAATTTTAACACCAAGAAATGGACCAGGTGTCGCTTGGAACATTAAATAATGAAATGATTATACAATCTATCTGATAAGAAATATACAAATCCTGGATGTGGTTAGAACATTTTTTTTTGTGTCCTTATTATAAATATCCAATTTTATATGACACACGAGGGGTAATTGGGATATTATCAAGGTCCCATGACCTCATTGTAAATTAAATCATGTTTGAATATTACTTATAAACATAAAGTCCTATGATGAAGCTGGGAGTAGAACATGTGTGTTCCTTGGAAACATAGAACTATGTGGGTTATTTAAATACTAAAATTCATTTAAAATTTATTTATTACTCACTCACGATTTAATATATACTAAAAATGAATGTAAAAAAGAGATCATTGGTTGTCACCTACTGAATTTATCTCACACCTCGCAATGACCTCCTTTAAGGTACCCAGGTAGACATCGTGGATACTGGTTGGTACCGGAGAAAGTCCCCACATGCAAATATGTTATTGATTATTTCATATTAATAGAGGAGAAGAGGATTGGTCTAGGGTTTATGATTATATATAGGGATAGTTACCTTTTGTTTTGTTTTAATTTTTATACAAGCATTGTACTATATGTCAGTAGTAATGTATTACCTCTCTTTTGTATAGCTTGGAATGATCACCATTGTATATGAAATGGCTAGATAATATTTCTTGGTTAATTTTGTGATGGATGTTTAATATTCTTCTATTTAATATTTATTTCATTGTTTCGCAATTAATTTATAATCTTATTCCACTATTCTACACTTGGATCTTGGGGGTTTATTCTCCCTACTATTCCACTATAGACTGTTGTTTCTAGTCGGAAAAATAAATAATATTTGGAGGCACTCTTGAAGCTAAGTGTCCAACTAGGTGTGGTTACTATTTATTTTATTGTATTTGGGAAATCACAGTATCTATAATGAAACTGATTTGAATGAGGGAAAACCCAAAGATGGTGTGATGGGTTCGAGAATCCCCTTAACTTAATTATCAATTTATTTTTTCACTTTCAAACCTCCTAAATAAAAAAACCTATGATTATTAAATCATAGTTTTATTAGTGAAATATGATAAATTTTACACTATTTATAAATTATAATTAATTTATTCTATTTTAAATAATTTTTTCTTATATGTGAATTATTTTGATATCTTGTTTTTATTCAATTTTCCAATTTATGTTCGATTGTAGTAATTTGGTTCAAAGTATTTAAAAAGGAGTATAATTAATTACATAAGAATATAATATATGTAATTACATATATTTATATTATATATAACTCAAAATATCAGACCATTCTTGTTATTTTAAGGGTTTACATGATAATGTCTATGTATGTGGACAACCAACCTTTAATAAGACATTATCTTGAGAGTAGGAAAGGGTGATTTGAAATTTATATATATCATAAATTTGAAACATAAATTAAGTGAAAATAATTAATTTATTTTTATAATACTACCTAAAAAATATTATGAGGTTTGGTTTTTAAAGGGGTGTAGAACAAATAAAGGCAAGAAAAAAAGAGAATAGTTAATTGAAACCAATTTAATCGCCGGTGTAGTTTTTCTGGTATGATACTAGAACTCCCTTGATGATTGGATTTGTATTACTCTAGGACAACCATTGCTATTATATGTTGATTGAGTGTGATGATTTTGGAAGAAAATTATCTTTGGAAAGTTAGGGATGACTTGTTCTCATAGGGGAGGTTAAGGGGTAATTTATTCTTGAGATGAGGAGTATTTTTAGAAAAAAATATTAAATAAAATAATATAACACATTTGAAATCTATAATTGATATTTTTTGACTATATATATCATTTAAAAATAAAATATTATTATCTCTAATATTTTAACCATATTTATAATTATAATTCATCAGTTTATTAAAATGGAAAGTGAAAAGAATGAAAAATTGTAATTTTAAGGGATAACTTTTGAATTTTGGTTTTGGAAAATTCTTTTTAGGTTTTCAATTTAATTTTATATTATTTTAATTACTTATTATGAAATTAAATGTTTTTTTCAAAACATAATGTTCATTAAATTATTATGTCCTTATTTAATTATAAATAATGTAATTAAAGACACGTCGGTAATGATAAAAAATATATTTCAACTATTCCCCGAAAAATTAATGTATTTCAAAAAGCTACCAAAATTTTATCATTGAAAAATTCTAGAATTTTGATTTCAAAAATTATATTAATTATAATAAAATTAACATCTAGATTTTGTTACTTTTAATTTTTCATATATAAATTAATTTTATTTTGGAAATACATTAAATTCCAGTTTATTAATAATATGAACTTTTTTAGATTATCAATCAAAATATATATTATTTGGCATTATACTATTTATATTTTCCTTTATTACTCAAGATAAATATTACTTATATCACACCTTATTGTTTTTATGTTAAATTATTATTACAATGGCCATGTTATTATTCCCAAATGCTAGGTCACTATTCCTATTGGATAAGCTACTATTATATATGTCACACTACTATTACAATATTTACATTACCTCTTATCAATATCACATCATTCATTTACTCAAAAATCACTACAATTATCCAAAAGTTTAAATGCTTTCATTTCCTAAAATGTTTATTTGATTAATAATATTTTATGTTTTTTTGTAGTGTTGTTCTATGGAAGGTTTATTCTTGTAGATTGGGGAAATCCATATTTTTCCATTTTAGTTTTTCTATTATTTAGTTTTTTCCTTGTAACAAATTGACTTTTAATGGGTTTTCCACTAATTAATGTAATTATTTTCATTGAAGAAATATTTATTTATTTGTCACTATCTATGGTATGTGTGTATAATTTGTATAATATAATATAATAAACATTAATTTTAAGAAACAAATATCATTTATATAAATATAATCCCTAAATATAACCTCTTATTCATAGTTGAGAATTAGAGAGGCAAATTATGATTCGTTGTTTCCTATGGTTCCCATGTCTCCTCTTAATACATATGGATCATCTAAAACACATTGACATAGTGATTTCTCTTATTTCATAGAAATGTGTCTCTATGGTTCATGATATTCCTTATATTCACTAAATATAAGGGGTTATTTGCCCGTTGTACCTCCCCTAGATTCATTATATCTGAGGGATCAGGTATGTACTTCCTAATGAGAGATATGTGGAACACATCCTGAACCTGATCTATATTTAGTGTATGTACAAGCCCAGAATCCACTCCTCCTATATAATCAAGGATCTCAAGTGGGACAATATGCATAAGGATAAGCTTCCCTTTATTTACAAACCATGTGAATATCTTCCAAGATGATATTTGAAGGAAAAGTTTAACTCTAACTTCAAAATCCAATTCCCTTTGACGATTGTCAGCATATCTCTTTTTACAATAATGAGAGGATTTTATATGTCACTATATGGATTGATATTCTCGTGTTATATTTTTTACAAAATCAGTTCCATGTATCTTTCTTTCTCCAAATTCAACCCAAAAATATGGATTTTTTACATCTTTACCATATAGATCTTCATTTGGATAAATTTATATAATTTACTCAATGATCTTATTGTATAAGAACTCAACTAATGGGATGTATTAATATCATAAACCATTGATTTTTATTGACAAGGTTCTTATAATGCCCTTGATTGTATGAACGTTCCTTTAACATTTCCCGTCAATTTCGGGGTGATATTCTATGTTGAAATTAAATTCAGTATTCAAATAATGATTGAATACTTTTCTAGAATTTATATGTGAAACATGGATCGTGACAAAAAATGATGAACAATTGTATCACATGAAGCCTCACCATTTCCATTACATGTATATTATAATGTTTTTCCAGTGAGGAATCATCCCAAATTACTATGAAGTAGGAAGTCATGGTGATTCATTCCTCCAAAACCAACATCCCATTAATTCCATTGGATGTAATTAGGAGACAATCAAAAAATACCATGGTGATGTTCTCCCATTTCCTTGTGTGTATAAAAAATGGTATGATCATCTCCTTAGACCTATTCCCCCTTAATTTAACTTTCTAAAATTCCAAGAATATTGATATATAATCTTCTGCATCCTTCTTCAGGTTTTCCCACAATAAGTTCACTCGATGATCAGGATAAATCTTGGTACTTCTAGGATGGATAGAGAAAGGTGAGAGATATGAACTATCAAATAGATCCTTCTTTACCGTAGATGGTGAAGGAATGAAAATCCTAGTTCAAATGGAAATCGTGACTATAACAGTTATGTAAAACTCATGTAGCATCCCTTTATTTACTTCATTCACCTTCCTTTATAGATCTAGATCATACCTTTGTGCCTCCTTAATCTTATCTTGTATTGATGGTGGGTAAAAATTTATGAGAGAAAATAAATATTCCATTATGTTATTATTTCTAGATCTATCCATTTCTTAACCATTAAGATAGGGTCTTTCTCAATCTGCATCATGAATAAAGTAGTATATTCTTTTCTTCAAATGTCGTCATCTGTCTTGTTCTCCTTTCCAAAATGGTAGTGAATAAAGAAATCATTGTTCCTGATTAGCTCTAGTCATCTTCTTTAATTCATGTTGATCCATTTTTTTCTGAATATATACTTTATATTTTCTAATTATTATATATGTCACAGTTCTCACCAAAGAGGTATTGTAACCAAATTTCCAGATTAAAGATCGTAGCTACAAACTCATTACAATTCATCGAGTATATTTTTTTCAAATATCTTAAATTTTAATGAGGAATATGCAATCACTTTTTCATTTGGAATGAGTACATAACCTATTCCTTCCATTGAAGCATCATTTTATCTCCTAAAACAATCTCTACTTTGGGCAATGTGATTATAGGAATAATGAGTATTCTCCTCAAGAGCTCCTTCAAGATTTCTTCACATTTTTTGTCTAGAAATACTTTAACTATTAACATATTAACTTATATATAGGTATATAAAATCTTTATAAATTTCATAAAAAAATCATTTAGACCCTAATAAGCCAAGAAGTCTACAAATTTCCATTACACCAATGGTTTTTCTTCCATTCCTCCATTTATGTTTTCTATTGAGGGTCTAAAAAATTCCCTCACTTGTGATCACGTGCCCCATGAATGTTACTTGCTATATCTAAAAGGAACACTTTGTTATCAAAGGAAACAATTTTTACTTCCATAATGTCTCTAGAAAAATCCCTATATACTCTTAATGTTCTTAATTTATCTTGGAGTAAATTACAATGTCATCAATAATGAATTAAATTTTTAGAGGTAGTCACCAAATACTTATTTAAACAAATCTGTAAAGATTTTAGGGATGTTAGTAAGTTAAAAATCAATCATAATAAACTCACGGTTTCCATGCCTTATAATTAAATCCTTCTTATGAATATTTTTGTTATTCACCATTATTTGATGATAACCATAATGATGATATACCTTAGAGAATTACTAGTCTCCTCATAGTTAATTGAATAAGTCATTTATTCATGGAAGAGGAAAGCTATTTGTTATAGTGATATTGTTGAGAACCTGGTAATCGATACACATATGTATTGATCCATCCTTCATCATGAAAAATAGAACCAGTGAACCACAAGGTGATGCACTTTGGAATATTAAACCTTTTTTCCAAATTCTCTTATAGTTGGTTCAATAAATCCTCATGTTTTATTGAAGCTTTCGTATAGGGTAATTTAGAGATTAAAATAGATCCAAATATATGTTGTATTAAGAAAAATAATACGTGGCGTTAGGGAATACATGGTAATTCCTTGAGAAATACATTAGTGTATTCCCTCTGAATGGGAATTACCTCCATGTTTATACCTTCCTTTGACTCAACCATTCGAGCAGGGTATGCATCTTCATAGGGTATCAATACCCACAACATTACAGGATTTTAAAAAATATATTCATGACCTTCCATGCATGTGTATAGGAGCGTGGGATAGTTTGAAATATGAAAATAGATTTTCTTTTCCAACTAGTTGATGTGTTATATATAATGAGAGCCAATTCATGGCTGATATAGAATATAATTCCACAGAGGGAATGATTACATAATTATATAGAATAATCTTTCCAAAAAAGCTAATAGGAGGAGATTCAAACACTTAAGCTGAAATTATTGCACCACTAGTTTATTTACAATAAAGGTATCTGGGATTCAATTAAATAGTTCTAGAAAACATTCTGGTTATAAAAAAAATACATAGAACAATAGTCAAACAAATTTTCTTCAATTATTGATTTAATAAAAAGTATGTCTTATATGAATTCATTTTCATGCTCTACTTTAGTAGTAATGATGGCATAATCTTTACCATTATCCTTTGTCTTTAGCGGTTGCTGAGGTGGATTACCCTTAAGGACCCATTGTTCAGTGCACTAGAGTGTATAGTTCCCTTCTGACTTAAATTTGAAGCATGAACCATGGGTAGTTTATTGGGACGTTCCTTCCTTTCCACCATAATCATATCTACCTTCTTCATGCCTCTTAAACATTCATGATCTTGGTGGCCTTCTCTAGATAACATGAACAATTTTCCATTTCCATTGAGGTAATTCCTATGATGTTTCTTCCAATATTTTTTACATGTGGGTTGCTGAATCCTCTTTCCACAATTTTCATTTCACCCACTATCTTATTACTCCATTCATCTCTTCATATCCCCATAAAAATGTGGCCATTCTCCATACTCTATCTATATAGTTAGAGAACATCAATCCACTTCATCATAACTCCAGAATTCTCAGATATCTAGATCCTTTTCATTTTCAAGTTTTAATGAACTATGGAATCTATCTATTTTGATATCATTGTTGATAAAAAATAAAGATTCATATCTTTCAATCCCTATTAGGCTTCTCTCATAAGCTATGATAGATTCACCTCCCTTTTGATTACTCTCTATGGATTGTCTCCCCGTTTTGGTTTGATGTGTTCAAAGGAAATGAATGTTATGAAATATTTTGATAAAATATTCACACTCTATATATTCCATTTCATCAATATAATTGGTGTTTTTATCAATTCCCACCATTTATCAAACTCTCTATCCAAACAATAAAATGTACTTGTTACCTTATCCTTCTTCGAACATTGTATTGCAAAAAATATCTTCTCCGCTGAGTGAACATGAAATCCTACAAAAAGAGTATCATAAGATCAACTAAATGTTTTTGTTCATTTCCACATAAAAGGTTCAGTAGATATTTTCTCCATCATGGGAAAAAAAGTATGTTACATATAGTTCGAATAATTATTCATATCATTACACAACTAAGTAACCTTCTCCATGAATTTTTTAACTTTACCTCCCTTATAACTGGGGTTGATTTTTAAGAAATCATTGAATTTCCTCTGACATGGGTTGTTGTCCTGCTTACTTCTAGTTCACAAAATTCTCTAAAATATAAAAGGATTGATAAAGACATAATTAAAAAAATTAGTAATATATAATATTTTTCTTTTCTTATTTAACTATAAAGAAAATATTTTGTGATCATTATGTTTATCATTTTTCAAAAAAATGATTCTTATATGTTTACATATACATAGAGCTATCTTACAAGTTGTCACTAGTTTCTTCTAATTCTATTTCCCAAATTAGTTAACCTAGTTCTCTCATACAAACTATAGATAACCTGATTTTTCTTACATGATAATTTAATAATTTTAATGATAAATAATATAGTACTTACAAATTCAAGGAAAACATTAATATCTAGGTAAAATTAGTAACATAATTCTAATATACATAATAAAACAAAAACATCATTAAAATTATTATTATTTATACTTATGAAATATCTTATATTCTCCTTGGTATATATATATTCATATGAGTATAAACAACAAAGAAATGGGGTGATCTACAATACTTGTAAGAGGATGAATAAGAGAAATGAATCAATATAACTGGGGAAATTTTCACCATCATCATCATATCATAATCATAGGATAATAATCAATAACATAAGGAGAAATTTTAAAATGGAATGGAATGTGGTAATTCATAAAAACGAAACATCATATCATAGTGATCAAATACCACATATGGTTGTGAACAAAGTGAGAATCATGTTCATTCATAACATATGTCCATAATGGTAACATCATTATTGCCAAAAAAAATATCATCATGTCCATATATAATACACACAATCTTATTAGATACACTACACTACCAATATCATTAGAGTACAATATAATTAGAGTCACACCTATCCCGTCAAAATATTTACTTAATCATGCATGACACATTGAACATATAACAATCATAGTAATGAGAAAACATGTGGAAATGAAATGGTTTCATAAGTATTTGAAAAAGAATAAATTCATGAAAAAACATTATAGTTCAAAAATTAAAAAGGGTTATGATACTTTGAAATAAAACATAATTTTTATTTTGATAAGAAATAACACAATATGAGTTGAAGTTTCTTTGGAAATAACAGTATTTTGGACAACCATTATCTTTTCAATAAAAATCATAGTGGAAAACATGTATATCCAAAAAAATAAAAGTGATGAATAATTAAATTATATTAAATTAACATTATAGATATATATTTTCTAAAATTTATTTTAAAGATGGAAAACACAAATAAAGGTAGTTGGGTTCGAGAATCCCTTGCCTTGATTCCCATTTTATTTCGTCACTTTTCCAACTCCTGAATAATAAAAACTAGATTATTAAAACATATTTATAGATGTTCATTATGTTCATTTGTTCCAATATTTTTCCAATATAATTATTTTATTCTATTATATATTATTCCTTGGTAAACATAAATTGTTTTCATATCATTTTTTCGATTAAATTTTTTCATTTTGTTTCAATTTTTCTAATTTTGTTTAATCTCTTTGTATATGAGTAGAATTAATTCCAAAATCATAAAACACATGTAATTAAAATTTATTCATATTATATTTAATTAAAAATTTCCATCCAAGATGATGGTTATAAGTGTTTACATGTCAATTTCTCTATTGGTATTTTATCGACCTTTGATAGGAAATTGTTGGGAGAGTGGGAAAATGGAATTTTAAAATTTATATATATCATAAATATGATAATAAAAGTATGATAAAATCATTAATATGTTTTCAAATTTCACCCTAATTAATTTTATATGGTTTTTTTGAAAGGTCAGGCAAAAAAAGAGAGAGATAAAAAAGATAAGTGTTAATTGAAACCTGCTAAATTTTTCGTGCAACTTCTCTTCAATAACACTAAAACTCCCTTGATAATTAGTGTTAGATTAAACACTTTCATCATGGGGAATTATAATGGTCTTGAAAGGGAGTATTGGGGAATAAATTTATATTTAGAAACTGATCAAGTTTGTTTTTTCCAATGGGAGGGGGAGAGGTTATTTATACATTTAAAGAGGGGTATTTTTGAAGAAAATGTTAAATAAAATAATATCTCAATGGTAAGACATTTAATAGTTATTTTTGAGAAATATAAATCATATTAATATTTAATAAAAGTATTTATATGACTTTATAAATATTAATAATTTTGAATTCACAATTTTTTTTAAATGGAATGTGGAAATAAAAAAAATTATAATCTTAAAGATCATTTTTTACTTTAGAATTTGGAATATGTTTTTTAGTTTTTTAATTTACATTTATACTATTTTAATGTATAATTTATGAAATTAGAAATTTTTTGCGAAACATAATTTTCTAGAAATGATTAGGTGTTTATTGAATTAAGAACGGTGTAATTTAACAAAAAATGGTTTGATGAAAAGCTTTATTTTTAATATTCATCTGAAAATTGAATTATTCCTAAAAATTACAAAAACAAACACCCTCAAAAAAATTTAATATTCTAATTTCAAAATATATATTAATTTTTTAAAAAAAATATTAAAAATATAATTTATATTACTAATGTATAAATTATTAATTTTATGAAATACTTTAAAATACAGTTTATTTAGAAAGTTATTTTAGATTTTTTTTATCACGATATTTACTTTTTTACAATTATAAAATAAATTTATTTCATTTATTAATCATTATAAATATTCTTTATATCCCACTATATAATTGTTTTTGTTAAATTACTATTCTAAGAGTCATATAACTATTCCCACCTTCCATGTTACTATTCCCAATGATTAAATTACTATTCCAATTATCACATTACAATTCCAATGGTCACATAACTATTTAAAAGATCACATTACCTATAAAAAATACCACATCATTTATTCAATCAATATTTATAGAAATTCATCATAAGGATGTGTATTTTTATTTTCTATGATGTTGATTTTTTTACTATTATTTTGTTTCTTTTCTATACTGTTGTTCGTGGGAGGAATTATTTTAGAAGATTAGGGAAAAAAATTCTCCATTTTGGTTTTTATATTTTAAATTATTTCACCTTATAATAATTTTCATTTTAATGTGTTTATTTATTGACAAATGTATCAATTTTCATTTATTAAATAATATATTATTGGTTTCTATATGTTTTTTATGTTTGTAATATTACATAATATAATATAATACACATTAATTTCAAGAAAAAAATATCATTTAAAAACTCAACTTTTTTACAATAGATCCATGTAATAATATGATAAATTGATTTATTTTTGGATCAGTCATATGATTTGTAATAAGTTGTAAATTTTTTTATTGCATAAGGAAGAATCTACTCAGCTAAATATAGTCAACTGATATGTTACTGAACTTGTTGGTAAATGAAAAAGGGAACAAGTTTTATATAATTATGATGATAATTTTGAACATGAATGAATGAAATATACTTGTCTAGAAAATGATAATTAGATAAATTGATCCTTATATCATATAATGATATATCTATCTTGGGTGTTATTGGCCTAGTGATTTTTCTTTCTTATCTTTTCAGATTATATGAAATTTATTTGATTAACACATGAGGTTGGAATAATTATTGTCATGTTGTGTTTTTCTGGATATGACTCATGTTTTCTGTTGATTCCCAAGGGCCTGGTGCATGATTTTTCAAAACACCTAAAGAAAATGCACATTGTTTGTTAATGTTTAATGGAAGAGTATGGATTATGATGGATGTATGAGGAATATATGCTCATTCACTAGTTACCTAATGTTTGTGTTTATAATTTCCTACATCTATGGGCTATTTTTTGACATTTTATGAGTTATTCATCCTCAGAAATATAATTTTCCACAGATTGCGTGATTCATACTAATTCAAGATGATCATTCCCTATATTGGGATATGTGTATGGGTGCTGAAGAATGTTTTGGCTTTTCATTGAGTGTCACCCAAGAAACTAAGGGTCGCTATGTTTATTCCAGGTGAAATATTAATTTATTTTATTAATACATTATTATTCAATTTTGTTTATGCACTGTATTTTTATATTGGGATTTTTTAGACATGATTTGGTCAACCTAATAAGATTCACTCACACCCTATATGGGTATCCATTTAGTTCCCAAACTGATTTCATTTATGTAGGTATGGAAAAGGGAATGGGACCCAATTGTTGTTTTGTGACTTGATAGATGGGGTTTGTCTTGGAGATGAGATTATGATGGGGTTTGAGACCGGGGTATTTGGTGTCTTTGTTTGGGTCTTCTTCATCTTCCATTTGTATTAATTTCATTATGTCCTTTATCTTCATTCAACATGTCATTGCATGATTTTTTAATTATTTGAATTTATTCCCTTTGTCTTTTTCTCGTATTTCCTTTTCTGGTTATTTATTTATAGGTTTTATAGTATTTCTAAAACCATCCCTTAGTTTCTAAATTCATTAAGAGTATTCACCAGAGGGTATAATATACTCACAATATTCTTTAGAACCTTGCTACTATTTGGAAGCCTCAAAAATATTGAGTGGCATGCCGGAAGAAACCTAACCATCCAAATATGTCAAAGCATGTACCATCAGGTTAGGGACATTACAATGTGGTATCATAGGAGCATGTTTTTTTTATAGATTTCTATTTTTGGAATGGTAGAAAATAGAATATTATATGTTGGTACAATATAATGAGCTTGTGAAAGTTATTAGTTAACCCATGTTCGAGGAGAAGTCTATGTTCCCCATCATGATATCATTGTCCATGATGTTCTCTTGTTACATTTTGATGTTTTTTCACACAAGATGATTCACATGTTGTGTGATGAGATTTTTTCTTGAGATTTTTACCCATGGCTTAGTATAGAATGAGATGACTACGAAATCATCATGACAAGAACATAATGATATATATGGACATGAATTTTTCATGATAGGGACATACTTATTATATGATATATATTTTCCTTTATGTCCTATAAATTCAGATACCCATCTTATCTGATGAAACATGGATTAAATTTAATGTTGTATTTTTTCAATACAATTTGTATGCATGTTTTGGGATACCAGGAGCTAGTGTTTCTTGGTTTTTACCACTCATTGAGCTTCATGAGAGTGGTAATTAAAATTCTTTCAAGACAACTGAATCAAAGCATCCTTTTTCACAAGAGAATTAGATGTATTTTCAGATTCATGATATTTCCTTAGGGTCAAGCAATCAACAGAAAGGGGGACCGTTCATGTCATTCCATTGATGTATGGGCTAATGAGAAAGTTCTAGGTGTATAATTTTCTTATGTTCAATAGAGAGGAAGGAACCCATGCATCCCAGTTTTGGATAACACCAGTCTAGATACTCTTCACAAACCTCGAGACACCCACATACAGAGGGAAATGCTTTTTCCATACATTATTCATGGACCTACCAATCATTAGTGGGGTATTATAGTGAAATCCTAATAAAAAGAGGAGTTATTCAATAAGTACTTCAAGGAAATGTTTTTGATCCACTTATATCATTATATTTTGTGGGATGAGATGGTTTGTGTGTTCATGGAATAGAAACAAGATATTTGTAATTGATGGACTATGTTAGATGTTACACTAACCTAGAGAACATTGCTCCATCATTATAATTTGATGATATTTTTAACAAAATATGTTTTTAGTATGATATTCATAATGATATAAGATCAAAAGAGAATATATTTATCCGGAGAATCCCTGTAGATATGATGAATTAGGATCTCTTCACATATAGTAATATGAGGGACACCATGAGTG
Organism: Viscum album; assembly: GCA_963277665.1. NCBI lineage: Eukaryota > Viridiplantae > Streptophyta > Magnoliopsida > Santalales > Viscaceae > Viscum > Viscum album. The sequence continues at coordinate 245,798,703 of OY728166.1, forward strand.
GGGGATAAACTATTCCGTTACCGAGATCTAGGAACAATTATTCTAGTAGGTATAATAATTTTTATTATAAATATCATTATGGATATATAGGGTAGGGAAATAAATGGAGTGTAATTCCATATTAAGACCATGGTACGGTGTAGTAATTTTATTGTGGTAGGTTGGGCCACAAGAACTCATTGTGTCATCATCCCACAACAGAGTGTTGTGTCTACATCAGTTTGGGTCATCTTCAAAAAAATTGGGAACATTCCACAATAGAGAAATAGAAACAGATCAGGATAGGTACATAACTCTGGTAGGGTTTAATGACCTTCCAATTTTTATTGGCTTGAGATTACAACGAGTCATTACAAGGCCTTAAGAGACGTCCCCATGATGAAAATGGCTGAAAATAAAGGATGAAGGGTTTCAATGAAAGTGTGAGACAATTTACCCTTTAATGTCTAAAAACAATGAGCCAAAAAACCATCAAAAAATAGCTCACTATATGATGCATAATATAAACTGAGACATTTCAAAATATTCTCTTTAAAACAACCATCCAAGTTATGCTACAGTGGAAGAAAAACCAACATCAATGTAAATATCTGAAACAAAATGAATAAACATACAGATGACTGCAAGACTCCAAGCCCCACAAGCTCCATGATCCACAGGCTTCATGCTCCAACATCACCAATTAGCCCAAAGTATCATGATGTGGTGCTAAATATGTGTGATACTTTACCTTCTCCCATGCCCCGGAAGGTAACATCTCTAAAATCACTAATGTTCCAAAGAAGCGGTGAGTATATATCTTAGTAGGATTTCCCCAGTGACTTCCTAACTCATGCCACAATGAAAGAATAGTTATCACATTATATAAAACATTTTATATAAACAATTTACCAAAATAATTTTAACCAAATATAAACACTTTTGGAAACCAAATATTACCAAGTGAAGACAATGGAAAATGAAACCAATTTCCAGAAATTTATTCTCTAGAAAATAACTAATCAAATATTAAAAAACAATTATTAATATCTTTTTGGAATACACATTCCATAGTTCATAACACACCCACACATGCATGCTTCATTCGACAATTCCATACTCATGAGTTGTCTCTCTTACAGTTACCTTGTGCTTGTGACCCAATGACGCATGCCTCTGATCTAGGGTCACAAAACTTTTACCCCATTATTACATGTCTCATATTCAGGGGAACATCAATCTTGAATGCACCGACACATATTTTCTAAAACCAACCAAATAAACCACTTCAAACCATTTTAATAAAACCGAAATTTTATAGAAAACCAAAGTAAAAAAATTAAACAACCATTTCATTTCAATAAAATATCCCCATTTTTTTTGAAAACATCAAATAAAATCCATATTCAACCATTCCAGAAATCACCATTTTCAAATCCATATGTAAAAACCTTGTATAAATAAACTCTATTCAAAACACCAAATTTTCCATATTTCATGAATTTTCCTAACCATCCCAAAGAAGTGCTTCCTATGATTTCTAAACAGCCAAATCACAACCATTTCAATACAATATATTCAATTTGAAATCATTCCCATTAATTCTACTAAATAGAGTTGAGAGAGAATACACCTACCTCAAATGTTATAATGAAACTAGACAACAGAAGAAGAACACTTAATAAACCTAGGTCAATTCATCATGGAACCACCTTAGATCACTTCTCCTAGAAAGATCAATACCAAATATCAACTTATTTGGATTCTACTCTCATAGATATATCAATAAATAGTGTAGATCTGAGAAATCAATAGAAGTGGAGAAGTAGGTCTAAGTAGATCAATGAAACTAATCAAGAATGGTGAAGAACAATCACACAGCTCAATAATACGGGTTCAAAACACCAAGGGAAGAATTATGATTTCCATAGGATAGATGGGAGAACCCTGGTAGACCTAGGAGAAGAAAAATACTGAGTTGCAGCTAATTTGGGTGAAAAACAATTGAGTTGTGGAAAAAAACATTGAGATCATGTTTTTAAGTATCTAGATTTGACTCAATGCATAGTCGACCACATGCCTAGGCAAACTATGTGCCAATATTGCGGTAGCTTCTTCCGACATGGGCTCCCCTTACACAGTCTCCCTAAACCTTACACTAAAATTTCTAGAACTACAACATCATGAATAATTCTACCCATTATTTCTCCTAAGAATTCTGCATGGTTTGGACAAACCATATGTCGCCCATGTGACCTTCATTTATCCCCAAAAACACTTCTAAAGTTCTTCACACTCTCCCAACCTCCACCATTGCACTTTATAACAAAAAAAGTATCATTTAAAGGTTACATACTAGAAACCGTAGGTATGAAATTCTCCCAACAACTTGCCTCTCCATCCTCAGAAAGTAGAAAACATATGACACCCTCAAAGAGTTCCAGACACTGATTTTTCATTTATTTCTTCGCTTCCCAAGTCTCTTCCTAAATCTGACCATGCTACCTTGAAACTTGCACTAGACAAATTCTATTCCCATGCAAGACATTTTGTTTCCCATACATAATATACATTGAAATATGTACTGATGAAGCATCTAACTCTAGGTCAACATGATCCCATATGAAAACATGGTTAGTATCATGCTAATACTTTTTCAGCTAAGATACATGGAACACATTGGGCCCTAAACTAAACCATGGTGGTAATTACAACTGATATTACACCTCTTCAAACCATTCCAGTATCTCTAAAGGGGCAATTTATCGTGGAGATAACTTTCTATACTTCCCGAATTGACGATGTCCAAGCCATGGAGATATCCTCAATAATTCACGATAACCACAAAAAACGACAATGGTCTTTGATGGTGATCTAAAAATGATTTATGATGACATTATTCCATCTACATCCTCTTTCTAATCAACTAGGTCTTCTCTATTGTTTATTGGACAAGGCCCAACCCAACTAGTGAAGTCTTAACCGTTTCCACCCAACTCATTGGAGAACGATAAAGAAACCCATATTGTGCTTTAAATGGAGCCATATGTATCGTAGCCTGATATATTTTGTTGTATGAGAACACCAACAAGGGTATGTGCTCTTCCCATGAGCCACCAAAACCAATTAAAGAATACCAAAAACCTTTCTTGGAAAGCTTTTATTGTCCTCTTAGACTGTAAATATATCATAGTATGACACGCCATGATCATAATCAACTGAGTCCCGAGAGATTTTTTTAAGGATTTCCAAAAACACGACATAAACCTCAGATCTCTATCCGAGACGATTGAAACTAGTACGTTGTGTCTCTTTACCACTAATTGGATGTATATTTTGGATAGATCCTCCACCATTTGAGTTTCAATAATTGGGATGATATAGGCCAAGTTGGTTAGTTGATCCACCATCACCCTTATAGCATCTTCTTTCTATGCCTTTCGTGGTTGACGTGTAACAAAATCCATCACTATATAATCTCAATTTCACACTAGAAAAGGTAACGGCTGCAACTTACCCATTGGTCTCTGATGATCTATGTTATCCTACTGAGAAGTTAAGTACCGCGAGATATACTCATCCACCTTAATTTTCATTCTGTTCCACCAAAACAGCACCTTCAAAGCCTTATACATATTCTGTTTTCCTGGATGTACAACCTATCTCGAATGGAGGTATGCCTAAAGGTGTTGTTCTTGACAAACCATTGTTACTACCATCTGATCCCTAAAACAAAAAATTGAATTCCCATTATGTTTTCATCCCTCAATGGTCACCCAACTATTGAGTTTTGAACTCATAACCAAATGTTTTGCATCGGATGTTTGTGCCTCTTTGACCACATTTACCAAATTAGAAACAAGAATAGATGAAAAATAAAACTTCAACATCACTTCGGTTTTAACATTCCGTATGCATGTCGGCTAGGACCGACATCAACTGCCATTCATTTGATACTTCCAACACCAACTGTTCATATCAATTTCTATTCAACGCTTCTGCCACAGAATTACCTTTTCCTAGTGTATACATCCAGTAAATGTCAAACATTTTAAAATACTCCATCCATTTCATTTTACTCTGATTCAAATATCGCTGTGAGAAAATATGTTTCAAGATTTTGTATTCCGGGAACACGGTAAATTTCTCACCGAAGTGATGATGTTTCCAAGCCTTCAAGGAATCAATGACTTTTCCTAGATCCAATTCATGTGTTGGGTAATTCTTCTCAAGAACCCTCAACTTCCTCGAACCATAAAAAACCACATGGTCTTCTTGCAAGTGAACACATCCCAATCCTAAACCTGAAGCATCACAATACACCACATACCCTCATCCTAATTCGAGAAAAATCAAGATTGGTTCTAATGTAATATGAACTTTCAGTTCCTCAAAATACATCATATACTCCTTTCTCTATTGGAATGGAGCATTGTTATTTGTTAGAACATTCATTGGTGAATCTAGTTGTGATAAATCACACACAGAGCTTCGGTAGTAACCAACTATACCAAGAAAGCATTGTATCTCGAAGAAATTATTTGGTGGTTGTCATGAGATAACAAATTCTATCTTACTAGTATCAATAAAAACTCCATTTTAGAAATGAAATGGACAAGATAATGTACTTCCTGTATCAAAAATACACACTATGGTAATTTGGTATAAAAACCGTGATCTTTTGTGATTTGTAACACTATTTCCATATGCTCCTCACTGTCAGCCCTTGTATTTGAATACAGTAAGATGTTGTCCACAAACACCACAAAAAATGAGTCCATATGTCACTAAAAATACAATTCATCCAATCCATGAGGACCAATAGAGTATTCATTAGACAAAAATGCATGAAAAAATATTCATAGTGTCCATATCTACTTCTGAAATATGTCTTTGAAATATCATCCTTCTGAACTCACAATTGGTGATATCCTAAATGCATGTCAATTTTGGAGTACCACTAAGCTTCTCTTACTTAATAAAACAGATCATAAATTCATGGAATTTGGTTCTTGTTATTAATCATAACTTTTTTAAGCTTATGATAATCAACACATAGCCGAATAGTTCCATCTACTTCTTCATGAACAAAACTGTTGCTTCCCATAGATACATACTTCGCTAAATGACACCCTTGATTTCTAGCTCCTCCAACTGCACTTTCAATTATCATAAATATATTGGTTTTATCTAATAAGATAGAAGGGAAGTGGTACTTGTCCCCAGAAAGTGGTCAATCGTAAACTCCACTTCCATTATAGGTGGTAACCTAGAGATGTATTCAGAAAATACATCTAGAAATTGATCCAAAACAGCTATAAAAATATTTTCCTCGATCTACTCCACTGATGACAAAGTCAATTCCACCAAATGGTAAGAGATCATTCCCACCGTCAGTTCCACTAAGCTATTTCCAAATTTATTTTCCATCCTATCTTCTCTAAGGAGATTCTTGTTGCCATCCCCAGTCATGAAACAAACTGTTCTCCTATAATAGTTGATGTGATCCTAGAACATTGTTAACCAATCCATACCCGGGATTACATCATATAAATACATTTCCAACATCAACAAGTCCCATTTCATCTCAACTCCATTAATAGTTATAGCACATTCTCTATAAAAAATGGCTTGAAATTCTCTTTCCCTGATAAGAGTTGAAGTTTTACAATAGAAGGCAACATTTACTACTTTAAACATAGAAAATCAACAGAACGAGAAGAAAAAAAATAATGTGAACCAACATTATCAAAGGTAACATTCACAAAGTTAGAATTAAAAATAATTGTACCTCCCATCGTAGATAGTCCAATGTGATCCTCGATAATCATTTACTCTACTCTACACGATTGCTTCATGGCTGTATTGTTCTTCTTATTGCCATGATGAGATTACCCTGGTTGAGGATTCATTTTATTTCTACAATCACCATGGCTATATCTTCTATTCAAACAATACAAATTCTTCTAACCTCACTGTGTCAAAGCATACAATGCTTGTGATGCCTGAGAAGTGTCTCGAGCACCTGAACAAGTAGTACTGTGACAATAGCGCTGAAGATTCCCCCATCTTCTTGGAGTTATGGAATGCTCTCTAAGTTATTCTATACACTCTCTATTTATGTTGTCAAATGAACCACATTGAAAAAAACCTTCATTGATCTTGGGTCATGTAAGAAGGCTCACTAATCCAGCCATCTGAATCTGATTTCCACTTCCACCATGGAAATAGGTGTCCCTTTTCCACTTGCTCCCAACAATTGAGTTCCCACCATTTCTTGTAGGTATCACCATACCTCCTCCCATATATCCTGATATATCAAACTCATCCACAGTAACACTGTTCACGATAATTGTATAATTTTTAATATATAGGAATTCAATCAGAAATCAAAACTCTTTCCTCACCCTTGATTTGAAGATGTGTGCCTTTAATGATGCACTTGTCGCAACTTCTAGTTATAACCATACTAAATTCAAGAATTTAGCTACATATTTCATGACTGAGAGACTATCCAGCATTTGGCTTGAGAATTACATATTTTTATAGATTTTGAACATGTGATGATAGAATTTTTTGTTGAGAAATTCCTCAAAATCCTCACATATAAGTCCTTCATCGAATTTATCCTTCACCGCTAAATCCCACTACTTTCATGAAACATCCTCACGCATATAAGTCTCTAGATTTACTTTCACATCTGATAGTGTGCCAATGAAATAGAAGATACAATTCATCCTACAAAGCCACTCTATCACCTCATCAGGTTCAAAATCACTCTTAAATATGGGTGGATTCAGCTTCATGAATTGAATGGTATGATCCACATGCCTAGGCTTGTTCCTCCGGTTCCCCGTATCCACTTCTTAAAAATCTTGTAAAATAATATGAACTAGCTCTTGGTTCACCTGTGGTTCAAGTGAAACCACAATCTCTATAGCATGTTCGAGTAGGTTTCGACAACGCCAATCAGGTTCCATTTTTTAAACCAACAGCAAACACTGTTAATCCCACTCTCTATAAACTGATGGCTTAGAATTTCAAATTCTATCACATAAATTATCATGATTTTTCTCCAAAAACAACCATTTCTCCATGTTCAACTATTTTTGAAAACTATCTACATGCTTTTTGAAAATTAAACCATTTTCAAAATATATCATCGATGCTTTTTCAAATTTTTTCTTTTGAAAAGAGTTTAATTTTTTAAAAAAAAATCGACAATTTATACAAAATATGAATCATTCCTCGTAATGAAGTGTACCCTCCTAGGGGGAATTCATTCCTCTACCCTACATGTTACATTGGTCTCATTAGATAAAACCCTGACAATGATATTTACAAATCATTGAAGTGTCTCCAAACACTTCTGTACCCAAGTCCCAAGTGAAATGAAGTTCATAATAAAAAGGTTAGCAATGTTCTTCTATGTTATACATTTCATGTTCTGAAAATCCTACTCATTTTTAAGATTCCTTCCTAAGGAATAAACTAGAAGTAATTTCATCTCTAAGACCAAGAACACTGTGGAAATCTTTTTAGGCAAGGACCGAACAAACTGATACCATTTTTAATGACCCACCAATTCTCATTGGTGTGAGAATACAACGAGTCATTACTGGGACATAAGATACACCTCCAAGATGCCAAATGATGGAAGTAAATTATTAAGGGTTTCAATGAATGTGGGGGACGATTTAGTCGTTAATGTTTAAGAACAACCACCCAACAAATCATCCACAAACATCTCACAATATTATGCATGAAATAAACTGAGTCATTTCAAAACATTCTCTTTAAAACAACCAACCATGGTATGATATAGCGGAAACAAACCCACATCAATGTAATCATCAGAAAGACAATAAATAAACATTCATATGACAACAATACTCTACGATCCACAAGCTCCATGCTCCAACATCACCAGTTAGACCAACGTATCATAAAGGGGTGCTAAAGAAGTCTGATACATTACCTTTACCCTTGTCAGGGAAGGTAGCATCTGCAAAAGCACCAAAGTTCCAATGCAGGGGTGAGTATATAACTCAGTAGGTTTTCCCCCAATAACATCCCCACTCACGCCACTCTGATAGAATGGTTAGAAAATTATATAACATAGTTTATATAAACAATTTACCAAAACAGATTATAACAAAATATAAATAGGTTCGGAAACCAATTATAACAATGTGAAAATAAAGGTAAATGAAATCGATTTACCGAAAGTTATTCAATAAAAAATAACTAATAAAATCTTAAAAACCAAATCTTTTTATCATTTTTTCATCCCCATTATGCTTCATCTGACAGTTCTATAATAATGATAGGTCTCTTGTCGAATTACCTTGTGTCCCAATGACACATACCCCGGATCTTGGGTCACACAACTTGTACCCCAATGGTACACATCCATTATTTATGGGCACATCAAACATGAATAAACACAATGAATATATTCAAAAACCATTTTTATAAACAACTTCAATCCATTCCAATAAAAACAGTACTTTTATTGAAAACCAAAGAGAAAACCAATTTCAACAACCATTTCATTTAAATAAAAATACCTTTTTTATGAAATGCATAAAATAAAATCCATGTGCCACCATTATAGAAATACCTATTTTAAAATCCATATTTTAAAACCAAGAATAAAATCACCTAATTCAAAACACCCAATTTTCCAGATTTCCCAAATTCTCCAAACCATCACAAAGAAGGGTTTCCAAAGTTAGATAAACAGCCAAATCGAAACCAATTAAAAACAATATATTCAATTTTAGAGAATTAACATCATTTCTACTAAATTGAGTCAAGATAGAATCCAATAACCTCAATGGTTTCATTGAAACTAGACTACAGATGAAGAACGCTTACAAACAGTTGGTCGATTCGTCACAGAACCTCCTTAGATCTCTTCTCCTAGAAAGACCAAGACAAAATCTCAACTTTTTTGGAATCCAAACTCAGTGTGATACCCATAAATGGTGTAGATATGATAAATACAGAATGGACGATAAGTGGATCTAAGTAGATCAAAGAAACTTATCAATAACGATGAAGAACGATCACATACCTCAAGAATATAGTTTCGAAACACCAAGGGAATCCATTGGATGTCCACTAGTAATATGGGAGAACCATATTAGTCATATAGAGAAGAAAACCTCTAATTTAGAGCCTATTTGGGTCCAAAAAAAGTGAGCAGTGAAAAAAATGATTGAGATCCTATTTTTACGGATCTAGATTTCTCTTTGTGTATGGTTTGTTAGCATGGTTAGGCAAACAATGTGCTAACCATGAGGTAGATATTTCTCGCAATTCCTCCCTTACATGGTCACCCCAAACCATGCTCCAACTATGATGGAGATACTACCTCATGAAGAACCCTTCACATGGTTTCCCCATGGAATTCCGCACGGTTTGGACAAAACGTGTAACTCCTGTGTGACCATCATTTAGCCCCAAAACACATCTAATGTTCTCCAAGATCTCCCAACCTCCACTGTTACACTTTATTACCATATTGGTTTCTTTTAATGGTTATATACCAAAAACTGGGGGTACTACATAAGGGTTTCAACTACCCTCAGTAGACTAGTAGCGGGAGTCCCACTAGCCATTCATGTTAATGTATGGGATGTGGTAATCCAATATAAGAGTGAAATTACCCCTAAAGGGGAACAAAATAGGGTAGTTATACTAAATCCTATGGTAGAGGGGCAAGCAATGTATATTCTATATATTTTTCTCCAACTTCTTTTGATGCAAGGAATTCTATTGTTAGAGGTACAATTCTTTCATAATCAATCATATCTTTTGTTTTGTTTGACACATGGGAAACACATTTCGTTCAATATAATATTTTTATAGATGGTTTGGGATTCATTGTATAGATAATTTATTATTTCATGATAGTTGATACACTATTGGGAGTTCATTTATATGGTATCAAGCACTAAAAGGAGAGTTCTCTTGAAATTGGTGGTTATCATTTCCTTTGAGATCTTTTTATTCAAGATATTATTGGAATTTATTTGATTCTTGGAATGTATTTTCTAATTCTATAAAGGGGTCATATTTATTTTAATCATAGTAGTGTTAAAATTCAATATTTAGTTTAGGTTTTTCGCGCTTACCAAGGTGAGTGGGATATTCGGGCTTGTCATGCAGGATTAATTTAGTGAAAATTTGATTATCTCATGGATCAATTAGAAATCCATGTTTTTGTTGATTGAGGATTGCAAGAGAATATTTTTTCCCCAGTATTGGACTGTTTTCATAATTTCTTTATGGTAACAATATCTGGAATACCACTAGAGTGGGATATTTCATTCCTGATCGAGTTTATGCATGGAGCTAATCTAGTATCTGTTCTGCCTTATAGGATGTCAATAGTAGGGATTTGTGGGAAGAAATTCTAGTTGAAATATTTGAAGGACAAGAGTTTCCTAGGGACTAAAATTTATTAATGGGGTTATATATATATTTTCTCATCAATGGTTGATGGTACATTACAATTATGTGTGGATTATAAAAGACCGAACCAGATGATGGTAAATAACTAGAATTCCCTTATATACATTGATAATATCTTCAATAAGCTATGAGGTGTAAGATATTATACAGGATTTAAATATGACCAAGATATTAGAATTTATGTTTTTAACCATCAAACATAACGATATCATCTTTTAGGAACTTTTATGCATTATATGAGTTCATGCTGATATTGTTTGGTTTGAAAAATTCCCCAGTGGTATTCATGTATTTAATGAATCAGATATTTAATTATTTGTCATATTGTTTTGTAGTGTTTCTAATTTGTGACATCTTAGTATACTCCAAGTTAGTGAATAATCAGGTCCAGTATCTTAAAATCATCTGGAGTACGTTTTGAGATAAACATATTTATTCGAAGCTAACCAAATATAGTGTCTAAATTTATAAAGTGTGATTCTTGGTCCATGTAATATCATAGAAAGGAGTTTCAATGGATCTATGGGAGGTTATTGTTTTGGAATATTAGGATCATACAATTAATGTCTTCAAGATTCATTGTTTTCTATGATTAGTATGTTATTGTTGACATTCTCTCGTGGACTTTTCCTATTTGGAGGCCTCGATGTCCCGGATGACCAAGAATGGGGTGAATTTTGATTGGTCAGTTGTTTTGAGAGATATTTTTAGGAGATAAAAAGTAGGATAACCACATCATATATCCTCACATTACTTATTCTTGGTATATTGTGTAGTTTGAAACATCTGAAATTATCTCCTAACCAATTTTGAGGCAGGATTAATGAGTGGTTTCTTATAGATCAACACAGCAAAGACCACAAGAGGGGAAGTTTCCTACTATTGACCTTGAGTTACTTTCGGTTGTTAATTCCCCCATATTATAGATAAATTATCATTTTGCATAGAGGTATTTGGATTACATGGTTTAGAAGACACTTATATATATTCTTTATCATTTGGGAAAAGACTTTCTCAAATGACGTGGATTGAGTATCTACGGTCGTTAGACAATGAGTTTGATTATACATTAGGATATGGAAATGAAGTTGTCAATTACATGATCCAAAATAAATATAAAGATGTATGGTAGTACTCTTATGATTAACATAAGCTTAAATAACTCTTTCCTTAAATGAATCTAAATGTATAAGTATCCGAGTGATGATAATAACCAACATTCAAAAAAAATCACCATGATTTTGGATTGGATCTAGATTGATTATTTATCTTATTCAATGGGATTAGTTCAAAGATAAAACATTACAGTGGCACAACACAATCAATATGGTCTCATGTAAGTGGAAGTTCATTTATTTGTGTGGTCGAGTATGTTTTCCAATGAGCATTCATAAAGATATGATGGGAAAATTTCATGATTAAATATGAGGAGTGCATCCTGGTTTCAAAAATTAGTATTCATATATCAATAGATATTTCAGTTTTTGGGAATGTATAATAAGGTATAATTCTTCAAGGATATATGTTTAACTTGTCATCTTGTAAAATCCAAGCACTAGAGGCATATTGGTCCATTGTAGCCTTTTCCTATATCAAAGTTCAAATGAGGTGATATTACTATGTATTATGTGACAATATTGACTGTGATACCATAAAACAATGATGTAGTATGGGTAGTCATGGATTGATGGGTGAAGGTAAACCACTAATTTCTTATAATTAAGAACTTCACTGATGAAGATATAGGTAGTATCTATATCAATGATATAGTTCAGTATCATGGTGTTTTAAGGTGTATCGTTCTTGAGAGAGATCCTCATTTCACAGTTGAATTTAGGTAGGTTATTCATATAGATCTATGATTACATGTTCTTTTTAGTAATGAATATAATCCTCAAAATATTGGTCAATATGATTGGACTATTCAGATTATGGAGAATAGGTTATGATATTTTATTTTATATTTCAATGATTTGTGAGAGAAAAATATTGAACTCATGGAGTTTTCATATAATACCAACATATAGTAATAAATAAATTTGGAATCATATAAAGCATTATATGGAAGGAAGTTATTATATATACTTGGTCAGATTGAGGTAGCAGAGTCATTTCTTGGTGGACCAAGTCTCATGTAAGAGATATTTGAGCAGGTTCAGTTGATCAGCATGGGATTGGTGACTTTACTGAGCAGGAAAAAATTAAATACATACCACGGGATAACATCTCAAGAGTTTTGAGGTCTCTCGTCATCTTTTCATTTAGGCTTCACATAGGTTAGGTCAAAATCATTCTAGGAAACGTGGAATGATAGCTCCCATGTTTTTTGGGCCAATTGAGATAGTGAAAAGGGTCGGTCTTACAGAATAATGATTAGCTCATTTAAGGAAATATAGTTCTACGCATGAATTTTTTCATGTGTAATAGCTTCTGATATATCATCAAGAACCTACTCATATGGTCGAGTTCAATGATTTATAGGTTTTATTAGATGATTACATTGAGGATAATTTAATATAGATTTTTACTATAGGGATAATTAACATTTGGGTAAGAATATATCTCTAGTTTGAGTGTAGTGGCCGCATGGGTGTGTTCATGGGGATGGAATGTAATGGGAGTCTCATATATGAGCATGGTGTCTAGAAATATTCATAGAGACACCATAGTAATTCTTATAAAAACTTGGGGATGCGATTTTATAAGGTGGGGAGGATGTAAGATCCTATATTTTTCAATGTATACCCCTCTTCTAGTTTTCCATTAGACGTCAATCATTTAACATTCCATTATCATTAATCATTGTTGATTGAGACGTATGGATTTAGAGAGAAATTGTTAGTGAAAATGACCTAATGTTTGAGGATGTATGTTGTTTTTTGATTAATTGAGTCTGGCTATTAACATGAAAAAGGAAATTATGGGGGTTATTGGGAGTTTGGAAGGATTTGGATTTGGATTGGGTTTTTTTGAATAATTTAGGATTAAACATTCTTGTAGACATTTATTATCAGTGTAAATTAATTACTTTACATATAACTATCTCCATGAACAATCCATGAACTATGTTCATGATGTGAACTGAATACATGCCGTGATTCTATTGCACATTGTGTACTACTTTGGAATAGTTAAATTCACCTTAGGGGCTGTGAATTTTGTCACACCTCATTGATCAAGAATTACATTTCAATTAATACATATACATGCTATGTATTTTCCGAGATAAGTGGCTTTAAATACATTTTCTTCTAATATATTTTCATTACATCCACTATATATATAATCTCTCAACCCTAGAAAATTTCTAGTAGATTTTGGAGTCTCCACTTCCCTTATGGATATCCATTTCTAGTAATCAGTCTTTAGTGAGTTGTTCTTCTTAGGTTTTATCCCCCTCTTCCATGTGTTCTCTAGAATCAAGGTATAATATGTTGAACATTGTAGAATCCAGAGGTTATCTTGAACATCACTGATCTAGGTTATTTTTATGTCCATTTAAACCTGCATAATTTTGTTCATTACTAGTTGGATGTGTTTTCTTTCTCTCTAGATAAATGTGGGTGGTCTAAAACATATCCCTTTGGCCTGATTTAATTATCCCTTGTATGTGAAAAATGTGTGATCATGTCGGCATAAAAAGATAATAATGAAATAAATTGGATAATCCTAGTTCAATTAAAATATTTATTTATATACCATCAATTTGATTTCACTTGGTCCATAGGTGTGAAGACCGAAACATTTGATCACCCGATTGTTGTATCATACAAGGACTTTTTTGAGGCTTGGCCAATTTGATGTGATATCCTTAATGGAATGTTGAGTTTTTTATATATGATTCATGGTTTTGGAAAAAAGGACTTTGTGCAAGATTTTTCATATTTTCTAAGGGAAAGGATCACCGGTACTTGAATCCTAAGGGAAGAGTGTTTGATAATATTATATGTCTAATGACATGATACATAATCACTTGATACCTTAGGGTGAGGTTCTAGATATCATGCGAGAGGTGGCTTTTTGTAATGAAATGTTATAAGAGATTAATCCATGGGAGGATGATTTTCCACTAATTTGGTTATATATCCTGATGTATGAGGATCCACCCCTCGATAGAGATATCCAGCAGGGTGCTGACGATGGTTTTGGGTTGGTCATGAGTGTCACATCGAAGCTTGATTTTTGACATGTTTCTATTTTGTTCAATATTAATATATTAAATAAATACCATTTTATTCACAATAATTCATGCACTATACTCTCAAATGGTGATGTTGACCTAATGAGTTGTACTGTCACTTTGGATGAGCCTCTATTTGGTACTGATAAATATTTCATTGATGTAGGTTTGGAGAAGGGAATGATATTATTGTAATTTTTAACAAACATAAAAGGAAATATTGACGATCCCAATGGTTTTTTGTTGATTTTCATGGTTTTCAATGAGAATTTTTTTAGTAAGGATTGTATTATATATATATATATACTATAATTATTGGTGATACATGAAGAATTCATCATACAAAGAATAAAACATTTTACACATACATTGATGGGTAAACGATATAGAAGAGTTGATTTCCTTAAATAATGGGTCAGAGAGATTCAAGATAATATATAGTAAATAAGATGACCATTTAAGCTGGTATAAATAGAATTTAATGTCTTAGACTGATGGAATATGTTGTTTAACGCAGTTAGTTTTTTTGAAATTTTTTCCAAAAAATAAAATTTGTTTGATAGCTTG
Source organism: Viscum album (assembly GCA_963277665.1). Classification (NCBI taxonomy): domain Eukaryota; kingdom Viridiplantae; phylum Streptophyta; class Magnoliopsida; order Santalales; family Viscaceae; genus Viscum; species Viscum album. The sequence goes on from OY728166.1 coordinate 245,813,911, forward strand.
TAGTACATGAAACACTTAGTTACTACGAACCGAGATATATTATTAGTATTATAATTTAAACATGGCTATTATAACATAGACTCTAAACATGGAAGTATGAATCAGAATAATTTTATTTTTGAAATTATTTACAATAGTTTTTTTATAATGAATACATATTAATATAAAATTACATAATTTTCAGAAAAGTATTCATATTCAATACAAATACATTTTTCTCAATAAAATGTTTTTCTATTCTGTTAATAAAATAATATATTTAGTTTTTTATAGTTTTTTTGTATTTAATTGAAAAAATTAACTTCATTTCTCAAATAAAAATGGATACATTATCTTATGGTGAATTTGTGTGATTTTTTGGAACTATTAATTTCTCAATGAGTAGGGAAAATATAGGTTTTTGATCAAAAAAATCCATTTTAATTTAAATAATATAAAAGGATTCATTAAATTTATAAATGGATTTAAAATTAAAAAAATTCTTTTGTATTATAACTAATCGAATTTTTTTAAATTTTTAATCAATTTCAAATTTAATGTTGAAATAAAACATTTTATGCTTTTGAAAATTCTCTATTTGGAAAATCCCCTTTCATCACGTCTATCGGTTTAATTATATATTATATTTTTTAAATTTAGTGAATTGAATTGTTTTAAATGTTATAAATATTGGTGATAAACAAAATTAATATTCTAAAATAAGTTCAAAATAATTTTTGGTCAATATGAATAGTGAAAATTATAAAAAAATTAATATTCCAGTTAATGTTAAAACAGGATTACTAAGGGTTAACCTAAATAGATAACGGGTTAAATAGCCTAGAAACTTTTCAAAAACCAATTATATATATATTTAGACCTTTTAACCTATAAGGCTTTTTAAAGAATCATATTGGACCCTTTTTAAATTTGAAACCAGTGTTTACACTTTATTATTTCGAAAACATCCATGTCTTCCCTCTACTGAACTTATAAAAGGCCACCCACTCTCATATCCAGTACACAATTCATAAACCCTTATTATTTGCCACTAACTTTCCAAATATCTTATATACCTCCCTAAAAACTTCCTAAGTCTTTATTATAATTATAAATACATCCTAAGTGGTCTTCAGTTATAAACCTAAATATGCCCTCTAATAAAGAGGAAAAAATTTTAAACATGTGTTTTTGTTTTATTTATTCTATAATCTACTTCAAATATTCTTCAAATATGAAAATATAATAACACCATAATCTCCCATATACAGAGATATTTTTGTATAAATGTAATGAGATACATATATAACCTCTTTTATCAACGGTGAAACAAAACTATTCATCGTGTGTATGATAGACTACCACCTCATGAACGGGCGTTATCAATTTTTCATTTCCACCACTCTGGACAGTTACAGTGATAGATTTAAAATTTATAAATGATATTTATAAAATATTTATACTTATATAATTATAATTTCCCATATACCATTTATACTTTCCATTTCTTTGGAATATAATAACGTTGCTTGTATGTATGGTGAACTATCACCTCATGAAGCAATGTGATTCATTTTTCACTAACGCTTTACATGGAAAGTAATAAAGATATATTTAATGAATATATGTGATATATATAACATAATAAATACTATATTAAGGTTATATATTATTAATATTCTTTTCATGTAATCTATCAGGAAAACAAAAACAATATTCTTGCGTATATGTGGTTGACCGTCTCCAAGAATAGAGTATTGAATTTTTTGTCTCTAAAATTTATGGATTACAATAACTACATATATTATGAATATATATGATATATTTATATCCTATTTAAACTTTTGGAAATGATTTATCCTTGATAAATTTAAAAGGATCGGAAATACCAAATCAAAAGACAATGAAAGAACAAAGCAATTATTACATAAAAAGTGATTTTAAAAAAGGAATTATTAAGGAATGGGTAATAAAGGTCATATGTAAATCATATATGGTATAATATATATATATATATATATATGGTAATTTATTAGATTTATAATAAAATTTTGTTTATTATATAGGAGTATTGAACATGTACAAAGGAAGTCGATGCTTATGGAGAGGGATTTCTTAAACAATTTGTCTTTTGTGGGATATACAATTTTTTACGCACCTATTCTCTTTTATGAGTGGTTTTTATAGACAATTTGACATGTAATATCATGAATATTTTTATTTTCATTATTTTTTAATTTACATTTAATAATATTATTTCATTGGGATTACGATTCAATGTTATAATCATGGTAAAGATATTTTTATTTATTCTATTTATTTATCAAGATTTTTTATGTTTATGCTTCCTATGATGAAATATTTTGGTCAATGTCTCAAGAAACACATTATTAATATTATCATTTTTTATATCATGAAACTACAAGTGTTACTTTAATCCTTCTCTATCTATGTACTCAGGATTCTAAAAGAATGTTTTTAATGAAAATAATTCTTATTTCCCCTTTCAGTGAAAAATACATTTTATTCCATATCCATGTTTTATAAAAACTTGTTTTAACAAAAAATTATAATTCATGTTTAAATAAATTTTTACCCATTTATATTGTTAGAGATTATTTTATAATGAATCTTCATATATTTTTAGAATAAAGACTCATTTGGATTTTACCAAATATTGGAAAAGAACTATTCTTTTAATCCATACTGTATGAACGAAATTTCTAGATATCATGAATGGAAATATTTTTAGTTCTTCCTTTCTCTATTTAAAATTAAATTTTTAAAGAAAAAAATTTTGAAAATATTTATTGAAATATTTTTTCTAATAACCTTATTATCAAAGTGAAATGGTTATTTTTCTGAGGAAATGTCCTTATCGGTATTTCAAAATAATTTTCGATCTAAGAAAACATAATTTGATGTTACTTAAGCTATATTGGGTATATGATATAATTTTAACATCCTTATTCTGTATCTATGTGGTTTATGTCTATGATTATCATATGTTTAGGAAACATGTTTTTCCATGGGTTACACTAGGAAGAAATAACTAGGAAACACATTTATTTTCATTTTCTACGGTATGATGAATGATTTATGATCCTATGGAACCCAAATTTTTTTGTTATATGACGGGTGGAACCTATATATACCTTAAATAAATTGGTTAATGATTAATGTTAGATAAGCATAAATTGTAAACTTGTGGTTGTACCCAGACTAAAAGATGGTATATTAAAGGTTATCCAATTCCCAAAAGAGGGTAAATGTGATGTGATCTCAAGAACAAAGAAGTTTTGTGGGTAGTTAGCCCAATCCTAAAATTTTATGTTTTTGTTGGTAGGTAGCCTTGACATAATATTTTGTATTCTTAGGTTTATTTTAAAACACTATGTCTTATTCTAATCTTATGCTCTCATTGATTATATAAATTAAGTATTTTATGTTTAATTTATTATGAACATGCAAGGATTATTCCATAACTTATATTTATGGTCCATGATACATAGGGTATCGTTTTAAAATGTTAATATGAGGTTCTCGTACCCTTATTATCATGTTATTATTATGTGATCATAGATACCCCCTTTGTTTAACATAACTGATCATCTAAGACCAACCATTATTATGGTTTATTCACTAGGTTATGGAGAATAGTTTTAGGTATGATAAATCTAAGAAGGGAGATATATATGCAGAAATTAGTGGGAGAATATGAAGTTCAATTATCGACAATTTGATTTTGTGTCTATGTTTACAAAGGCAAAAGATATAAATTATTCTTTCATGGGTCATTATATAATGTAATGAATATTATTATATTAAGATGCAATATTTATATATGAGATATTCAGTTCATTTCCATTGTTATCAGATAAAGGTTTAGTTAACCATTAGAAAGTAGGATGAGAAAAAATTATTGAGGTCCCTAGGGATATGAAATCGGATGATTCTACAGATAATTCTATGTACGAGAAAATAACCTATAATATTTGTGAAGAATATAGTGAGTGGTTTAAAAAACAAATTAAATCCCTATATGGATACTACAGCTGGTCATTCTTCTAGAATAGATGTATCTTTCCGAAATAACACCAAAAAAGGTGCATCAGGCATGGATCGAGAGGTACCTAGTACAAGACAACAGGCCATACTACAATCCTATTTTGACACTCAAGGGGGAGGGAACACCATTATTTTGAGTCCTTTATTAGATAACCTCCCCCTTATTTTAGTGGTTCTATTAAAACAATAAAATAGATAAATTGATCAGTAAAATTTAAAACATATTTTCATCATCCATTATATGAATAGTGAAGAAATAATTTTGGTCATTATCATTTGAAAGTTGGATCGAGTCAATAGAGGAATATTTTAAAGAATGAGAGGAAAAATAATTTAATTATCTCCATGGAGTGGGATGAGTTTGAGATATTATTTTCCAATAAGTAATTTCCATGTATTCGTAGTAAAGAAATGGTGATGTAATTCTTTGAGATAAAAAAAGGACGATGAATATTTCTATAACTATGGGTAAATTTTACATGACTTTAAAAGTATGATTTTGGAATTATAATTCAATATAAAATTAATTTTTATCGATTTATTCATGGCTTAAAACTATGTTTAAAAATGGAGATAGCATTAAGTTAAATCACTTCCTATGAAGTAATTATTTTATGTATTGTCATAAAGCAAATAGGGATTAACACTTCCCATCAATATCATGGACTTAATAAGAAAATAATTCATTACTTCAATGCAAAATATAATAACCATGTTGATAAGAAGATTATATTTACCATATTCTCAATGTGTGGAAGGAAACATGGATGAAATTTTGTTAGGGAAGCTACATAATTTTTTATGTGTGGAAAGGATATTCATTGAGTGGCTCAATACCAAAGTTATCGGAAGAAGTTAGATAATGGTGATACTATAAGGAAATCCCCAAATAATTCATCACCCAAAAACCATTGCTTCAAGTAAAATTTCATTGGGAATTATTTCAATAAATCATTAATGCAATGGCTAATGATGATAAAAAGAGACAACAACAGCTGAAGGAAAAAAGGGAAAACTAGAATGATTATTGAATCATAATAGTTAAATTGAATCATGATAATTAGGTAACACTTATCCTCGACTCTAGATTTTGGAATTTCTTATTGGATTTTGTATAAATGAACCCAATTAAAATATGATTGTCCATCATTTAGTGAAATTATATGTGATCTGAGCATTGATTATATCCCACTGCATAGAATCTAAAATAAATAAACCACAATTTATATTCAATCAGTTAATGGTTGAACCCAATATCCCTATAGAAATGTTTATATCTATGAGAAGATCTTATTTATGGAATAAAGGTTTAATTATCTTTTGGAAGGATATATGGATCTATTTAATATTAACATAAAAGTTATTGATACCATCATGGGTTTATGGGTTTATGAATAATCATATATTAAAAATCATAGACACCCCATTCGAGATTTATGTGATGGGAGTTTATCAAAATAATGTAAATTTAAGGAGTATGGAAAAACAACTCTTTGGTTTTGTATATCCTTTCTATGAAAAATTTTGTTAGGAAGAATTCCTTTATTGGAAATATTATTATAGGTATTAGTAATTTTAGAGTTTTTCTTTTCATTAATAAAGAGTTCATTAAAAGTGATTGAAGTTTTGGATTGTTTTATAAATTATTTTAATATAGTTTTGGAAAAACTGTAACTCATAGGTCTGCAAAAAAAACTATCATATATGGAAATGTGGTAGGTCATGAACCCACAAACAATGGATGTAGCCCTGGACTACGAGAAGGTGTATTTATTGAGGGATAATGTAAAGAGAAATATTTATGAGTGTAAATCTGGGTATTTGAAATGTTATAATGTTATGGATTAGAGGAAAGTGTGATAGGGGATTCTATAAAAATTATCTATATAAGAATGGGAATGGGAAAAGATCACCATAGTATTTTCATTGGACTCCCCAAAATTTATAAAGGGAATAATGTTATATGTATCCTAGTTGATCACCGAACAAATTTAGCACACTTAATCAATAATATAAATGACATCTCTAATGATAATAATTATATATGATACATTAAGGAAGTGGCATGGTAACATGGAGTACCATAATCAATTATATCTTACCAGGATCTGATATTTACTTCAAACTTCTTATGAAGTCTTCAGAAAGAACTTGATACAAATTTGAGAGCACTACAAATCACCCTTAGAAATATGGTCATTTAGAGAGAAAATTTAAAAACCTAGAGGATATGTTCAGATCTTGTTTTATGTATTTAAATGGTGTTTGGAATCAACACATTCCCTTAGATGAGTTTTCTTTCAAAAAAAATTTTTAATCGAGCATTTAAATAGATCCTTATTAATCTAGCTATGGAAGTAAGTAAAAAACTAGAATTTACTAGAATCGGGTTATATAAATAATTCTATTGGTACTTTATCTAGCTGTTTAAATGGTAGATAGGGATATAGAAATTCAAAAACACATAATGGAAACACAAACATAGTAAAAATGATGTGCAGAAAATAATTTAATGTAACAACCTAACCCATATTCCAATAAATTGTGCCCCAAGTTGGTGGGTCTCATGGCCTCATGTGCATCTCCCCAAACATAATAGGATGTCAACTAGTACAGGGGTCCTAAATCGTGTGTGTGGGGAGACTATTTCCTTTTATCAGATTGTAATATAATAGTAGCAATATTATTGTTAATATAAGAGTCATTAAATCAATTATATTTCTGATAAATATCTAACATAATATTATATAATCATTTCCAAAAGGAATCTAATATGCAATGATGATCATTTCATGTCTCAAAAAAGGATACAAAATAGGTACATAAGTGTACAGTAAAAAAATTTTATGAAAATTCCAGAAAAACCAAAATAAACATTCTAAGATTTAATCATAAGCCTCATCTCAGTCATCTGATCCCCTTCTCTAAAGAATTTGATAAATCTAGAATTTTACACTAGGCACTTTACCCTGTATCTACCTGCATCCAAATAGTTTTTTGGGTACCTAATGATGGGACAAAGAAGGTGTGAAATAACAATCAATAGGCCACCACCAATGGTATCTAAAAGAAATATAAGATATAAAATATGTGATAAAGTAGTGTTAAATATATATCATATGTAAATTAATGCTTACAGTAATGTGAAGCATGTAAAGTTGTAGAATTATCTTACCAAGGATCCCTGTAAACAACAGTCACTCTCCCATAAACAAGGTATGTTGTAAACAAATGGAAAAAGTGTATAACAGTTCAGTCTAACCACTATTGTATGATACCCATACTAGGGATATATATAAAACATCCCAAAATAACCACAACATCCATTTCGTGTAATCAAAGTGTAAAAACTCCACCACGAACACATCATATGGACTAGTATATAACATTCAACATGCCCATTTCATATAATATAGCCTCGTACAATGATAGTGCAGTGTAATCCATTTTATCATACTATGAATGGAGAAATCCAAGGTATATAAGAGAAATACATATTTTTCAAGTCCCAACAACATCTCGATGGAAACTCAATAATTACATGACATGATTCCTTAGATCATATCAATAGACAATGTCTAATGTGAGTCCATCGAAACCATATTGAATGGGTATCAAGGTCCAAGGAGTAATAAGAAATCAATTCACAAGGAGAAAATAAATTCCAATGAATCCACAACCTAAAGGAAGATCTAAGAGAGAACATCCATGAAATATAATGGAATCAAGATCTATGGTATACTAAAGATGGAATCCACTACCATATTAAATCATCATTTCATTCATTCAACATTTCTTAACCAATCACATTCCATTAGTTTATCCAAATCATATCAGCAAACATTATAAAATCCATTTAAATAACTAAACAAATAATCATCATGTTATCCAACGGAAAGAGATTAAAACATACTTATAATCATTCAATTCAATATAATTCAATTATAAATGGATTTTTATTACTACTAAAGCTTACATTCACTCCATAAGTGGTATAAAAAAAGAAACAATACAAAGTCACACCCCATGGGTGACCTGGGATGGGGAAACAACCTAAAAAAACTATAATGATCTAGTGGATATCCCTAGGTGGTTCAAATTAATTGAATTCAAGAATTAAATTAATTAATTGCAAACCATTGGAAGTTATGATTTGTATCACAATTGAAACAGGGAAAAAAACAACGAAACATGAAATAATGGTATAGACCTCCTACTGAATTTCGATAGTATAGAAATTTTTCTATATCAACTTATTAATTGACCCAGATCAAAAGAAAAAATAATAGATGACGAACCCATAAATTAGGCATATTATCTTGCACATAAAAAATAATGTCGATATGAAGTCTAATGAATAATGGAACAAGATTATGGGAATAACTCACCAGTGTGAATCCAAAAAGATTTATGATATTTGAATCTGAGTTCAGGTGGATTATTGGTGGCCAAACATAGATTTAGGATTTAAAATGTCTCAAACAAGAAGAAGGATGTCCCCAATATCCATTGGAAACATGAAACAAAATATGGGTTTAAACACATAAAATCATTATGTTTAAAATTTTAATTTCACTAGAAATTGTGGGGCCACACAGTTTGGCCGCATGATTTGAAAACATGTGCTCCTTTCGAACTATTAGAAGGAACCCCACATGGTTTCATTCACATGGTTTGACTAACAATATGCAAAACATGGGACACCCTCTACTAAAAAACTACAGATCCCTTATCATAGTCATGTACCTCCTACATAGTTTCTTTAAAATTGTGTGTCTCCTCAGAGAGGCTTCGACGACCACACAGATTTAGTAGCAATTGTGTATCCTACCATGCAGAGTATCTTCTTAACATGTGGAATTCCTTTTTTATGATGTTTGGATCTAGGCTCTGAACAAGCCTCAGACACCCCCAATACACCCATTATAACATTGGGTACTGATATTAAGACATAAAAACAATTAAAACTGAAACCAGAAAATCCTTACCTCATAAGAAAACTCGGGAACATAAATCCCCTCCTCTTAATGCAATTTATCCTTCATTTTCGATTCTAGGTTTGGTCATGAATCACCATAAAATATCTCCATCCACTGAGAACATACATCGTCCTCCCACTATAAAGTCACATAATGTAAATGGTTATGACTCCATAACACCCATACAATTGGAACTAACAAGCTTGATAAATTGATCACACTAATATCAAGTATATGAACATGATACTCCTAAAAGTATTCATCAACCTATATCTCCACCTCATTTAGAGCTAGAGTGTGAATTGGTTCATAGTGATAATGGCATAGTTGAGATACATTCATGATGATGTGCATGTCTTTGTACCTCTGAGGTAACTACAACCAATACACTACCAACCTGACTCTCTCTATAATCTCGAACAACCCGAAATGTCACAATGAATGCAGACCCTATATTAAAATCTGTATGTTTATGATCCATAGTGAAATAAATAAAATCACTTTATCTGTGACTTCAAAATATGGAGGTCATCGATAGTGATCAATGAAATATTATTTTCAACACTACACAATATTCATTTAGTTTATAATAAGTTAGACCTTCTCAGAATTCTCATGCATCGGAAGAGGTCCTGATAAAGCTTCTTCACCTTCCCATAACTAGCATATGGGATACTGGCATTGATGTACATACACATACTCATAAATTTCCATCATTATATTCTTTTAATAACTGATATTGTATGTTAACTCAACTAGGGTTATATGCCTTCCCTAAGAGCCCATGAAATCCAGGATGCATGCTCACAGCATTTCCTCAAGAACATGAAAATTATGATCTGACTGGTGATCAGTCCGAGGGGGTATGGTGTGATAAAAAATACTTATGAATACAATATCATGTGAAAGATTGTCTAGAAAGTATATGTAAATAGGGTGTCTCTATACAATAAAATAGTTCATGAAACCCATGAATTCTAACTATCTAATATATATATATATATATACAACCTCAAATTCTAATTTACTGAAATGGTCTCTCAAGCTAGTAGGAAATGAGAAACCTTTAGGATCTTTTCAATAATAGTGTAGAAAACATTACTTCTTCAAGGAAACAATATCAAATCAGTCATGAAATACATCATGACATCCTCCCATTTTTACTCAAGAATGGGTAACTTCTGTAAAGGTCTATATGGTTTCTAATATTCCATCTTCACCTACTGATAGGTATATCCCCTAATAACAAAATTGGATAACTCTTGTTTTATCCCCATCCACTAGAACTGAAAATGTATATCAAGATTCTTCATGGTAACTCAAGGATTCACTGCCCCAACTGATTCATGAAACTCTTTCATCATCTCCTCTAATATTTCCAATAGAACCCAAACATGACCTTGTATATGCATGAAATCATCCTCACCCATAGTCCAACCAGGAGGTAGGTCCTCACATGTCGCACTCACTTATAGAACTCTGCACTTAGCATCTGAAAGTTGTCTCATCCTCACTCTCTCCAGAAGAGTAGAGATCATATCTAAAGAAAAAAAATAAAATTCTTCCCTTGGATATCCTCCACCACCAAGTTCATCATTGAAAAGAGGTCCATAAGCTACAACTTTCTATAGGCCTTATAAATTTCTATATTTGATTCCTCCTACTCAGTTCATTAGTAATACCATTTCATTTTACAATTGTATTATAAAGATACATGATAAAGGACTATATGTACTCAAACAAACATCATTTCCACAAATTTAGTTCTTTTTTTTGTAATATACTTCAACTCTATTTCCCTATAAAATTACTACCTCAAGATGGATACTTGATGGATCATAATACACAATGTAGCTCCAACCCTACTCTGGATAAATCATGATTAGTGCTGAAGTCAGTCTACCTTTCAACTACGTAAATGTTGTCTCATAGGTACAAGTCGATACAAACATCCCATTGATATTATTCAATCCAAGTATAGGTTCCTTTAATCATGAGATTTTTTATATGAAATTCTTGTAATATCTATATATCCCAGATAAATTCCTTATATTATTCAGATTCTCCTAGGAATCTATTGCTCTCACCTTCCCTATATCAACTAGTACTCATGTCACTTATATAATTTGACCAGGATGTAAATCTCATCCATCCATAAGTGGAACTTGTTATCATAGAATATAATTTTTGCTCTCTCAATGTATCCATATTGATCTCAATATGTTTGTCATGGTCATTTCAATTGTGAGAATTATCCAAGATAGCATCCATGAGTACTGCAAATAATAAATCCATATAAGGGTGGAAAACTCAGTTCATCTGCACCAAGAAAACTGAGAGCACATTTGTGAGACCGAACTACATAATCAAACACTCATATAAACCATACTCGCTATGAAATGTTTTATGTGGTATGTCTACTGCTTGAACATGCACTTGATGATATCCAAGTCATAAATCAATTTTTGTGAGTACCTGATCTTCTTGGAACTGATCAAAAAGGTGATATATCTACAAAAAGGAATACCAATTCTTAACCATCAACATGTTTAGTTTTTGATAATCAAAACATAGCCTAATGGTACTATCCTCATTTTATATAAAAATACTGGATAACCCCATAGTAAATTATTTGGCCATATAAACCATTTTTCTTCCAAGTTCCCTAACTACATATTGGATAGCTAGCTGACTAGCCCTGTGAAGGTGGAGTGTTGATATCATGACATATTTTGGGGAGGAGCAGTTCTAAGTTTTCTTCACTGGGTGATTACTCTAAGACTTACGGGTCATGTAATTGTCTCTATCCCTTAGGTCCTTGTAACGGTTCCACATCACCCCTTGAAATGAAGATTATCAAAATATAAAAAATGAAGGCCTTCAGGCTTTTCTGGCCTATTGGGCTCTTATAACTCCATATTATCCATCATATAAGGAAGAATTTATGCCTCTATAAGTCCTAGAACTATCTCGATAGAGTAATTAACACCTCTCTTAGAAGGTAGACAAAAAAATTCATCCAGGAAAACCTCCATAAAATGATAAAACATTGGAATAAATTTTATCTGACATGCTCTCTAGTCATCTAGGTACAAACTAGTTATCTGGGATATCATCACACACATCCAATGACCATCTCATCTAGAACATCTCAAAAAGACATTCCATTAACAAATCTAAATAAAAAAACTCCCTATATTGATGTCAAGGTCTCCCTTCAGCGATATAAATAAATGTAGGATTGTCAATAAACTATCTATTACATCCTTAGGAAGACTTGAAACCCTACCATATCGAGGGAAAATTTGTTACACACTAAAATATCAAGGGGTAACCCTCTATACTAATATATACTCTCTGTTATGATCCCCAAAGGAGTTTCAAGAATCATTACATGGTCAGAAAAGTAAATCAAAACCCCAAGGATCTCCTTAAATGGAATAGATATTAAACTATTTCAAGCACCAATATCATAATGAGAAGATACGATCATAATGGCTACTAACATATTACCTATCACCAAAGACATATATGTTCTATACTCCTATAGGGTAGGTTTTACAAAATATATCAGGCCTAAATTATGGTCGTGTGAAACAACATCACTTCCCTGAGCAACACCTCTTGATTTTATAGGTACAACTGGTGTCAGGCTATCTTAGCCTCAACCATCACCTCATCCAAACAAACTGATACATACCCAACTCCATGGCTAAAGAATATCTGTGGACCTCACTCCTAAACATGGATTTGGATCATATCCCATTCTAATAATTTCCAGATAAAATTTCCTACAAAAACATTTTCATGTGTCCCATCCTACCACATTCAGGGCACTCAACTAGGAAAATGTCACCCTAATTACTCATGTGTCCCCATAATCCATACTTAATGAAGAAAACTGAGTGGCCTTAACTGATATCTTAGCTAGTACTCATCTCATGGGAAGCCTTAAAATGTCACTTCCAACTATAGGAAGTTGAGCCCCATGTTTAATGGGATAAAGATCCCTACTCTATACCATCATCTTCTCTTTGGTTCCACTATATACTCAAATCTCAGAACACTATCCAGGTCTTATTATTAAAACTAATGATGTTTTCATTTGACTGAATGGCCTCTGTAATACATTCCTCAATGAATATCTCCCTTGATACCACAATATATAGATATATCAGAAGAAAATGTTGTAGATCTGTAAATCCTGTCGAATATTCCAAAACCATCATAACATCGAACTACATGTGAATGAAACCATTATATTTCCATTCTCTAAAGGTATTAGGGAAAAGGTAGTCATAATATATGGTTTGGAAATCACCCCAGAAAATTTCTCAAAACCAATTAAGCTTGTCCAAAACATTACACCAGCTCCTTTGTGGTCCTTAAAGAATATTTGTATTGATATTTAATCTCCTTTATCGAGGATTCTATAGATGATCAATGATCGACACTGTAGTCTCAAGACACTGCTCAAAAGACTATATAATTCCATAGCCCCAAAATTTGGTAGGATTCTTCTACTAGAACACAATTTTCTGCTCTTCTATAGATGATTCAAGTTTCAGTGCTCCATAGAAGGTATGCATATAGAGTAAAACCCTTCATGGAATAGTTCCTCGTAATCTGTGTGTAGTAAACAAATTGGTACCACATCTGACATGACATGATGATATACTAGTATCCCTTGACCAACCACCTCTAGTGTATGGTCGTCACCACCCACATGGTGTAGTAAATGAGGTCATCGTGGTGGCATGTCTCTACATAGACAAACACACACCTCATAAATGTTCAATAAACATATGTGCATATGTAAAAGCATAAGACATGTCAAAAAATTCCTATAAACAATTTATACATCTCTTCCTTCTCCAAAATCCTGCACTAGGTAAAAAGGAACAGTCGTAACATAACTACATACAATACGTAATTCCCACTCAAAAATCTGGTCAAGGTGAAGTTCTCTATTTCACAATTTTAATTTCCATTTTAATTCAAATTCTTCATTATGATATTTAAATGTTTTAACCAAATGGTTCTCCATTTTCAATCTATATGTTCCCAAACACCTCATGAAACAATATAGAATACACCTAATCCACCTCCTATCATGTTCTAGTCTATGCCATGAATATTTTATTACTCAATGTGCCTTAATTGATTACTTAGTGTATCTGTTATATCATAATAAAGAAAAAACTATTTAGGTTATAGTTGGAACTCTAATTAAAAAATGATTATCAATTTCTGGTAAAAATCATTTATCAAAAAGTCAAGTAGTCAAGTAATGCTTCCTTTGTGGAATGGCATATTTCATGGAATGTGAATCTTGACAGGTGCCTAAAATGATGCCTGATATCAATACCTGCATCTCAATGGGTAATGGTAAGAAAGATCCCCCACCATTTCTACAATAATATTACAATTCATGTGTATCACCCAACGTTGGAAACAAATCAATGATAACTTTCAAAATATAGAAAACATCAATTTTCATTCAAGGAAATTTGGATTTTTCCATTATGTTGGTTAGACACTCTCAGGAATAACTCATTAGCAAATCCCAGTACCTTTCTAATATCCAGTTTATTTTCAAAAAAATGTTTGGGAGAAAAGAAAATATCTTTAGAAACACTTTATAATTTCTCATCTAGGATTCTACTAAATGGTTTCCCGATCATGTGGGTCGCATGGCCTCAAGTACATCACCTAGAGCATCAAAGGTTGTCGACTAGAAGCAATGTCCTAGGGTGTCTATATAGAGAGACTATTCCCCCTTTCTAGAGAGTAAACAATGGTAGAAATCATGTAGTAAATAATAGAAGTAGTAAATGAATAATACATCATATAAATATCCAAGACATGAATACATAAACAATTCCAAATGGAACCTCATGTACAATGACGATCATCTCATGTCCCTAAAAATCATATAAAATATTTATACAAGAATACATTACAATACATGTATAAAAATATAAAAACAAAAAAAATAACTATCTTAGCTAGCTTCCTGAGCCTCAACTCAGTCTTGTACTCCCCTACTCCTAAGAATAGAACAAATGAAGAATCTTACTATAGGAACTTTATCGGGTCCTTATCTGCATCTACAGAGCCTGTCTGGGTACCAAATAGTGACCTGAACATGTTGTGAAATAACACTCAATGGGACACCTCCAATCGTCATTATAAAAAATCTAATAAGTGAAATACAAGTTAAAATATAGTGCAGGTATATCGCAGGTAATCAATGATGTAGGTGAAGTGTAGTAGGTTATGTTTTATAATCATACTACAAAGCCTCCCCATATATGTCACTCATGATCTCACGGACAAGATCGGTTGTAAATTGAATAAACATGTGTATAAAATTCCAATATAACTATTGAAGTGTTATCCCCATACCAGGGATATCTACAAAACATGCCAAAATAACAACAATATCCTTATCATGTATTCATTTTGTAAAACATCAGTCATGGAAAATCTATATAAACTAGTATATAACATTCCCCACATCCATTCCATTTAAACAAGTCTCCCATAATGTTTTCTCTATGTAATTAAATGTTATAGACAGTGAAGGGCCTAATCCAAGTTATAGAAGACAGTGGAATCTACATCATGTCTGGGGATCATCTCAATGGAGACTCATTAACGACCTAGTTGGAATCCTTGGATAATGAAAAAATACCATGTCTAATATGATTCAATGAAAGTCAAATCCATGTTGTAGCAAGGCATAAGACATTCTATTGAATCAAGACCAATGGAGGAAAAACATTACAAGGTCCCCACTCCCATAAAAAAGATCCATGGGATAATTTATGTGGTATCTAATGGAATACAGATCCATGGTATACCAACCAATTCATCCACGACCATTTCAACTCATCATCTCAACCATTCAGCATTTCACATTCCATCACATTGTATGAGTTCATCAATCTCATATCAACAAATATTATGAAATCCATAAAACTAATTAAACAAATTCATATCATGTTATCACGTTGGAAAAGTATTCAAACCTTTTCCTAATCAATCACTTCAATAAAGTTGAATTCGAACAATATTCTTCTAACTAGTCAAGCATACTCACACCCCAAAGGTGTCATAACAAATGGTAAAATAGAAAGACACAACACATTGGTGAACTTGGTTAGAAAAACAACCTCCAGATTTATGAGAAGAACTAGTGAACATTTCTAATGGTATCCAATTCATTTAATTAAAACATTTAATTAATTAATGTGGAATCATCAAAAGGTAAGATGTGTAGCACAACTAAAAATAGAAATATAATACACCAAACCCCAAATGAAAGGTATGGACAACATAACGTAGGTCTGTAGTAGAGAACAATTCCAATACTACTATTTTATTTAAACAACATCTAATGAAAAAAGATAAAAGGAATAATAACCTAAAAATGAATATTAGCTTGAATATAACTAAATATATTGATATGAATTCAAATTAATAATAGAACATGATGATCAAAGAAATCACTAGTGAGAATCCAAATATTCTGACAACATTTGAATTCATGTTTCGATTTATGATCATCGGCCAAGCCTTGATTTGGGCATCAAAATAGATTAAACTAGAAGAAGGATCTCTCTCCTATCAAATGGAAACAAGAAACAAAAGATAGGTTTAAACATATAAACTCATTGTGGGAAAAAATATCATTTCACCAAGAATTATTGGGCCCCATTATTGAGATGAAAGGTTTGACAAATCGTGAACCAACCATGCACCCTTAATTATGTTACTAGGGGCCCCAGACAGTTTCATGCACACAATTTGACTAAACATATGAAAACTTTTCAACACCATATGATAAAAACTATATTTCCCATAAAATGGGTATGTTCCTCAATCCACATGATTTCCTTAAATTATTCCCCTCCTTATAGAGGCATGTATCGCCTCACATGGTAAGAACCAACCATGTGGCCTTCCCTTTGTAGTTTTTTCTAACCATGTTGCATGTCATGTTTTTACTGGAAGTCTAGATCCAAGCTCCGAAGAATCCCCAAACGCACTCTATACACCCATTATTACATTAGTTACTCACATTTTTTCTCCCACTCGCATTTAAACTGAAAACCAAATTATCTATACCTTAGAGGAAAACATGGGATAATACATCAATGTGGCTTGGAATTTTATGCTGGTAAAAATGTTTTTATATGAATTTCATATATAAAGATGTTGAGATTCATAAATAAGGGAAAACTAAGCCCAAGGTAAATTTGACCATTTTAAATTTTTTAATGTATCATGATAGTAGATTATATTTTATAACTTTCATAAAGTTTATATTGGCATCATGATAAGTTCCATAGAACTCTCATGATGAAGTTCTTACCCGATAAATCACATGTGCTAAAGGTAGTGGTCATACCACTAGAGCCTGATATTTTTTATTAAAATCAATTGGGGTAGATTGAATATCATATAGAGAATGTTCTAAAAAACAATACCACTCACATGGTCAAAGTTCTATAGTGATAAAATTAGTTTGAGGAAGCTATTTGAGAAACTGAGGAAGTGATAAGGAACAAGTATACTCATTGTTTTGTATGAGAGTGATGAATTTTGATGGTAGAATTTATTTTAATTTATGTATAGTTTAACACATCTTGTTTTCATGGAATATTGTTTTCTAATAAATTTCATTTCGTTCAAACCAAAGGTTTACATGAAACAATGTGTTTTAATAAACTACGATATACTGATAATATTATTTTTTAAATGATACCATTCTAACCTATATATTAAAATTGATCATATGTACTAGATTAAAAAATTCAAAAAAAATAATTTATATATATAAAGAAAATAAATTAATTAACAAAATTTTTAATTATGTCAACAAATGGTTAAAACACCATTTTCTAAAAAATATTATTTATTTTTGTGAATAAAGAGTAGAATAATTTTTTAAAACATTAAAAAAATTATTTTAAAAAAGTATCCTCATTTTTGGACTCAAGATGTCGAAATTTATCATAGGGTTGATTATGTGGATTTTTCTAAAATGGTATATTTTTTGATAACTGGTTAAAATACTAGTTTTTATTGATAATTTTCTTTTTGATTAAAGTATTTATAATGATATGTTTTGTTTAAAATTGTTTAAAAATTTTAATTAGCTCAATTATATTAAATTTAATCTAATTTTGGTCAGGAATAAATTTAATATTGGATCTTGATACCAATTATTTTTATAATTTTCAAAATTTTCCCTTTGGGGAATTGTATTTTCATCATGTTTTTGGTGTTAATTTTAAATTAAATTTTGAAACATATATGAATGGAATTTGAATTTATATATTCCCTATTTTGAATCAAAGTAATTAATATTATATTATAATTTCAAAAATAAACAAAATGAATAAAAAACATACCATACAAACACTTTTAAGGTTAAAACAGGTTTACTAGGGGTTAATCAAAAATGATAATGGTTAAAATGGCCTAGAAAATTGTAAAAAAACCCCTTATATGGACATGTTTTGAACTTATATCCTCAAATTTGTATAATTACAAAAAAATCATTTTTTGGAATAAATTTTTACACATTATTCATTTTAAAAAATCCATGTGTATCATGTCTCCCACTTATAAAAGGTCACCCCTGCTCCTTTCCTTTTTACACTTACAATACCCATTAGTTCATCCAATGCCTGACAAAATATAATCCTTAATTACCTCCCCACACCCAAGAGTAAATATTTACATTTTAAATCCCTCATAATATAGCATTAGGTATAAACGTAAATAGGCCCTTCGAAGATGATATAAAATTATTAAACTTTTGTTTTTGTATTATTTTACTTTAATATCCTTCAAAGAATACCTGAAAAACAAACCACTTATTACCGGAAAGTTTATTTTAACAATGAATTGTTGTCATAAATGTATTAAAAGTTCATAAGTATACCATATATGGTACGATATATATATAGATATATAAGATTATTTAGTACATGTATAATAAAAAAATATTTATTATAAATTATCTTGAAAATTTATGAAGTAATTTGAGAGTTATGGTAAGGGATTGTTGTCTCAATTTATCTTCTTTGCGATATAAGTTATGTTATATGCTTATATTCTTTCTGAGTTGAATATATAACCACATTGACAATTCATATTATAAATTTATTTATTATCATGATATTTTGAGTTTCATTAAATTTTATTCTTTCATAAGGCTTGTGATTTATTGTTACAAAATTGGTATGGGTATTGTCATACAATCTCATAATTTATCGGGATTCTTTATGTATGTTCTTATAATGATGAAATGTTAGGATATATCTCCCAATAAATTCATTAAATTGCTTCTACTCTAGTTATTTCAGGTATATAAATGTGATCATTTCATTTTACTCTCTTTATCTACTCCAGAGATCAAAATAATGTTTTTAAGAAAAATCGACATTATTTACATCTTCAGAAAGAAATCAATTTTCTTCCATATCCATGTATTATAAAAAATGGTTCTAAATTTATTTTACTGCTCTGTAATTTTTTTGAAAATACATTTTTACCATTTTTTATATTTTTTTTACCAAAAATAGTAAAAGTAATGGTCATGTTGTTTTCAAAACAAGGTTGTTTTGATTTTAACAAAAATGTGAAAATAATATTTATTTTAATGTTTCATATGAATGAAATGTCCTCCCATTATAAAACACAATTATTTAAAGATTACTAAGTACGTTTAAATGGTTTTATAAAAGGAAAGGGATTTTAAAAATATTTTATTATTTTATAGTTTTAAAAAATATTTTCATGTTAAAATTGATATTATCCTCGAGAAATGCTCCATGTGGTCTTTTAAAATAATTTTCAATTTATGATAACATACATTGATTCCACTTTAGATTTAATGGTGATATAATCTAATTTTACCATCATTATTGTTTCTCTGGATGGTTTATGTCATTAATAACAAGATTCTAATGAAACCCATTACATTACCATGGGTTTTACTATGATGAAATGTTTATAAAAACTATTTCAATTGATGGGTTATAATATGATGAATATTATATGATATTTTGGAACATTAATTTATATATAATGTGGTGGGTGTGAAATATATTTCCCTCCAATTTAATGTGTAATTATTAATGTTTTTGAGATCAATGGGTACATGGAAGGATATCACATGCCCGCAAGAGGTTACACTAGAGGTTATCCCAATCTTGAAACTGGTTACATGAGAGGATATCCCAACAGAGATGTAGGTACATGGTGTTTATCTAAATCCAAATGTGTAATGAATGTCTTTGTGGGTATCCATTCCCTAATCGTTTCAATTAATATATTTATTCCATAACTCTATGACTTTTTCAAATGTGATTCACTCATAGATTATTTAAATTAATTCATTTATGAATAATTTTTTATCAACTCCCAATATTTCTTCCACGAATCGTGTTTATTATCTTTGATATGTAGGGTATTATTTTTGAATATTAAAATCATTTTCTCATGCCCTTCTACTCATTTTATTCTTATATGATCGTTTATATCTTCCTTCTTTACACTTACTGAGCATCTGAGATCGCCCTTTGAAATGTATTCCACCCAAAATTGTAATGAATTATTTAATTTTCTACAAGTATAAAAAAGGTTACTTTATATGAATAAATTTTTTGGAGAATATGTAGTTCACTTATGGACCGATTGTTTCTATTCCCAAGTTTCCAAAGGAACTACACCTAATTGATTGTGTTATGGATCATTATATTATGTAATTAATATTAATAAATTAAGATTTTATATTAATCTATAAGAAGTTCTGGTCTTTACAATAATATTTCAATATAAAATAATTTGGAATAATGTTTAGGAAATTTGGGAAATTAATAGATCATGTTGTACATCTTGAAACAGTATTGTTCCAGAAGAGATTAAATGAGGTTCAATGTTGTGAGAAAATATTTTTGAAGTTGTATATAAATTATCTTTGTGATATATAGAAACGAAAATATTATATTGAGAAATAAAATTTATATTATCATTGGGGGAAGTGATTTAGTTTTAAGCTATAATTTTTCAGATGTGAAAATATGATATTATACTAAAAAGTTTCTATTTAAATGATATAGAATACATTTGTATAGTATAGAGCATTTTAGAATTATCCTAAAACTCACATTATTATTTTAAGGGGTAGTTAAAAATTGAGATGGCATGAGGTAATTTTATATGAATTTCATCTTTTTTGATAAATTAAGGATCTATGGTGTTATCACTAGAAAAAAGATAAGTCATGATAATTATATAAGGATGAGTAACATCTCCAAAAAGATAATTTGGGAAAAATAGATATATAAAATAGAAAAGGCATATTTCAATAAGGATGAATCAAGACTGTGAATGATCATGGGACACTACTTAAGAATCATGTCAGAGTTCATAAGGATTATTTCTTACATCATAAGGTTTATCGTCTAGTTAATAGGAATTTTGTCTCATTCCAGTTGGATCATACCTAACATTGTAATGCTATTTAATGAATCTATAAATATTAAGAAATAATTTCTAAGTATGATTTAAATAAATAGAAGGATTATGTGAGTCTTCAAAATAATAAGGCATTGTAAGGAGGGTCTGAACTTCATAATGATGTTTCATGAGTTTCTAAGGATGTATTTTTATCTGTGTGAGATCCAGTTCGATAAGGATCACATGAAAAATAAAAAATATGATTTATTTCTATGTAAGAGTCATTCCATGACCACAAGGATTAAAACATTGGGATATTTTTAGTATGATGAAGGATATAAAATAATTGTTCTATAATATTAAATATTTTGTAGAATTATCAGACCAAGTAATGCTCCAACTCTTCTTAATTGGTGTATAACATCACAAAAACGAAAAGGGTCTTTGATTCAAGATGAATAAATGAGAATATAAAAATCATGATAGTGGATAATAAGTTCAAATATAAATTTGTTTTTGGGATGTTAGATGATTCTGAAATGGAAAAATTCAAAAAAAAATTAAAATGTAAATTTTTTGAGGGTGGAACTTATCATAATTACTCTAAACATT
The DNA here is from genome assembly GCA_963277665.1 of Viscum album. NCBI lineage: Eukaryota > Viridiplantae > Streptophyta > Magnoliopsida > Santalales > Viscaceae > Viscum > Viscum album. The sequence goes on from OY728166.1 coordinate 245,836,029, forward strand.
GTATATAAATACTGATTTAAGATAGGATTGTAACAATCCATGCATGATAAAATATTATAATTGAAATATTGAAGCTAAGGATAATTTAGATATTTTTTGAAGCACCCGAGCCACAAATAATGATTCATTACACAACTATAACTATTATATGTTTTTTATATAGTTATGGATTAATGATTTACATTTTATTTTTATGTGGATATTTTGGGAAGAATCTTCCTAAATCTCTTGCTGGAATAAAATATATATTTACTATACTAATTTAAAATAAGAATAAAATGAAAATTTTAATTTATAAAATTGGGCTCGGGAAAAATTGAGGAAAAAGTAATATTTGATATCATGCTAAATTACTCATACAAAATAGAAAAAAGATAATGAAATATAAAAAACACTATATTTAAATGTGGAATACCTTATATATTCATATTATAGAAAATCTGTTTGGTTACATAGTATATAAATGTTAGAGAATTAGAAATTGAGGATCAGAATCTAGATATAAGATATACCTATCAAACCGAAGAAAACTAACACAAACAATGATAATTTGTTGTAAAGGAATAAATTATTGGGTTCTTAAGAATAGTAAAATGTTGATTATATTTTTTGTGAAGAAGATCATGTGTCTGAAAGGTGATTGTAGAGTAGATGTCCTTTAGTAGTCTATATTGATGAAATCGAAAGTGTTCATAAACAAATAAGAATATAAACTATAGAAAAATAGTATGCAAAAAGTTATAAAAAATACTTGTTGGATTGAAAATCCCACTGAGTTTTAGTTGAGAGAAACTAGTAAAAATATTAGTAATAACATATGCGAAGAAAGGGACTATAGAAAATACAGATTTTCATGCCACTATTATTGAATATTAAAAGGATTGCAATAGATTTATGGTGTGGAATTAAATCTATTTGTGTGGACATAACAAAATCCTAAAATAAAATTAGAAACAAATCATGTGATGGGAGGTACTATTAAATATAAGAGGATAATACATTTCACCATGAGGTTTTGTAGTACAAGATGCATCATGAGATAAGTTAAATACCAACTAAATAGGTTTTTGGAGTCCATCTGGCCAACACAAATTAATAAATTAAAATATTATAATTTCAAAATCCACATATCAGATGATATTGAGAACAACAATGATATAGTCTTCCAAATTGGGGGAACCATATAAAAATACTATGTTATTATCTTAACTAATTTAATACATTTCTTTTGATATGTTTATTTGGTAAATATTTAAATAGTTCCACATTTGTCTTAACTACAAATATATGTTCAAATAAAAAAAGAGTTATGATTTTATAAATGAAAGTTGGATTTGTTAAAAGGTTATTGACACATGATTCTCCCACCCTCTCTGGTATCTGCATATACCCACTATGACTAAAAAGTTGTATTAGTGAAAAATTAGGTTCCCTCTATTGGTTTCTTGATTACTTTCTTTTTATTTTTTATTATAATATATGAATTTTATATTTGTAAGTGTTTTTTGAAGTCCTTTGGAGTATTAATTCCATTTCTATTCATGTTTCTGCAAATTAATATTCTTTATCCAATACTCTTAAAATTTGAAAAACAAAGAGGAAAAAAATATAAGGAAAACATTAAATGTAAAATAGGAATAAAATTTTCATAAAGGTAACCATAGAGGTAAAATATTTGATAAATGTTCTGATAAATACATTGATAATTCTTCCTTTAATGATTTAAGTTCAGTCTATAAATAATATAAAGAGAATACACATGATGAGAAACTTAGATATTTCTAATCTGAAATAAAATATTATCTTGAAATTAGAACTATTGAAGTTTAAAAACATATAATTTCACTTATAAATTGACTACATGATGAAAAATCATAGTTGGAACAAGATTTTAGGATATTGAGAATGAATTGGTTAAAAAGGTGAGTGGTTGAAATTCTCTCAAAAAATTGGTTAATGAAAAGAGAGAACATTTCTCAAATTATAAATAAATATATTCTTTGCTTTATGAGAAATTAAAATTTCATTTCTATGAGAAGGTTGTACTGATGATTGTTTTCTGGAATTGGTCCATGCATTGATTAAATTATACAAAGTATTTATGAATGTTAAAGAAGCTTCAATAAAAGTGAAAAGAAAGGGAATAAAATATTTCAATAGTTCTATTCTAGAGACAAGGTATATGCATGAGTATCAACTAAATAATTTAAAAAACAAATGTAAAGGTTGGGCGCAATCACTCAAAGGTAAAATTCACATTCTTGATAGTAAATATATTAAGTAGGATGTAAATCATTTAAATATAAAAAACACCATTGTTGAATCATTAGAGGCTAATGAAAGAAGATGTGTTTCCCAATACATTTACGAAAGTTATATTTTCTTATACGAATTCCCAAAATGGTATCAAAAAGATCTGTAGGACATATATAGATCCATTAAATACAATATCTTAGAAAAAAGGTAACCCATACTACAGAGAAATTATATTTCACTAGTTTTTGTAATGGAAAATAAAGGATAAAAGGTATAATGGATAAAAATTTAGGGTGAATAAAAATGTTAATAAATCCATTATATCACATGGGGTGGAAATTAGCATACACAAATAAATAATATATCTAAATATATCCCAAAATATTTCTATCCCAAAAAACTATACTTTTAATTCTAGTCATACTTCTATAATAATAAAAAATATTGTCCACTATTTTTTACTTTTGGATGTTTGGAAAAAAAATTCAGTAATCGAATGAAATTTCATATAATGGATGTGACAGAGTTCTGACACAAAGCGGGATTAGAGATGAAGAAAATTAAAAACATGTTGTAAAGAAGTGGTCTATATTAACGAAGAAAGTTTTCCTCTAAAAAACAAACTTCATTTCTTGGAGAGATTATATGAGTTCTGAAATAGAGGTGGTCTCAATTATGAATAGTTATGGTTTGTACCAACATGTCATAAGTAAAATAATATAATGAAAACAATACCCCAAATAAAAAATAAGTGGGATAAAAAATGAATATTAATATTCCTTAGGTATTATTCAAAAAAAGCCATTTGAAAAAAGTTCTCCAAAGAAGACAAAAAATATGACTGTTATAGATTTCATATCCTAGAGTATATTTCTCTATTTTTGTGGTAGATTCCAAATAATTGAAAATTATAATATTCAACAAAAAATTAATTTCAAAGGGATAAATCTATAATCTAACGAAGAGTAAATCAAATAATGAAAAAAATAGTTTCTTGATAGAGGATATCCCTGATGAAGTGTTTGAGAAGTTTTCAAATAAGGGAAACTCTAAGAATATAAAATATGTATGTGGAAGGTGGAAATATTCAAGACATATTTCTATCAAATGTTTTAATTTGATTCCTAATAAAGATAATATATTTAATGAAAATTAAAAATTGCCAATTAAATTAAATTTTATAAGTATTTATACCAAGAATGAGTCCACACTCAAGAAGAAGGTTGGGCATACTACAAAAGAATCTTGGATTTTTTGGAAATCAAGTGTTAAATTTCATAGAAGATATAGTCAGCTAAAAATAATAAAAAACATTTATTTTACAAAGTGAATGGGAATTTTTCATTGATATATTAATATGAACAATTAATGAAATCTGTCATTCCCAAACATGCACACAATTTGGGGTGATAAGGGGAGATAAATCATGAAGAGTTCTACAAGCATAGAATTGAAAATAAAAGGTTTTTGGTGTGGGAAACAACCCACATCCCAATTACTCTTATTAAAGATATGATAAAAAATTACCTCATTCCAATACCATTATATGTTTTATACTTTTTACTAGATATTTAATGTGAAGAATGAAAAGGACTGATGACTATATCTTTCATCATTCTAGACCTATAGGATTCATAATCCATAGAATATATTAACTGGGAAACAACCATTATAAGAAGTGATGAAGACAAAATATTAATATAAATATTTTAATGATGTAAATATATCATAAATTTACCTTTTTTAATATAGAAATTTTGGATTGACTTTACCAATAATAAGATGATGTATGGTGAACAATAATGATTATTTTTTTAATGGAATCAAATCTGAATCATTAAGGAGGAGTATTTGTTAAATCAAAATAGGGGATAAAAATTCAACATGAACATGAATTTTTTTTTTGTTTTTTGATTTTTAGTGAATATTTATAGATTTCATGTAAATATATTTTCATATTCACTTGTATGTTAGTTAAAAGTTTTTATCGCATTGAAGGTATTATATAGTAATCTTTATTCTCTAAATTAATCAAAGTTTTTTCTATACCATGTTATCCAACATATAATTATAGTTGATAAGTTATTAGAACACTACTAAAAATGATATGGTTATACTCTTCTGTCATCGAAAATTATTATATTCTCTTAATTAGTATGAGAATAAAAAAAATTATGAACATGATATAAGAATTGTTTTTATTTGGTAAGTCATAACGATATGAAGACCATCCCTTTCACTTATGTTATCAATAAGTGAGATAAAATATTTACCATTCACATATTTTATCAATAAGGGAGAGTAGAACCCCTTCTTGGTTAATATTAGAACAAAGAAAAATATTTTTTTGAACCGGTTATTGATATTGAAAACAATCACTAAGTGAGAGATTGAAGTTTCCATTTGTTAATGTTGATTATATCTAATTTCAATTAGAATTTATTTAAATAGAAAATAAATATTTATGTGTTGGTGCATTAGGTGATATAGAGATAATGAACCTAAAAAATAACAACAGGATTATATCCATACAATTACGGATAAATAACATAAAAGATTTATTTTTCATGAATTCATGGATAGTCATATACAAGATATCATCATCTAAATCAGATGATTTTTTCAGTTAGTCTACATTGAAGATAAATGCATGTAATGAAGTGAAGAGAAAATTGAACTCTATAATAGTTTGGAATGAATATTATGTAATATTGATATTAAACAGATCGTGCTGAATAGCATTCAAATCAATTTATCAAGAATATATTAAAGGAGGATGAATGTTATGGGAACAAATATTTGAAGTTATAGAGAAACCATCTAGGTGGTAAATAACATGGAGGTGGTTTTATTTTGTAATGAAATGCCATGGATTAAGGATAAAAGTGGTACAGTTTGACGATTTAATTTTAAAGAAGTGTTAATATATTAGTATAATTAAAATTGTGAATTTAAATTATGAAAAATACATTGGTTACAAGATAAATTGTATTTAACTTATTATAATAACTAAGAAAAATATACAAATTTTTGGGGATATTTGGAGAGCTTTGTGATGTCCTGAGGGGATTTTATGTGAATCTAATTTATTTTAACAATTCTTGATTTATGAAGATGAAAATAGAAAAATGCATATTTCATGAGAATTTTATAATAAATATTGACATCTTTCTAGGAGTCATTTTAGAAATTTATATGTCAAAAATTGATATGCCATATGTTCAAATTGAGGATTCCAGAATTTTTGATGATCATTGAACACTATATAAGAATCATTTTAGGTTATATAATGATGAATTATAACTTCCTAAGGATTAATTTTAAATTCATATGTATCATGTCTTATTCCATGAGGATAATTCGAGACATAGAATGGATATTTTATGACTTCATAAGTATAATACATGACTTCTTATGGATGACTTGAATCTTTATAAGGATGATATAGGACATTATAAGAAGAATACTTTATTGGGATGAATAAAAAATTTTGTGGAAGTTATAAGTGTTATTATAATACTCAGAAGAGAAATATATAAAAGGATAATTTGACACACTATAATGAAAAAAAATTCTTTTCAAGAGGTATCCATTACTATAAGAAACAACACTATGAGATGTTTTGAGGCAATTAGAGGTTGTAAGATCTATGTTTTCATGAATGAAATATTAAAAAAACAATCAAATTTGGAGATACTCCAACTTTTCCTCATTTATATTTTACAATAAAAAACCAAAACAGGGGGTGATTAAAGCTGAATGATTTATAAACTGATCTTCATCAATTTAGAAATGAAAAAAAAAGATAATGAATATTATATGAAGATAAATGAGTCTAAAATAAAGTCCCTGTATAATAAAAAAATTATAAATGGAAATCTATTGACACTACAAGTGATACTCATTGGTATAAACACCATATATGAATTTTCATTCAATCTAAAATTGAGAAAAATATTCTAAGATAAAATATGATATTTCAAAAATTTAACATGAATCTGATATATTTATTTTCAAAATTACTCAATACAAAAAGTTATATACACCTCAAAACTATATTTGTTTTATGTTTTTTCAATAGTTATGGATTAATTTTTTAACTATGAATTTAGTGTTGATATTTTCAGAATAATATTCTCAAACTATTGGGATGATTCAAATGGTGATTTACATAATTAAGTTAAAATGATAATAAAATGAGAAAGGAAACTTTTTGAATTACACTGTGGAAAAATGGTCCTGTTAAAAGGAATAAAAATGATCATAAGAGTACACTCATGTAAAAAAGTAAATGAAAAAGTGTGAGGGGAATCATTTTACATATTTGATGTAGATTTTCTATATTCATATTATGCTAAATATATTTGTTCACTATAAAATAAAAAACTCTATAAGAAGAAATATATGTATTGAACTATAAAGGGAACAAATACAAAACAATGAAAATAAGAATATAAAAATGGAACTATAAAGAACCAGAATATTCTTGGGGTGTTCAGGAATAATAGGAAGACTATGAGATATTTATTTGAATATGATCAAGTGAACATAAAGAGATTGAATAATGATATGGTTAATGATACATTGTAATGAAAAAATCTCAAATGGTGAGAATGAAATAAGAAGAAGAATTATAGGAACTAAGGAATGAAAAGATACATAGAGTTTTAAAAAATAATTAGTGATTTTAAAAGACTTTGGGGTTTGAGTTGAAAGAATTCCATAAATAAATTCTTAAAAATAATCACGTAGTATGGTTTTGTATTAGTTACAAAATCACATTCTTCATATATTAAATATTTGAAGGAATTTTAATACTTTTCCTTGAGAAACTATATCTCATTTTTTATATGGTGACATCATGAATTGATAGTAAAACTACTTCAAGAGGTGGTTAGTATTGTAAACCAATTAGATACAATATATTATAGTGGGGGATATTTATTCAGAGATACACCATGAGATAAGAATAATCAGTACTCATATGAATACAAGATAATATCAGTTAACCCACAATAATTGATTACTATATTATTAATTGAATTTTTTTGTATCAAAAGATACCAATCATATGTCACACACGTCTGGGGAAATCCATAAAAATTTACTATGTGCTAAAAATTCCTATTTTTCTGCATTAATTGCCATATGTTTTTTGGATAAATATTAAAATATCTCTACTTTTTTCTTAACTATAAAATATCTTACAATTACCAAATGGGGTAAAATTTATGCAGGAGACATTTTTATTTGGTCAAATATTTAATATTCCTAACTCACCGTTTCTCTTGTCTCTTCACTATCCCATTATTTCAGTCTTCTAACATAATGATATTATAATAGATTTCTTGTAATAATATATTGTATTATTATTTCTAGTATTTTTTTGTGAAACATTCAGTTTTATTTTCTTGTAATTTTTAAGGGTGATGCTTCCCATTTGGGTAATGGATGCCCTCAGTGCTAGCCACCTACCGGTTGCATGTTGGTGGTGGATATTGAGGGTCACTCTCATATCCTATACCAACCCAAGAGAGGTTTTATTGGGGTATGTTCTTTCCATAGTTGTATAAATGATTTTCACTAAAAGATATGATGTCGTTTAGGGTGAGGAATGGTTGTATATTATATGGTATTATATGGGAAAAAGTGTCATTTTACACAAATTTTCATGAAAGAGATCGCGAGGCTATAGATATTTAGGTTTCATCTATAATTATTCCAAAAAATATATTTTCAACAAGAATAGGTAGAATCTTATTATTATGGCCCCTAGTGATCTGATGCATGGACCATGAAATGACTAAAAATATATATCTTCATGTTAGGAATTTGAAGTGTTATTTCAAATTTAAATTATTATATTTTTTCATGGTTATTGTATCATTCATGAAAGATGATTAACTACATGAAAATAATTTTTGTGTTTTTCTTAATTTTTTTAAAATATATATATTATTATTTAAGTTAATATATTTTGAAATAGATTTTTTTATCCATATATTTTATATTCAAGCATTTCTCAAAATAAAATCTGATTTCATGTCTTATACAATACTGGAAAATAATAATATTTTTTATTGTTAAATGTTATTTTTCATAATAAGAAAATGCATATCCATTTTTTAAAAATCAAAAGAACATACATGGAGAAGATGGAAAATGTCATAAAAATATGTATGGACTCAATCCATGAATAAAAAATTCATAGATCATAATAAAAATGATAGGAAGAGTCAAAATCGTCATACCAATATGATTTAGAGTCTAGGAGTCCATGATTCAGGGTAACAATGGTAGGCTTCATATAAGTGTTTTCTTTCCTATGTATTGATTATTTATAAGGAATGGACATAAGAAAGTCATCATCCATGAGAAAAATTTTCCTTTAGATAATGTGTGACTAAAGAATGGATTTTTTAGGGAATAATTCATTTAATCCTAACAATTCAAATGGATACCCTATATTACTTGTAATTTTTTTATTTTCTTATGGATCTTTGAGAGTTTCTCAATTTGGCCTAGATTTTATTGCCCCTCATTTTCATGATGGGTGGCATGTGAATCATGATCCATTTCTAAATCCTGAAGTTTATAGACCCTCCACCTCCTAGACTTTCTCATGAAAATATAACTCTTCAACATTATCCTAAGTCTTTGAAGTCGCTTTTTCAATCTCATGAGAAGTAACATTAAAAAAATTTGAATAAATTACACTAAAATTTTCATTAACCCTATAAAGAGGGGATTATTTTTTCACAAGATTAATATAAATTGTTCAATACTATGTGACTCATCAATTTATTCCTATAGGAATCCTCAGTATGCACTTTTAATGACCAAAAAATGAAAATCAAATTCGGAAGACAATTTTCCTTAACATGAAAATATTTTACAATATGGGTAGAAATATTGAAGTCTTTTATGTTCCACTTTTATAGAGATTTAATCATCTAATACTAAAAAAACTATGTTATAAATCAATAACAAAATGAAGTCGATTTCATCCATGATCCAACTAAATTGACTGAATTTTTAGATCTCAGTAGTCTTATCAATTTTCATCTGAATTCTCACTAGAGAGGCTATATAAAACAAAATCTTATGATACCATAATATCTAGTTAAGACAAATATTTTTGTTCCATACTTGTGAAACAGTTTTTTAATAGATATTAGGTTAAACTTAATATCCCATTTTTAAAGAAAACCATATTTTTATTTAAATAAATTGGATTGATCCCATAATCCCCTCACATCAGATCTTCTGAAGGAATAATGATGTTAAAAAATCCAAAATCCATGGGAATACAAATCAAGTTATAAGAAGACCATATATAAGTTAGCTTCTAGACCTGATCATCATTTTTCAAAATCATTCCTAATGTATGAAGAACAAACCTAGAAATGACGTAGTTCCCAAAAATTATAAATCATTCATGAATCAGCACAATTTGAAATAAGAGGGGTATTATCTCCTTTATTCATGATTCACTCCAAATGAAAAAAAAATTTGAAATTCAAAATTCATTTCATTTGTGTCACATTCATTTTCAACAAGACCATAATACAGACATTCAATTTTCCAACTCAAGTATGCTTTTACCGTTAATGTACCTGATCAATTCACCTGAGAATCATGCATACCTTCCTCACCTTTTTCATCCACCATCACTACATTCACTTGAGTCTCCGAAGTTCAGAAAGATTCATTTATGGTGTATTTCACCACCATAGGCTAACTCGCATTATTTTCCTCAGCCTCCCTCAATGTAGTCTGACACAGATCGGACATCCTAGCCACCACAGCTGAAGTTTGATGAGAACCATTCAACTCATCCACCACTACCATAAACAGCTAATATCCCCCCAACTCACCTCATATTTTTATTATATTGTTCCTCCGAGTTCCATTCACCTTATCCAATTCAACCATCATATGATATGTAGACATTGATTTATTATTTCAAAATATGGTTCTATAAATTTGATGAATCATTATTGATATTATTTGAAATATTTTATAAGATCTCTTTTGGTTAGTTTTACAGGTTATGTGGTCGATAAGTACAAGTGTTGAGATGATGATAATGGGTAACTAAAACTGGATTACTTATTAACCATTATTATTCAATGCCAAATTTTTTTTCTGAAAAACTATCATTAAATGGTTTTTATACATGGAAAAGTTTTTGTTTTTTGGTCTCCAGTTGAATGTCTTCAAGCAGTTTATTCATTGTATTTTTTGATATGATGAAGTACTCTGTGAATATTATTTATTTTATAATACAGTTATGCATGCTATTATATTAGTTTTTTTTCTTGTTAATAAATTCATAAAACCAATATTAATGAATGTAACAATTGATGAAAAGATGATGTTTCAAAAATTTAAATTAGAGGATGATTGTTTTTTGTCATGGTTTAACTCCACTTCTATTAAATAAAGTTAGTTTTTCTTACCTTTTTTTGTTTCTTCTATTGTGAATATGTATATTTTTATCAAATATATTAATAATTTTGATAATCTAAGGCTAAAACCCATTTTTGGGTTTGTAATAAAATTGAGAAGTTTTATAAATCATTGATAAAACTCTTGAAATTTTTTTAGACAAATTATTCATATTAAAATCATAGTGGAGGTTAAATATGATATGATATTTATACTTATATATTAAAGACTAAAGATGTTTTGATATTGTATTCTTTTATTTTTGGCTTTAGGGAATAACTGACATGAATATTTTATAGATCAGTGAGTCTCCCAATCTTCTATAAATAGGAGTATATAGACTAAGGAGTTATTTATATTATAGGTTGGTAAAAATACTTCTTCCTTTAAATGATTTCGAGTTGAATATTAAATCTAAATATGTAACATTGATTTAAAAAACAAAGAGGGAGTTATTTTATGAATTTACACCATTTTGAAATGAACTTTATCAATTTATAATCTTTAAAGGGGGTTTTCAAACTATAATTCATTAAAAAAAGTTTCTGTATATTCCAAATGGTTATATATTTCGAAATTAATCAAAAATTCCTTTTTAAGAATTGGGTGTTATTTAATTTTTATTAAAAATGAATTAATTCATTACCATAATTTTTTTCTATAATCTATTAATTTTAAAGGGGTTCATTTTTATGAAATTTAACGTATTTTAAATAACAATAAATTACTATGTCAAAATTAATATGAATTGTTTATTTTTCAAGTGAAAAGTTTTGATCATGGGTGTTTTTTTCTTTGTAAGTGTTTTTCAATTGGGTAAAGTTCATATTTAATGGGTAGTCCATGAAGTTATGAGATTTCAACGAGTTTCCTTATTTAAGGATGTTGAATTTTTTACCATGACTCTTCCCGTAGGTTGGTTTTATTTAGTGAACCCTATTTTTATAGGTTTCATACCCCTATCAATTACCATTAAGGATTTTTATTTCGGATTACAAATAATTCCTTGATTTTTCACTAGATTCCCAAGGATGAGAATCACTTCATTGTTATCTGATGTAAAGTTTTAATTTTATTTATATCTATAGTTTGTATACTCTAGTATTTTTAGTTTTCAATAGGCTATTTGGATGTGTTTCAGAGATATAGAGTGGAGTGATGGACCCATGGGTTCAAAAACACCCAAGGAGCAGGCTACAGTGGAGATCGCCGTGGAATTATGGACATGAAAGAAATACCTTATGCTGAATGTTTTACCCATGTTCAAAAATACCTATTTTGATCAATGTGGTGTTAATGGGGATTTCCCAATGTAATAAATGGATGTGAATGGCATAAGTTTTAAATTTCATAGTGTAGTAGGGAACTGATATGATATCACTAGCCTTATGAGGATTATCTTGCATGATAGATATGAATTATTTATTATTATTTCCATTAGAGTCTATTTCTATGTAAAAACATGAGAGGTTAAAATAGAATTTATGTGGCCATGGTGGTACGGGGTGTTTGAGAGGTCGCATTGCACAATTTATTTGGAAATAGGGATATAAGATTCACTACACCATAGTCTGAGCCTTGTTGGGAGCCAAATCATAAAGAAAAATACCCCACACCATTTAAGAATTCCAAGGGTAGTCATAGTCAAGGAATCCATTTCTATGTTTATTTAAAACATTTTGTGGTTGTGGTTTGATTTAATTTTATTTTAAGGTATTTCTTTTTATTAATTTATCCAACACCCTTGGTGTTAGTTTTCATACCTACGATGGATTTAATACCAATATATAGATATTTGTAAAGGTGTAACCTCCTCATTGTTTTTATCAAATTAGTTATGGGTTGATGTATTTTTCACAAATATTTGACATTCATTGGGTTCCCCTTCTTTATTGGTCTTTCATTTCAGAAAAATAAAATCATAAAACCCTTAATAACCCTTCATAATACTAATCCCTCTACTAGAATAAATTCCATTGAAAAAATATCTTCTATACTATAGCTACATATTTTATGTAATGATTTCCTTCCTTTCACAAATCATTGGGATATTGGGGGATTGATATTCTTGGAAACCCTCTAATCCCTTGTTGATCCTTAATCACTCATTTTTTATATCCTTTAAAATAGATGATTGGATTTGTCCTTATACTTCATTACAACTGATAAACATTAAAAAATAATTATTTGTCCCATTATCGTTAACCACACATTAAAACCTCTCATTCATACCAACGATCCATATTTCCTTGAATTAATTTGACTTTAGATAATCTATTTTCATGGAATTATTTCATAAATATTAAGTATTTATAATATCTCCCTTGGTTCAGTGGTGGTGATTTGGTATGGTGGGAGGAGTGTTAGTTTTATTTTTTATTTATGGACATACTCTTATCTTTACCCCTAGTTTAGTCTAGGATAGGGGTTATTTTACATTTACTCAAATATTTGTATTATGGACTATTAGTTTTATCAATCCATGATTTTCAAAATCCTTTTATTCCATTATTAACTATTCATTAGAAATTTTTTATCAATTGACAATGTGGTCATAATAATTATAAAATACTTAGGTGGTCGTATACTACTATCAATACCAGATTCACCATGATGAAGATGAATTGTTTTGCTGGAGAAATCAATAATGGAATATAGACAGATAAATAATGATGTGAAAAATAGACATGCCCATTTAATTCTTTCATTATGTGTAATTTATTAATTATGATTTATTATAGGTTGTTTCAGTGAATGATTTACTTTTTGTTTTATTATATTTTCATTTGCGGTTGAATTTTTTTGAAATATCAATGTAAATAAATTTATAGGTGAATGGTAAATAAGAAAAAGATAATGAAAATATGAATCTAGACTAGAAATGGAAATATCAAATTTTAGTTATGATTCTTTGAAATACCTCTAATGGATGAGTATGAAATTTTTATATTATACTATGTCAAATTTATTTTTATACTAAATTAGTTGATCAAATCTAATGAATTTATATTGTGAATTTTGTAATAAAATTATATGTCTAAATGGAAATTAATGAGAAGGTACTAAATACATCTAAACCGGGAATTAGAAATTCATAAGAAGTGCCACAAAAATTAGTTTGAATAACAAGGTAAGCTATGGTAATATTATTGATACAGGAAGGGTTTATAGTAATTATTTTTTATAGAATAAGGAGTAGGAATTATGACTTTATTTGAGTGGGAATATGGTATTATTAAGGTTCTATTATAAAATATTTATATCCTAGTATTTATGGTAGAGGGTTAGGTCTGTTTTATAATTATCTGATGTTTATTTGTTTCTATATATGAAATATTGACAAGTCTTTATATAGAGAACTCTTAATATACAAAGATCATGTACTAAATATTTGGGTTATTGTACAAGGAAACAATTATCATTTAGTGAGGGCTATTATTGGGTTGTTTTATGGGATCATTTAAGATTATGTTGTGTCATATAATTTTAGAATAATTAATTAGATAATTGAGTGAAGTAGTGTATATGAATAATCAATAGTAGATAAATATTAATATGATCCCTGTAATTGAATTAGTAAAGAGATATCGGATGAAGAATATAATTAGGGACCGTTAATTATAAACTATTTCATTATTAATAAATTTACTTATATGTCTTAGTTTTGTATTTACCTTTCTTATTTGTGATTGTATTTTAACTATTTTCATGAATGTTATTTTATCCAAACTCTAGTTTTAATTGGTTTGATATTATATTTGAGTGGGTTATAATGTATCAATGGATGACATATACATATATTATTGGGATATGAAGACTTATAAATTGAGTCAGGAATAATTTTATAAATTATGAGATATTATTATATTGGTGATATAATGTTGGGATGATTGGAATAGTTTGATAGTCGGTCTTACATATTATCTTAATGGATATGAAAATGTTATGATGTAGGGAATATTAGCATATATTGAGAGTTTGGATTTCCAAATTTCATTATTAGTTATGATGATAAGATGATGTTGGGATCATTGGTAGAGGATGACTGCTTTCCTTTCCAATTGTTCTGCTAGTTATGATGATATGATAATGTTGGGATACTAATTATACCAGTTCGATTTATAGGGCTTCCAATGGAATGGTTCTATGTTCATCAAGGTTAACTCATAAAGATATGAAGAATGTAAAGAATAATTTAATTTTATAGGATGTAGGAAATCATAAATTTGAACTTACTAAATTCATAGTCATTTCAGAAAAGATATGTCTATAAGGAATCTACTTTCCAAGGGAGGATATTTAAGTCGGAAACCTGGTCTACTCAAGGGTGCTCAAGTGATCTCTTCTTTTTCAGGTTTAAACAAAATAAAATATAGGGCTCTAACCATGAATATAAAAATTTAAAATATAATGTCACTCATCACACCCCACCCCCAACACACATACACACATAGAAACAAGCTCACTTTGATAAAAATGATGGAGACAACAATGGTTTTCCAATTCTCCATATAATATCATTCATATCTCAATAGTTGTTGAAGCTAACCAATAGAGAATAAATGAATTAAATAATGAAACCAAAAACTACAAAATATATAATAAGTTACATATTTAAAATATCTCAATAAAATTATGGTTCAAAACATAGTTGTTGATATCTCAACCATGGATTCCCTTGAAATACCTTTCTAACATTGAGGAATTGTGTTCAATTTTTAGGACTCACCACTACTCAAGCCACAATTTAGAGGTATCTCACTCTCAATTTACAAATCCTTGCATAGTCTGACCCCACCTAGAGTGAGAATAAACACAATTTCCACCTCAGGGTTTCCAACATCCCTCATTGCCCATATAAAAATCACCCAAATTTCATGAACAATAAACTATCCATCAAAAATTATGGTGTCCACCTACAAACCCTTGACAACACCACTCCCTCCAACATGAGAATTTACCCCTCCCTATTTTATAAATTTACCTCCTTGACTCACTCATTCACTTCATCCTCAAAAATGGGATTCATCATATGTGTCTTAGTCCTCAGTTTTACAAATTGACATAAAAACATTCTCCAATGACCATGGATCCTAATCAGGTATCTACATGACCTATACCGTGGTTTTTTAGGACCATGTGGTTCCCAAACTGAACCCATTTCATATAATACACCACCAATATCCCTTCTAATACCACTAACTCCCAGGAAACAAAATGTAATGACCCTTGGAAAAATATGCTATATATTAAATACCTACGAATAGATTATAATTCTTTAAAATATAAATAAAACTAGGATAAAAGATAAAATGATATCTTTATTGTAAAAATAAACCACATTCCTTCTTATTAAATAATACTCAATGATTCTCATAATGATAGTACCAATTAAATACAAAACAAAAAAAATCTCAAAGAATAATATCCATTGGTAGATACATCTCAAACTAGATGGACACATAAATTGCACTATATTTAAACATGATTTATGTAAGAAATATTAAATAAATACCCATCAATAACTTATATGAAAAGTGACTCTCATTTTAATAATACTGATAATTACCTATGATATTAAAATGGAAACATGACAACCCATAGGACACATGGAACAAAAAGGTAATCAATACAAGAAATCAAATCCATTCTCTAACACATGAATATCTCTTCCCTATCCTCTTTCATATTACCCAAGACCCACAACTAAATACATTCATCTCAACCTCTCTATAAACCAAAGATTCTTCTTTGTTGAACACTTATCTCATAGATAGGCCTCTCCCCATGATTTCTACGTGGTCCCTCCCATATCCCCAATAAATTTACAAGGACACAGTGAATCCCTAAAAAATGACCTCAAATAAGAATAAAAAAATCATGCATGATCTTCTTTATTATCCAGGACAAATGGAAACTAAACAACAAGGTATATAAAATAATTCCCAAATTTATGAAACCTATATTTCCCCTATTAAATTTCATTATGTTTTTTCGTGAATATATCCATAGGTTTATGAGAAATAGAATCATTCATTATAATTTCAAGAAACTCATCCCAACAAATCCCATCTGCATCTGCCTCATTATGAAACAAAACAACCTCCAGAGAGACTCAAAAATGATCAGGAGGTCTCACAAAATGAAATCAAACAACAATATATTCTATCCATTTATCAACCTTTTTTATAGATTCCCCATTAAAAAACATGTGTACTTTCTACAACTGAGACATCATCAATTAATTACTCCTTGATTACTCTTTCATGTTCCCTCCTACATTGAATGGACCGAAGGCCTTCATTTTTTATTGATTTTTTATAACCACCCATTCAAGGGATGAGGGGGGAACCCTTAAAAGGCCCATAGGCTCAGAGAATACATGGTCGTTGGATTAGGAGATTACATGATCTGAAGGTCTTAGGGAATTCAAGCAGGCCATCTACAAGGAATTCCCCTCCTGAGCATCAGTATCATGATAGTAGATCTCCACCTTTGCATGGTCATCTGGCTAGGCTTCCTGTGCAAGCACACACTAGTTCTGATGGCATTGCCATACCCTATCATTCTGAAAAATCCATTTGGCTCTGCTCTGGTGAGTGCACCTTCTCTGAATCCTCTTCTGGGGCAACTCCTTTTTTGTAGTCTGTCTGGGGAAACTACATGTAGCCCAAAGGCCATGAGGTGGCCCGAAGGCCTTAAATGGGGCCTAAAATCCCTACTGACATGAAGTCTAGGGTTTCCCAAAATCCTTATGAACTCCAAGCCGAAAATGGTGGCCCAAGGTAAATACTTCTAACTGCAATAGTACCGAACAGTATCTGCTACAGTAAGTGCTATAGTGTCCAATACATTACCCGCACAGTGTATAGTTTTTCAACATTACCTATACAGTGTACAATTCTGCTGCGGTACCTGTACAGTGTACAGTTCTGCTACAGTCCCTGTACATTGTACACTCTGCTACAGAACATGTCTAGTGTACAGTTCTGCTACATTACTGCTACAATACTACTACAATACTGGAAATATGCCTCTACCTGGTTTTGAACCTGGGTCATGTGGATGCACTTAAGGATACCTCACTAACTAGGTTGAGGCTCATGTGCCTCTTTCGTGTTCCCTCGTTCTACATCTTCATAAATTTTAAATGGTATATATTTAGTTCAATATTAAACAACAATGATATTACATATCACATGAACCCCAACAACATCACTGAGATCATAATATCATATATTGAAACATATCCATCATCCAAATATTTCCATTAATTTAATAAATCTATTCTAAATTATAACCACAACATCATAACTTTGATAATGAATAGAAATAATATGAAATCACAACTCTCATCCTATGTCATTCATCCCAACATCATCTTTCCACATAATATTCTTTCCTCCCTAATACCGACATTCACTACATATAATCATATAAGAAGCATATTAGGGACATAAAAACAATATTATGGTAAATCCATTCTATGAAATGTAAAAAAATAGTAATAAATTAATTACTCGTTTGCCTTAAACATGCATATTTTGGAAAACATATAATCAATACATAACTAATCAAGATGCTAATTATAAATCCAAAACATACTATTCAACCACTTTTACCAATAGTAATTTATGGATCACTCATCGAATATTTAAATTTATCTTCTCTAATCCTTATAAAAAGTTGATACGAGCAACATATAAATTTTACAAAAAAATCTATACATGATTTTTTAATCTACTACAAAATTGTAGAATTCCATGTATGTATCCCTCGATCAAACTTTTATTTTTTATTAAAATATGAAGAATCACTAAGAAAATATTCAAGGAGGTCTAAAATGATGAAGCCCTAACGCATCCCCAAGCACAAATCTAGTATATCCCTGATGATGTGAGCCCACTCTTTAGAAGAATTACAAGGGGTCGTCAAGACTACTCCCTCGGGAAAGAGCATCTGCAGAAAATTTTTCCACCCTAGGAATATGACGAACCACACATCCATTATGAATATCCAAGGCACATCCACAAACAAGGTATGTAAAACACCAATGTACCTCACCTTTCCCTCATAGGGCCTGAATCAATACGTTGGAGTTGACTTCCACTTTTGAAACTTTCAACAATATCCTTTTTCATAGCATAATACCTGTGAGTAATGCCCAACCCTATGTGCCCAATGAGCTTCCTAGTATGTGAAAGATACTAAAGGTTGCTAACACTGATCTTATTCTGTCCCACACCAGCCCCCCCCCCCCCACATTATCCCATTCATGTAGGAACAATCCACATTCAGTTTCAGTCAATTATTATGAGGTTTCCATCTCACCCAGCCTCTCAGTAACATCGATCGATCCACCGGTCAGATAAAAGAGTTGCAGAGCACAATGGATCCCCCCCACTTCAGCAAAGAACCTAATTCAGGTAGTAGTCCATTAATTTTCAAATGAATTTGAGATCCTAAACACTGGACCTCTATTCTTTCTGTATCCCGGGACTCCCATAGATACCCAAATATTGAAATAACCATGATGTTGTGAATCTTGTTTTCCGTCCCTTTCTTTTCCTCTCCTGAGAACCAGACCACACAAAACTCTGGAAAGGAATTACATATAACATTTTACTTACCCCATCTGTCCACCATAGACCAGAGACATCACACCCATTCGCTAATGATGAACAAATGGATTACCGACTCTGCCTAAGTATTAGCATAGTTATAGCACAGGGATGCCATCTATATGACGTTTTCTGAATATTTTTATCTGTATGTAGGTCCTGGTTACATACCCTCTATATAAGGAAATTAATCTCTGAGGCATCCTCCATACACCACAATGATCTCCCCATTCTTCCCGGCCCCCTCTCTTTGGATGAGGCCACGATAGTCATGACTGTTAAAACATCTGGATCGGGCCTTAGTAAAGCATAAGATATCTTCTACCTCAATGAAAACCATTCATTTGAATAATTCCTTCTGCTCTGATCTATGAATGGAATTCAATAAATGGGTATGTTGGAAGGCCTCTCTCACCATTATCTCCAGACCTGGATAGCGTGGGAAGAAAAACTTCTCTACAAGCCAAGTATCCCTCTAAAAATTCATACACCTATATCCAACCATCCACTGAGAGGAATCCTGGATAATATCCAGGTAAGACACCACTATTTCCACCAACCTTGATAGTTTCCTTCTATCCCATTCCTCCCAATAATTTTCATATTTTATTCTCAGTGTTTTGGACCACATCGATTTCTCCATAAGAAAGTCCCAAGATAACTAAGCCTGCAAGGAGTGCGCAATTACTATTAAATCCTTGATTCCAACACCTACTTCCTCAATTAGCTTCACCAACCAAGACCATGAGGCCCATGGATCCCTTCCCATTTCATTGGAATCCATATTAAATCTATTTATAATAATCCCCATAGTAGATATAAACTTTTTATGAGGAGTGATGATTGACAAGACATGCATCGGGATAGAGGAAATCACACTATTGATCAATTCAACACTACCACCAAAATATAAGAACCTATCTTTCAAGTTATAAATTCACCCAACCCTTCTACTTATGAGGTGATAAAAGGAGTCTTTTTTCACCTGGTCATTAGAAATGGGATCACCTAGATACATCATAGGAAGATGTTTCTACTAAAATCCCAGAATTTCCTACATGCTTCGTACCCTTCTCGATGAACATTTATTTGAAATAAAGACATTTCTCTTCCTGGAATTAATCAGTTGGCCACATAGAATACCATTTTTCTCTATAAGGTGCATTAAATGGACTAGTGATGACCTCATTCCATTCTAAAAAATAAGTATGTCATCTGTAAACATAATATGTGAGTAGGAACCATCTGAAGCCTATGATAAATAGGGGAGAATCTTTGGGTCCATCAGCCCTCTGTGAAAGTTTTGTGACAGGGCCACCTGAGCAATGAAAAACATAGAGGGGGAAAGAAGATCACAATGCCTCACACCATTCACATTCTTGAAGATTCCAAACCCTTTCCCCAGAATAGGAATAGTGATCCATGGCGAAGAGAAATAGCAGAAACAAAAATCGAAAAACCATTCATGAAACCCAAGCTTCCTCATTACGCGAATTAAAAAACTTGATTCCAACTTATCATGTGCCTTATAAAAATCCACATAAATCACAACATTGGATCCCCCAACTTCTTGTTTATGTCCCCCAAAAACTCTAGAGACACTCCCACCACCCCTTGGAAACCTCTACCTTGGACAAACCCATGTTGTTCTTGGGAAATAATACTCGGGATAACCCTATCCAGCCTCTTCGCCAGCATACCTGCCAAAATATTTTAGGAAACATTGTATTGACATGTTGGTCTATACTGACCAATTAATGCTGGATAATTCACCTTGGGAACCATCACCACCCTAGAAGCACACATACCCCTTTTGAGGGAACCCCCTCAAATGAATTCCAGAACTACATCAAAAACTAACGGTCCAACAAACTCTCATGATGCCAAATAGAAGGCCCTTAGGAAATTGTATGGCCCTAGAGAACTCCTCGGATACAAACTTATAACCACCTCCCACACCTCTTCTACTGATGGTAAATTCCTCAACATCTCTTTATTTCTCCCATTTATCCTACAATAAAAATTCTGTAAGAATTCATCATGCTCAATACCTGAGTCATCCCCCCAAAAATTCGATGCCCTACCACCAATAAGCCACATTTCGAAGTGATACAACACTATCCTACCATACAAAAGATACATCACTAGTGAACAAACAATCTTCCAGCCTGATATTTACCATCATATTTATTCGTTCCTTCAAGAAATCATAGAAGAACCCACTGTTCATTTCACCTTCCATGAGCCATCTTACCCTGGATCTTTGCCTGAGGCCCCTCTCTACTTCTAAAAAATGTTGCGCTAGAAATGTCTGAATGTTTCCTAAATGTATGAAGACTATATCATACCAGTTTTTATAGATCACACCATTGAGCTGATCAATCTCCTCTGGAAGCATCTCCCCTGAAACATCTGATCAAGTACTATTCATAAACCATACGTTGATATCTGACTTGATCCGCTTCAGATATTTAGAAAGCCCCACCCAAGACCGTATCTTAATCTCTTCATCCAATGATTCCTTCATCATTTGCATGAACCCCTCCCTATTATGTCAATCCACTAAATTCAATAATTCCTTACTGGCCGAACTACCCATTGTAACGACCCAAATTTTCATTAATTGAAATCCCACTTAATCTAATTAAATGTCTCTTTATGTAAAATGTTTATATAAAATGTCAAATTCTTTGGTTTTATGTTATGAAATTTGACCGTTGCTAATATAGTTGTTGAACAGTGATCACATGATTAGTATGAATATAGGGCTTTAAAAAATCCAATTTACTCAGACAAAAGAATAGATGGCCTCATCCAGTATAATTGCTCCATAAAAAGCCCATTTGTCGGAGCTCGGAAAAGACGTGGCGTCCTTGGGTTTCATTCGTGACCAAGACCAAGCTAAGCTTCATCATGTCAAGCTCGAATGGGACCATCTACGGGAAAAGTGGAAGTTGATAGAGATTACCACTCGAGCGATGTTATCCGAGCCACCCCAAGAGTCTGTCACCATCACACACCTTACCCTTAGGTCTTATGTGGTTGTTTTGAGGGGTTATGTAAAACATCGCTAGTACTATGGTCATGTATATTATTATTTTGTATATAATAATGAATATACCTTCTTTTCATTATTGACACTTTGTAAATAGTTTTTTTAAGCACAAATAGTATTTTTTTAGTTATTATTTAGATAGGAAATCTATTTTGATGAATTAATGGATTTTTTAATTAAATATTATTTTAATTAAATATTATTATTATTATTAAATTAATTCTTATTAAATATATATGATCTTATAATTTTATGTATGCAATTGTAATTTTTATTAAGGTTTGAAAGCCATTATTGTCAAAACCCGTGAATTTTTTATAAATGTTTGATTTTATTTTAAAAGTAAAAATTAACATATTTATAAAATTATTTAGATAAAATAAATGTAATTTCTGGAATCAGGACATCTAAATTATCCAATGGTGAATTTTTAATAATTTTCTGAGACAATAAAATTTTTGGGTAAAAATTAAATACCGTTTAAATATATAATGTGTTTTATGACATCATAATGACCCAATAGTGATGTAATAAAATACAATAAGCTTTATTTTCAGCCAATATATATTTTACCATTAATGTAATATGTTTTTGGGTTTGTTTAACTTAATTTAAAAAGCATTAATGGACCCCTCAAGACATATTAAACATTTTGTCATTTTAAATTATTTTCCATAGGAGTGTGACTCACCTCCACATAAGCAACCCCATTATTTTAAGAAGTTCGGACATTGGCCTTATGAAATATTTTTTTCCTATTCCCTTTTCCAAAAACAATGGGCAAAAACAATGATCTTATTTGTGGTTTGGATTAGTTTAATGTAAGGGGTCCCAAACCTAAATAATAAACAATTCACTCACATTTCCTACATAAACCCACCCAAGCTCCCACTTTCTCCTTACTCAAAGCCTTTGGAGTTCATCTAACCTCTGAACTAATCTCTCTGTAATCCTTCCAAGGTTCCCCAACCTCCCAAGAATCCTCTCTCAAGCCTCTCTCAAGCCTTTGGAAGCACACTTCCATGTAAGGGTTTTTCTTCCTTTCACTTTTTTGTCCAATTTTCTTAATATTGTTATTCCCTTTTAATTTCAATTTAAAATGTTGGGGTATGGTTTTTCACCTCTAAAATAATGCCCTCTTATTGGTTTAATGATGGGAGATCCCTTTTTCTCTCATTAAATGCCTCCCATGTACACCCGTTACTATGCCGAAATTCCGAAAGGAACTTCTCTCTCCTCATTTACATTCAAGCAATACTTTAATATCATGAATATAAATTCCATTAAAATTTCTAGGACATGTATCTATATGACCCCCATAATTCCCATTTCATGTAGATATGATGAGACACCCCTTTCACTTTCATCAACCCTTTTTATGAATTCTTATATCACGCCGTTACACTTCCGAAATTGCACCAATTTTCTAAGAGAATGCCATCGTGTAGTAAATACCATGCCCATTTCTCCATCAAGGGTATTCAAATTCATAAAAATTTACTTATTGATTGTAAAGTTTCATTCCACATTCCTTTTTCATGTATTAAATGATTTTGTTTTATGAATCCATGTTTTATGATCCATGTGGCACACTTATGCATGAAATGAAGTGTTTAAGAAGGGTGAACCCTTATAGAACTCCAATGCATTGGGTAAAGTATAGTATCAAGATACATCATGTGCAATGAATGTTGACTTATGCTAATTCAAGTGCAACGAGGGTTTACTCATGATTCATGTGCAATGAGGATTTTCTCATGCTCCATGTGCAATGAGCCTTGGCTCATGCTAATTCCATGTTAAGTGTTGTTGCCACATTTCCATTTATGATTGTCATGTTTAATCATGAATTTACATTCATATTTCTCTTATGCTCTATTGATATTCCTATTGTCCAAAAAGTATTTTACTCCTCATGTATTCCATGTTTATTCCCCTACTGGGCTTTATAGCTCACCCTTTTCTTATGAATGTCCTTGGGTTATCCCATGCAATGCTAAGTACGAGGGAATTTAGTGGTAATGTAAAGGAAGTTTTCAATAAAGATATTGTATTTCAGGTTTTAAGTTGTTATGTAATTATTGTAAGCCCCAAGACACTAGACCTCTCGATCTTCCATGTTGTATCAAGTGAATAGTTTATGTAATAAATCATGTTTATGTTTGTAATAAAAGAAGGGTTGTCATAGTTGGTATCAGAGGATAGGTTTAGTTATTTTTGGGATTAGGATTAGAAAACCATAGTAAAGCCTTTGAGACAAGACTAAGTATAATAAAAACATCCCTAAGTTTAAGTACTGAGTAAGTTGTTTATCAATCAAATACATCTCTATCTGGATACGAGCAGGTAGATGCGGCTCTGGCACAAGTGTATCCTAGGGGTAAAACCCGAAAACAAATCTTTGATCTAGTCTCGAACAGGAACTGGTGCACGACAATGGGCCTTGCTACACTCTTTGTTATGACACTCCTGGGGGATATGTTTTGATAAATTCACAAGCATAGTATGAACCCTTATTAAAGGAATTAAAAAAAATCCCTTAAGAATATATGTTAGAAAGTCGATTATGAAAAGCCTAGATTGAAGCCTATAGACTCATGGGTAAAGGAAATAAAAGTTTATTTATACATCATCCACTTTTTTCTTTGGATTACCCTTTATGTGTTACCCCATAACTTTCCTTTCATTCCAGCCAATGACCGGTAATAGGAGGACTCGGGATAACAACTGATGTAAAGATCATTGTGATGACTATAATGATGAGATTCCCAGTCCAACGGGAGCGGGAATCACGAACTTTGTCATGCTTCACTCTCAGCTAACTTAATCTTTGAATAGAAACATGGTTCAAGAGGAATGTCCAAACCCCCCTAGGAAGGAACAAGTCGCTATCGAGTGCTTCATGAGACGGAGGCCTCCTAATATTAGTGGATCATCCGATCCTACGATCACTGAACAATAGAACAACTCCATTGAAAAGATGTTCTCCATCCTTCAATGTTCTGAATAAGAGAAGGTTCTCCTAGAGGCTTATCATATGGACAGTGAAGCTGATCAATGGTGGAAATTGATCAAAAATAAAAATCCTGAGGAGGAGATCGGGGACTTGGAATGGAAGGAATTCTGGAAGATGTTTTTCGATAAATATTTTCCACGCACCCTCCATCTTAAGATGGAAAGGGACTTCCCTTCCCTCAATAAAAAAGACGAAAAATATGTTGGGGTGTACGAGGAAAACTTTAAAAGGATTGAACTATACGCTTTCATCTTTATCGTTACCCCTGAATGCCATGTTGACCCCTTCATTGGTGGGATTAATCCAAGCCTATAGAAAGCATTAGCGATCAATGACTTCGACAGCTATGTGGAAATTGTCTGATGTAACCTCAATGTCGAAATGGAGATTGGCGAATCACAAGGGTATCATGTGGACAATAAGTGTAAGGTGGAATTCAATGATGGCGGTCCGATGGATAAATCCAATGGTGCTAAAAATATCCAGCACCCCACTTTCCAAAAGTGCATAAAGAAGCACCCTTGAAATTTCCTCAAGGGGACGAGGAAATGCTTTAGGTGTGGAAGAGAAGGGCACCTAGCTGTTAACTGTCGGCAAGAATGACCTGCAGCTGCAAGATAGGAGAGTAATGCTCTGTTCGAACCTAAACGCATTGTTCATTTCTAAAACTACAAGGAACCGTGACATCTTGCAAACAGTGCCCTAATCTAATGGTTTTCGGAGACAGCCAACAACCTCCAAGGGAGAAAGGAAGAGCTTTTTCCATCACTTCTGCCGAAGTGAACCCCGGCAACGATGTGGTGACAGTTACGCTAGTTATTCATTCAAGAATAGCTAATGTGATTTTTGATTCAGGTTCTACGCATTCTTTTATATCTTGAATGTTTAGTAGAACAATCCCGGCACCACCACAAATCCTGGAAGTGAAGATGTCGGTGAGTACAGAAAACGAGGAAATCATTGAATCCCATGAATATAAGTCCTCCCCTATTATAATCTGTGGATTGAATTTCCCGAAAAACCATGTCATACTCCCTCTGGTGTAATTTGATGCAATTCTTGGAATGGATTGACTTTCCTTATATAGAGCCAACATAAATTGTCGGGAAAGGGAAATCACACTCCATATGGAGAATTGACCCCCGATTCATTACAAGTGTAAGGAGGAAGATGAATCTTCTTTAGCCCTATCATCTCAAGCATGGATATTAATACCCTATGAGAACGCATATCTGGATCAGATGATTGAGTCCAAGGAAGAAACCATCCTTGAAGAAATTCCTATTGTGAGGGAATTTGCTGAAGTGTTTCCCTAGGAACTTCCTGGTCTTCCTCCTAGAAGAGATGTTGAATTCTCAATTGAACTTATACTAGGGGTCCACCAATATCAAATACTCCATATAGAATGGCTGTTATGGAGCTTGAAGAGATGAAGAAGCAACTACAAGAGAATCTGGATAAAGGGTTTATACGCCCAAGTGCTTCACCATGGGGTGCACAAGTCCTCTTCATCAAGAAGAAGGATGGGACAATGCGGCTTTGCAACGATTATCATGAACTTTACAAAATCACGATAAAGAACATGTATCCTCTACCACGGATCGATGACATCTTTGATCTGCTGCATGGAGCACAATAGTTCTCCAAGGTATATTTGCGGTTGGTATATTATCAAGTAAGGGTGAAGAAGGAAGATGCCCCTAAGACTGCTTTTTCGTACAAGATATGGGCACTATGAATTCATAGTAATGCCTTTCAAAATCACTAATGCTCCAGAAATCTTCATGGACTTGATGAATAGAGTCTTTAGAGATTACCTTGACAAATTTTTGGTAGTCTTTATAGATGATATTCAAATATACATAAAATACAAGGAGGATCATGAGGAACATTTAAGAATTGTACTAGAGACTTTGTGCAAGGAGAATCTCTATGTAAAGAACATCAAGTGTGAGTTCTGGTTGAAGGAGGTCTCATTCTTGGGCCATATCATCACAAGCAATGGGATATTTGTGGATCCCTCCAAAACAGATGTAATAGAGGGATGGGTGAGGCCAACATTGGTAACGGATATCCGTAGCATCTTGGGGTTAGCTGGATATTATCGACGATTTGTGAGAAATTTATCACGATTTTCCAACCCTCTTACCAATCTAACTCGAAATGGAGTAAAGTTTGATTAGAGTGATGAGTGCGAAGAAAGATTCAAGGAGTTGAAAATGAGGCTTATCACTACTCTCGTGCTCACATTACCCCCAAGTGGGGAACCTTTTATGGTATTCAGTGACGCATCGAAGAAGATCTTAGGTTGTGTGCTGATGCAGAATGATAAAGTGGTATCCTATGCCTCAATGCAATTGAAAATCCATGAGCAAAACTATCCAATGCATGATCTGGAGTTGGCGGCGGTGATCTTTTCCTTGAAAATCTGGCGGCATTATCTCTATGGGGAGAAATGTGAGATATATACTGACCACAAGAATCTTAAATATATTCACACAGAAATAGCTTAATATGCGCCAGAGAAGATGGATAGAGCTCATCAAGGATTATGATTGTTCAATACATTACCACCACTGGAAAGTGAATAAGGTGGAATATGCCCTATGTAGAAAGGACCCAACGATTCTATCAATGATGAGAATTGATAAGGATCCAATCTACTTAGTCTTGATGAAGATGGACATGGGAATCATAAAGAAGGGAACATCATTAATCCTTTCAAATATGATTGGTCAACCATCTCATTTGGAAAGGATAAAGGATTCTTAAAATGATGATGTCGGAATTTAGGAAAAAGTAGAAGCTATTAAAAAATTGAAATCCTCAAAGTTTAATGTTATTGAAGAAGGAATTGTGTGATTTGGGAAAAGACTATGTGTTCCATCATGTCTGGAGATGAAGAAGAAACTTTTGGATGATTCACATAGTTCAAATTTCTCTATTCATCCAGGGAGCACAATGATGTATCAAGATCTCTGAGAAAACTTTTGGTCAGATAATATGGAGAAGGAGATCGCTGTATATACATCAAAGTGCCCCGTGTGCCAGAAAGTGAAGGAAGAGATGCATAAGTCTAAGGGGATGATGCAACAATTGCCCATACCAAAATGGAAATGGGAGGACATCACCATGGACTTTGTCACTGGACTTCCGAGGACATCCGAAGGCAACAATGCAATCTGGGTTGTGGTGGATCATCTTACAAAGACTGCACACTTTATTTCTATTCGTGGGGATTTCTCACTGGATGAAGTGGAATGGATATATATAAGGGAAGTGTTAAGGCTAGATGGAGTACCACTATCTATTGTGTATGACCGAGATCCAAGATTCACCTCTATGTTTTGGAAAAGTCTTCAACATACTCTGTATACTGAACTGAACTTTAATACGACTTATCATCCCCAAAGTGATGGCCAATCTGAGCGGACTATCCAAACACTTGAGGAAATGTTGAGAGCATGCTCAATGGACTTTAAAGGAGGATGGGATCAACATATTCTTCTGGATGAGTTCTCTTATAATAATAGTTTCCACTCAAGAATCCAAATGGCACCATATGAAGACCTTTATGGGAAAAGGTTCAGAACACCGGCGTGTTGGGATGAGGTCGGTGAACATAAGCTGCTTGGATCGGAAATGGTTGAGGAAATAGTGGAGAAGGTAAAAACCATTCTACAGCATATCAAGGCAGATCAGATTCGACAGAAGAGTTATGCAGATAATAATCCATGAGACCTTGAGTTTAAAGTGGGGAAATGGTTTTTTTACACATTTCTTCATGGAATAAGTTCATGAGGTTTGGAATGAAAGGTAAGTAAAGTCCAAGGTACATTGGCCCTTTCGAGATTTTTTATCGTGTCGGGGTTGTGGCCTATCGACTAGCACTTCCACCTACTATGGAAAAAGTACAAGATATATTTCATGTATGCCTCTTATGAAAGTACATAATGGACCCTTCACATGTAATCTCTTATGATGTGGTACAGTTGGAGGAAGATCTTTCTTATGAGGAGAAACTAGTGAAGATCATAGATCGTAGAGAAAAAGTTCTAAGAAATAACACAATGCCCCTCGTCAAGGTGTTGTGGCGAAACCACAAGTTTGAAAAAGAGACATGGGAATTGGAGGAAATGATGAAGCTTAGTTACCCACATCTATTTTAGTGTGGGAAAAGTAAATTTCGAAGGTGAAATATCTTAACGGGGGATATTGTAATGACCCAACGTTTCATTAATGGAAATCCCAATTGATCTAATTAAATGTCTCATTATGTAATATGTTTATATAAAATGTCAACATCTTTGGTTTTATGTTTATAATTTTGACCGTTGCTAATATAGCAGTTGAACAGTGATCACATGATTAGTATAAATATTGGGGTCTAACAAATCCAATTTATTCAGACAAAAGAAGTGAAGGCCTCATCCAGTAGAATTTCTCCATACGAAGCCCATTTGTCAGGGCTTGGAAAAGAGGTGGCGTACTTGTGCTTTGCTCTTAACCAAGCCCAAGCTGATATTCATCATGTCTAGCTCTAATGGGACCATCTATAGGAAAATTGTAAGTTGGTGGAGATTTCCACTCGAGCGATGTTTTCTGAGCCACCCCAAGAGTCTGTCACCATCGCACACCTTACTCTTAGGTCTTATGCGGCTGTTTTAAGGGGTTATGTAACAAATTGCTAGTAATATATTCTTGTATATTATTTTTATATATATAATAATGAATATACCTTCTTGTCATTATTGACACTTTGTAAATAGTTTTTTTAAGCACAAATAGTATTTTTTTAGTTAATATTCAGCTAAGAAATCTATTTTGATGAATTAATGGATTTTGGAATTAAATAATATTTTAATAAAATATTATTATTATTATTATTATTAAATTAATTTTTATTAACTATAAATGATCTTATAATTCTATGAATGCAATTTTAATTTTTATTAAGGTTTGAAAGCCATTTTTGTCAAAACCGGTGAATTTTCGATAAATGTCGTTTTTTATTTTAAAAATAAAAAATTACATATTTAGAAAATTATTTAGATAAAATGAAGGTTATTTTTGGAATCAGGATGTCAAAATTATCCAACGGTGATTTTTTCATAATTTTCTGAGACAGTCAATAATTTTAAAAAGTCAAGATGTTTAATTATCCAACGGTGAATTTTTCATAAGCATTATGTTATGCCAAAATATGTTTTAACAATAAAATAAAATGATTTTGGGTTTGTTTGACTTATTTTAAAAAGCATTAATAGACCCCTCATGAATTATTAAACATCTTGTCTTTTTAAATTATTTTCTATGGGAGTGTGACTCACTTCCACATAAGCAACCCCATTATTTTAAGACGTTTGGACTTTGGACTTATAAAATATTTGTTTCCTCTTCCCTTTTCCAAAAACCATGGGCAAAAACCATGAGTTGATTTTTGGTTTGGATTAGTTTAATGTAAGGGGTCCCAAACCAAAATAATAAAGAATTTTCTCACGTTTCCTATATAAACCCACCCAAGCTCCAACTTCCTCCTCACTCAAAGCCTTTGGAGTTCGTCCAACCTCTGCCCTACTCTCTCTAGAATCCTACCAAGGTGCCCCAAGCTCCCAAGAATCCTCTCTCAAGCCTCTCGCAAGACTTTTGAAGCACACTACCATGTAAGGGGTTTTCTTCCTTTCACTTTTTAGTCAAATTTTCATAATATTGTTATGCCCTTTTAATTTCAATTATAAAGGATAGGGTATGGTTTCGCACCTCCCCCATACTTCCCTCTTATTGTTTGAGTGATGGGAGACCCCTTTCTCTCTCATTAAATTCCTCCCATTTACACCCGTTACTATGCAAAAATTCTGATAGGAACTTCTCTCTCCTCATTTACATTCAAGCAATAATTTTGTATCATGAATATAAATTCCATTGCAATTGTTGGGAAATGTATCTATATGACTCCCTTACTGCCCATTTCAGGTAGATATGATGAGACACCCATTTCTATCTCATCATCCCTTTTTAGGAATTCTTATATCATGCTGTTACGGTGCCAAAATTGCACCAATTTTCTAAGCCAATCCCATTGTGTAGTGAATACCATTCCCATTTCTCCATCAAGTGTATTCACCTTCATGTATATTAACTTATTGATTATATAGATTCATTCTACATTTTTTTCGTGAAATAAATGATTATGTTTTATGAATCCATGTTTTATGATCCATGTGGCACACTTATGCATGAAATGAAATATTTAAGAAGGTTGTGCCCTTATAGAACTCCAATGCATTGGGTAAAGTATAGTATCATGATATTTCATGTGCATTGTGTGTTTACTCATGCTAATTCAAGTGAAACAAGGGTTTACTCGTGATTCAAGTGCAATGAAGATTTACTAATGCTCCAGGTGCATTGAGCCTTGGCTCATGCTAATTTCATGTTAAGTGTTATTGCCACATTTACACGTTATGATTATCTTGCTTTATCATTCCTTTATGTTCATGTTTCTATTATGATCTATTTATATGCATGTTTTCTAACATGTATTGTACTCCTCATTTATTCCATGTTTATTCCCTTACTGGGCTTTATAGATCACCCTTTTCTTATGCATGTCCTTAGGTTATCCGATGAAATGCTATGTACGAGGGAATGTAGTGGTCATGTGAAGGAATTTTTCAATAAAGATGTTTTATTTCATGTGTTATGTTGTTATGTAATGATCCTAATCCCCAAAGACTCTAGACCTCTCAATCTTCCATGTTGTATCAAGTGAATAGTTTATGTAACAATTCATGTTTATGATTATAATAAAAGCATGGTTGTCATACCCATATTTAGTTCCACGAGGAGAAGAGAATGATTTGAAATGGCCAAAGATATATGTGAGACCGAGGATCTAGAAAAGGATTCACGGAACTGAATATTTCCCAAGCATCTATCCAATATACACAATATTGGGCTATTGCCTCTTTGATTATTACACCGCGTATATTTACTCCCCTGAAAGCCTTGGTCTAGGGGAACCTTACTAGAAATGAAGTTACTGAATTCTAGCATACCCTGATTATAAACCATCGATCCCCCTTTTTTCCAACATGTCAATGATAACATTGAAGTCCCCACATACAAACCAAATAAACTCATCCGTCTTAATGTATCCATGGTAATCCCACAAGCCACGCCTTTCCATACAATCACTACTAACACAAACAAAGGAGAACAAAAATTTCATACCACTAAACCATATTTTTATGGTAATACACTGCTCAGTCACCTGAACAAGCTCCACATGAAGATGCTTCTTCCAAAACACCAAAAAATTCATATTAACCAGATTCCCATGAAAGTGACACCCAAACCCTGACCTCTTCGAAAAAACAATTATCTTTCTTGGATTATGTTTGGGTTCTAGAAAAACCACCATCTAAGAGCCATATTTTCTTGATTCAGAATCCATCAAAGCACATTTGGAATTTTCCCCCAAACATCGATCATTCCAGATAATCATTGATTCCATTATATAAGGGAACTATCTGCCCTTCATCCACATATACTAGAACACAGAATGAACAACTACATGAAATCAACCTTCTGGGACATCGATCGCATCACCAAATGAGAGTTTCCCCCAGAAGAGCCTCTCCTATTTAAAACTAAGACCTTCTTCTTCATCGGGCGATCATCTTCTTCCAACAAAGAGAACTGACTCCCTTACCTTATTGGGGGATTCAAAGGCGACGCCTCCTCCTGAAGAAAGGAAACTGTTAACATCCTCAGTGGAGAGTTGAGCGCCGAGACTATTTCTTTCTTTACCCCCTCTAGAAATCCTCTCATTGATAGGCCTGAATTGATGTTATTAGAGCCATCTATTGTCGCCAATAATGACATCTTCATTGAGTCTAAATAAATCATCGAAGTGAGTTGTACCTTAAAGATTTGAGGAGATAGCCTTTGAGGAAAGCTTGGTAATAATTCTGAAACCACCTTTGCTTTCCATTTGGAAGAAAAGTATTATGTAATTGAAGGAACCATCTTAATTGAATCTCAGATATCTTCCACGGATTCAACTCCCATAGACCCAAACGATAACAGACCATTCACTGAGACGCCCTCTGAAAAAGCTATAACCTCCTGTCCCTTTTCAAAAAAAGCAATATACATTCCCTAACCGGATCGGACATTATTTGAAATCCCTCCTGAGTTTGTTGAGATGATTTTCTAGACACCCTCTTATGAAGATGATGATGGATCAACCTTTGTCGATATCGGTGCATCCTGGTGAACTAGTAACACCCTCGGCCAACTCGAGTTAACCATAGGACCGGGAACTAGACCAGGCGGATAAGACCTGAGGGATACTCCCTTGGCCTAATTATTCCCTTTCCCTTTCCTACATAACTCCACCGCATGACCTTGAAAACCTCATGATGAACATAACCTTGGGGGAGACTGAAACACCAACAACAACCACCATATGAAACCTTCCAAGGAACAGATTAGAATACAAGGAGGAAATTTCACCGTGAGATTCATCCCAACACAGATCCTCGTATTTCACGATTCCATTAACCTCTCCATCTTCTCATCCATCGATAGAAAACTCTTCAATGCATTCCCCACCGATCTTAGAATTGACGGATTACAAAGCAGTAGCAGAAGCCTTGGTAGTTTTATCTCCACTACACCCATGCATGATTATTTTCTGCAGGGGCACTCCCACGCCCTCCTCGAAAGAGAAAAGTGATAATATCCACACTATCTCCCCTCCCTCCACTGGGAAAGAACAAAGTCGTCTTTATAAGGAAGATGGATTCTGAACACGAACCTTGATAACTCGGAACCCATCACTCATTAATGAATACCCCAGGGCCCCACGAACTCCTTGAACATTTCCAGCGATGGCTTCGATGGACCAAACCTTGCTACCGGTGTTATCTGATGAAACTCCGCCACAGAATACAACTCTTACCCAAAACCACCACCACCGTATCCCCATCCAGGACCTCCTCCATTCAGTTTTCCATCATAATCGGTGGGATACATCTCATCCCCTAAGAATCCTCTACAGATCCTCCACAGACCGCATCCCTGCATCCTCAAAATAGATGGTCGATCACATCACTCTCAACATATAAAAAATAGTACTAAATAGGTAATATTTTATAGCATGATTTCCTAAAAATCTCTAAAAAAATATATAATCTTTTTCATGATGTTTATAATAATAAAATCTAGTATAACACATTACTTTTTAATGTAATCCAGAAAAAATAATTCCTTCCGAGTACATTATGTTATATCCATGTGTCAAAACATATCCTTTAGACATACAATATAATTAATATAATTAATATCCCAAGCATATTTTGTGATTACTTGAACTCATTTGTGGAAGATACATTAAATTATAATAAACCATATCAATATAAGTTATTATTTAACATATGAAATAAATAGGGGAGTGCTTAATGATGAAGGATTATTTAAAAGCATATCCATAAAAAAATACATGATTCATCATTGCGGGAAAACCTATAATTTAAATTCTAAACAAGATTCTATAAGTTCATTACCAAACATTTATCAAAAATTATATTATAATAATAAATGGAAGACAAAGGGAAGTAAGTATCACATCATGTCATAAGTTCATAAGATATCATCTTAAAACTATCATGAATCAAAATATAAAACTTTATGAATCATAGTTAATGTAACTTCATCCTATAAATAAGTTTAACATAAATAAATACACTAACATTAATCAAGAATCAAAATAATAACTAAAAATGTGACCTTGGAGAATGATTCATGCACCCTTCTTAAATTTTCTACCATGAAATCAGTTTACATATATAAAACCTACATAGTATAATAACAAAGTGCATGAATCCGATCATAAGAGGGATAAATACCCATTTTCCAGAAACACTTCTCTAACTATATCACATTCTTGGTTTAAAGAAACTATTTTTCTATCAGACCCATAAAATTATCACCTTTTCTTAACACTAAACCCCATCCGCTACTGGAAAATAGAAATTCAAGGAAATTTTCTCCATTTGGTGTACTTTAAACCATAACTAAATGGTTTCAAAAATATTTTCATAACATATCATGAAGTAGAATGTTGATAGGGTTTTTATGATGTTTTTTAGAATTTTGTGGTGGTAATATTGGATTTTCCCAAAATGAATATTTAGTTTTGGTTTTTAAAATATCACAATGGTATTAGTTTCTATTTTTCCTTCAATGATGTGGATTTTTAACCCACCACAAAATAATGATAATTAATTTGTGATTGTTAAACCCTCCATGAAATATGTCAACTATATAATCACAGTTTGAACCTCATCAAAATTTTGATCATGTATTATGGTGGTTTAAACCATCAAGAAAATTTATGGTGATTATATATATATATTAAAATAACTTCTATGTTAAAAAATATATCCATATAATTACACCACTATATTTAAATACGCATCTATATTTATTGATTATATTTTTAATTCATAACCCAAAAAAGAAGTCAGAATAAACATTATATGTAGGTTTTAGTAAATATAATTCAAAATAAAAGATTATTTTATGGATTTAGTTAAATAATCAATGAATTCCAAATAAAATAAATCTAATTTGAACTACATCTCAGAATAAGTGTATTTGGAAATATTATTGGCATGTTTATATTGTATACACACTATAATGATCAAAAATTACCATGAATACATGAGTAAGTTTATATAAACCATGGCCATATAGATTAAAAACAAGCACTAAAAAAATTTCAGTCATAACATAGTCATGTTTTAGAATACAAATTTAAATAATCAATTCATGAAATTGAAATAAACCCAAAAACACAAAACCATCCAATAAAGAAGATCTAGAAATAAATACATGTAAAACATAAGATTAAAATCATCATTCCAAGGTATACCCAATATAAACAACAAGTTACACATTGAAAAGATCACTTTTATGTGTTAAATCAAAATAGGAAAGCTAAATATGGCTTATTATTTATGTTAAAATAAATTTTAAACTAACAAAATATATATTTATAGATATAATTAAAATAAAATAATCATAACAAAACAATGTGCACAACCAATGGAATACGTACGCTGTGTTTTCAATAAGCTAATATTAGTATTCACATGAATAGAAAATAAATATTCTTTTCAAAATACTGCCACCAATTTAATGGAACCAATCTCTATGAAAACATTTTAATCTCTCTATTAATTAAACAATATGTTAGTTTAAAAAGGAAATTAATTTAATATTTGTAACTCAAAAATATTTAAAAAAAATAACTAAAGAAACTCAACTATGAAAATTATTTATACGAAAACACAATTTAGGAGAATCATATCATAAATAAAATATATAAATGAATTTAATCATCTAGAATAAATTGAAAAAAAATTGAAACATAAATTCATCCAACATAATTAATATTTTTAAATAACTCAATTTAGTTATAAAACACCACCGACATATCTCTAACATAGAAATCAAAATAAAACCTCATCATAACTACATCCAAATGGGTAAAAATAAACTCCAACTTCACTCCCTTATTCTTCTTTTATAATTACAATTTATTTTAAAAAATAAAAATAAAAAATTATATATATATATTGACTTTAATTAACAAAAAATGTAATTATAAATGATTATGAAATTATAAAATAAAGATAGTGACTCTGCCCAACCATCGAAGTAATCTAATCTTAATAATTAATCATAATGTTCTTTGGCACAGTGGCCATTTGACACTAGATCTAGCTGAATATTTCTATATCATCCACTACCGGAACACCAAAACTATCAAATATTTTCACTATTTTTATACAATTTAGATTCCAATCGTTAGAATTATTAATTTTTTTCTCTACAACATTATTGTCCCTATATTTTTGGAAAAAACATATTAGTAAAAAATATATTAAAATTTATATTTTAACTAAATTATGTACCTATAATCATAATTCTCTGATATAATTTTTATGTAACTAGATTTACCACACGCTCCCTCGATGCTTGAACCCCACCTACAAAACCTGACTGCCTACAAGCACACTCTGACAAGGAAGATATATCTATATGAATTATGAATGATTTCATCAAGAGGAAACTATTGGCCTTTCAAAATATGATATGTGTGTCATCATCTAGAAATGTTTTTAATTTATTGATGGAGGGAAGACTATTTTTCATTGGTTTAAAATTTTCACTAAAACTTTTTTGCAGGAAATTCTTGTCATTAAAACAAGAAAAAAATTAGAATATACATTCAAAAAATATATATCATTTAATTTTTTTCAAATTAAAAATCATATTTATAGAAATAAATTTAAATATGATAATGGAAATAAATTATTGAAAATATATAATATAATACATTATTAGTTTATAATTAAATGGATGGCTACAGATCCAATCATTTTCTCATACAATGGTTATATTTTTATAACATTACATCATTACTTATTCTAATTCATCCTCCCTTTCAAGATAAATATTCTCAATATCATAATAGAAAAAAAATCAATGTATTACTACTAATGGTATTTAGTGTCATGAGTTAATTCTTCCACATTATCACCTATATTATACAAGTCTCTCTATTTCAGGTGCACATAAATATTCCAACCATCATCCACTATATCTTCCATATAATATCTCATTATAATTTATATTTTATAATGTTACATGGATCATCATCTTCATGGCCATTAATATTCATCAAAAAATATAATATCATGTAAGTGAATTTAATGGAATCTCTTTTAATACTCCTCTTAATATTGACTCACATAGATTTGAATAAAATAACTAAAAATGATCATTATATTTTATATAAATAATATCTATCAAATATCCATTATATCCCACTTCGTTGATAGTATATATTCCCATCTTCTAGTATTTCAAACCTTTTTTTCTGATCTGGTGTGTGAAATATAAAACCACTAACTTTTTTGGTGTTGAATTTAGTAACATTCTATAGAGGATCTTGTGCAAAGAACATCAAAATTACAGAAACATCAGCATGAATGTAAATATTAGTCATATAAATAATTAGAAATAATTATTACATTTATAAAATATATATATTCCAACCTACTGTAGAATAGTTTTAGTATTTACGAACTGGCACTATATTTGTTTCTAAGAAATATTTTCTTTTGTATCCTCAATTATTTAATGAATGTGTATGCAATTTCACTATTTATTTCCATGCCTATATGTTTGTGTAATAATTCTGAATGTGTTACTGTAATATTTTAGTTCATCCACACTTTTAAGGAAATAATAGAAATGTTTTTTTATTTTCTTTTAGGTTGATATTGAGTCGATATATCATCAACTTAAACCAATCCTTTTCATCATGTCTCAATGGTATCCAAGTTCCTAGAAACAAACATTAGACACTAATCCACAATGTAACCATACAAAATAGAGCCTTCTTGTTTGGATTTATTTTCACAAATAATTTCAATTGACTGAGGTATCTATAAAATAGTAATCAATGAAAAAATTAACATTGTACGTAATATTGGAAATAATGCTTTTCTTAAGAATAAAAACATAAAAATAAATTACCTTTTTATTGGATACATATATTGATAATATACAATACCTTTTAATTTAATTTCATAAACCAACCACCCAATCAAATAAACCAAGACATTAAAATGATAATATAAATATCAACTCTATATGACAAGGTTTTGTGACAATACTTTAGTGAGTTTTATCATCATTAAAAGGTTATTTAGTTTTACCAAAAAAATAAAGAACGTGTAAATCAGTATTAAATTTTTAATTAAATTTTAAGATAATAATGGATGAAATTATAAAAATATCAACTGCTAGAGAAAAATATTTGAATCATGACTTTTCAATCCATATAATATCTTATGCATTATGTCAACATATCTTGAAATGTTATTTGAAGACATATCACATACTTTTACAAGTTTAAATATTTGATATAATATATCTTTCTCCTTATTTTTCATTATACAAACTACTAAAATATACATTCTATTCTCAAATAAGCAAATACCACGATTTATATTCATTTTTAATCATTTTTTATAATTTTGATGATCCTATGAATTCCCATTCACATTAATTACTCTGAAATTAAATTTATCTTATAAAATTTTCTAAATATGGATGAAATAAATATTTTTATTTATAAAAATAATTTAGAAATATATACTTGGGAGAAATATACTTTTTATTCCATTCTTATGTTCAAAATTCAACTAATGGTGTACTTTAATGTTGTTCCCACTTTCACCAAAATGTTGGAACTTCTTAGTATTATTATGTATTTTATTGTTGTGGAAATATTTTTGAGATTTTGAGAAATGTGGGTCTTATTTTATGATCAATTAATCGATTTTATTTTCAATTTCTCAACCAGAATTATTAATATGAATCAATAGATCAATGATGACAGTGTAAACAACATGTTTCACTATAAGGTGGTCATTAGGGAAAAAATCAAACATAAAAACTAAAAAGTAAATACTATTGTATTTTTTCTAACTAGATAGGTTCCTCTGACCAAAGAAGTCATTGATGGTCGTCATTATAGTATCATTCATTTTAAACATTTCTATAGTAGATACATTAAATTCACTAAAACTAGCATTCTATAACTCATATAATTATCTATTTAGTAACTAAAATTATACATCAATTTTTTCGAGGTATCTATTTTATAATAATATCCATTAAAATATTAATGTATTTTTTCTACATATGTGTCCATTTTAAAAGATTTTTTGGCCACACAAGCATAAACAAATTAATGTTACTTAATTTTAGAGTAATATTAGATAAATATCATTATTATTCGTCCTTTAAGACTATAATGATTTAGATTCCTTGAATAATAGATACATATTAAACATATTTATTAAAATATCTTCAAAATATTTTATAAAGTACTTATTATTACCCTTTTAGAGATATCATACCTAAAACATTCTGTAAAAACCTAAGAAAGGAAAACCCAATATAGGGTGATGTCATTGGCTTAGTGAGGGTAACCATGGTAGATATAAAAAAAATATAGAATTCTTTGAACTTATGGTTATGATAACCTAATAAAGATTATGTTCTCAATGTAGAGGATTGATACCAACGAAATATTAGATAATATAATCCAAAAATAAGTCAATTCTGGAAGCTTGACTAATAGAGGGTTCAAAGAAAGGATCTTCATTTAAGAGTTACAACATTGTCATGTTTTATCATAAGAATAGAAAATAATAATCATGTGAACATAGATAATCATAATCATAACAAAAAAATAATCTTGTGGAGTATTTATATAAGAAATCAGGCTCGTACATAAAAATATGAGAATTTTTATTTAAATAATTTTTATTCTTATCATCACCATCTTGTGATATATTTATACCACTTTACCTAATACATTTTATACCGTTAAAATACACACCCACCATATATTTAAAACCATATATATGTTCTCCAAAAGATCACAAATAACAATCAGAAAATCACAAGAGCAAAACTCATGGAAATGAAATGAGTTTCATAAACATTTAAACATCATATAACCATAATTCATCATGAGGGAGAGCTTGGATAGTATCATTAGATCATATTATTAGGAACGGAAAATAAACATCAAAGTTTATATACATAGTTGAAAAATACATTCAAAATTTCATTTCAAATTTTCATTGAAAATAGGGAAGATATCATTTTACATTTGTATCTCTAAAACTAAAAATATATAGAATATGTAGTAAAATATTTTCATTGAAAATGACCTTGTAATATTTTAAAAGATGATCTATATGAATGAATATTCATGGTGGTGGTAAGATTTATTCATTTGTTAAATGTTTAAATAATGATTCCTTTTAGACTTTTGGTAAAAATCATAAAAGCACCTCATTAAAGAAATGATAAGAATATTATTTATATAAAAATGAAAAATAAATTCAAAATTGTGGAAAATAACTTTTAATAATAATTATATTATATAAAATTAATTTCTTGAAGTTTTTTTAGTTAATAGGGGCATGGAAGAAAATGTTTGTCGACCAAAGAGGAACTAAATTATTCTTTTCTTAAAAAAATAACAATTTTTTTATACCAAATAGTGGTGAAAAAGAATTAATAATTTAAAATAAAAAAATAAATATAGAAGAAAAATAAATTTTGGTTTTAAAGGATATGTATCATACAATTTTATTTAATGGAAATTTAATATAAGAAATATCAGAATAAAATGAGATTATGTTATAAATCAATTACCTCATATTTTTCCCATATTTTTATGCATTATAACCTCATATAAAACAAATAAATATTTATTATACATCCATAACCAAACTATAATCATATATATTAAAATATATAATTCCCATATATTTCCCAATTACTCATTATATTAGGAATTCTTCATCAAAGTTATTATTTGGGTGAAAAGGGGTCATTTTTCATGACTATTTTGGTTTGAAAATACCAATTATTAGACCATTTTAATTTTTTAATAATATCAATAATTTCATAAAAGTCATAAATATTTTATTTTTTCTTTTTATAAATAATTATAACCATTCATAAAAAAATTGGAGAAAAATGAATTCTATCATTTTATGGAGAATGTAATCTGTATTTATGCACGAGTGATTTTTCCACATTTTGATGGATAGAGTGAAATAAAGGTAAATAATAACTCATATCTACATAATCATTATTGTATCTTAAATATTATTTATATCTATTATATTTATCTTTATTACATACCATGTAACGATGAAATGAAGAATGAGTCACATCGATTCGTGGAGGTGGTTGTCCAAACAAATACACGAGCACTGTTATGATTTTACAATTGATCGGAAGGTAAGAAGGTAGAAATGATATTAAAATTATTGAATAATTATTATTTCGTAAATATGGTGTATAAAAATAAAATCCATCATAATAACTAACCATTAAAAGTAGTATTGGAAAATGAAATATGTCATTTCATGGAGATTGTAGCATGTACATAAGCATATGTGATATCTTAATTTCATGTTGGATGAGAAAGGAGAATAAAAATTGTTTTCCCATAAAAATAATATGATCTAACTGTATTTATAATACTACAATAATTATTATATGATAGATACAATATATTTAGATAAAGTAAAATTATAAATAAACTTGGAAAGAGCTGGGTAAAGAGATTACCAATTCTTTTAGAGACCTCTCATT
Source organism: Viscum album (assembly GCA_963277665.1). NCBI lineage: Eukaryota > Viridiplantae > Streptophyta > Magnoliopsida > Santalales > Viscaceae > Viscum > Viscum album. The sequence continues at coordinate 245,878,699 of OY728166.1, forward strand.
GATTACACCTTATGCATTATTAGGTTTGTCATAGGGTAAGAAGAGGAGATCACAACCTAATTTAGGGATTTTACAAGGGGTTTTTATATGTAATTTAAAATATCAATATCTCAATATTTTTTAATTAGTGAGGATAAGAGGTATTGTTTTATAAGTGAGGCAAGAGACACGCAAGTAACTACTAAAAATATTTAAATAATATAAAATTAATTTCTTTTGAATTTGGAACCATCATAATATGAAATAACTATTAAGAAATGATAAGGTCTAAATATATTCAAAAAATAATACTTTTAAATGTTTAAGTGGTATTTTTACCTTTTTGCCTTAGTTTATCCCACTGAAATACTCGTTTTCACCCTAATAGTGGTAACAATTTTTTTTACTATATTTACTATTCATTGTGGCAAAAAATAAAAGAGGCCTCAATAAATTTTTTTAAAATAGTTATTAAAAATATTTAATTCATTTTTTTAAACCCAAATATAATAATTTCTAATAATAATTTTTAAAAAGAGAACACAAAACACAACAAACCTAATTTTTAGAAAATTAAATTTTTCGCAAAAACAACTGAATTTATTCATAATCTCTTTCTAGTAAAAAAATTTCGAGTTGGTTCCCTAAAATCAATGGTATGATTATATGAATAAATATTTAACATAATTAACAATGTTTCTTGTTTCATAATGATTTTTCCTTTCCATGAATCTTTTATGTGGAAAAGTTTGTAGAATATGTGTCGAACAGAAATAAGAAATCCACATTTCTATGTGGCATTGGATATTCCTATATCAATATGTTTTTATTGATCCGTATACTATACTATTAAAAATAATTTATATAATTACGTGCACATGTTGGTGTATTGATGAAAAAAGTGATGACATATGTTCACGGTGAGGTAAGATACATTTCATATGACAAACCTGCTTTTATTACAAACATAAAAACGATTTATTACATTAACTATTCACTTGACACAACATCGATGATCGAGAGTTCTAGTGTCTTTTGGGATTAGGATCATTACCTAACAACATAAAACATGAAATACAACATCTTTATTGAAAACTTCATTTACATGAACACTACATTCCCTCGTACTTAGCATTGCATGGGATAACCTGAGGACAACCATAAGAAAAGGGTGAGCTATAAAGACAAGTAAGGGAATAAACATGGAATACATGAGGAGTAAAATACATGTTAGACAATAGTCATATCAATGTACCACAATAGAAACATGAACATAAAGGCATGATAATGCATGATAATCATAACATGGAAATGTGGCAACAACACTTAACATGGAATTAGCACGGGCCAAGGCTCATTGCACATGGAGCATGAGTAAATCCTCATTGCACATGAAGCATGAGTAAACACTAGTTTCACATGAATTAGCATGAGTCAACACTAATTTAACATGACGTATCATGATACTATACTTTACCCACTGCATTGGAGCGCTGTGAGGGTGCACCCTTCTTAAACATTTCATTTCAGGCATAAGTGTGCCACATGGATCATAAAAGATGGATTTATAAAACATAATCATTTATTACATGAAAAAGGAATGTGGAATGATAATTTATAATCAATAAGTAAATGTTCATTAAGGTTAAAACCCTTGATGGAGAAATGGGCATGGTATTCACTACATAATGGCATTGGATTAGAAAATTGGTGCAATTTCAGTAGCGTAACTACGTGATATAAGAGTTCATAAAAAGGGTTGATGAGAGAGAAAGGGGTGTCTCATAATATCTACATTAAATGGGAAGTAAGGGTACATAAATTTCCCAACAATTATAATGGAATTTATATTCATGATACAAATGTAATGCTAGAATGTAAATGAGGAGAGAGAAGTTCCTTTCAGAATTCCATTATAGTAACGAGTGTGCGTGGGAGGCATTTAATGAGAGAAAAAGGTGTCTCCCATCATTCAAAAAATAATAGGGCATTATGGGGGAGGTGAAAACCCATACCCCAGAAGTTATAACTAAAATTAAAGGGGAATAACAATTTTATGAGAATTGGACAAAAAAGTGAAAGGAAGAAAAACCCTTACTTGGAAGTGTGCTTCCAAAGGCTTGAGAGAGGCATGACAGAGGCTTCTTAGGATGTTAGGGAACCTTGGGAGGATTCTAGAGAGAGTAGGGCAGAGTTTGGACGAACTCTAAAGGCTTTGAGTGAGGAGGAAGTGGGAGCTTGGGTGGGTTTATATAGGAAAGGTGAGTGAATTCTTTATTATTTAGGTTTGGGACCCCTTACATTAAACTAATCAAAAACACAAATCAGATCATGGTTTTTGCCCATGGTTTTTGGAAAATGGAAGAGGAAAAAAATATTTTATAAGGCCAAAGTCCTGAATTCTTAAAATAGTGGGGTTGCTTATGTGGAAGTGAGTCACACTCCCATGGAAAATAGTTTAAAGAGACAAAATGTTTAATAAGACTTGAGGGGTCCATTAATGTTTTGTAAAATAAATCAATCAAACCCAAAATCACATTATTTTAATGGTAAAACATATATTGGCTGAACATAAAGCTTATAGTATTTTATTACATCACTATTGGGTCATTATGATGTCATAAAACACATTATATATTTAAACGGTATTTAATTGTTACCCAAAAATTTGACTGTCTCAAGAAATTATGAAAAATTCACATTTGGATAATTTCAATGTCATTATTCCAGAAATAACATTTATTTTTTCTAAATATGTTAATTTTCACTTTTAAAATAAAAACCGACATTTATCGAAAATTCACGGGTTTTGAAAAAAATGGCTTTCAAACCTTAATAAAAATTACAATTGCATTAATAGAATTATAAGATCATTTATATTTAATAAAAAATAATTTAATAATAATAATAATAATTTATTAAAATATAATTTAATTCAAATATCCATTAATTCACCAAAATATATTTCCAAGATAAATATTAACTAAAAAAAATACTATTTGTGCTTTAAAAGAAATATTTACAAAGTGTCAATAATGACAAGAAGATATATTCATTATTATATACAAAAATAATAATATACATGAACATATTACTAGATATTTGTTACATAACCCCTTAAAACAGCCGCATAAGACCTAAGGGTATGGTGTGTGATGGTGACAGACTCTTGGGGCGGCTCGGATAACATCGCTCGAGTGGTAATCTCTATCAACTTCCACTTTTCCCGTAGATGGTCCCGTTTGAGCTTGACATGATGAATATCACCTTGGGATTGTTAAAGAGAGAAACCCAAGGATGCCACATATTTTCCGAGCTCTGAAAAATTGGCTTCGTATGGAACAATTCTACTGGATGAGTCCATCACTTCTTTTTTCTGAGTAAATTGGATTTGTTAAAGACCTATATTTATACTAATCATGTGATCACTGTTCAATGGTTGTATTAGCAACGGTCAAAATTCTTAACATAAAACCAAAGAAGTTGACATTTTATATAAACATCTTACATAAAGAGACATTTAATTTGATCTAGTGGGATTTCCATTAATGAAACTTTGGGTCGTTACAATATTCCCCCCTTAAGAAATTTTTCCCTAGAAATTTCCTTTTCCCACACTAAAACATATGTGGGTAAATCAGCTTCATCATTTCCTCTGATTCCCAAGTCGCTTCTTCAAACTTGTGGTTTATCCATAACACCTTGACGAGGGGAATTTTCTTATTTCATAAAAAAATTTCTCTACGATCTATGATCTTCACTGGTTTCTCCTCATAAGAAAGGTCATCCTCCAACTGTACCACCTCATAAGAGAGTACATGTGAAGGGTCCGGTATGTACTTCCTTAAGAGGGATAAATGAAAGACATCATGTACTTTTGATACGGTAGGTGGAAGTGCTAGTCGATAGGCCACAGCGTCAACACGATCAGGAATCTCTAAGGGGATGATGTACCTTGGACCTAACTTACCTTTATTACCAAACCTCATGACCTTATTCCATGGAGATATGCGTAAAAAAATACCATGTCTCCAACTTTAGTCTCAATGTCTCGTCGATGATTATCTGCAGGACTCTTCTATCGAATCTGGGCTGCCTTGATGTACTGCTGAATGGTTTTCACCTTCTCCACCATTTCCTCGACCATATTCGGTCCAAGAAGCTCACGTTCACCGACCTCATCCCAACACTCTGGTGTTCTGAACCTTTTCCCATAAAGGGCTTCATATGGTGACATTTGGATGCTCGAGTGTAAACTGTTATTATAAGATAACTCAACCAGAGGAAGATGTTGATCCCATCCTCCTTTAAAGTCCATTGAGCATGCTCTCAACATGTCCTCAAGTGTTGGGATACTCTACTCAGATTGGCCTTCAGTTTGTGGAAGATAGGCCATACTGAAGTTCAGTTCAATACCCAGAGCATGTTGAAGACTCTTCCAAAACATAGAGGTGAATCTTAGGTCTCGGTCAAACACAATTGATAGTGGTACTCCATACAGCCTTACCAATTCCCTGATATATATCTGTGCCAGTTGATCCAATGAGAAATCTTCCCGAATAGCAATGAAGTGTGCAACCTTTTTAAGACGATCCACCATAACACGGATTGCATTGTTGCCTTTGGATGTCCTCGGAAGTCCAGTGACAAAGTCCATGGTGATGTTCTCCCATTTCCATTCTGGTATGGGAAATGTTTTCATCATCCCCTTAGACTTCTGCCTCTTAGCTTTCACTTGCTCACACACCAGACACTTTGATGTATATACAGTGATCTCCTTCTTCATATTATCCCACCAAACGTTTTCTCAGAGATCTCAACACATATTTGTGCTCCCTGGGTGAATATAGAAATTTGAGCTATGTGAATCATCCAAAAGTTCCTTCTTTAGCTCCGGACCATATGGAACACGTAGTCTTTTCCCAAATCGCACATTTCCTTCTTCATTAACATTAATATCCAAGGATTTACCCTTTTCGTTAGCTTCTACTTTTTCTTGAATTCCCACATCATCATTTTGATCATCCTTTAACCTTTCCAAAAGAGACGGTTGAGAAATCATTTTTGAAAGGATTGATGATGTTCTCCTCTTTATGATTCCCATGTCCATATTCACCAGGTCTAGGAATATTGGATCCTTCTCAATTCTCATCATTGATAGAATTGCTGGGTCCTTTATACATAGGGCATCTACCACCTTATTCGCTTTCCCAGGGTGGTAATGTATAAAAGAGTAATAATCCTTGATGAGCTCTATCCATCGTCTTAGGCGAATATTAAGCTCTTTCTGTATGAATATATATTTAAGACTCTTGTGGTCAGTATATATCTCACATTTATCACCATAGAGATAATGCCACCAGATTTCCAAGGCAAATATCACCACTGCCAACTCCAGATCATGTGTTGGATAGTTTCACTCATAGATTTTCAACTGCCTAGAGGCATAGGATATCACGTTATCATTCTGCATCAGCACACTTCCTAAGCCCTTCTTCGAAGCATCACTGAATACCACAAAATCCTCCCCACTTTTGGGTAAAGTGATAATCGGCACAGTGATAAGCCTCATTTTCAACTCCTTGAAGATTTCTTCGCATTCATCACTCCAATAAAAATTTACACCCTTTCGAGTTAGCTTGGTAAGAGGGTTGGAAAATCGTGAGAAATTGCTCGCAAATCGTTGATAATATCCACCTAACCCCAGGAAACTATGGATATCCGTTACCGATGTTGGCCTCGGCCATCTCTCAATTGCATCTGTTTTGGAGGGATCCACAGATATCCCATTTTTTGTTATGATATGGCCAAAGAATGAGAACTCCTTCAACCATAACTCACACTTGATGTACTTTTCATAGAGCTTCCCCTTGCGCAAAGTCTCTAGTACAGTTCTTAAATGCTTCTCATGATCCTCCTTGGTTTTTGAGTATATTACAATATCATCTATAAAGACTACTAAAATTTGTCGAGGTAATCTCTAAAGACACTATTCATCAAGTCCAAGAAAATTGATGGAGCATTAGTGAGTCTGAAAGGAATTACTATTAATTTATAGTGAGCATATCTTGTACGAAAAGCAGTCTTGGGTACATCTTCCTTCTTCACCCTTACTTGATAATATCCTGACCAAAACTCTACCTTGGAGAAGTTTTGTGCTCCACACAGCTGATGAAACAAGTCATCGATCTGTGGAAGAGGATACATGTTCTTTATCATGATTTTGTTAAGTTCATGATAATAAATTAAAAGCTGCATTGACCCATCCTTCTTCTTGATGAAGAGGACCGGTTCACCCCATGGTGAAGCACTTGGGCGTATAAACCCTTTATCCAGATTCTCATGTATTTGTTTCTTCATCTCTTCAAGCTCCACGACAGCCATTCTATATGGAGTCTTGGATTTTGGTAGAGCCCCTGGAATAAGTTCAATTGAGAATTCAACATTTCTTCTAGGAGGAAGACCTGACAGTTCCTCGAGAAACACTTTAGTGAATTCCCTCACAATAGGAATTTCTTCAAGGATGGTTTCTTCCTTGGACTCAATCATCTGAGCCTAATACGCGTGCTCATAGGCAAGTAATATCCATTCTTGAGATGATGGAGTTAAATAATATTCATCTTCCTCCTTACACTTGTAATGAATCGGGGGCCGATTCTCCATTTGGAGTGTGATTTCCCTTTCCCGACAATTTATGTTGGCTCTATATAAGGAAAGCCAATCCATGCCAAGAATTGCCTCAAATTGAACCAGAGGGAGTATGAAGAGGTTCCTTGGGAAATTCAATCCACATATTATAACAAGGGAGGACTTATATTCATGGGATGCAATGATTGCCCCATTTTCCGTACTCACCGACATCTTCACTTCCATGATTTGTGTTGGTGCTGGGATTGTTCTACTAAACATTCGAGATATAAAAGAATGCGTAGAATCTGAATCAAAAAGTAAGTTTGCAATTCTTGAATGAATAACTAGTGTACTTGTAACCACTTCATTTTCAGGGTTCACTTAGGTAGAAGTGATGGCAAAAGCTCTTCCTTTCTACCTCAGAGGTTGTTGGTTTCCTCTGAAAACTATTAGATTAGGGAACTAATTTTCAAGATGCCCCGGTTTTTTGTGGTTGTAGCAATGAACAATGTGTTGAGGTTCGAACGGAGTGTTCCTCTCATCTGTCGCAACCACGGGTCTTTCTTGGTGATAATTGATAACTAGGTTCCCTTCTCTTCCACACCTAAAGCATTTCCCCATCCCCTTGAGGAAATTTCCAGGGTTCTTCTTTCCGCACTTTTGGCAAGTGGGGTGATAGATCATCTTAGCATCATTGGATTTATACATCGGACCACCAGCATTGAAGTCCACCTTACTCTTCTTGTCCCCATGATACCCTTGTGATTCCCCAATCTCCATTTTGACCTTGAGGGAACATCAGAAAATTTCCTCATAGCTGTCGATGTCATGGATTGCTAATGCTTTCCGAAGGCTAGGCTTCATCCCACTAAGGAAGCGGTCAACCTTGCATTCGGAGGTAACGACAAAGCCGAAAGAATGCCGTGCAAGACTTGTGAAGTTTTCCTCGTACGCTCCAACAGATTCTTCTTATTTTTTCTTGAGGGAAAGGAAGTCCCTTTACATCTTAAGCCGGAGGGTGCACGGAAAATATTTATCAAAAAACATCTTCTGGAAATCCTTCCATTCTAACGCCTCGATATCCTCCTCAGGCTTTGTATTTTTTATCAATGTCTACCACTAATCAGCTTCACCCTCCATACAATAAGCCGCAAAGAGAACCTTCTCTTGTTCAGAACATTGAACTATGGAGAAGACCTTTTCAATGGAGTTGATCCATTGTTCAGCGATCGTGGGATCAGATGATCCACTAAAATTAGGAGGCCTTTGTCTCATGAAGTGCTCGATAGTGACTTGTTCCATCTTAGGGGCGTTTGGACATTCATATTGACCCGTGTTTCTAATCAAAGATTGAGTTAGCTGAGAGAGAAGTGTAAAAAAGTTCGTGATTCCCGCTCCCATGGGATTGGGAATCTCATTAGTATAGTCATCACACTGATCTTCACATCGTTTGTTAGCCCGAGTCCTCCTATTACCGGCCATTGGATAGAATAAAATAAAAGTTAGGGGGTAACACATAAAGGATAATCCAAAGACAAAAGTTGATGACTTATATATAACCTTTTATTTCCTTACCTCATGAGTCTATAGGCTTCAATCTAGGATCTTCCTGATATACTTTCTAACATATATTCTTAGGGGCATTTTTTAATTCCCTTAATAATTGTTCATACTAAGATTCTGAATTTATCAAAACATATCCCTCGGGAGTGTCGTAACGAATACTTCAGCAAGGGCCGTTGTCGTGCACCAGTTCCCGTTCGAGTCTAGCTCAAAGTGATGTTTTTGGGTTTTACCCCTAAGATACATCTGTGCAAGAGCCGCCTCTACCTGCTCATATCCAGACATGGATTTATTTTTTTGATAAACCACTTAGTACTTACCATAACTTAGGGATGTTTTTATTATACATAGTATTGTCTCTAAGGATTTACTAGTTTTTTCTAATCCTAATCCCAGAAATAACTAAACCTATCCTCTAATACTAACTATGACAACCCTTCTTTTATTACAAAAATAAACATTAATTATTAAAAAAAATATTCACTTGATACAACATGTAAGATCGAGAGGTCTAGTGTCATTGGGGCTTAGGATCATTACATAACATCTTAAAACATTAAATACAACATCTTTATTGAAAACTTCCTTTACATGACCACTGCATTCCCTCGTACTTAGCATTGCATGGGATAACTTGAGGACATGCATAAGAAAAAGGTGAGCTATAAAGCTCAATAAGGGAATATACATGGAATAAATGAGGAGTACAATACATGTTAGACAATAAGAATATCAATAGATCACAAGAGAAACATGAACATAATGGCATGATAAAGCTTGATAATCATAACATGGAAATTTGGCAACAACACTTAACATGGAATTAGCATGAGACAAGGTTCATTGCACATAGAGCATGAGTAAATCCTCATTGCACATGAAGCATGAGTAAATCCTCATTGAACTTGAATTAGCATGGGTCAACACTCACTGCACATGACGTATCATGATGCTATACTTTACCCAATGCATTGGAGTGCTATAAGGGCGCACCATTCTTAAACCTTTTATTTCATGTATAAGTGTGCCACATGGATCATAAAACATATGGATTCATAAAACATGATCATTTATTACACGAAAAAGTAATGTGGAATGAAACATTATAATCAATAAGTAAATTATCATCAAGATGAATACCCGTGATGGAGAAATGGGAATGGTATTCACTACATAATGGAATTGGCATAAAAAATTGGTGCAATTTCGACAGCGTATCGGCGTGATATAAGAATTCATAAAAAGTTATGATGAGAGAGAAAGGGGTGTCTCATCATATCTACATGAAACGGGCAGTAAGGGGTCATATAGATACATGTCCCAACAATTTTACTGGAATTTATATTCATGATACAAAAGTATTGCTTGAATATAAATGAGAAGAGAGAAGTTCCTTTCTGAATTTCGGCATATTAATGGGTGTACATGGGAGGAATTTAATGAGATAGAAATGGGTCTCCCATAATTAAAACAATAAGAGGTCAGTATGGGGGAGGTGAAAAACCATACCCCAGCATTTATAATTGAAATTAAAAGGGCATAACAATATTATGATAATTAGACAAAAAAGTGAAAGGAAGAAAAACCCATACTTGGATGTGTGCTTTCATAGGCTTGAGAGAGGCTTGAGGGAGGCTTCTTCAGAGATTGGGGCACCTTGGGAGGATTCTAGAGAGAGTATAGAAGATTTTTGACGAACTCCAAAGGCTTCGAGTAAGGGGGAAGTGGGATCTTGAGTGGGTTTATATAGGAAAGGTGATTGAATTCTTTATTATTTAGGTTTGGGACCCCTTACATTAAACTAATCCAAACCACAAATAAGCTCATGGTTTTTCCCTTGGTTTTTGGAAAAGGGAAGAGGAAAACAATATTTTATAAGTCCAGAGTCCCAAATTCTTAAAATAATGGGTTGCTTATGTGGAAGTGTGTCACACTACCATGGAAAATAATTTAAAAAGACAAGATGTTTAATAAGTCTTAAGGTGTCCATTAATGCTTTGTAAAATAAGTCAAACAAACCCAAAATCACATTATTTTAATGGTAAAACATATATTGGCAGAACATAAAGCTTATAGTATTTTATTACATCACAATTGGGTCATTATGATGTCATAAAACCCATTATATATTGAGACTATATTTAATTTTTACCCAAAAATTTGACTGTCTCCGAAAATTATGAAAAATTCACCAATGGATAATTTCTGAGTCCTGATTCAAGAAATAACATTTATTTTATCTAAATAATTTTCAAAATATGTTTATTTTCACTTTTAAAATAAAAACTGACATTTATTGAAAATTCACAGGTTTTGAAAAAAATGACTTTCAAACCGTATTAAAAATTACATTTGCATTCATAGAATTATAAGATCATTTATATTTAATAAAAATTAATTTAATAATAATAATAATATTTTATTAAAATATTTTTTAATTCAAAATCCATTAATTCATCAAAATAGATTTCTTAGATGAATATTAACTAAAAAATACTATTTGTGCTTAAAAACTATATACAAAGTGTCAATAGTGACAAGAAGGTATATTCGTTATTATATACAAAAAAATAATATACCTGAACATATTACTAGCGATTTCTTATATAACCCCTTAAAACAGCCGCATGAGACATAAGGGTAAGGTGTGTGATGGTGACAGACTCTTGGGTTGGCTCGGATAACATCGCTCAAGTGGTAATCTCTATCAACTTCCACTTTTCTCATAGACGGTCTCATTCGAGCTTGACAAGATGAAGCTCAGCTTGGGCTTGGTAAAGAGCAAAACCCAAGAACGCCACCTATTTTCCAAGCTCTGACAAATGGGCTTCATAAGGAGCAATTTTACTAGATGAGGCCATCGCTTCTTTTGTCTGAGTAAATTGGATTTGATAAAGCCCTATATTTATACTAATCAGGTGATCACTGTTCCACAACTATATTAGAAACGGTCAAAATTCTTAACATAAAACCAAAGAATTTGACATTTTATGTAAACATTTTACATAAAGAGACATTTAATTAGATCAAGTGGGATTACCATTAATGAAACTTTTGGTCGTTACGTTTCATGTGTCTTGAGTGATATTTAATTAATGGAAACTTTGAGAAATTATTTATCTCTTCGGTCACTTGAAGGATTAAAATATCTCATGAAATTTAGTGAGAATGGAACTTCTTAAATAAATCATTTTCTGTGGTGTTTGTTGGGTGAGTTAATTTATAGAAATTCAATGAAAGAGACATCTAGCATATAGTTTGGTGATATCATCAGGAAACTTGCTTGATATGAGATATTGTGATAAAAATATTCAATTAAATGGTATGTATTCAATGTGGTTCAATTTCATCAAAAAATTAACTTCATTTGATATGGGTTATGTTCCCAATTTCTATATGCTAACCTTGGATTTCATGTGGTTATTCATAATTCCACTATGTTAAAGTCATAGAGGGTAATACAATTAGTGTATCTAAAATTTCAATTAACATCCAGTATTGAATTTTACATTCTATAATAAATAACATTTATTCCAACTTGATTGATCTCTATAATTTGATCACAAGTTAATTAAAATAATAAGTGAGTTAAATAAAAATAATAAATATTTATCTTTTTATTTGGTGAATAAAATATTTATTATATCTATCATAGAATAATTCATTGACATTTATTAATTAAATTTCCATTATTTGAAAATTGATAAATTTCAATAAGTGAAATTGGATTGATCTTTGTTTCCCGATTAAAAATGATATAAATGGTATTTATTTATATTCTTAAATCATTGATAATTTCAAGAAAATAATAATAATAACAATAATATAATTATTATTAATGTTGGTGGGGACAACTAAGAGTATTATAGTTGGGAAGCGAATTTTGTGCAATTTTCAATCCTTAATCCTACCGTAATAAATATATAATTATATCACTTTCCATAATCATAATTTTTGTACACAATAGATAAAGAGATACTATCAATATCTAAAGATATATCCATTTTTACCCTCATGTCCTCTTCTCTCAGGATAATGAGAGAACATCAAGAGTTCTTCCTCCTCAAGAATAATTCTTCTCTATTCGACCACAAACAATGTAAGCGATCATGATCACTCACGCAATTACTTAATGATTCTACGGTAAAATTTTGAGATTGAAGTGAAATATTGGATCACATAATTATGGATTATTTACTTGAATCATACACAAAAATTAATGTACAATGATATCAATTAATAAATAAAATCAAAATAAAAAATTAGATGTTGAAATAATTCAATATCTATTCCAAAATTATTTTTAAATTACATGTAAGTATCCTCCTTTTCTTGTTCCATAGTTTTAATCCAGTCAATTAATCTTACTATTTCATTGGAAATAAAATTTTAATATTGTTTAGTACTGTTTTTATGTAAATTAATACAAAAATCAGAGTTTTTCATATTGTCCATTGATTTTACGCTATGCAAGGAACCTACTAGTGGTATTAGAGTGGGAAATTTTCCATTTTAAAATTATTTATTATTCGTTGATTATTGGTATTTTTATTAATTCTCTTATTCTTATATTGATTTGTTTAAAATCTGACAGTTTTCGTCCATTACTTTCTTCATTATCTCTAACATTACCAGTAATAAGTTAATTATTTAATATGAAGAATCATTCATATAATTCTATATATACATTCCAATGTCTTTTTCTCAAAAAATATAGAATACATAGAATGGACATCCTATATACACACAACGACGTTTGATTTTCACATCCATATCTCACTCTATTGGGTCATATCCAATAAAATTTGATCTCATATTATAAAAAAATCTGATCAAAAAATATATTCAAACATACTAGATTACAACATGAGGAATTACACTTTTTGAACCCCATATACAAGGCATATAGTCATTGATTTTTCACGTTTAATAATATGGGGTGTCCCAGTGATTCATTTATCAAATACATGACATGGGGTACTGATAGTCCATGAAACTCTGAGGACATGAGAAATGTATCCTAAGTAAATTTCATGTACCTCAATCTTTTCTATGAAAGGGAACACACTCAATCTAAAGGTATTTACTATGGATATGGGAAGAATATATTACATGATTTTTATACTTCTACAAATAGTGTGTTTAGTTTTTTTCCAAGATAAATTAATTATATTGTAAAACATATTCATATGTGTTCCATGTGTCATTTATTTGAAAATGTACACACCATATAAGAGTATTTATAATTATTTATTATATAAAATCCATATTAAAATTTTGGACAAGAATTTAATGTTTCCTTTAATTAAACTTGTTTACTTTATTAATTTTAAATGAAATGAACTTTTCTTTAGAATCATATATGATGGTGTGTAGATGATTCATGGATTTAATTAAAATAAATTGATTTTATTATAGTAATTCATTATACATTATCTTTATTAAACAACTAATCTATGTAGCTAATAACAAGATTCAAAAATTATGCTCATTTATTGATATCTGATTGATCATGATATCATATTCTACATTTCTATGTGATTGGTTCCATTTATTTTGTTTTTATTTAATTAAAATTTATGTTCTTCATGTCATTACCTTGTCCAAATTATATATGGGAATGATTACCCATTATATCATTTATGTAAACCCCTATTTTCCAATCCTTTGGAACTAATCACCTACATTTGAGAAAAATCTTATGTAAGAATGGATCTCCTAGGTGAGAGGATATGGTTCATGTCAAGCAATCTATGCCAACACAATAGAGTTGATATACTGGAGCCAAATACTGAATTATATAACACAAACCAATCTATGTTTCACGGTGTTTTACCCTAGGGTCAAGGGTTATTATAACATCCACTATATAAACTTTTCATTAGATGATCTTATGATCATGCCTCTTATATTTTATTTTTGTTAGTTTCATGGTTAATTATTTATATTCGTTGATACTGTCGACCACCTATTAAATAAATCGATAATAATTAAATAGAGAATAAAATTTAATTGGATTATACATGAATTTTTTATCTCACATGCTAAATATCATTAGAAAAATACACTTAATATTAACTATGAATTTGTTAAGGAAAAATGGACATTTTGTATAATAATAAAAATCCATCAACTAAAATATCATGTTAGTATAGTATTAAACTAATTATGTAACAGTAGAAATGATAGTTCAATGTTCTTAAAAAACCCAATTTTTTATTTATTATATTATCGTGGAATGTTTATCATTAATTTTTAGGTTAACATATCTTGGTATACATCAAGGGTTGACATCCCAAATAAGAAACGGTGTAACTAAGATGAATGTGTTGATATGATATTTAAAATATTAATTTAGGATTTGGGAATACACTAAATGGATTAGGTAACTATGGTTAAATGTAATGGGAGTGTTTTGTTTACATAAAACCCTTTGAATAACTTGTAAGACCCAATTTTATGTTTGGTGAATGGGAATATGGATCATTTCCACTAAATTATCCATGTGAAAACATATTCAGAAACTAATGAAGAGGATATTTGGTTTTTAAAAAAAATAGGATGTTAATGGAATTTAATTAAATTTAGATTTGCTAATCTATTTTTGGAAATATGACAACTATTAATTAAAATATATTAATTTTTAGAAAATGAAACCCAAAATTACTTTGACAATATAATTATGATTCATACTAGAGAGAAATAAATTTCTCAAAGGCATGAATTTCCTGGTATGGTATAGGTACTTATGCATTACACTATTCCACGAGAGAAAAATGTACCTGATGTAAACCCCACAAACTTAGTAACTTTCTAAAGAGGCTAGTGAGAAGAAAGTTTCTTTCTATTTGAGTCAAATAAATGATGTAATGGATATCCAATGATTCATGTGATCCTTTACGTACAATGATATTCAAATTAAATATGAGGATATGAATGCATATAGAATTTTCTCTCGTCGTTAGGAACTCAAAAAAAAATAGGTGATACCAGAGATATATATGATCCCCCATGCAATTTTCCCACACAAGATAAGATACTAGGTTCTATAAGGGAAACATGTATTCATGTTTATTAGAAACATTCAATGCCTATACATCTTGGGTTTTGGGATCTATGATGAGATTTACATGGATCTCATTATGTCCTCACCCAAAAAAAATATCTTGATTTATTATGAATTATAGTTTGAACAAAAGAGATAATTCACTTTAATAACTTTTTGTTCTTATTATCCATGTTGATAAAGACAGGGGGTGTGAAGAACCTATGGTACTTATTGTAAATAAGAACGTGATGAAAAAATAAAATATTCCAAATACTCATTCTAAATCTAAAGCACTAGAGCACAATCTAACCAAGAATAAGAAGATCCAAAGGTGGGGAAGGGGATAGGATGTGGTATATTTTTCATGTGGAAAGTTTAGCCATTAGAAAATGAATATTACCTATCCAAATAAGTAAGTCAAATATTTTAGTGACTTCATTAATGTGTAAAATATCTCAATATATATAATTTGGGTATTAGGTCCTTTCTGTGGTTCACATATTTGTATCCAAATAAAGGAACCAATTATATTTTGGAAGGTTTCTAGATATGAGGTGGATTTATTGCCTACCATTGGAGTACAGATGGATGGTCTAACCAATATATACTTCCATCACACATTAATAAGAAGAATTATTTTAGTTTAAAAAAAATGTTATTATGTTGCAAGTGTTACCAAAAACATTATTTACATTTCTTTTCTTGAAATAGATGTATTTATTTTCAGAATTCAAAATAAATGTTCCTACTGTTATAAATATATAATATGTTATGGTATGGAATAGTTTAACAAAAGTTATTTATGTATTAAAATACAAACACCAATTATTGGGAAATGATAACAAAAAAAATATGCACGATTCATATAACACCCCATGTTATCATCATTGTCTTGGTCATGTAAACAGTAAGAATATGAAAAATATATATCAAGATGGTTACTTATATTCTTTTGAGATTAATCTACTTGAAAGATGTCAAAAAAATTTATAAGAAAAGATGAAAAATCCATCATTCATTTTTCAATGTTAAATTTCCATAGAGCTTCCAAAATGGGTACACACTAATGTGTGTTGATCTTTTTATGTTGAATCTATGGGTTGGTTCTCATACATAATGTATTTAACTAATGACTTGAGTGTGTATGCTAATATATATTTGATGAGGTATAAGTCTGAATCCTTTTATAATTTCAAGGAGTTCAAGAATGAAGTCCAAAACTACATTGGTAAAAAGATAAATAAACTTCAATAAGATCAAAGTGGTGGATATCTTAATAATGATTTTATCAACATTCTTCAGGATTTTTGGATTCTATGTCAACTCACTAAACATTATAAAACAATTTGGTATAGTGTTAGTGAATAGAGTAACCAAAATCTATTAGAAATGGTGAGGTCAATGATGATTCACACAGATCCTCTATTATCATTTTGTGGATATATATTAAAGATAGCATTATACTTACTCAAATGAGTAACAAATAATATGTAAAATGGTATTCCCTTTGATATATGGAGTTGAATGAAACTTTTTTGGTAACATGTACATGTATGGGGTTTTGAAGCTTTTTTTGATGTCAGATCAAGAAACAAACAAGAACCCTGATGCAAAAATTTTACCACTATATGATATCATATGTAACAAGGAAAACCATATAGGAAACAATTTAGGAAAGAATGTAAATATAGAAATACTCAATTTCTTTCATGAGAGGGGCCACATCCTCACGGAGGATAGTGTGGGAATGATTGATATATGGGAATTTGGTGATCAAATACACAAGAGTTTCTACATTA
The DNA here is from genome assembly GCA_963277665.1 of Viscum album. Classification (NCBI taxonomy): domain Eukaryota; kingdom Viridiplantae; phylum Streptophyta; class Magnoliopsida; order Santalales; family Viscaceae; genus Viscum; species Viscum album. Next base: position 245,895,718 of record OY728166.1, read on the forward strand.
ATAGATTCCACAAGTCCTCATGGTAGATTTTTTTTCAAAAAACCCAACTATAGTGTAAGAGAAAAACAGGGGTAGAGAACCATAGATATATGGTTTTATTGTCACTGGTGATGGTACCCAATTATTGGTTGAAAATAATGACCCTCTCTCCTACCAAGAGGCACTAGAGAGAATAAAATTTCAAATATCAAAAAAAAACCTTGAATTTTAAGATGTAGTATATATATCAAATCCATTTTGTGTTCTAATAGATCTACCAGTTGATATGATGCCTATGGGGTGTAAGTGTGAATTCAAGAGAAATATGGACATGGAAGGTAACATAAATACTTATAATGAAAAGATAATTGATAATGGGAACAGGTAATGTCAAATCATTGACTATAATGAATATTTTTCCATAATTTATAGGTTTAAATTGATCGGATGTTTTTTAATGGAATATTATAATAACTATGAAATTTATAAAATAGAAATCTAAACTACTTTCCTTCATAGGGGCCGTGAATAAGATGTGTACAAGACCGAATTGGAAGTGTTTTTTAGTCTAAGAAATTCTAGAAAGATATGAAAGTGGTATATTTTCATTTCTGTATTAAGTAAAGCATCTAGGCCATGGAATATTTTTTTTTGATAAATCTATAAAATAATTTGGGTATATTAAGAATGAATGTGAGATTTTAATATATCAGTTTTTGAGTTGGAGTATAATTTTTTCCATAGTGGTAAATTTTTATGACCTATTACTAATTGAAAATGTTATTCAATCCTTATAAGAGGTTATGTCATGTTTTCGAATGTACTTCTCCATGAAGGACTTTGGTAAAGAATCAAACATTCTGGGGATTAATATCCTACATGATAGATCCAAGAGGACACTTTGATTATGTAAAGGATATTACATTGACCATATATTGAAGAAGTTCTGAATGGAACAATCAAATAGGGGATTGGATCTAGGGTCACATGGTATTCATATTTCTAAGAGAATGTGTCCACAAACATAAGATGAAATAAATAGAATAAGTAATGTCTGATATAGTTCTGTGATATGACCTATCATGTATGACATGTTATGTATGAGGATTGAGGTTTTCTATTCTTTGATCATAGTAGGATGGCATATTGAAGATCTAGGGGAATAACATTGGACTTGTGGTCAGGCAATCCTTTTGTATCTAAGGTCAAATAAGGATATTTTCTTGGTGTATGTTGGAGACGAAGAGCTATTTATCAGGGGATATATATATATATATATTATCATTAAAAAAGATAAGAATGATATGAATACACAATATAGATATGTCTTTTGTCTTAATGTAGGATCTATGAGCTAGAAGAGGTCAAAGAATCCAATTTTTTTTATTCTACATTGGTGTCAATGTATATTGTATCTTTTGATGAATCCCTAGAAGCAGTTTTGAATTTCAAAGTTTACCAATATCTAGATATGGTACCTATCAGTAATAATCCTATAACAGTTTACAACACTAATAGTGCATCGGTGGGTGTCTCCAATCAATCAAGGTCAAATGAAAGGATAAAGCACATACTTCAAAAGATTTATATATTGAGGAATTTTTCTAAATGAAGTTATGTTTTTAAGAGATGAGTATCCACATCAGTAAATTTTCTAGACCTCCTGATAAAGGATTTTTCTCAGTAGATTAATGAGTATCATGTGATAGCTAGTGGAATGAAATTATTTTTCATTTGGATCTAGTGCAAGTGGGAGTCTATTAGGGTTAGTTCCCTAGAACCAAAATTCTGAGTACTTGATTACATGCTTTCCATTATAAATGTTATTTCTTAATGCATCATGTTATTTATTTTACTTGAATCTTGTACGTTAAAATTCTCTGAGAATATGTATCACACTGAATTGTCATAGTAGTTCCCAACTATGATGTGAACCTAGAGGTTATAGGGTAATGTTATTAAATATATGTTCTATTCCTAGATGATATTTTCTTATGGGAAATAGTCAATAAAATATATCATGGTGTGGAGTCTCATATGAAATTGAGACACCTTATCAGGGTTTCCTCCACTCTAAATCACTAATATAGTAGGTTATGAGAACAACTCATTAATTGGAAATATACATTTCCAGGTGTCATTTGATATTTCTATATAAGAATTTGTATATTGAAACTAAAAAATATAATCATTAATAAATATAATTACTAATAAACATTGATTTATTTATGAAATACATGATGATATATACTCTTGGAAAGGATGGTTGTGTTGTGTGTGTCACAAGGAACATTCTATTAATGGATAATGTGATACATGGGTTTATCTATTTCAATGCTTGATTGAAATTAATATCTTCAGGATATTGATGAGAATGGAAATGCCTCCATAAATCCTAATCCATGTTGTTTTGGATTCAATTACCATTTTCAAAAATTAAATAATTATATATTGATAATATAGGTTGATGATTCCTATTTTCAACCAACTTGATAATAGATATTCTGATAAAAATAAATATTATACGGTAACTTTCTTTAGAACATTGAATGTAATATTAACCTTAAATTCTGAATATAGGATTCCTTGGCATGTTTATATATGTTATCCTCTGACTTTAGGATGTTCTTTTTAATTCCACTAGGATAGATTCCTATAGGGTCACCCACTAAGATTACCTGAAATCTCAAAAAAAATCTAGTATTGAATTTAATAAGTTAGAATAAATAATATTTATTTGTGCTTGGTTGACTAAAAAAATATAATCATGAGTTAATTGACATAATTAGTGAGTTAAATAAAAATAATAAATATTTATTTTCAATTTTATATAATATAATAATTTTTAAATTTATCATATAATAATGCATTGATATTTATTTATTAAATAATAATTATTCAACTATTTATAAATGTAAAAGAGGGAATGTGAACTAACCTTAATGATCTAATTGGAAATGATATTGATGATATTAATTTAAATTCTTAAAGCACTTATCTTGTAATGAAATTATAATTGTTATTAAACACGGGGGAACTAGGAATACTAACATTGGTAGTGGGTTTGTATGTGGTTTTTCCACCCCAAACCAGCCATAGTTAAAAACAAATTATATCCCCTCTTATAATCACTCTTGTTGGGAACAATAGATAGATATATACTTTTTATAGATCTATAGATATATCTAATAGTTGACCCATCTTCTTCTATCTTAATCCAATGATGAATCATCACGAGTTCTCCTCCCAAAAAAAGAATTCTTCTACAACTAACCACGAACAACACAATCATTCGTGATCAAAAATGCTATAACTGAAAAGTTATACCACAATTTTCAGAGATTTTTTGGCACATATGGATCATCACTATATTTATTCTTCACATGGACCTTGAGTACAAAGACTATATGATGAGATATAGTAAACTATATGAGCAATGAAAGAGGAATTACAGGTTGATGTAATGTTTTATCTACTCATAAATTAATTATAAATTACACATGAGGATCATCCTATTCTAGTTTGGTAGATTTAATCTACTCAATTGATTTATGTATTCTATTGAACATGAAATTTTAATATTTTTTTATATTTGTTACATGTTAATTAATACTATGACAAGTTGTTCATACCATCAAAGGAACTTCCACTACTCCCAAAAATAAGAAAAACATTAGATGATTGTTAAAAAATTTATTGAAAATATAATCTATGAATTTCATTAAAATAATTCACCAATACTAGTTAATTTAATTTATTTTGACCATAATACATTTCATGAATAAAAAATACTTTAAAAAATAGCACTTTTTACCTTCGAAGGCTTTTATTTTCCTCTCTAAATAATCAATGGCCAATGAATTAATATTATAAATGTGTAAAAAGTATTTTTTATAGGATTAATATTATAAATTATTTTCCAAATGAAACATAATATCCTTTATATAAAACATATATGATACAAAAATTCTCATAAACATAATTATTGAGTCCACTTTGAGGAAGTTGAATTTCTGGTCAAATAATTAAAGTCAATATGTGGATGAAGTTGTTGCAATGCTTGTAGGTGTTTGAATAAACCAAGAATATTGAAGAAGTAGAATTTGGAAATTTATTGATTCATTAATAACGTTAAATACATGTTTTAATGGTTGTGACACAATATATATGATATATTTGTGAGTAAAATATGAAAAATAAGATGAAATGTATTTTATTGAATAAGGATGTAGAGAAGGAAAAGAAAACATTATTTATTTATAATAATGAATATTTATGTGAATAAAGAAGATTCTATAAAAAATGAAAATATATTATATGTTTATCATTAAGACTTTGAACAAGAAATATGAGTTTCCTTTCCTAGTGGAATATTGTTAAAAACTCTTTTGTTAGTCAATATTAAAAATTGAGCATCCAAGACAACTCTGGAGCCTGATCAATCAACTGCATTGTGGGAGGAGGCCTCAACAATGGAGTAGACCTATATCCATGAATTATAATTATAATATTCAGGTAGTGAGGACTTCCAATGGAAAGTAATGGTGCATGGGTTTGGGGAGCATAACGCTTTCATGGTGTGCATGAGGAGTGAGTGTGTCACACCGCCACATGTATGTGTGTGAAAGTGTTCAGGATGACAACCCCTGTGTTGGATTGAACACTATATTTGAAGGGATGGATTTATTAAGAATAGTGTACCAATTATAAAAATAAATGCGTAATATCCACAAAGTGATATTCTACACCCATGTTAAAAATATACGAACATGATATTGTACATCCAATTCAGCCGATCTGAGTAGTATGATCTTTCATCACATCATATCCAATTTCATGAGGAGTAATTACTCTATAATTAACCTACAACATTCGATGATGGTATAATAACACTAAAATAACAATGTTCTATCCATATCCATTTATCAAACCAATGATAAGAGGCATACAGAGACATATAGAAATCATTCTTTCAATCTAGGTAAAACCTGAATGATATTATTCAATGTTTATGATATCTAATGAATAAAAATGTGGTTTTCAAAATCACATCTTGAATCTATGAAAAATTTATCAGTTCATTCATTTGAAATGATGGGGCATTATATTATTCTATCAAACCCCTAGTGAAGAAATAATATGTTTTCTATACGAAATAAGTAACACCGTATTTTTTAAGACAAAATGAAGGATACCCTTGTGGAAACATTTTTAAAAATATAGATCTTATAGATTTCAAAAATTAGGAATGACATGACATTATTCATTGGAATTTCTTTAAATAAAACTTGTATGAGAGGTGGTTAAGCACTTGCGTATAAATATCAAGGGATCAAGGGATATTGTATTACTTCCAATCACATTTTTATCTATGATATCTAATTTATGGAAAGAAGAGTATTCCCATATTTCAAATGGCACGAAAAAAAGAGTATCGTGAGCCACCTAAGTTCCATTAAGAAGAAAAAATCCTCACATGATCGTTACATAGCAACATTGAGGTGAGGTGATCCCACACATTACATAGAAAAGTAAATAATCTGGATTGATCAAACACAATTTTTTTTATAAATTAATTTTATGTATATAAAACGTTATGATAATTAGAAGATATTCTAGTGTATTGTTCATGAATATACATGAAGAAGAAAAGATAACACTGGTTCATCACATAAACCTATATACAAAGAAGCTATGTATGTTTTTCCAGAATAAAATATTTGTGAGTAACCATTAGAAAATAACATGATTACACAAATGTGAAGACATACAGTGATCAATATAATATTTTATAAAGCAATTGATAGAGAGCATGTGTATTACATTACAAGAACTATACTGTTCAAAATAATATGATTTAATTTTGTGTTCAATGGTAGTGTTCTGAAGACTATAATTATATGCCAATCATGACAAAATTCCAGGCATTTAATGATATACATGCATGAAGAAATGTGATATGGAAACACAAGTGTTGTTTCATGAAGAATGTGTGATTCAAGAACACAATGAACGAAACATTATATCCGTAAATAAATATTCAACTTATTTAATGCAGGAAGTGCATAAAAAATATGATTACTAATATTTTATTGATATCAAGTGCTATACATTAATAAAGAATGTAAAAAATACAACATTTACGGTATTTAGGCCCTTTCAGTTTATCATTATGATAATTTTGTGAGTTTTATTCTATGTAATATCTTTTAATTTTTCAGAGTAGTAAAGGTTCAATGTGCATAATAAGTTATTGATTATATTTTGTGGTAGTAGAATATTATATGTGATACATGTAAATAATTTTACTAGAAGTATTAGTGAAATATTATATGTTGACATGTTTTGATAATTGAATTTGGGAGTGGAAAATATCAACTGAAAATAATTTTTGGCTCCATGAAAAAAAATTTCCAACATGAACACGACATCAGTTGGTAGAAAGAGTTAAAGACATATTCATAGGATCTTGTTTAATATCCATTTAATAACTAGAGATGTTATTATAAATAACCCAATTTATACTTTCTAGGGTGTGTATATTACCTTTAAAAAATTATGTATCAATATTAATGCACTGAATATCACTAAAATTATGTGTGATAAAAAAATTTGTTAAAAACTACAGGTTTATCATGGCATGGAGTAGGATATCTTTTTAAACTAAAAATTTTAAAAAACCTCATATTCCTTTCTGTTATTTAATATTTTTGTATACAAAAAATGTGAGACATCAAATAATGAGGGATTGTGGCTTTAAAATCCCATAGAGGTGAAATTGAACGATTATTTAAAAAAATAACAATTAATTCACCTCCCCTAGTGGTTCATCTGACCTAGGGATCTTGAATTGGTATTAGAGTACAAGGATAATTATATCGGATTCTCTCTGTTTGATGTTTTTCTATGGAATATTTGAATCTATTTCTTGAATATATAATGAAGTGTAGTTAAAAATAAGTTATTTCCCTTACAAATTAGAACTCATTTTCTCTAATGACATTGATGAATAAGAAAATGAATGAGACGAAGAAGATGAAGAACATGTAGCTATTTTCAAGAGATTAAATAGAATTTTTAGTTCCTCCAAACAATGATGAAGTCAGATCTAAAATATTTGGAGATAATGAAATGTCTATGTCTATAACCAAGTATATATAAAACATTATAACCTCATTGAGGATCATGTTATTATTGTGATAATCATGTATATGATAATTTCAGTTTAAACATTGATTAATATTAACCAACAACTAGTGCATGTGATATAATAATAGTTTATTCGTCAATTCATACATTAAAGAATATGATCAATTGTTTTCAAAAATATCTTATTTCAACTATCATTGATATTTTTGAACACAACAAAAATAAAATCACTTTGTTTGAGGATAGGAATGAATAAATGGAAAATTTATTGAATAAAAATTTCAACACTTTCTAAAATATCTCCAAGAAGTTTGGAGTCAATAAATTTTATTTTGCTGATCTTAAAGGAAGGAACTCAAAACATAAGGAATAGTTACTAAAAAATCTGATAGTAGGATGAGGTCACTAAATATTTTGATAATAATATCCATTTATTGGAAGAAAAATATAAAAAATAGTATTCATGTCAAGAATACTCAATTGGAAATCAAATCCAAGAGGATCAAGCTGCTTGTCTCAATATTATAGGAAAAGGTTTCATTACATGAAGTGGATGTTGAGGGGATGAGGAAAGAATGCGAAGATAGAATGGAATTTACTGAATATTAATAGAATTATCTTAGCATGAGATGTCTTTTACATGAAATGAAACTTTTCCATTTTGAAAGGCATCGTGTCGAAACTTAACAATCAAATAAGTATGGTATTTATTCAATAAGGTGTTCTTTAGAGGATTCTAATTAAAAAATACCTCCATCATATGGAAATAATAATTAATTACATTACCAAAACATCTCTCTCAACCAGCTATGGTTATAGAGGTACTATCCTTATCTTAATGTAAAAATATTGTTACATATGCTTCTACATAAATTGTAGATTTAAATTAAAATTCAAAAAAAAATATGATTGAGGAGGAACAAAGAAGATTATTTAACCATGGATATGGTAGAATAAATAAGTTTTGAATTTGGTTACCCATGAGGATCCCAACAGGTGGTAAATATGACCCAAAATAGTATGTTGATTATGCTAAAATTTATAGACAACATATAAGAGATAAAAAAAGATTAAGCTTTGTGGCCCAATGTTTGTAGTGAAATAGATTTGGGATTTATTTATTTTATATTTTGTACAATACCTTGAATTATAAAAATAAAGAATGTATATTCTAAGGGGTAGAAAGATGTTATATAGTAAATAATCAAATATCAATATGAATATGTTTACCTTAAAAAAAATTGATGCTCCTAAATATTTATATGATATTCGCATATGTGGTGATCTAAAAAGTGATGAATGTATATCTCAACTCTCTCAATAGAAATTGGGAAGATAATACAACTTATTAAATAATATCCAAACCTTGGGTATAAATATGAAGAAGAGTGTGAAGAACATTACTCCCAGGAACATTCGGAAGAAGTCACCCTTGGACACAAATAAAAAAAGAAGATTCAAAATAAGTCCAAGAATATTATCCAGAATAGTGTTATATCTCAAAAAAAATATTTTAAGAAATTCAATCTTCATAATATATGTAGAAACACCAAGGTGTTTTTAAATAACCGTAATGATATACAATTGTTTCTCCAATGGATCTGGAGAAGGAATATATTTTGGATGAACCATAGAAAATTAATTTTGAATAATTGAAAAAGAATATTCCATGTGAATAAGATGAATTCACAAGAGGTTTCTGAGAAATAAAAACCCTTTTTTATGAGAATTTTTTCATGGGAAGTGAGACTTTTCATCACACACTCTTGAAGATTGTTCAAAAATAGTTCTATCATATACGAGTTCTTATAAAAGAGGAAAATTATACTAGGGGATCCAAAATCATTAAAAGATCTTGTCAATGGAAATTTAAATAGTAAAGAAACTGAATAAATGATGAAATACATCCTTACATAATAAAACTAATAACTGAATATCATATTTGAATACATGATGAATGGAGAGAGTAGGGTAACTTGGTTGAGAAAACAATATCAACCTTGTTCTTCCAATTTAGGATAATGAAGACCCACCTTATTTGCTTAATTTTTTTTGTATTTTATTTTCACTAATAATTCATGGAATTGAAGGTGATGCATGGTCCTAGGAGGGGAACCTAAGAAGATGTGAGTGGTATCGATTCATGAATTAAAAAGATGAATATTTCACTATCATTATATCATTTATCAATTCATATTCAAATACAGATCATATCGTGAATCATCTTTGGTGATTTTGAAGAGGGCTCTATCATGTCCTACTTAGTAGGGATAATGAATCTATCATCCTGGTTTAATATAATATTGGGTATCTTGAAAGAGATCAACCTTGGTAATGATATGGGTACTGTCAAATTATAACTACCACATTTTAAAAAATTCTATTTTTTCTATATTCTCATACTGGGACTTCTTCAAATCATTCCTTGAATACATTCTTCATTATAAATATTTTTATGATTGTTTCCCTTGATGAGAATAAAATAAATGCAATATTAAGAAGATAAGATAAAATATTGTCTTATTTAAATATAAATATTCATGAATCTATTTTCAATAGAATTTCAATTTAAAGGGTATCACTATAGGAATTGGATGTTTTCCCAATGGATATATACCAATGATTTCTTCAAACCACTAGTATACGGTAAGATTTTCCAACAGTTTGACAAAAGCAATGGGAAATATTTAGTTCCTCTAAGATATACCAATGGTTTTAATAAACTTTTGGTTAAGAGAGGCTTTCCTAATGGTTTTTAGAAACCGTTGGGAATGTTTTCCCCCATATACCCAGCACCCCAGCTCCTACTCGGCCTGATTTCATAACCTAATTAAAATATCCTCCCGATGTTTTATCGGCCATGAAACTCCCTCCAGTCATAGATCCATATTCAATCAATCAATTCTTTATTTCTACAAAACAAATTAGTAAGTGTTTCCTTAGTTTTAATGTTACCCCTCTATTTTTTCTATTTTATATTTTGATTAGGGCTAAATTATATTTCATGCGGTCTATGGAGTAGCGAACCCTTTGATTTGTTTTCTGTTTTTTGTTCAATACTTCAAACATGGTAAATCGTTTGTTTTGTGGGGTGATATGGTAGTTTGTGTGGACTGTAGTTTAGTTGAAAATTGGATATGGATATTGTATTTACAGTATCTGTTCAAGGAATAATGGGAAGTAAATAGAATTTGAAGATGAATTGGTCGTTGTTAGGTGATGGATTGGAATTGTGAACACCCCCGACACCCATCCCCCTAGACACCTCCCACCCCCTAGACAGCCCCCACCCACCCACCCTCTAGAAACCCCCCCACCCCACCCCCCTGTACACCCCCTCCACATTAGACTGCCCCCCACCCCCTGTACCCCCTGGACACCCCCCACCCCTTGGACAGCTCCCTCCCCCTGGACAACCCCACCCCCACCCTCCCTGGACACCCCTCACTACCCATGGATAGCCACCCCCACCCCCTAGACACCCCTTAACCCCTTGGACACCCCACCAACCATTGGATAGCCCCCCCCTCCCACCCACCCTAGACAACCCCACCACCCTGGACACCCCCACCCCACCCTCCCTGGACACCCATCACCCACCAAGGATAGCCCCCACCCCCCCCCCCCCCTAGACACCCCCAGCCCCCTCGACACCCTCCACCCTCTTAAACACCCCCCCCCCACTCCATAGAGAGCCCCCCTAAACACCACCACACCTCCTAGAAACCACTACACCTCCTAATGTTTGGCCAAATTTTTAAATTGGAATTAACAATGTAGTTGATTTACCCTTTCTCTAATGACATTTCCTAAGTGAACCATAGAGCCTTATAAATTGAATTTTTCATTTTTTGATAAACTAAATTTTTAATGTTTTGAAACATTAAATTTTTCATGTTTTGAAAATTTGAATTTTTCATGTTTTGATAATTTTAATGGGTTGTTTGGAATGAAATGAATAATGCATAATAGTTTGCCTTAAATATTGAATAAAATTATTTTAAAAAAAATTACCCTAAGTGGGTCTGTAGGAGGGGTAGGGGTGATATCCAGGTGTGGGGGATATTTAAGTAGGGGATGGGTTGTCCAGAGGGTAGGGGGTTGTAGGGGGGTAGGGTCAACAGGGGTGTGGGGGAGGGGGCATAGGCTACCCAAGGAGATGTGTGGGCTGTCCAGGGGGGTCAGTTTGGGGTTTCCAAGTGGGGTAGGGGGTGTGGGCTGTTGTGAGGGGGGTCTGTGTAGGGGGGTGGGGGCACTATTTTCAAATGCGCATGCCTCGAAATTCCTTGGCATGAGGTCTGACAAGGCACACCCAGTGTTCCCTTCTATCGTTGAGGCAAGGCAACCTCACTTAGGCACGCCTTTGGTGCGCAGTTTGTGTACCTACCCGAGAGGTGCTATAGCATGAGGCTTGGAGAAGATGCACCAATATCCCCCTAAATCAGGAGGAATAAGGCAGCAGAGATCATGCTTAGAGGGGCAGTGGAAATTGTCGTCCCGATGGAAATCAGCAGTGTAGGCAGAAATCAAGGGTGCGATATAAATCGTGGGTTCGAGTAAATTGGGGAAATTGATAGGAATCATGAGAGAGCCATTGAAAATCATGGGTGCAAGCAATAGATATATTTCTTAGAGGGGCTGATGGAAATTAGGGATATTTTCTCAAGAGTGAGTGGTACATCCCTAAATATTACATAACATTTAATATATTAATAAAATAAGAACTAAATATATCTTTATAAAAATAGAACCATCTCTAGACCAGAAGAAAGAAAGGAATAACATTAAACACATTTAACATAACACAATGATTTTGATGTTTTGGTTCTCAAACTCATTTAACATATAAGAGAATAGCAGAAACACATTTAACATTACAGAATACTTATAACATAACATGATGATTTTAATGATTAGGTTCTCAATGATTGATTATTTGATTTTTATTTGGTTAAAAATTATCAGCATGTAATTTAATTTGTATTATTTTGATTTAATTTATGTTTTTAAAATTTAAAATATTTTCAAGAATTGTATATATTTAATTATGTTCACTTACACCTTAATTGCGTCTCGCACTGCACCTCCCACCACATCCCCAAGTGGCCTTTGGGCCTTATTTCACCACACACCATTGACAACACTGGGGGTGGGGTTGCCCAGTGGGGTGGGGTGGGCTGTCCAGGTGAAGGGTGGGGGAGGGGGCTGTCAAAGTGGGGGTGGTGGGGGTAGGCTATCCAGGTGGGGGTGGGGGGATGTCTAGGTGGGCGTGGGCGCAATCCAGGTGGGGGTGGGGGGAGGGGGTTTTCTCACTAGGTAGGGTCTGTAGGGGAGGGGTGTGGGTAGTCCATGGAGGGGGTGGGCTATCTGGGGGGGTTCGGTTGTGCAATCCTTGTGGGGGGAGGGGGTATGTGTTTTCTAAGGAGGATGGGGGCTGTCCAATGGGGGTGGGGGTGTGGGATGTCCAGGTGGGGGTTGGGGTGAGCGTTCTAGGGGGGATGTCAGGGGGGGTAGGGGCATCAGGGGAGGGGTGGGCTATATAGGGAGTGGGTGGACTGTCCATGGGTGGTGGTGGGGTGGGCTATTCAGGTGGTGGATGGGGTGTGGGCTTTTAAGTGGGGTGGGTTGTCCAAGGGGGTGGAGGTAGGTTGTCCAAGTGGGGGAGGGGTGTGGGTTGTCCAGGGGGAGTGGGTGGTTGTCCAGTTGTGGTGGGGATGTCTAGGTGGGGTGGGGGGGCTATCCTGGTGGGGGGTTCTGGGGGGTGCTGCAAGGGTGTGGGGGGGGGGCTGTCCAGGGAGGGAGTGGGTTGTCCACTACGATACTATACAAAAAAAATATGAATCACATATAACTAATGTATAGTTTCTTTCACACGTTAAGTATTTTCTTGAAGTTCCATACCAACGCACACTTCTACCCTTCCAAGAAGAATATATATCTGCAAATAAATCTCACTTAGGTTCTTAACCACAATCCATATTGATCTCATACAAATTTAACATTCGTAAAACTCCTTATCACCTAATTATATAACAAGTCTCATACTACTATGAGAGGTGTCCCATCGAAACATGGTTCTTAAAATTCGATCCACGTATGATATTTGGTGGTGTTTTTACAATTGGGTGTGTTGGGATTTATATGTATGATATTAATGGTTTACACCAACAGTCTTCATTATCATCTATAATAGGCTTGAAATCATGCTACAATTGGATAAAGATTGGATTTTATAACCCTAGTTTTGGGATGGACACCACCACACTGGACTACCCCACCACCCCCATGGACAACACCCCCCCCCCTGTGGACAGCACGCCCACCCCCGTGGACACCCCATACCCACCTGGACAACCCTGCCACCACATGGACAGCCCACCCACCCACCTTGTATCCCCTGTATAGCCCCTCCACTCCCTAGATAGCCTGCCCACCCACTGGGACACCTCATACCTCTTGGACAGCACCCCCCCCCCCCCCCAGACTCATTCGACCCCCTGGATAGCCCCGCCACAATCGTGGACAGCCTACCCACCCCTGGACACCCCGTATTCCCCCTGGACAGCCCCCACCTCATGGATAGCCCTCTCACCCCCTGGACACCCTCTCACCACCCCCGAACACCCCTCATCTCCCAGGACACCCCCACCCCATGGACACCCTCGACCCCACTAGATAGACCCGCAACCCCAGTGGACAGCCTGCCCGCCCCTCATGGATTTCCCACCCACCCCTAGACACCCCGTACCCCCTGGACATCCCAGTCACCCCCATGGACAGCCCACCCACCCCCTGGACACCACATAAACCCCTAGAAAGCCACACCAATCCCATGGACACACCTCCCACCCCCCTTGACACCTCGTACCTCCCTGGACTTCCCCCCCCCCCCCACCCACCCACTGGAAAGCCCCCCCCCCCCCCCATGGACTCCCCCGAACCCCCTGTAATGTACCTCCACCCCTGTGGAAAGCCCACCCACCCCCTGGACACCTCGTAACCCCTAGACATCCTCCACCCCCATGAATGGCCCACCAAACTGGACACCCTGACCCCCATAGACATCCCCCCACCACCTGGACACCTCCAACCCCCCTAGACAGCCCTCACACCCCCTGGACACCCCCACCCTTTTGGACAGTGTATGTGATCACTCAAATAATCTACTAAAATATAAAAAAAATAGATCAAAAATTTACTCAACTCCTAAATAATTCTCCTCCACATGTGTACATGATCTTGTACACTAATGTATAGTTCTTCAAAGATTTTTGGTTATAAATATTTTATTCTTTTGTCTTTTATTTTATGATTCTCATGTAGAGTAGTGTGTTAGTTATGGTTTCATATAAAGTGAACAATTCGTATTATATTAAATATATTTTCAATGAAACTTCAATCTTAAAGAACATTGTTTGACGAAATGACTTCTAACAATTTTTTTATAGAATGGATAGAAGTTGGATATATGAAACTGATTGGATTTCAAGCTATTTTCCAAAAAATTTATGATCTATTTAGATTTTCCATATCACAATGCATCAGATAATGGTCACATTCACTTCCCCTATTACAATTGTGTTGTAATACCTTGGTTGAGCCATGAAGAAATTAGCTACCACATAACCAAATATAGTTTTCATGAAAACTACTCTGTGTGCTATCAGAATGGCGAGAAAATGAAATATCAAATTGTTAATGATCCAAATGAGAAGACTGGATTGGAGAATTTTTTATATGATTGGTTTCCGTTTATTTTTCATCCTGGAAAATAAAGGATTCTGACCTAAGAAGGTTTCAATATGAGCACACATGATATGTATAATGAAAATGATGATGTTTTAGGGTGAAAAAAAATGAATGTTTCTGCCCCGACTCTAGTATATCAACAATGCAGTAAAATGAAAAAGATGGAATTTTTAATCTGATTATTTCATGGGAAAACTATGTGTGGGATTTCTATTACTGCCATTTTTTACATTCTTACCTTATTAAAGGATATACTTCCATATGATTTAGATATTCCCTCAATCCACTATATGGCATGGAAGTTAGTTTAGGAACATGGATTTTCAAGAAAAAAATTCATTCTTTCCCAAAAGATTGTAGTTTATTTTGGGATTAAATTATTGAATGAAATGATTGTATAAAATGTGGCACATCCCACTGGAAGCCAAAAGTTGATGAACACTATCCCGTGTTCAAAAGAAAGTAATGTGTAACTTTCCATTTATCCCCCAGACTCCATAATCATTTTATATCTCATGAAATATCTGTAAAAATGTGATGGAATGATACTGAGAGAAACAAGACAAATAATGAGTTGGTTCACCCTTTATATGGTTTTCCATGGAAGATATTTGAAGCTCGATATCTTGATTTTGCAGCTGATGTGCATAATGTGAGTTTGGTTCTTTCTTGTGATGGTTTTAATCCGTTTTGGCATATGCTTACGCCAGACATCACAGTCCAGTTTTTATAAATATTTATAATTTCCCCAATGGTTTTTTATGAAAAAAACTATCACTTTCATGAGTATACTCATATCTGGCCCTTCTGATCCTAGAAATGATATTGTTGTATACATGCATCCTTTAACAAAAGTGTTGAAACTTCATTTGGATGTGGGTGTGTGCACATACGATGTATGTTCGAAAGACATATTTCATATGAGTGTTGCACTAATGTGGACGATCAATGATTTTACTTCATATGCAATGATGTCTAGATAGATCACGAAGGGACAACTATTATGTCTTATTGGAACGAATAATACATGTTCCAGAAGACTGAAACGTCATTGTAGTTTCAGTTTTATGGGATATTGATGATTCTTGCCAATAGACCATTCATATAGAAATAATCCTCAAATATTTGACTATTCCATGGAGACCGATGATCCACCTCAGTGTATGTCTGGATTTGATGTACTTAATGAATTTTCAATTTTCAATTTTTCATTTGGGAAGGGTCAAATGAAATCTGGAAAGAGAAAGAATATTTCCACTGAAACCTAATACAATTGGAAAAAGAGAAGTATCTTTTTTGATTTTTCATACTGGTCAACTAGTTTGTTACATCATTTCTTATAAGTAATGCACATTAAAAAAAATGTGAAATGTTGGTTTCGATTCATCAAAATTTTAAGGGCATGACAAAAGATGATTTAAGGTCTTGGCGTGAGTTGGTGGATTGGGGCATCAGATCAGAATTGTATCCTTTGCGTATTAGTGAAAATAAATAGCCAGTTCCATGTGCTTCTTTTGTGATGACACCTACAGTAAAAAAAGTAATTTCTAGAAGTGATAGAGACTATTAATGTTCATAATGGCTATTCAAGAAACATATCTAAATGAGTCAACAAAAGATATTTGAAGCTAAAATCTTTGAAGAGTCATGATTATCGCATCCTTCAATATGAGTTAATTCCAATAGAAATTTGTCATCTTTTTTTCCAATAATGCAGGGGTGGCTGTTGTTCGGTTGTGCCATTTTTTTAGAGATCTTTTTGATAAGAAGTCGTCCAAGTATTTCTTGAAAAAAATGTTGGCATATGACTCATTAATTTTGTGCGAGTTAAGGAAAATATTTCCTCCATCATTTTTCACATGCTGGTTGCATCTGACTGTCCGTATTCCTACAGAAGTACTTATGGGAGGACTTATTTATTTTCTTTGGATGTATCCAACTGAAAGAAATATGTACACATTAAATTCTTATGTTCGTAACAGGAATATTCTCAAAGGATCTATCGAGAATGGTTACATAGCTCAAGAATGTATGGGTTCTGCTCTATTTATTTTTTAGATCTTACTAAAAGAATGAAGAGACCAACGAGAAATGAAAAATAATAGTATGAGTAAATTTAACCCAGTTTTTCATCACTTCCTCAAACAAGAGGAATTCGTCGATCATATAAATTGACAATATTAAGCCTTGAAGAGTGTGATTTGGCACATCGTACAGTATTTTTCAATTATGACTTTCTCAATAACTACATCTTGTAAGTATATTAAATATTTATATCTTATATATATATATATATATTAAACTATTCCTATTTTTATCAACAAGGAACATAAAGTGATGATAAATTGAAATCATCATTCTTTAACTTTGAGAATGAGGGAGACTCTGTATTGTAAAGAGTATTCTGCTTGATTAAAATTGAAGGTAAAAATATTATGTTTTAAAATAATTAAAAAATATTTAATTAAGTTTTATATTCATTTATATTTCAGGTATTGAGTTTTCGTGCTGACTCTGTCTCAGACGAAATAAGAGCTTTGGCTTTTGGTCCTAATACCGTGGTTCTTGACTATAAATAAACAGTTATCAATGGGTACAAATTTATTATCACTGAACAAGAAATAAAAATGAGAACACAACATGATGGTGTTATGGTTACTTCCACAACAGACTATTATGCTAGTGAATCGGATAATAGACCACAATTTGAAAATGTAGGTTATTATAGAGTCCATGAAAAAATAATAATATTAGATTATTATTCTCATGGACGAGTCACGATTATGAAATTCAAATGGTTTGATTCGATGATGATATAGTGAAAATTTATTTAGGATTGTAGATTTTGAGTAATTGATATAACTCTCATTATTGCTATTGATGAACCATATGTATTGGCATCAATTGAGAAACAATTTTTTTATGTCAATGACCATATTCAACCTGAATTTGGTGTCATTATTGAAGTACTTCTGTGAAATATTTTTAATGATGGTGATGATGGAATTTATACCATACCTACTACCATTGGAAAGGATCCATTTACTAATTTTTATGACACCAATAACTTAATTTTTGAAGATTACTTTGAACCTGATGTTGTGGTGGGAAATATATAAATTCATCCATTCATGTTCTCAATTATTTTGGTTTACCTCGACTTGGGTTGTTAATGTGGTTACTATTTAAATAGATTTAATATTGATTACAAATATGATTTATCTGAATTTCCCATTATGTTAATTTTCAATGTTTATTGGTTGAAATTTTATTTGAGTTGCATTTTCTAATTTGGAATTAAACTATATTCAAACCTACGAAACCAACATTCCTAACTTGAAAATTTTAATGCTTCAACTTTGATTTGTATAAAATTATTATAACTCTAAGACCACTCTTTAATATTTTACCAGATAATGACCATGATGGTTGGTATTCTTCTACAAAACATGTATAGAATCCTACATCATCTACCTAGGCTAAAGAAATTAAATTTTTCCTTAATTTCAACAACTGCTTTACCCCAAATGAATGTGGTATAATTAATGTTCCATGATTTTAATAGATTGATGACACTTAGTAAATAACCATAATACTAAAAATTAAATTTCTTTATTACATCTTGTACGATTTATTGACATCATTATATATCTATTCAACCTCACCTAAAACAATGGATAGTTAAATTATCAATGAATCCCCATATTCCCTCTCATTTATTTTATTTTTTGGGTTACACATTAGTTTTTATTTTCTAATTAATTCCATATTTGTTTTCAAATGTAGGAAATGAAATCAATTAAAGAGAGGCGATGGAAACAGATGATGGACAAGAATTGTCTCCGGACTAAGCTGGGCATTCCACCACTAGTGCCTGTAGTTTGTATTTTATTTCAAATATATATATTTAAATAATATATAGTGTCATGTGATTACTTTTGTTTTCAATATTTTTTCAGGATCCCTCTATTAGGAGAAGTTTATTTGATGAGAAGCCTAGTTGTGGTGATAGTACTAAGGGTGTTTGTATGAGGGGGGTGGTACGAGAACTAGACGATCTGGTCGGTGTACCAGATAAGACCATGCCCCTACATCTGACATATCATCCATCTCACATTCTGATCAATGTGTGTCATTAGTGACACATGGGATATTTAAGCCTCCCATGTTTTAACCACCCTTTACATCTAAGCCTCCTGACCCGTCTGTACCATATCAGATGATGATTCCCAATCCCCATCAAGCATTCAGTCAGCCATCCCTGTCATCTTCTTTTACTTCTGCTTCATTCACTCCGGGCTTTTATATTCAATCTCCTTTGATTCCTTCTGCACCAGAGTGTGTCCATATGGAGCATACATTGGGACCCACTCCACTTATATAGGGTGTTCCTTCAGTTTCTGTGGATCTAGCGACACCCATTGATCAGACTACTTCATGTATACTTATACAACCCTAAAATATTTTTACACCATTATTTACTTTCAATGTAACATTTATTGATAAAATATTTGTTTTTATTTCATAACAGGTATATATAATGGTATGAGGTGGGGGCGGGGGAATAAACGCAAGGGTGTGGTGTGGAACTGCCATACGTAGTTGATGGTTGACTATAATGAAGATATTCAAATGATTGAAAAATCAGAGGAGAAATATATGAGTTTTTTAGCGATGCTTGCCAAATACTCCGACATCATTCCGATTATCCCACTCTCAGGGAGACAGCTTCCAAATTTAGTCAAGGATAAATAATTGGATGATATATGGGTAAAAAATATGTTGTATTTAATGAAATAGATTATTTTTTTATTTATAAGTATTAATATTTTCATTTCAGCTTCGATTTAATTTCCCTGATTATGAGGGTTCATGGCCAGCACATTTAAAGGATTTAGGTGAGCTTTAGAGAGATTACGAAAACATGTTTTATATTTGCTGCCATGCTAGAGTTGGCACAGAGCAAGAGGTTGTCCATGTAGTGGATGATTTTCCATTAGAATAGTAATGAAAAATGATTACTCATTGGATAACTAGTCAGTTTAAGTTATTAATCACATTAGAGGTATTAAAATGAAAATATTCATGTTTTTCGTTAATACTAATTATTGAATTTTATTTAGGAATCATTAGGAAAAAAACATTGATGCTAAAAAATACCTCCACAAATTGGGACGTACTACGATGCTAGATCCTGAGTGGGAGAAGGTATGAAATTTTAGAATTTTTCATTATGACTTGGTCTTTCTATTGCTTCCTCCATAATTTATTCGATTTCTTAATTTGTTATATAATTTCCATTATGAAATTAATTATTGGTATCCTATTTTTAATTATGGATTCCTACATTCATTGTCATTGTATTGTCATAAATTGAATATAGAAGGATGTATGCCTCGAGGAAAACTATTTTTCTTAAGTATAAGGAAGAAAGATGGAAGTGCGGTTAATGAACCGACTCAGATGCAGATTGTAAGTTTTACTATATAGATTTAAAATTTTAATCTCTATTTTGTAATGTAATAATCTATTTATATTTGAAACATGATTCTTTAGAGGCCCTTGATGCCCAGAAACCTGACAATTTTGGGCTAAACGATCACTTACATTATGTGTTGGGAGATGAGCACCCTGGTAGAGTATGCTGCCGACCTGAGAAGAGTATAATTCTGAAAGGGTATTGTCCCTACTCGGGTATGAGTTGTAGTTCCACCTAGTTACAGTAGCTTAAGGAATAGAAAACAAATGCGGAAAAAAGGGACATAGAGATGACAGAACTGTCTACTAGGGCAAACACTGTATTTATGAAACTGATGAAAGTCTTATGTCCAACACCTCAACTAAAGGTCCGCACACCTTGTGATGAATATGTCATCGATGAAATATATATATATATATATATATATATATATATTACTAGGTGTAAGATGTTGTGTTGTTCAAGACGATGGAGAGGAGTAGGTCGATGTGGAGGATGAGGCTGAGGCAAAGGAGGAGAGAGAGGAGGAGGTCGAGGCAGAGGACGAGGGTGAGGAGGGGGTCGAGGATGAGTATGAGGGTGAGGAGGTGTGCCTTGAGGATGGCAGGTACGATGATGGGGTCGAAAATGAGGAAGAGGATGAAGGTGATGATGATGGTGATGAGGGACAGATTGATCCATTACATTTTTGACTGGTATTACTGACTATTTATGTTTACTGATTTTTTGTGCCTGAAAATGTCTAATTACGTAGGTCACATTATCTTTATTTTTCTGTCTATAAAAAATAAAACATGACCTGATGATTTGCTTTGACAAATTCAACCCTCCCCTGGATAGCCCCCCAGCCCTGTGGACAGCCCTCCCACCCCCCGAACATCGCCTCCCCCTGTGCATAGCCCCCCCACCCCTATGGAAATCCCACCCACACCCCTGGACACCCCATACCCCTGGGAAACCCCACCCACCCCCTAGACATCATGTACCCTCGGGATAGCCTGCCCACCGCCTGGACAGCCCCGCCAAACCCCTTGGATAGTCCACCCAACCCCATGGACATCCCCTCCCCCATGGATATCCCCCACCCCCCACAGACATATCTCCCACTACCCATGGACAACCATACCCATGTGGATAGCCCCGCCACCCTCGTGGAAAGCCCTCCCACATCCCTGGACACCCCGCACCCCCTGAACAGCCCCGCCCACCCCCGGGGATAGCCTACCCACCCCCCTAGACATCTTATCCCTCCATGGATAGTCCACACCCCTATGGACAGCTCGTCCAACCCCCTTGGACACCCCCTACCACCTATAAATCCCTGCCACCCCTGTGGATAGCCTGCCCACCCCCCTCGACACCCTGTACCCCCAAGACAGCCATGTCCACCCCCTTAGACTACCCGCCCACCCCATGGACAACCCCTCCCCTATTGATAGAACAACACCCCTTTGGACATCCCGCAAACCCCCTTGGATGCCCTTGCCCCCTGGACTACCACGCCACCAACATACATATCCCTCCCAACCCCATCGACACCCCATACCCCCCTGGACAACCCCATCCACCCCCCAGGACAGCCTGCCCACCACCCTAGACACCTCGTACCCCCTAGAAACCCCCCCCCCCCCCCCCCGGACACCCCTGACCCCATAGACATCCCTACCACACATGTGGACATCCCACCCACCCCCTGGATAACCCCTCCCCTCGTGGACAGCCCCCACACCCATGTGGACTACCCGCCAACCCCCTAGGCACCCCTACCCCTGGACAGCCCCACCACCCCCGTGGATAGCCGACCCACCCCATGGACACCCCGTACCCCCTTGAGATCCCTTCCCACCCCTGGACACCATGTGGACAGCCCACCCACCCCCGTGGACAAACCACCCACCCTCAAGGACAGCCAGTACCACTGGGATAGCCCCACCACCCTCATCGATAGAAAACCCACCTGCAGGACACCTTGTACCCCCTGGACAGCCCCACCCCCACCCCCGTGGACTTCCATCCCACACCCATCGATAGTCCTTCCACCCCTATGGGAAGCCTTCCCACCCCAATGGATACCCCCTACTCACCTCGACAGCCCCACCACCCCCGTGGATAGCCCACCCCCCTGGACACCCCTCTTCCCGTGGATAGACCCCACCACCGTGGATAGCCCACCCACCCCCCAAAACACCCCCTACCCCCGTGAACAGCCCAGCCACCCTCGTGGATTGCCGGCACACCCCCTAGACACCCCAAATCTCCTGAATATCCCAGCCCACCCCCTGGACACCCTATGCCCCTGGACAGCCCCCCCCCCCCCCCCCCAGCCTCACCCCCATGGAAAGCCCGCCCACCCCTGTGGACAGCCCGCCCACCACCTTGGACACCCCATACCCCTTGGGAAGCCCCTCCAGCATTGTAGAAAGCCAACCCACCCCCCTAGACACCTCGTACCCCTATGGACAGCACCCCCCCACACACACACACACAAACACACACACACCCGTGGACAGCCCTCCCTCCCCCATGGACAACCCGCCCGACCCTCGAACATCCCCTGCCCCGCTCAACAGCCCCACCACCCCCATGGATAGCCCACCCACCCCTGAACACCCCCCCCCCCACACACACACACACCATCGTGGATATACCTCCCACCTCGTCGGACACCCCATACCCCCTAGACCGCCCCAACACCCATGTGGATAGTCCACCCACCACCTAGACAACTTGTACCCCTGGATAGCCCCCCCCCCCATCCTTATCCCCTTGGAAAGACCTTCCACCCCCTGGACACTCCCTACCTCACTGGATAGCCCTTCCATCCCTGTGGACAACCCCTCCACCCCCGTGGATAGCCCACCCACCCCCTGGACACCCCGTACCTCCTGGATAGCCCCACCACCCCATGTGGATATCCCTCCCCCCCCCCCCTCTAGACACCCCTACCCCCTGGACATCCCCCACCCCTGTGGATAGCCCGCCCACCCCCTGGACACCCCCTCCCCCAAGGACTGCTCCACACCCCCATGGACAGCCCGCCCACCCCTTAGACACCCCGTACACCCTAGACAGCCCCCAACTTTTGTGGACAGCATGCCCATCACCCGAGATATACCTCCCAACAACCTGTACCCCCTTGGACCCCCCTGGACACCCCCTCCCCCATGGACCCCCTGAACACAACCCCACAACCAGGACACCTGCACACCACCCGTGGACACCCCCAACCCCTTGGATGGCCTCCCACCCCCAGACACCACCCCCACCACCTGGACACCCCCACCCCCATAGTCTGATTCTCAAAGTGTAACATTGACTTTCATGGGCTCTCTGAAATGTGAGTTTCCTCTCACCATTATGAGATGTCTACACCAAAAAAATTTAAATGGATTAGTTGGGAGAGTGTTTTTCATGTGAAGATTGAAATGGGGAGAACAATGTTGTGGTACAATCATGTTTGCAATATTCTGGTGTTTTAATATTCTATTACAGGTGTTTCTTTGTTTTATATTATGAGTGGTTTGCAGGTGTGTTTGCAGGTGTATGCAATGGAGGGGATGGGTGGCTTTTGTGTTGGATGTTGTGCTATTTTTTGGAAATACACAACACCAACGGTTTAATACAATTGGTAAAGTGTATTTTGAGAATAGTTTTACCAACATTTTGAATAAACTATTGGTAATACACTATACCAAATTTTCAAAAATGCCAGTAAAGTGTATTTCTAGAATATTTTTACCAACAGTTTTAATGAATTATTGTTAGTACTATATAAAAACTATTTCAAAACTGTTGGTAAACTATATGTAAACTATATATACCAATGATCTATTAATAGTTGGTATAAATATATATTAACTGTTTCTAGAAAACCATTGGCATATTTAAGGTTACACTACCATATACCAATAGTTTGAAAATAATCGTTGGTATAGGAATTTCACAACGGCTTACTAACCAACGGTTTGAAAACCCATTAGAATATTTTATACCAATGGTTTTCATACCAATATGAATGGTTTGAAACCATTGGTATATATTTTATTTCTGTTAGTGTATCATCTCATAAGTATCTCACCTATGTTTTAAAAAATAAAATTCTAAACGGAAGAGGGATACACTAATTTTTATCAATGAATTGTTCAATGGATGAATGAAACAATTCCTTGGATATTAGAAAATCCATCAATTCAAACATTAATGTTTTAAATTTATTTATTAAATTTAGTGCAACAATATCAAGTGGATATTTTTATATTTAAATTGATATCTATCAATTACCCCATCCTAGATTAAAATATTACATTCCATGAAGAGAAGTTTTCACTCCCATTTCATTTAGGATCATTAAATTTGGTTATAGACATCATAGTTGTCTAAATCAAACAGTCTTGTCATCTACACAGAGAATGGATCTATAGACTTATATTTTATTAGATAATGTAATTATTCTAGGAATGAATTGATACCAAATTTCCAAAATACATTTTATTACTTGTCAATATGGGAACCAATGTTAAATGGAAGGTTGTAAATAATACATATATAAATATCATTTCTATTTGAGTAGTGACTAAAAAATACAAAGGGGGAGACTATTGAGTCCACTTTGAGAAGTTTTATTTGTCTTAAAGTGATAGATGTTAATATATTAAAGAAGTTTTTTCAATTCTTGGACGTTGTCAGATGACCAAAACATATGAAAAATGAAAAATGTGATGATTAATTCAAACATTCTTCATGTTGAAGACTTATTTTTTGGTTGTCACACATATTTTAAAACATATTACTAAATAGGATATATTGATGACTATGAATTGTTTTTTATAAGGATGTGAAGAAGTCCAAGAATTTTTTTTATATTTCAAGATGAATATTGACAAGAATTAATGAGATTATTGTAAATTGGAAAATATATTTATATAATTACCATGAAGAATTTATTGAAGGGATTTAATTTTGTTAGATTGGTGTGATGTTGGCTAACACTTATAATGGGACCCATAAAAAATTAGCCAACTAAGCCAACTAGGGACCCATCTCAATTGATTATATTATTGGAGGATGCATCAACCACATAGTAGAGCTAGATTCAATTGCTGCCATAGAGGAAGTAATGTATTGAATAATTTAATTGGAAAATAGTGGTGTTAGTGCAGTGAGTGGGTTAGTCTGACCCATGTATGTGTTTAAAATTATTCTAGTAGCAACCTCAGTGTCGGCTGAAATGCTCACCAGGAAGGGATTGATTTATTAAGTGGAGCATACTGATTTTAGGAATTGAAATTTTAAGGTTTTAGAGTGATATTTTTCTCATGTGTTAGAAATGTATATATGCCATTGTACATTTAATTATTCTTCTATCATCCATATGATCTCCCTCTATGTCATCTCCTTCCACCAAGTGAGAAATTATTCTATAATTCACAAGCAGCATTCGATGAAAGTATACCATCAATCTAAAAACAATGTTTCATCCATATACCAGGATTGAATATATCATATGGGGGATTATAGATCATCTTGAAATCATGAATCCAATTTATGTCTTGAATTCACGGTATAATTCAAAGGTTACAATATCTATCTAATTAAAATGAAGTACATGAGGCTCAACATGCACATAAGAATAAGTCATGATTTTTTTTATATTTAATGGGGAGGCATGTTATTATTCTCATTTAAACCTCACCAAAAAATAATAATTCAACTGCATGAAGGAAGTGATGCATTTCTTTTAATTTCTTATTATTTTAACCCATATATAAAAATATATAAAAATATAGAACCTAAGGTATTAAAAATGATGAATAACATAGAATTATTTTGAGGAATTTATGTTGATGAGACTCGGATGAGAGAAATTAAAGGACTCAATGATAAATAACAAGGGAATGAGGTATATTACATTATTATCTCTCATATTTTTATCCAAGTGATCCATTTCATATAAAATAAACCATTCTCTTGTCTCCACTAGTGTTAATGGTACAATGACATGAGATGCCTAGGATCCATGAAGAAATGGAAGATTCTCCCAAAAGCATTACATATCTATGTGAAGGACTAGTTCTCCCATGCTTGACAAAGTCCTAAAAGTAATTATGATTTTGTGAAAAAAATATGTTGCGTGAAGTATTGTTCTACATATAAAACATTTCACAATCTCGAAGAAAGTCCAGTGTAAAGTGATTTCACTTACGCAATGAAGAAAATATAAAATAGTTTTTGTATATAAAACCTTATGTCACTAATGTTTGTGTATTACACAAGAATAACATATTTTTAAATGGAATATCCCTCATAAAAATTAAATTAATGAGAATAGTGAAAATGTTGCATGTACTGTTTTACAAATCAACTCATAGGGATCATGCATACTACATTACATGATCAAAAGTGTTCAAATAAATATAGTGTAGTGGTGTGTTATGTGAAAATTTTTCTAGGACTGCGAGTATTTGAAATGTAGGAAAACATTCCATAAATTTGAATATAACATTCATTAAGGCATGTGATATGCACATGTTTGGGTTGTTTCATGAAGGAAATTACATGAAAGAACCCCATGTATAAAAATATTTTTTCTGTGAATATGATTTTCATCTAATTTCATCCAATAAAAAATTCAAAATTACTATTTGAAATATTTAATTGAGATGAAGTGATATCTTATAGTTAATCATAAAATAAGATAACATACAGTGTATTGAAAGCATTTCAGTTGATCATTATGATAATTCAGCGATCTTTAGTAGAATTAATTTATTCTACTTTTTCAAAAGAGTACTCGACCAACATGAATAATTTTTTATTGATAATATATGATGGAATTAAAATAATAACAATGATAACAAACATTTAGTTTACCTAAAATATTGATGAATTTTTAAAATATAAAAGTTCATTTAATTGAAGGAGAGAAATTACAGAAGTTATTAAAATGAATATTTTACATTGGGGACATGAAACAGAACAATTCCAACAAACACAAAACATCAGTAGGAAGAATAAGTTTTAGACCTATTCATAGTAGGCTGACGAAGATTGGTCTAATATCAGTTAGATCAATTATAAAAACTCCATTTATCCTTTACATGGCATGGTTATTACCCATATAAGCTTCTGTGAGAATTTAAATGATGTTTCAATCAAAATAATTAATAATAATAATAAAATATATTAAACAAAAATAGATTGATCACAATGAGTAGTGACCTCTATTATTGAAGCTAAACCTTGTGAAAAAAACTTGTCTTATTTTCAGTGCTTTCAATTGATTCTATACAGGAAAGGTTAGACTTCAACAAATTTGGCATTGTGGATTTCACTAAATGTATAGGTCAAATTTAAAAATGATTTTTAAAAATTTACAATTGATTAATCCCCGCCCTACTTAGTGGTTCATCCAGCCTACAGTATTACAAAAATATTTCCAAATAGTTATTTTGTATAAATACTATTTTTTAGGTGAATTAGAAAATATGTTCAATAGTTACATTTAACATAAATACAATATAATTTGAATTATTTTACAATTTATAAACATTATTCACATATGTTATGTGTATCATATAATCCAACCTATCAAAAACATAATATTGAATTAAATAGTAATATATCATAAAATATGAAAGTGTAACATTCTACCTTATTATATGAATTATGGCCTCCAAATTCGATCCATGTGATACATGAAACTAAGGATAACTCTACATCACAAAATCATTGGGTTCCCATGTTGCTTCCATAAATTTTTGGTTACCCAAGAAAAAATTGACTAGATGAGTGATATTGTTCTATGGTACTTTTTCTATTTGATTTATAATCTACAAAAGTTTTTTCTTAAAATATATATCATGCTGTAATGGTATGACCTTTGAGTTATGTACATGTGAAGGAACAAATATTTACATTATCAAGAGATATAATTTAAACACACCGTGAACTTTAGAGATATTTTATGAAATAAGATGTTGATAATATACCATCCTTATATGATCATGAATCTAAAAAGGATTAATATAACTGGGCCTCATCTTTCCCAAATTTATATTTCTAATAATCATCTTCATATTATATGTTTATAGTAATACCTTATCCCAAATTTCAAACTTTAGATCTGACCATCATTTTTTAGCATAAATTTTATATTGACATTGAGCTTCCCTAAGGTGTTGTTGAGTGTATCCATCCATCTATTCCCTTTTCTTAGCTTCCCACGGTCCCAATAGTTTTATTTATCCTTCTCCATCATATCACATGTTATCTTCTTACCATATATGGATTCAAAAAGATCCATAAAAAATATTGATTAAAATATTTTATTTTAAAAACATTAATGTAAAGGAAGGTGATTCTCCCACCCTCTTTTAAAATCTATATAAAAATGACATATTATATAATTTTAGGTTTTGAAAATCCCTAAAAAATGGTATTTTTTATGAGGATGAAATTTAGTACTAACGTTATACTCTATTTTATGTATTTTCAGAATACTTTCCTAGATCACCAATGTACGCTTCATCTCTTGATCTAATATAACAATGAGTGGAACTATATTAAATCATATAAATTTCTTTATCTATATCATGAAAGTATTATCAAGAATAAAATATTCTCCAATATAAATCAAAAAAATTATTTCATAAGGCGATTGACTAAAAACCAAATATCATTTTACCCTCTAGATGTCTTGGGTAGTCCAACGACAAAATCCATGTTAATGTTTTTTTTACATTTGCATTCTAGTATTGGTAATGCTTAAAATATCCCCTTATAATTATTTCACTATGAATTTACATGTTTTCATAAAAGGAATCATTATACATACATGTCAATATCCCTTTCCATGTTGTCCCGCTACAAACACTCTTTCAAATTTCTATGTATCTTCATGGTTCAAGGATGAATAGGGAATGATAAACTATAACCATATTGTGATATATCCATCATCAAGACTGTTATTAATGAGACTCAGACTTAGTTCCTAAAATGTTTCATTCTATCACAATCATGGTTAATCTCATGAAAATTTATGACCTTCATTTGTTGTTCCACATCCTCCTCTACACCACTTTAATCCTCACATGGATGGGTGGTTCAACATTCATTTGAGAAAGATACAATCTAGCCCTACTCCTTGTGATTTCAAGATCCATATTATATAAATACATAAGTATTTTTTCTCTTTCAATCCATATCATGGATAAAATAACGTGTCTTTTCTAACACAGTGCATTAGGCCCATTGTTTTCCTTCCCATAGTGGTAGTGTATTGAGTAGTTATATTAATTAAATAACTCAAACCATCTGCTTTGGTTCATATTAAATTATTTATATGATAATATGTACTGAAATATTTTATAATCTATATATATATATATCACTACTTTCACTATAAATAAAATGACTCCACATTTTCAATGAAAAATTTATTACTTCTAACTGAAAATTGTGGGTTAGGCAATTTTTTCCATTAATTTTCAATTAGAATAAAGAAGATGTTATCAACATACTGTTCTATATAAAGACAAATCCATTTCCATTATACGATGAATCAATATTGATCATAAATCCCTCTATAATATTGGATTGTGTGAGCATAGTTGAATTTATGAGAAAACCATTTTATCTCCTTGAGTGTTTCTATATTATCATATATCCCTGATAATTTGGTTCCCTTCTATGTCAACATAGTTAGTGGATTAGATGTCTTGGGGAAATCCCCCATAAAGCAGTGATTATATCCATCTAACCGATGAAAAATATTTTTTTAAATATCATAGTTTTTTTAGGATATTTTTTTATTAAACTCTTCTTTGACAGGTCAACCAATAAATCTACATTTGAGATTACGTGATCTAAGTATTAAATTTGTTGTATCTAAGAGTCACACATGGTAAATTTGGAATATGTATTTCTCGTACATAGTGTATTAAAAAAATCATCAAATTATCTTCATGTTATTCCATTATATTTCAATATATAATAATATCATCTATATGCCTAATACAAACTGATCAAGGTATCTATAAAGAACCTACTTGTTAGATCCATGATGATAGAAGGGGAATTGGTAATCCCAAAAAAGAATTACTATAAATTCATAATGTCCATACCATATATAGAATGTTTCCTTCAGTATATCCTTCTTATTAACCCGTGAATTACGAAATCTAAGATAATGATCGATCCTTGATAAGTATTTATATCCTCAAAATTCATCAAACATGTCATAAACATAGGGTAGATAATACTTGTTCTTGATAGTGACGTTATTATGTAAAAAATATTTAATGAAAATCAATGAACCATACATATTATTATTCAAAAATATAATAGTTTCACCCCATTGTGATGTACTTATACATATGCATAACTTTTCTAGATTCTCAAAGTGTTTCTTCTTTAATTCCTCCAACTCAATTGTGTAAATTCAAAAAAATACTCTTTGAAATAAGGGTATCATAATATATGGGTTGTATTTGAAAATATACTTCACGATTAAAAAAATACCATTAGACTTTTATAAAAATATGTTGGAATATTCAAGAATAATAATGATATCATCAATTTTCAGTCTCTCCCCTACCTAATGAGATGAATACACCTCATGAATATACAATATTTCCCATAAAATGGAAGTAGTCTCAATTGAATCTTCATATTCATCCTCAAACCACCTTTAAATCCTAGGTTGATTTGGAATATCAAATTTTATTTTCATATTCTAGAAATATGATCACAAATAGAGATAATAAATGCTCAAAATCATATCAAATTTTCTTTTAAGAGTGAATGATAATATTTTTATATGAAAAAAATATAACTATTTTTAACATGGAATCTCTAACTATGGAGTTGATGATAAGTTTTCTTTAATTATCATGATCCCATTTATTGATAAAAATAATACAATTCCTTCCTATATCTAGGAGTAAACCTTTATATTAGGTTATTGAGTTAGATAATTACCACGTTTCACATGTATAATTCTTTAAACTATAAGTGGTTAACTGTGATGTAATTTAATTCCCTCCATTGAGCTCTTTAGTTTTGTCATCAATTACATTCCCTTTACCCTTGCTTTTACATACAAAAATCATTTTCTAATTCTATGGAGACATTTACCAAGGTTCGTATTCCCGCATTCTAAATATGTAGGAAGTTTAATCTTATTTTCCCAATTCCCATCATAAAAACCTCCCATAAAATAACATTCTTCTCTAATGGCATATGTCAATAAACTCAAAAAATCTGAGGTTATTAATCATATATTGGGAAAGTTAGTTAGGCATAATCTGAAATTTTGGAATTCCATATCCTATTTAATGTGGTTTCTAATGTGTAAAATTCGTTACATTGGTCATAAAATTCATTATACACATGATTCCTTCAGTTTTTAGCTATCGACTAAAACAAAAAATCTTAGTATGAGTATTTGTCATTAATAATTGAACTAAGAACTC
This sequence comes from Viscum album, assembly GCA_963277665.1. NCBI lineage: Eukaryota > Viridiplantae > Streptophyta > Magnoliopsida > Santalales > Viscaceae > Viscum > Viscum album. The sequence continues at coordinate 245,927,545 of OY728166.1, forward strand.
ATATTATTATGAAAATAATTATTATGATTTACTAAATATTGAAAAATTCTTTCAATGATGGAAATTTTATGTTTATATAATATGATTCTATCTTATCATCATTTATCATTAGCTTTATCCTATCATTGTTTATAAATTTTCAAGAAGTTAATGGAAATTAACAAAAGAATATCCCGTATAGGTTTCTATCCTGGTCTGAAATATTAGGCCCACTCATCATGCATTAGGTTAATATAAAATTGATACTCAACATTCCTTCTTAAGGGTGTACACCCCTAGGTGAATCAATTCCACAACCCCAAACACTTATTAGTATCCAGATAAGGATTTAATTATTATGAAAACACACATTCTCTATATTACCAATACTTTAAAATGTTATCAAATACTTTAACTTATCCCAAGTGTTTTCACCAAAGATATATAATCACGATCTCTAAAAATAACTAAAATATTCTTTGATACCAACTGAGGCGACCCGATCATAACATACATAAATATTATATCATTGCAGTTGAACATTCAATAAATATCACAACTATACACACATGGGGACAATAAAGGTTTAGTTCTATTATTGACTATATACATACTCAACTTATATCTTAAAATATATTCAAAATATCCAACAATGTTCTCCGCATTAGTATCATTCTAATCTTATCATACATATAACAATAAAATAAAACAGGGAGAATGAAAACATGAGAATGGGTGAGTTCGGATGCTCAGTAAATGTGGAATGAGGAAATATCAATACGATGTTATCATAAGATGAACATAGGGGTATGATAATATAATAAAGTTCATGTTCTTACTGTAAAATGTTCATGCTAATTAAATCTTATATAGTCAATCCCAAGATCAAGTCATATATTGAAGTAAGATTAATAAGGGTGTAAAATAATAAATCGTAATTCAAGATTCATAAAATATTCATGTGGCATAATAATCTTTGCAAATAAGAATCTTGTAAACATAAATATTGGAAATCAGGTTCACCCATAATGTTGAGATAATATAAATATCTTTAATACTAAAACATCATATTATAAACATAGCTATTCACAATCATGTCCACAAATATCGTCATAATATCAAGAAATATTTATATTAATTTACCCATTAAATTAGTTTTTTAATGGAATCATTGATCTACTAATGAAACCATGCATATGTTTGAAATAAGATCATAAAAAAGATTTATCAATTCACTATAGCATAAATTAGGAAAAAAATGACTTCCACACACATTTTTTCATCACATAAACATAATTGATCTAGATAAAGAAACTAAAATGTATTATTAGATCATATCCCCATGAAGTATAAAGAATCATTAACATTTTTAGATAAAGAAAAAAATTTCCTTTCAAAGATAATTTTGTCATCTCCTTGAACAAATGGAAAAATATATTTTTTCCCTATGGTATCATTAAAAATAAGAACATATCAAATATTTATGAAAATAATTTCATTGAAAATGAAAATGTAAAAATTTAATAGAAACTTCAAAAATATGAATGGCCATGATGTTGGGAAAACCCGTTCATGTGTTAAATGTTAAAATAAATATTTCATTTCTCTTTTGGTAAAAATTCCCAAAGTGCCTCATTTTGAAAAATAAATGTTTCATCCATGGAAAATAAATTCATATATGGATGAAAATGACTTTAAATAATCATTTAATGATATAAAATACTATTCTTAAAGACATTTATAAAATGGATAAGGAAGAAAAAGTTTATCGACCAAAGTTTAAATAAAGTGGGCCATTAATAAAAACATTTTATTAAACATTTATATACCATAAAGAGGATAATGAATTTTTAACATATAGACCCTATAAATAAATAGTAGGGAAGAAACTAGATAGTGTTTAAAAGATGATGAATATATAATTTCCCTCGATGGTAATTTTACAAATACAGTCTCGAAAGGAAATTAGATTGAATCATAAATCCATTACCATAAGTCTTATAGTAGTTCATATGCACTCAAACCTACTATCTAATAAATATATATTTATAATACATATATACAAATCTATATTTATATATATATATATACTACAATATATCAATAAAAATAATTTCTAATTACCCTTTTATTAATAATTCCTTATCAAATTCTGTATTCGGTTAAAAACAAGTCGATTTTCAAGGCATGTTTTGGTTCAGGGACTCCAGTTGTTATACCTTGTTCATTGTTTCATAATCTCTAAAATATCCAAGATTTCATAAATATAATATTTATTCATTTTAAACACTTTTATAACAATTCATAAAATTTGGTTGTGAAAATGGAATTATATCACTTTATGGAGATGAGAGTATTTATAAATGCTTGACTAAAGCTTCCACTTTTTTATATATGAGACGAAATAAAGATAAATAATTATCATCACACTCCAACCTAAAAATTCTATAGTATTTTTTTAACATTTGAGTTATATTTATTTCTCTCACCTTAAAAGTGACACTGCCTTAAAATTTATAGGTTTTTTCATGTAGTGTATGTCACACAATTATGGTGCCCATTTTGTCAAACTATCCAGTAACTATGAAACAAACATTGAAAATTATCAATTCCAACTACATGGATAGCGTATGGTTTAAAAATATATATATTTTTTCTATGATTTTTTTTGGAATCTCAATAGTGGACGAGCATTTGGCACATATTTTTCCATTTCGTGTACCAAACCATGTTTGATTCCTCAGTTTATTTAAAATACGATTTTTCCCTTTCACCATTATAGGGTTTTAACCCCAAATCACTATTATCCCCTACCATTTGTATCACATAGCCTATATGGAATCCTTCACTTGGTTTTTATCTTCCTTACTATGGATAATTATATTTTTCTAAAGGATTTAGGGAAAATCATTAAGGTATTCTACTTGATGCCTCTTCATCTCCTTCTTTCATCCATTTCCATTTGGTTGTTTCAGTACCATGATTTAATTTCCTATGATTCATGTTCATTAGTTTTTAATTTTGTTTTATTTATATGGTTTTCCTAGGTATTGAATTCTCTGTTTGACCATTTTTAGGTTGATTTGTTCCACCACTATCAAATGAGACAACGTTTGAGGTATGCTACTCAATGTATGTGCCTTTAAATTGAAACCCACAATTTTATAATTTCTTTAATTGGTTTTTCATTATATGATGATGTAAATATGTTATGGGAAACGGTTTTGATGACTGGAATTGTCTAATTTCATATTTTCAATATTATCCCAAAGTTATCATCATCGGTTCCTCTAATTAAATTTTGTTTTCATGATTGTTTGATATTTTAAGCATACCATATGGTTGATTAGTTATAAAATTTCAATTTATCAAGTGAGTTGGGAATTCACATGGATATTTTTGCCTTTTATCCAATTTTCCACATAATCCTAATATCATGTTTTGTTTCATGAAAATCCTAAAATTGATATATAAACATTTAATGTACTAAATTTGAATTATAAATATATAAATATATGTGTCTTTTCATTGTACCTTTTCTTGTATTGTTATGTGGATGTGTGTATTGGGAAAAGGGGTATATATATATATATATTTATACATATATATATCTGAAAATGTCTTTATGCGTAAAGAGTGGTTTGAAACTATGAATCGTTGGGCTAAAAGTGGTTCTTCAAATGAACAGTGTTTACATTCACCTAATGGGGCCCAACTGGATCTTTGAGGTGTTCCATTGTAAATGAAAACCCTAGTTAATGTGTTCCCCGTGCTTATGGAACATGGGTGTTTTTTTAATGTGTCATATGTGATATATGACTAGTTAGAGGGTTTTGTGTGTTGTTTTTATTAAATGGAAATGGAAAAGGGACTACGCATAAAGGGAACTCGAATATAAGAAAGTGGATAAATTGTATTTATGTAAAATGCATGATATCAATCCTTATTCTTGTTTGATGAAAAAACTCACCCCATTTATTTATCATGGGATGTGTTGGGAAATTATAAGTTTGATCTAGGTACACATAGTTAAATTGTTTAGCATTAATATCTAAGTAGTGACTATAGATAGATCACTCGTATATGTATGGCTTATTCCATTTATTTGAACCAATGTGTGTAACACTAAGTGTTGGGGGAAATTGATTATTGGTTTATAGGGTTGATGGTTTTTTATTATATTGGTGTTGATAGCTCAATCATATATCATCTTGACTAGCACCAAGGTTAATATCATAACTAATTTACATGTATTCTACTTTCGATTGTTTTATGAAAAGTTTAAAAAATTGTTTTAACTAATATAACTTCCAATTAAACTCTTATATTCATGTATATTTATTAATAGATAAAACACATTTTGAGGTTGGTTGTGACTATTAAATCTCAATGAGGTATGATTAGTTTCGTTTCCTTCTTCCACCACCAGTGTTTTCTTTATCGATTTTATTATTATTGGCTTACATTATTGTTTTGATGGGATAAATCCATGAAATTTGAGTTATGCATCATTCCTCACATTGGATATGAGTCTGCAATGATTAGTAAAGCCGCTAAATACTATTTAGTATTTTCTTGAGTGCCCAATTTATGGTTTACCTGAGTTGGATTGTGATAAGATGGTATCATAACAGCCCTTGATATTTGGCCATGAATGGTAGTTCAGGAAGAGTAACACTCCAATTTTATAATTTATTCACAACCATTTTGAGAAATTGGACATTTGATTGAGTATAATTGCCTCATTATTTCTATTTTGTCTCTTATTGTTGATAAATCCAGGGTAAGATTCAGATTGGGAAGGAACTAGAGTGAACATAGTTATTATACATGGTCTTCAAATATATGGGTAGTCATTATAGCCATTTATAGATGAATTTATATATACTCTCATGGTTACCATATTTTAAGCAAATATGTGTGTAAAAACCATGTGTATATGAATATTTTCTAGATTTTTTAACATTCATGTTCATTAGGTAATTTCAATTTTATTATTATTTTTATACTTTATTTGGGATGTTTTTTATGTTTTATATTACATTTTTTGTATTTTAATTTATTTTAATTTATTTTAATTTAGGATTTTGTAATTAAATGTTCAAAAATAATTTCTATTACTATGTTGTTTTTTCAAAATATTTGGGTGTTTATTTTAAATTAGGAGTTTTTTAAATGGAAGATGCACATTAGAAATACATTATATTCTATTTGAAAATTAATTTCTTTTTTAGAATTAAAAAAAATTGATATTAAGATTTTTAAGGGGATTTTTTAATGGAATCATAAAATTGGAGTTTCATACAAGTTTTAACAAAGTGGATATTTCAATTTAGGGTTTTTTTCCTTATAATCCTTTGGTGTTGCAATTTTTTATTACTATATTAATATGTATTTTGGTATTGGTCTATTGGTTATTATATAATACTTTGAAATTTTTATTTAAATTGTGTTTTAATTATGTTACAAGAATCTTTTTTAAGGGTAAGACCCCAAAAATATCTAAGGAATCAAGAAGGGTAACTGTTGTTGTAACTTCTAGCCTCTGTTTTTTGATTGATCAAGACTCATCCCAAATATTTTTTTCAATTTTTTTCTGGATAAAGAACTCAGTGGTTGTCATCAAAAACATAATTATCAAGAATATATATAGATGTTATGAGATTTGTATCCTTATAAATTCTCTATACATCTAGATCCAACAAAATATGATTAAGTGTTTGATGGTATTTAGGAGATCATTTTTTGTCTTGAGATTCTGATTCATGCTCAAATTTACCAAAGAGATGAAGGTAGAACGGTCCTTGTAGTCTAGCTTGGGTTGTCAAATCCATTGAGACCTAAGAAGATTGCTAAGATACACAACCTATAAGATGGATTTTTGGCTATGAAGTGGCCAACATGGTTTTGAATTTAGATGTCTTAAAATAACACTAATAAACCTAAGTGAATTAAATTCAATGAAAATGGGTTGATCTTAGGATTATGCTTGGGGTGGATTGAATTAATTTTACTTCTTTAGACAATTTTGGTTTTATTAATTCTTGATTAATCCATTCTTCAAAATAACACTACCTTCATCATTTTCTGGTTTAATTCTAAATATACTCAATTACTAAACCCCTACACACTTTGAGAACCAAATTCATAATATCTCCAAGGTATATGGTCATTTTAGTACTTGGATTTAGCTTCCTCAAATATAGTGAAGATGAAGAGTGGGAATAACTGAAGAATGGAAGTCTTAAGTTAGTTCACCAATTAACAACAATTCATTCATAAAATAACATTAAATCCAGACTTTGCATCTTCCTAAGATCAACCCATTAAAGGTTTATCCCTCCATTTATGGTATAATCTCAATGGTGGGTGTAAGTTGGCTTACAAGAATTGGATTGAAGAAATAAAAACCATGAAAATAAAGAGCACTCCTCCATGTCTGTGAACTAAATTCACACATATGTGTGAAATAATTCACCACAACATTGAGATATCACTATGATTTGTGATTATATAGTTTTAATGAAGAAATGGAACTAATATAAGAGATATATGCTGATTAAGAACAAAGAAATACAAAAAAAACTTACATGGAAATTGAAAACCTTATAAAGAAACTTTGGCATAATAACATTACACCAAAAAACAAGATATATCTTCCCCCTAAACACCACTACCTTAAATATTCAATTGTGAATTCTTATGAAGATCCTCAATCAATTTATTCCCAACTATTAAATTAATTTAGGCCTTAGGGTGGTGGAAAGTAGTTGAGAAATTGATTCCCACCTTTATTTTGTTCTACTCCTAGTCTCCCCTAAAATGATCGTCCTATATGGGAAATAATATCGCCAAATATAGGTTGCACAAACAAGATTATTTTTTTTCCTCTGATGTCTTCTAGATATCTGTAAAATTTGGGTTTATTTGGTGTTTTGTATCGGGATTTATGGCCGATTTAGTGGGATAACATTCTGGGCCCCAGATTCTGGACCAGATTTTGATATTCTATTTTGGATTCCTTCATAAAAACCATGGATGCCTAATTAGAACTGGATCCTGAAGAATTATTTGTACCTATACATTTCTTCAAGCATCCCACGAAATTTGGGCATCATTGGGCCTATATTATGGGCCCCACATTCTCAACAGTGGGTTGCTTTCCAATCTGCCTTCACCAGAATTGATTCCTTACATCACAAAATATCTCCATAATCCGTTATAAATCCTCCATTGATCCCAAAATTAAAAATTTTCTAATTGAAGTGTATAAACATTTCCCAAAATATCTAATTAAAATATATATAATTACATTCCTTAAAATTAGATAAATCATTGGCCTTAAATTGTTGTACATTTGGCATGAAGTGCACAAATGATGAGAATGGATGTTCAAAATTAAAATACACTAACTCAAGCCCATAAGATCAAAAATGAACATTTAATACCACTAAAATATAATTAACATATGTGTTTTTATTGGCAAATCACACCCCCCCCCCACTTGAGATTTTATAGCCCTAATAAAATAATTTCAAGATTATATTTGAATTCCTTTTTCAAACACAATATAACAAATAGTCCTCACAATGTAAACTACACACAAATATATCTTTATAACCTATCAAAATAATTTAAAACAACATAAATTTAAAAGAATATCTCAATACCAATCCCATTCCATTGATCAAAAAAATCATCATACTTCATCCAACTCAATTAGGTGAAATGATGTGTTATGAATCACAGTAGATATGGTGGTACATTTTCATTCAGGGTGGAAATCATGGAAGTGTTAGGTGGAATCACAATAAATCCTAATATGAGCATTAATTTTTTTTTTAAATGTTTCCATAGTAATTGAGATTGCAGTTATTCAAATTAACCCATGTACCATGACTTTTCAAATGACTCCCATGCTCAAATGACTTAGGGAAGCCAATGATGCCCACATACTCAGGCATCATCTCGAGTTAACTTGATAAAAAAACAAATTCATATTACCATAAATAGAGATAGAGTGAAAAACCCAAGGCTAGACAACACTGGGGCCATGATCCCCAAGTGATAAAACCTCACATTTTATCAATTTATTGATCTACCTGCAAATTTTTATTTTTATTTTATTTTTTTATTTTTTTTTGAAAACTCATAATATTAATAAAAATAAAACCATCCTATGAAATTTATTATGGGACCCCAAGAATTCAAATTAGTACCCCGCAGTCTAGAGGACATGCATTGTGGCATTTTGATTTAATAGATGAAAATAAAAATGGTAAAAAAATCCTCATTGGACAACCAAACATCCAAAATTAATGCTTGTAAACTAAAACATGAATTAAATTAAGAGTCAAGGAAATAAAAATTATTTTCTATGTAGTTTTAATGTGATCAAAGATGTTATTATATTAATGAAAAATAAATTTTACTTTTTTTTATCATTGTTTTTTAACAAACATTTTGTTTCCACACCCCCATACATATAATGAAATTGTCCCTAGTTTTTTAAAAGAAAATAGATGAGAAAGATGGTGGGGGACGATTTGGAATGGTCATGGAACAAGTTTACATGGTGGCTAAATAATGATGATTGTGGTATACCTAAATCACTCTTTGTTCTCATGAAAGATGTTGTCACCTCTTTGATTGAATATGTATCACCCAAAATAGTCCTTAAACCATACAAAAAATCCAGAAAAAAAAACAACACAATAATTTATTTAGTACTTAGTCTCATCATTTTTATGGTTTCCATTTTTTTAAATCAAAATGATGATATATAGTCTTATTTTTAGTTTTCGACTAAGGTAATACTAAGGGATCAAACCCCACGACACTGATGAATACGGGGCTCCCCTTTCATACCCATCCATACTCGTAAGAGAATAATAGGTCAACAATTTGAGGTTCAACAAAATTATATAGAAATGATCCAATAATTCTATTTTAAATATAAAGTTGATTAGAACCACAAAATGATTAGAAACTTGAAAACCAAGGGTTGCCTCCCAAGATTCTCTTTGTTTAATGTCATTAGCTTGACTTGGACCCATAATTGTTTAATTATTTTCGTTATCTAAGGTATGTTCAACAAATTCTTAATCAACTTCATGTTTTTGGAATGGTTCTATTAATGTTTGGACTCTATGACCATTAACTTTAAACATTTGACCATTGGTGGGATCTTGAATTTCAACAGCCCCAAGGGCGTACACCTTATGCACTATGTATGGACCTGACCATCTAGACTTCAATTTTCCAGGGTGTAAGTGAAGTTTAGAATTAGAAAAAAGAATAATTTTTCCCGGTTCAATGGGTTTTGTTTTAAGGTTTTGCGATTGGTAGGCTAGTACTTTTTCTTTATTGATCCTCGAATTTTCATAAACCTAAATCCTAAGTTCTTCATGTTCATTGAGATATAATTTCCTTTTTTTATGTCCAATGAGAGGTCATAATTCATTTTCTTAATTTCCCAAATATCCTTATGTTCAATTTCTACTGTATAATGGAATTCTTTTCCATAAACCAACTTATATGGGAACATTTCTAAAATGGTCTTCAATGCATCTCAATAGGATCAAAGAGCATCTAAGATTTTTCTTGACCAATATTGCCTATATGGATTAACAGTTTTCTCAAGAATTTGTTTCATTTTAGGATTAACTAACTCAGCTTGACCATTGTTCTATGGGTGGTAAGAATTTAAAAAAATTTGAGAAATTCCATTCTTTTCAATGAGTGCTGAGAAAGGAAAATTTCATAAATGAGTTCCATGATCAATAATGATTGCCCTAGGAATTTCAAATCTAGAGAGGATGTTTGCCTTGAGAAATTTAATCACAGTTTGATGATTATTGTATTTTTTATGAATGGCCCCAACCCATTTGGAGACATGATTGATAGCTAAAAGGATGTACATATATCCCATAGATTTTGGGAAGGGTCCCATGAAATCTATTCCCCAACAGTCAAATATTTCAATCACTAAGATGGGAGTAAGGGTCATTTGGTTCCTTTTAGTGATGGACCCTACTTGATGACACTTAGGAAAGCTTTGAAAAATGAATAGGTGTCCTTTGAGAGGGTGTTCCAGAAGAGACAACATTGAAGAAATTTAGCAGAAGTTTTCTAAGAGGAAAAGTGACCTCGACATGCCCCACTATGACAGAATTTAAGGATTGAATCTTGTTCAGATTCCAGGACACACCTCTTAATGACTTGTTCAGGGAAGAAATTATAGAGGAATGGATCATCAAACATATATTTCCTAACATAAGAAATAGATTTCCTTCTAGTTTGAATCACTAAGAATTTTGGAATGTTCCCTGTAACTAAGAAGTTTTCTATGTCAGCATACTAAGTGAAGTAATTCATGGAGTATATGTGTTCAATTGGGAATGAAGTAGACACAGATAGGTGAGAAGATTCCCATCATACACTACTGGAAGGTTCTAGGGGAATTTCATAACCCTTAGGGGATGCATTTGAAGGAAAAGGTGTCGAATGGATAGGTGAATGTAGTATTCCCTTGATCATAAAGGGTTAACTCAAGCTGATTGTACCCTAAGTACCCATCTATGAAATAGTAGAAGGCATGACCTGCAACTCTCTCAAGGACTTCGTCAAGGAATGGTAAGGGGAAATGGTCCTTCTTGGTAAATGAGCGTAGCTTCCTATAGTCGATGCAGACTCTCCAGCCACTACTCACCCATGTTTGAAGAATCTATCCATCCTTATTGGTTATCACTATGATTACTACCTTCTTGGGAAATACATGGATTGGGATCACCCACTGACTCTCAGTTATGGGATATATGATTCCAAATTTTAACTATTTTAGAATTCCATTCCTTACTACCTCCATGAGATTAATATTGATTCTTCGTTGAGGTTGAAGACATGGCTTTGAATCAGATTGTAGAACAATCCTATGAGTCCCAATTAGTGGGAAAATCCCTGGAATATAAGACAGGGTCCAACCAATGGATTTATTACATTTCTTAAGTACATCTCAAAGCTTCCTCTCCGGACTGGATTCAAGAGATGAAGAAATGACAATAGGATTTTTTTTTTATTGTCCCGTAGGAAGGCATAATTGAGTGAAGTGGGAAGTTCATTTAATTTATGATCAGTTCAGTCCAGAATTTCAACAAAAGACTGGGACATTTGATCAAGATCCATTTTTTAGAGTTTTATATATAATCTAATCCCTATCTGTATAAATTTCATCTATAAGATTTATTTGACCAGATTTAGAGAAGGATGTTTTATTGGTCTCCATGAAAGTGGTTTCCAGAAAGGATTCACTGATTGTTAGACCTAAGGCTTTATCAAAATAGAAATTTGAAAATGATTTAATTCAAGGAGATAAACTTATTTCATGTGAAGAATATAAATCAATATCATCTTGACTTAAACATCCATCGAATATTCCTTTATGTTGTATGGATTCATTATCAATTCTTCCTATCATGTTTACTTCATGAATGTCCTCATCATCCAGTATTTCTGAGCTTTTATTATAGATGTTCATGTCTAGACTCATGTTTCAAAGGGTGATGCTCATGTTCCAATTTAGAAAATGGATAACATAGTTTTTTTTTTCAAGGAAAGGACAACCAAGGATGATTGGGGGTTTTTCCTTATTTCCTATGTTTGGATGGTTGTCAAGGACAATGAAGTCGGTATGCTAGATGAAGTTTTAAACCTTTACCAAAATAGTCTTCAAAATCCCCTTTGGAACCCAAATGCTATAATCAGAAAGTTGATGTATGACAGATGTGGTTGGAGTTGTTCTTGGCCTAAATAGAAGTACACCGCATAGGGGATGAGATTGACATAAGCACCTAGGTCACACAGGGCCTTGACAACTTTTCTCTCTCCTAGTTCAACATTGATGTAATGGAAACCCGGGTCATTCAACATAGGAGGAATGGTCCCCTTGAATTGTGGTACTCACATTATCTGCCAAAAGGACCTGGTTTTTGTGTGAAAAGTTTCATTTAAAAGTACACAATTATGTAAGGTAATTTGAGTAGGTAGGTATGGTTTGGATGCATTGAGAAGGGAAATGTTCAACTTGACATGTCAGAAGATTTCCCTCAATGTTTCACTCAATTTAGGCTAGCTTTTCCCCCTCATGCATTGAGGAAATGGTGCAGGTTTTGGGTTTGTTTTTGAAGAGTTTTTCATTGACAATGTTATCGTGTTTTTCGGTTTAACCATTTCATTTATTTGAATTTTAATCTGAGTTTGAATCTTCAGATGGGTTCTTAATTAGTTGTTTAATTTTCTCAATTGATTTCCCACTTCTTAAAATAGTAACAACCTTTAGTTGTTCAGGAGATGTTTGAGTGCAGCTTGACTCTCCCCTTACTGTTTTTTGGGGAATGGATTGTGTAAGAATGGTTTCCTTTTTTGTTTTGATGGTTTGAAGTTTTGGTTTTGGGGAAGAGACATTCGAGTTCAACCTTTCCTTTTGATTTCATAATTGTTCTATTAGGTTGTTGGGAATAGTTTGGGTTGGTGCTTGAGAATATTTTTTTATCCCAAGGATATATTTTTGATGTGGGATGGTTTGTTGAAAATGGACCGGTTGCTGTTGGTATTGGATAGCGTGGAACCATGTTTCATAGAATGACTCTCCCTCTTTTTCAAAAATGTTTTGGATGCTCTTTTTAAGTGAAATTGTTTTGTGGTAGGGATGTATTTTCTGTAGAATTCTCTTTGTAAGTCATCCCAATAGTTGATGGATGATGGTCTCAAATTGTTTATCCAATTTTTTGATTGATTCTTTAAAGAAAAACGAAATATCCTCTTTTTAGTCGATTCTATTTTATTTGGGGGACACATTTTTTATACAATTTCATTGAACTCATTAACGAGAAGAAAGGGCATCTTGGACTCCATTCCATGGAATGTGGGAAGGTGGTTTAGGACATGGTTTTTAAAGATGTAGTTATAATCTTCTAGGGAATTGTGTCAAATTCATGAGGAGGAGTTGGTCCAAGCAGGAGTGAGGAAGTTATTCATGGTTTGATCGACTACATTCCCTAGGTTCGGAGCATCATGATTTTGGTTTCCCATTTAATTTCCCCTAGGATTTTAAATTGGATTTCTTGGAAGACCCAACATTAGAATTGATTGAATTTTTATTCTGGTGTATCAATAAGAATAAGATATATTGGAAACAATCCCCTAGGTTCACCTGACTCCCCAATCCTCAGACTTTCCACCCTAACTAGTCTGTTTGAATTATCGCGGGTGTAGGCAGAGGTGCAGCAAAAGAAAAAAAAGAAAGAAAGGGAGAAGATAAGAGATCTTGGGTGGGAATAGGAGAATGGGGGTGAGAAAAGAAGGTTTTTGTCTAAGGTAAGTACTTGGTCCCTTTCAATGTTGCCAAAATTTGATTCACGCTCAAATTTACCCCAGTTATGATGGTAGAACGATCCTTGAAATCTAGTTTGGATAGTCGAATCCACTAAGACCTAAAGAAATACCAAAGATAAACATCCTATGATATGGATATTTGTCTATGAAGTGGAAAACTTGGTTTTGATATTATATTTTTTAAAATAAAACTAAGAAACCTATTTGAATTCAATTCAATAAAATTGTCTTGATATTAGGATTATGCTCGGGGTGAATTGAATGAATTTTACTTCTTTAGAAAATTTGGTTTTATTAATTCTTGTTAAATCCATTCTTCAAAATGACACTACCTTAATCATTTTCTAGTTTGATTCTAAATAAACTCAATTACTAAACCCCTACACACATAGAGAACCAAATTCATTATCTCCCCAAAGAATATGGTCATTTGAGTACTTGGATTTTGTTTCATCAAACACAGTGAAGATGAAGATTGGAAATAACTAAATAATGAAAGTCTTAAATTAGATAACTAATTAACAAAAATTAGTTCAAAAAATAAAATTAAATCCATAATTTGCATCTTCCTATGATCAACCCATTAAAGGGTTCTCCATCCATTGATGTTATACTCTCAATTCTGGGTGGAAGTTGTCTTACAAGAATTTGATTTAAGAAATAAAAACCACGAAAATAACGAGCACTCCTCCGTGTGTGTGAACGAAATTCACACCTTTGTGTGAGTTAATTCACCACAAAACTAAGATATCATAGTGATTTGTGATTAAAGAGTTTTAATGAATAAATGGGAAGAATAGAAGGGAAATATGTTGATTAAGAACATATAAATACAAAAATAAACTTACAAGGAAATTGAAAACATTACAATTGAACTTTTTCATAATAACATTACATCAAAATACAAGAGATATCTTCCCCCTATAAACCAATGCATTAAATAGAAACTTGGGAAGGCTTAGGCCGAGTATCAATCAATTTATGCACAATTATAAAATTTATTTAGGCCTTAGGGTGGTGGAAAGTAGTGGTGAAATTGATTCCCCCCTTAACTTTTTATCCTCATTGCCTCCCCTAAAAAGATCGTCTTGTATGGGAAAACATATAGCAGAATATCGGTGTTCGATAGAAGAGGATTTTGTGTCCCGGATGTCTTATAGAGGTCTATAAAATATGGGCTTATTTGGAAATGTGGATCAGGAGTTATGGCTGATTTTGTGGGATAACATTCTGGGATGCAGATTCTGGTCTAGATTTCGATATTCTATTTGGGATGCCTTAATAACCATCATAAAATCCGAATTAGCACTGGCTCATGAAGAATGATTTGTTCCTGTAAATTTCATCTAGAATCCCATGAAGTTTGGGCTTCAGTGAGCTGTATTTTGGTCCCCACATTCTAAAACATGGGATGGTGTCTAATCTGCCTTCTCCAGAATTGTTTCCATTCATCAAAAAATAACTCAATCTTCCTTTAGGAATCCTCTATTGATACTTGAATGGACAATGTTCATATTTAAGTATATATCCATTTCCAAAAATATAAAATTAATATATGGGTAATTACATTCCATAAAATTATATGAATCATTGAGACTAAAATAGTCCAGGAACCATAAAAACAAGAACAAACCAGAAAAGACAAACAAGAGAACTATTTATTTAATACCAAGTCTCATAATTTTTATGGATTCCCTTCTTTTTTTAATCAAACTGGTGATACATTGTCTTATTTTTAATTTCAGGGAATGGTAGTACTCATGGATCAAACCGCATGACATAAATAAATGTGGTGATCACCTTTCATACCCATCCATACTCATAATAGAAGAATAGGTCAAAAGTCTTAGGTAGAATAAAATTATATCAAACCGATCCACTAATCCTATTTGAAATATAAAGTGGATTAAAACAACAAAATGATTGGGAACTGGAAAAAACCGGTTGCCTCCCATGTTGCGCTTTTTTTAACGTCGTTAGCATGACTTGGCCCCCTCAATTATTAATTATTTTCGTTATCTAAAGTAGTTTCACACAATTCTTCATCATCTTCATGTTTTTGGAATTGTTCTATGAATGGTTTGACTCTATGACCATTAACATTAAATGTTTGACCATTGATGGGATCTTGAATTTCAACATCCCCATGGGGGTTCACCTTATGCACTATGTATGGACCTGACCATATAGACATCAATTTTCCTGGGAGTAAGTGAAGTTTAGAATTAGACAGATGAACAGGTTTTCCCAGTTCAATTTTTTGGTCTTAAGGTTTCTAGATTGGTAGGCTAGTACTTTTTCTTTATCGATCCTTGTATTTTAATAAGCCTCCATCCTAATTTCCTCAGGTTCATTGGGATCTAATTTCCTTTTTGTTCCTGCTAATGAGAGGTCATAATTCATTTTCTTAATTTCCCAAAAATCCTTATGTTCAATTTCCACTGGAAAATGGCATTCCTTTCCATAAACCATACTATATGGAGATATTCCTAAAATGTTTTTAAATACGGTTTGATAGGGACAAAGAGAATCTAAGAGTTTTCTTAGCCAATATTTCATAGATGGATTGATAGTTTCCAAAGATTTTTTTTGATTTCTCAATTGACTAACTCAGCTTGACCATTGGTCTGTGGGTGGTAATCAACGGAAACTTTGTGAGAAATTTCATTCTTTTCCATGAGTGCTGAGAAAGGATGATTGCATAAATGTGTTCCACAATCACTAATGATTTCCCTAGGAATTACAAATCTATAGAGGATGTTTTCCTTGAGAAATATACTCATAGTTTGATAATCAGTGGATTTTTTAGGAATGTCCTCAACCCATTTGGAGATATAATTGACAGCTAAAAGGTTGTACATATATCCCCTAGAGATTTGGAAGGGGCCCTTGAAATCGATTCCACAGCTTTCAAATATTTTAATCACTAAGATTGGAGTGAGTTACATTTGATTCTTTTTGTGATGGACCATAGATGTTGACACATAGGAAAACATTGACAAAATGTGTAGGAGTACCTTGAGAGGGTGGGCCAGAAGATACCACACTGAAGAACCTTAGCAGATGTTTTCATAGAGGAAAATTGACCTCCACATGCCTCACTATGACAGAATTTAAGGATGGTATCCTGTTCAGATTCTGGGACACACCTCCTAATGACTTGGCCAGGGTAGAACTTATAGAGGTTTGGAACACCAAACACATAGTTCCTAACATAAGAAAGTAATTTTCATTTATCTTGAGTCCCTAAGAATCTGGGAATTACCCTTGTATCTAAGAAGTTTTCTATGTCATCATACCAAGGGAATTCACTCATGGAGTATATGTGTTCATTGGGGAATGAAGCAGACATAGAGAAGTGTGAAAATTTTCCATTGAATTCTATCCTAGATAGGTGATCGGATACAACATTTTCAACATCCTTTTTATCCTTGATTCTAAGGTCAAATTCTTGTAAGTGAAAGACCCACCAAATTAATCTAGACTTAGAATACTGTTTTTGGAAGAGGTATTTCAATGCAGAATGGTCAGTGAACACAGTGATGCAGGATCCTAAGAGGTAGGACCTAAACTTCTCTATGGAAAACACAATAGAGGGTAACTCCTTTTCTGTGGTGGTGTAGTTTATTTGGGCATCAATTAAGGATTTTATTTCACAACGAATGACATAATAAATTTTATCACAATGCTGCCCAAACACAGCACCTTGAGAAAAGTCAACGACATTACAAATATGTTCAAAAGGAAGATTCCAATTTAATGTTTTCATAATTATGGGAGATGTTAGAGAGGATTTGAAGGTTGAGAATGAACCCTTACAGCTTTCTATCCAAACAAATAGAGCATCCTTTACATGGAGAGAATAAAGGGGATGGGATATTGAGAAGAAATTCCTAATGAACCGTATATAGAAACCATCATGTCCTAAGAAAGACCTCACTTGCATGATATTTTTGGGTGATAAAAGGTGATGAATGGTGTTAACCATGGATTTATCAACTTCAATCCTCCTACCTAAGACCGGATGGCCTAGAACTCGTCCCTATTTAACCAAGAAATGGAATTTTTTCTAGTTTAAGGCCAGATCCTTTTGTCCACATATTAACAAGACTCTCTCCACATTCCTCAGACATCCCTTTAATGTAACCCCATAGATAGAGAAGCAATCCCTTAAGACCTATTCAAAATCCCCTACCATTTATGAGAAGATTTCTATCATGCACCGTTGTAAGGTTCTAGAGGCATTGCCTAACCCTAAGGGCATGCGTTTGAAGGAAAAGGTGCAGAATGAATAGGTGAATGTAGTCTTCCCTTGATCCTCTAAGGATACCTCAATATGATTGTACCCCGAGTACCCATATAAAAAATAGTAGAAGGCATGACCTACCACTATATCAAGGGCTTGGTCAATGAATGGTTAGGGGAAATCGTCATTATTGGTAAATGAGTTTGGCTTCCTATAGTTTATGCAGACTCTCCAGCCACTTCTCACCCTAGTTGGAAGAATATCTCCATCCTTATTGGTTACCATTGTGATTCATGCCTTCATGGGAACCACTTGGACTGGGCTCACCCATTTACTCTCAGTTATGGGATAGATGATACCAGCTTTTAACAATTTTAGCATTGCTTTCCTTATGTCCTCCATGATATTAGGATTGAGCCTCCATTGAAGTTCATGACATGGCTTTGAATCAGATTCCAGAACAATCCTATGAGAACTAATTAGTGGGATAATCCCTGGAATATCAGGCATAGTCCATCCAATGGATTTCTTATTTTTCTAGGACATATAAAAGCATCCTCTCATGATTGGATTCAAGAGAAGAATAAATGACAATAGAATGTGTTTTATTGACCCCTGGGAAGGCACACTTGAGTGTAGCGGGAAGTTCCATCAATTCAAGATCAGGTTGGATTAGAATTTTAGTAGAACATTGGGAAATTGGATCAAGATTGAGTTTTTTTCTAGATTATTAGATATAATCGAATCCCCATATGTAGAAGTCTCAGCTATAATATTGGTTTGATTAGCTTTAGGGAAGGAAGTTTGATTGGTCCCCATAAAAGTGGTTTCCTGAAAGGTTTCACTGATTGTTGGACCTAAGACTTCATCACAAGAGAAATTTGAAAATGATTCAATCTAGGGAGATAAACTTCTTTCATGGGAAAATTGAAATCAATCTCATTTTGACTTAAAAATCCCTAAAATATTCCATCATGTTCTATGTATTCATTATCAATTCTTCATATCATGTTTACTTCATGAATGTCCTCTCTATCTCCTAGTTGTGAGATTTCATTATAGATATTCAAGTTTGGACTCATGTTTCCAAAGTTGATGGTCATGTTCCTATTCTGAACTCAGATAACATAGTTGATTGTCCCATGGAATGGATGACCAAGTATTATTGGATTTCTTTACTTATTTCTTATGTTTGGATGGTTTTCAAAGAGAATAAAGTCAGTAGGGTAGATGACGTTTTCAACCTTTACCAAAAAAAACCATTAAAATCCCCTTTGGAACCCTAATGCTACGATCCGCAAGTTGAAGTGTGATAGATGTGGGTTTGAGTTCCTCTAGGTATAACTAGCATTACATAGCATAGGGGATGATATTGACACTAGTATCTAGGACACACAAGGCCTTGAAAACGTTTCTCTCTCCTATTTCAACATTGATGTAAGGGAAACCAGGGTCATTCAACTTAGGAGGAATGGTCCCTTGAATGGTGGTACCCACATTATCATCCAAAAGGACTTGGTTTTTATATGAAAATTTTATTTTAAAAGGGCACAAGTCCTTAAGGTACGTTGAGTAGGAAGGTATGGTTTTTATTTCATCGAGAAGGGGAATGTTCAACTTGAATTGTGAGAAGATTTCCATCAATGTTTCAATGAATTTAGGCTTGGTTTTCCCCCTCATGAGTTGAGGAAATTGTGCAGGTTGTGCATTTGTTTTTTGAAGAGTTGTTTCATTGACAATTTTATCATGTTTTTCAGTTCGATCATTTTTTTCATTTTAATTTTCATCTGACTTTGAATCTTTAGATGGATTCTGAATTAGTTGTTTAGGTATCTTAGTTGATTTCCCACTTCTAAAAATAGTCACAGCCTTTAGTCTTTCATAAGTTGTTTGATTGATACTTGACTCTCCCATTACTATTTTTTTGGGAATGGCTTGTGTTGGCATGGGTTCCTTTCCAGTTTTGATGGTATGAAGTTCTTGTTTTAGGGAGGAGACTTCCGAGTTCATCCTTTTCATTTTTTTCATAATTGTTCTAGTAGGCTTTGTGGAACAGTTTGGGTTGGTGCTTGAGAAGATTGGTTTATCCCAGAGGGATATTTTGGAGGTGGGATGGTTTGTTGGAAATGGACTGGTGGTTGTTGGTATTGGACAGGTTGGGTTTGTAACTAGTTATGGGATAGTTATTTCTGATGGGTTAAAGGATTTTTTCCCTCTGGTTGGCAAGGTTGTTGGTTATCTTTTCATCGAAAGCATGGGTGGTCATTATACCTTGGGTAGTAGGTGTTTTGGTTTTAAGGATTTTGAAATTTCAAGGTATTTACTTCCTTTGGGTGTACTCATAAAAGAATATCCTTGATGGATGGAATGGTTGGGATGTTATCTGTATTATGGTCATGTTTGTCACAAACTGTGCAAACATGGTCAATTGTTTGGATTTCATGGACTTTCCTAAGGGCTATCTCTTCAACCTTCCTAGAGAGTGCTGCGAGTTTAGCCCTAAGTCTTTCCTATTATTTAAGTGCATGAATTCTAGTAGTTCTTTGTGGCTTTTTAGAATAAGGTGAATTTCCCCATGTTTGTATTTTTTCAGTAAGGCCTTCGAGATACTCATAAGCATCATTTGGGGATTTGTTTTCAAAGGATCCATTACACATCATGTCAATGAATGGTTTTTTCCCAGGGCCCATACCTTCATATCAAATTCTCACTTTTTCAGGTATAGAAATATCGTGGTATGGAACCATGTTTTGGGTGTCTTTTATCATCTTCCATGTTTCATATAATTAATCAACCTCTTTTTCAAAAACAGTTTGGGATGCTCTTTTTAAGTGCAATTGTCTTGTGTTGGGGTAGTTTTTTTGTAGAATTCTCTTTCTAATTCGTCCCAAGAGTTGATGAATGACTGTCTAAAATTTTTTAGAAAATTTTTTCCTCGATCCTCTAAAGAAAAAGAGAATATCCTCATTTTAGCTGATTATAGTTGGTGTGGGGGACACATGGTTTCGACAATGACCTCGAACTCCATAACATAAAGGTAGGGCATCCCAGACTCCATTCCATGGGATGTGGGAAGTCGGTTTAGGACATGGGGTTTAAAGATGTAGTTGGAATCTCCTAGGAAATTGTGTCTAATGCATGAGGGGGAATTGGTCCAAGCTGGAGTGAGGTAGTCATTTATTGTTTGATCGACTACATTCCCTTGGTTTGGAGCTTCTTGATTTTGGTTTCCAATTTGATTTCCCCCATGATTTATAATTTGATTTCTTTGAAGACCCTCCATTATAATTGATTAAATTTTTGATTCTGGAGTATCAAGAATATTATGATCTAATGGAAACAATACCCTAGGTTCACGTGACTCCCCAGTCCTAGGACATTCCACCTTAACAACTATGTTTAAATTATCGCAGGTGTATGCAGACATGTTCCGAAAAGAAAAAAAAGTGAGAAAGGGACAAGATAAGAGATCTTGGGTGAGAATAGGAGAATGGGGGTGAGGAAAGATGTTTTTGGTCAATGTTACTTAATTTTTCCTTATCAACAATGCCAATATTTTATTCACGCTCGAATTTACCCAAGAGTTGAAGGTAGAACGGTCCTTCTAGTCTAGCTTGGATTGTAGAATCCACTGAGACCTAAGAAGATACCTATGATACACAACCTATGAGATGGATTTTTCTCTATGAAGTGGCCAAAATGGTTTTTATTTTAGAAGTATTAAAATAACACTAAGAAATCAAAGTGAATTAAATTAAATGAAAATGGTTCAATCATAGGATTATGCTCAGGGTGGATTAAATGAATTTGACTTCTTTATAAAATTTTGGTTTTATTAATTCTTGATGAATCCATTCATCCAAATAACATTGCCTGCTTCATTTTCGGCTTTGAATCTAAATAAACTCAATTAATAAACCCCTACACATATAGATACCCAAATTATTGATCTCTCCAAGGTATATGGTCATTTTAGTACTTGGATTTATCTTCCTCAAACACAATGAAGATGAAGAGTGGAAATAACTGAAGAATTGAAGTCTTAAATAAGATAACCAATTAATAAACAATTCATCCATAAAATAACATTAAATCCAGACTTTTCATATTATGATGATCAACCCATTAAAGTGTTTTCCCTCCATTTATGGTATACTCTCAATGGTGGGGGGAAGTTGGCTTACAATAATTGGATTGAAGAAATTAAAACCACGAAAATAATGAGCACTCCTCCGTGTGTGTGAACAAAATTGATGCCTATGTGTGAAATAATTCACCACAACATTGATAAATCACTGTAAATTGTGATTATCGAGTTTTAATGATGATACGGGAAGAATATAAGAGAAATATTTTGATTAAGAACACAGAAATACAAAAAGAAACTTACATGGAAATTGAAAACATTACAAAGGAATTTTGTCATAATAACATTACATCAAAAAACAAGAGATAACTTCCACATCAAAAACGCTACCTTAAATAGGAAATTGGGAAGACGTAAGAAGATCCTTAATCAATTTATGCCCAATTATTAAATTAATTTTTCCCTTTAGGGTGGTGAAAAGTATGGGAGAAATTGATTCCCTCTTGGTTTTTATATCCACATTGTCTCCCCTGAAAATCTTGTCCTATATGGGAAATCATATAGCCAAATCACGGTGCTCTATACATGATTATTTTTTGTCCCCTGATGTCTTCTAGAGTTTTGTAAAATTGGGGCCTATTTGGAGTTGTGGATCAGGAGTTATGGCCAATTTAGTGGGAAAACATTCTAGGCCACAGATTCTGGCCCAGATTTTGATATTCAATTTTGGATGCCTTAATAACCAACATCGAATCCGAATTAGCACTGGATCCTGAAGACATATTTATTCCTATACAAGTCTTATATCATCACACGAATTTTAGGATTCATTGGGCATGTATTGATGGCCCCACATTCTCAACAGTGGTATGGTGTCCAATCTACCTTCTCCAGAATTATTTCCTTTCCTCACAAAATATCTCCATTATCCTTTACAAATCCTCCATAGATACCTGAATAAAAAATCTTCATATTTAAGTGTAAATACATTTCCCACAATATCAAATTAAAATATGGATAATTTCATTCCACAAAATAAGATGAATCATTGGGCCTTAATTTGTGTACAATAGGCATGGAGTACACAAATGATGAGAATGGGTGTTCAAAATTAAAATCCAATAACTCAGGCATATAGGATCAAAAATTAACATTTAATACCATTAAAATGTAATTAACATATGTGTTTTTATTAAATAATCACACCCCCTAACTTGAGATTTTCTAATCCCGGGAAAATAAATCAAAGAGTGTATTTGAATTCTTTTTTCAAACACATTATAACAAACAGTGCTCACAATGTAAACTACATAAAAATATATATTTATAACCAATCAAAATAATTTAAAACAAGATAAATTTAAAAGAATATCCCAATCCAACTCCCACTCCTTTGATCAAATCCATCATCATACTTAGTCCAACTCAATTAAGTGAAATGATTTGTTGTGAATCACAATAGATATGGGGGTTCATTTCCATTCAATGGGGAAATCAAGGAAGCCCTGGGTGGAATCACATTTAATCCTAATACGAGTATTCATTTTTTTTATTTGTTTTTTTTAATTTATCTATAGTAATTAAGATTGTAGTCGATAAAATTACCCCATTTAGCTAGACTTTGATAATGAATCCCAGGTTCAAAGGCCTTAGTTTACCAAGTGAATCCCACATACTCGGGAATCATCTCAAGTTAACTTGATAAAAAACAAAGTCATATTACCATAAATAGGGATAGAGTGAAAATATCAGGGCTAGAAAACTCTGGAGTCACAGTCCCAAAGAGTCAAAAGCCACACATTTTATCAGTCCATTGATCTATAAGTAATTTTTTTTATTTTTTTTATTTTTTTTATTTTTTTTATTTTTTTTATTTTTTTTTGAACACTCAAATTATTCACAAAAATCTAACCAGCTTATTCTATTTATTATGGGACCCCATGAAATCAAATAAGTACCCCACATTCTAGAGGACGTGAATTGTGGCATTTTGATTTAATAGATGAAAATAAAAATGATGAAAATTCTCATTAGATATCCAAACTTCCAAAATCAATTCATGTAAACATAATCATGAATTATATTAAGAGTCAAGGAAATAAAAATTATTTGTTATGTAGTTGTAATGTGAGCAAAGATGTTATTATATTAAGGGAAATGAATTTTACTTTTTATTTTTCTCATTATTTTTTTAAACAAATTTTTGTTTCCAAACCCCCCAAACATAGAATTAAATTGTCCATAGTTTCGTAAAATAAAAGATATGTGAAAGAGGTTGGGGGGAAAGAGTTGGAAAGGGAATGGAAAAAATTCACCAGGTGGCTTCATAATGACGATTTTGGTGCTCCTGAGTCGCTCTTTGATCTCATGGGAGATGTAGGCACCTCTTTTACTGAATATGTATCACCCAAAATAGTCCTTGAACCATACAAACAAGAACATAACAGTCAAAAAAAACAACACAAAAATTTATTTAATACCAACTATCATCATTTTTATAGTTTCCCTTATTTTTTTGATTTTTTAATCAAACTATTGATACATTCTCTTCTATTTAATTTCTGGGTAAGGTACTACACAAGGATCACACTACGTGACACGAATGAATATGGTGCTCCCCTTTCATACTCTTCCATACTCATAAGAGAAGAATATGTCAATAGTCAGAGGTAGTATAAAATTATATCAAAATAATCCACTAATCCTATTTGAAATATAAAGTTGATTAAAACAAAAAAAATGATTGGAAACAAGAAAACCACGGGTTGCCTCCCATGCAACAATTTTTTTAACGTTGATTGTAGAGAACCAAATCTTGACGTACATAGAAAATACATTACTATTTGTGGAATACTTAATACACAACAAAAACAGACACACAAGGACCATAATAGTTTAGTGTCTTTGGAAACTCGGAATATAATCTTCTAATCGTGGTGAATGATCTTGAAAATCTCCCATAAAGATCTTCCGATATTGTTTTCTTACCTAAAACCTTTCTTTAAATCCTGGGGAAAAGAAAACATATAAAGGGTGAGCTCAAATTCTCAGTAAGGTTATGCATGGAGAAAATAAAACAAACCATATACATTTGAACTTCAAAACATGAAAATAGTATTAAAACATCAAAATCATGAGCAATGACATAAAACATGGGAGTACATAAGGCATAGATCATAAATAAACATTAATCATGATAAATTATCATGGGGATAAAACATGTAATTGTGGAAACCATTAAGCACATTTTATGATTTCCATAGTATCCAATGCATTTCTTCCAAGACCATCTTAGTGGACAAAGTCCCTTTCTAAATCGAGTTCACTCCTCGTTCCAGTCCATTATCACTGAACTAGATTAACGTACCATTCCAGCCATGTCTATCTAATGTGATATAAATCTATACCCAATTCATTGGAGGGATATATAGGTCCCACCAATCTCATATTGAAATCATTCTTAGGTGTGCCACAACATAAACATAAATCATTCATCATAACCCAAAGAATAAAATGGGTTTCATAAACATCATCCCATCATAACATAATCCATATAAAAAAATGGATATCATTTAATAATAATAAAAATCAAACCATGTAAATAATAGAGACATTATACTTGAAACATGAACATACAGAATAATGTCATCTTAGATTGAAAATAGTTTTAATAAAACACTTGAAATGAATTCTTGAGGAAAATATCCTTTCTTCTCCAAAATAATTTTCATTTCACAAAATGCCATTAAATTTTAAAGAAAAGTATTTTGTTGAAAATACTCATGAAATCTTGTATAGTAAGATTCATTAAGAAAAGGCGTTATGAAACTGTAAAAAACTGTTCATGCCGTATAAGTTAAAAAAACATTCTCTTCGTACTTTTGTCGGAAAAATCAAAAAGTTCCACGTATGGTAAAAAAAGAAATATTCCTTTCATAAAATTTGGTAAAAGTAAAAAATGGTTAAAAAGGACTTTAAAAATATATATAAACACTTTTATAAAATATGGACATGGATGATAACAATAACCCCAGTAAATATTGAAGAACAAACAATCTCGGATAAGAATGAGATTGGAATAATTATCCCTTACCTTAGGTCTGATATGCTTCGAATGTATCCGAACCTCTTGTATAATGATTTAAATAATGTAATTGACTTATTAAATAATCATATTCATTGTTATGATATCATATATGGTTCACCTATGACTTTATATTACCCGTTCTTTTGTAAGTTCCAGGTTAAAGCAGCGTTTTGGGTAAAATCGTTTTATTTATCGTACGTGTTTGGAATTGTTGTTATTGATATTATTATTACTTATATATTGATTTAATTACCTACAGAATGTAAAAAATGATTTATATATCATATATATATTTCATTATATATATATATATAATTGATATATAAATGAAATGAAATACACCATTCATGGAGACGGTAGGTCGTACGTACGCATGAACGCTATTTTCCTTTCCTTATTGACATGAATGGAAATAAGTAGATGACATATATATATACATAAACCCAGTAGCTTTATCATGTATTATATTTCATTAATATTCATTTTATATACTTTATAATAATTCATGAATGGTTAACATGGAGAATGAATCTCATCACGTCGTGGAGACGGTAATCCGTACATATGCACGAGCAATGACATCGTTCCCATAATTATTGAATTGAATTAGATTGGATGATATAATATGACAGAATTAGTATGATCTCATAATAACTATATATTGTTATTATTTACACCATTATACTCATCCAAGTAAGGTGGTTGTGGAAAAACATATTACACCACGGCGTGGAGATGGTATTTTGTACGTACGCACGCGAGGTGATTTCATTTTCCGTAGGATGGATAGAAGATGAAATGGGGTTGTTTCATATTTATAATAGAATAATATTATATTATTGATAATTATGTTATTACTTTATAATGAAACAACTAAAGAATAAGAAGTTGGAGAAAAAAGAAAACTTGAAAGAATCGGTAGAAGAGATTACCTCTTCTTCGACACACCTCTTTTAAACTTCTTCTTAGGGCACTAGAGTTGATCTTTTGAGAAGACCAGAACCACTATGATATAACTAGATAGTTTTAGAAGAGGAATTGGCAGGGTTTGGCCGATATTCAAGGCTCAAAAGGGTGTGAAGAGAAGAGGGAAGGGGTGCCCATTTTATAAGGGAGGAGAGGGGAACCTTAGGAAAAACTTAATGTATTGTTTTATAATAGAGTCATATTCAGTTTTTAATGGCTAAAAATTGATTTATTTCGGTGCTAAGGTGGGATGGGTATAAAGACTCTCAACCAATAGGTTTTATACAAGTTTAGGTTACTATTTTAACCTTATCATTTAGATTTAACTCCAAGTTAAATAATTTAACTTTTACCGTGTCTTTTTTATTTCTTACACTATATGGTTAATAAACATACAATAACAAGACAAACGAACCCCAAGTGGTTCATTATTAATATATATAACATTATCTATGTCATTTTTCCGATCCTTAGATTTTTAGGAATAGAATAACAATTAATAATATAATATTTGTTTTATAAACTATTTTATGTCAATTTTGACACTATTTGGTACTTGAATTTTGTGAAATTCATAACAGCATGATTAGTTCGAAAAAGGTTAATTAAATAAATACTAGAATGTAATATTAACCTATAGAATTAGTGTAATTAATAAAAATGCTCAAATTACATTAATTAGGGTATTTATAACATCAATTTTATTAATATTTCATTAAAATGGTAATTACTGCATCATCATTGTGTCATAAATAAATTAATATATTTAATGTCTAAAAATTATAACTAAAATACCATTATGTAGAAAATATCTTTAGCTTTATAATGAATATTTATAGTCTACTTTATCTTATTTATAACCCTATATTATAATTGTTTTAGTTATTAAACATTGATTTTAACTATTTAAACTATTCAATAAATAAAATAATAAGAAATGCCCTAATCTATTCAAAGTGGACCTAAAGGGTAATATTTTATTCCTAAGGTTTTTTTGGTTGAATTACACTTATAAAATAGAATTAGGAAATGTGTTAGGGTAATAATAATATCATTTTTACCCATAATTAAAATATTTACGTTTAAACGTGGTAAATAAAAGTAAAAAGTTACTATTCACCAAAAATTACATTTATCTTATTGAACCACATTTTACTCCTTGATATTAACCGTGTCTCTCGAATTTTCGAACTTCCACCCACAG
This sequence comes from Viscum album, assembly GCA_963277665.1. NCBI lineage: Eukaryota > Viridiplantae > Streptophyta > Magnoliopsida > Santalales > Viscaceae > Viscum > Viscum album. The sequence goes on from OY728166.1 coordinate 245,955,506, forward strand.
AAGTGGTAAAATTATGTTTTATGTAAATTTTCAAATTCTCCTAGGAGGTGGGTAAAAGACGGTGAAAAGTTCAATAAAATTTATATATATCTCAAATTATTATAAAATGAATCCAATGAATTAAATTAAACTTATATAGGTATTATGTATCAATTTTTACCTAAAATAAATTTAAATAAAATAAATAATTATATAAAAAAGTCGGTTTTTAAATAGTAACCTAGTGTTTTCATTATTCTTCAAAAATTGAAAGTTTTCATAAGAATACCAAAAATTCACCCTAGGCTAATTTCAATATTTTTAATCCCAAAATTATGTCCATTTCGAAAGATAAAATTTATAAAATTTAAAAAAAGTGGGTATTGCTATTCATAACCGCAATTTTATATAACATATCGTTGTTTAGTGAAACACGGTATTGCGTACAATACACGCTATCGTGGAAGGTCTTGATTGCGTGTAATGCAAGCCACGTCATGGATTCATGTAGTGAAAGCTCATTTTTGTGTAGCGTACAACACCAGACATCAATGAAATAAAAAATAATATTTTTCATAAAATCTCGGGGTGTTACATTCAACCTCCATTAAAATGAATTTTTCCCTCGAAATTTGTCAGGGTTATAAATGGTTTACTACCCAAATGTTTCTTTAATATAAACCCGCATCATAAAAAGGAATTCCAAAACATATCTTTAAAAACTGAATTATGAAACGTAACGGTTACCCAAACTAACTAATCACTGGGTTTCCACATATGAGAACATAGGTGAAAATATGGATATGGAAGAGATTTCTAACCATCATGTTCTGATGGAGAGTGTTATAGAACATGGATATGAAAAATCCAACAATCACAAAGCCATAAATTTGTGATGATCTAAGGTACCATCTGATTCATCGGATATAAGATCACTAAGACAAAAATTTTGGTTTTCAATATCATTCCCCAAAAGTTGAAAATTTTGAATTAGAAGAAATACATACTTGATTTTGATACAATCTTATTGTTGTTTGTGCCTTGAACAATTTCCACTTCATCTCTTAAATAAATGAAGTTGAATTTGTCTTTCATGAAGTGTTAGCAGATCATGTGATAGAATGATAGGTCATTCCATCTGTCTGAAACATAAGTTTGTAAAAGTTATATAAATAAGTCCATCTATAGTGAGATTAATCAGATATGGTTCCAAAATGGACTTATACTTCATCTATCATCCTTCTTAATAAAATAAAACTAGTTTCTACTGACTAGGGACTTCCTGTAGGCCAGAGGTAGGTGATAAATGTCGGTCGCACTTTGTTTGTGGGTTCGATTCCCGCATCCTTGTCCAACGTGACGGGTTGTCGCCCGTCTTCCAGGATGTTTCTTTTTCTAAAACTACATTATTATAATATTCCAGCAATAATATCCAAAAAAGTTCTAGCCTTAAATAATACTATCTTTTGTCTAACTTAATTCATTCCAATCTTCAGGATTATCCAAAATACATTGGTCCAAGCTCATAGTATAAAGAAAACGATTACTTGAAAGATCACATAACAAGCACGTGAATACCATCACTTATCCCCCATATATTATATGATATATCTTGTTGGTCACATTCCAAAGATGTGAATACCTTAATCACGTATTCACTTGAAAAATGAATACCCATTCAACTTTAGTGAAAACATGAATGCTTTCAAAAGTTAACTCTTTCCTCATACCAAAATCCAAAAATTCTATATACTCAAACCATGATAAAACATTGTCCTTATATTAGTAATGAGCTCATTAATACTATTAGACATCTCATTATCCTTTCATTATTCACATATCATCTACCTTCCAAAAATATTTGAATAACCTTTCATGGCTATTGGTACCATTCAACAAATACTTTCAATTACTTTAGGAAAACACAATAGTGTAACAATCCTTAAATGTATCTTTATTCCATAGTAACATTACCTATGAAACATAACTCTTGATAAACATAAATCAGTCCACTACATTCTTAAACCACTGACCGAGCTTCATCATTTTATTCTTCGACACATCTTTCATATCATATATCATTTTTAGTCTCTTCATCATCATCAATATAAATACTACCCATATGACCATGCTGATTCTCGTTATGAGATTTTCCTGCATAATGCCCGTAAATTCCACATTTAAAACATTTAACCATTGTTGATGTCTTAGAAATACCATTATTCTTGTCCATGGTGTTAACTGAACCTTTTCCTTTTCAATTACTGGCTTTGTTTTCTTATTTTCCACACCCAAATCATCTTCCAGTTCCTTTGAAACATTCTCCCTAATGCCACTTACCACATGATTTACCTGATGGAAATTAAACTTTCTTTCCTCTATGATCATCATAAAAATCCATCTTTCCCTTATTAGCTGAGTCAAGAAACTTACCAAAGTTGAGATTATTGATCATATTATGAGATTACTTATTAGGAATAATAACAATGTTTGGCCTTCCAAATCCTGTTTCATTTGGTTGCTCATCATTCCATTGTCCATCATGAATCTTCTTGTTTCCAGCCATTTTCTAAAACCCAAAAAGAATAGTGTGGGAGGCAAAAATCATGCTAGGTAAAACAAAATAATAATGGGGGAGTAACTTCAATATCTAACATATTAGGTTTAATTATAATATCCTTATCGTAATTCTAGCACTATAACCTATATATATACTTAACCTTAGAGACATCCATGGACATACCTTTGAAATATCTCTATGGATCTCACTAAAGTTTTCACATCCTAGTTTCCAAAGGTTAACTAAACATTTCCTTTAATACTAATTTTAGAGACCCAAAGCTTGACGTATATAGACAATACATTACTTTTTGTGGAATACTTAATAAATAACAAAAACAAACACACAAGGACTATAATAGTTTAGTGTCTTTGTAAACTCGGAATATAATCTTCTAATCATGGTAAAAGATCTTCAAAATCTACCATAAATATCTTCCCCTTTTTTTCTTACCTAAAACCTTTCTTTAAATTCTGGGGAAAAGAAAACATATAAAGGGTGATCTCAAATGCTCAGTAAGGGTATGCATGGAGAAAATAAAACAAACCGTATACATTTGAACTTCAAAACATGAACATAATATTTAAACATCAAAATCTTGAACAATGACATAAAACATGGCAGTAAATAAGGCATATATCAAAAAGAAACATTAATCATGATAAATTAGAATGAGAATAATACATGTAATTGTGGAAACCATTATGGACAAGTTATGATTTCCATAGTAGCCAAGGCATTGCTGCCAAAACCATCTTAGTGGAAAAAGTCCCTTTCTGAATCGAGTTCCCTCCCCGTTACAGTCCCTTACCACTGAACCAGATTAACTTCCCATTCCAGCCATGTCGATATCATGAGATATAAATCATTACCAAATGCATTGGAGGGATATATAGGTCCCACCCATCTCATATTGAAATCATTCTTACGTGTGTCACAACATAAACATAAATCATTCATCATAACCCAAAGAATAAAATGTGTTTCATAAATATCATCCCATCATAAAATAATCCATATAAAACAAATGGATATCATTTAATCATAATAAAAATCAAACCATGTAAATAATAGAGACATTATACTTGAAAAATGAACACACTGAATAATGTCATCTTAGATGGAAAACAGTTTTGATAAAACACTTGAAATGAATTCGTGAGGAAAATATCCTTTCTTCTTTAAAATCATTTTATTTTCACAAAATGCCATGAAATTTTAAATAAAATTATTTTGTTGAAAATATTCAAGAAATCATGTAGAGTAATCTTCATTAATAAAAGGAGTTATGAAACTATAAAAATCTGTTCATGTCGTATAAGTTAAATAAACATTCTCGTCGTACTTTTGTCGGTAAATTAAAAACGTTCCCCATATGGTAAAAAAAGAAATATTCCTTTCATAACATGTAGTAAAAGTCAAAAACGGTTAAAAATGACAATAAAAAAACATAAAAACACTTTTAGAAATCATGTACATGGATGATAATAATAACCCTAGTAAATACTTACGAATAAACAATCTCAGATAATAACGAGATCTGAATAATTATCCCTTACCTTAGGTCTGATATGCTTCATACCAATTCAAAACTCTTGTATAATGATTTAAATAATTTCATTGACTTATTAAAAAATCATATTAATTGTTACGATATCATATATGGTTCACTTATGACTTTATATTACCCGTTCTTTTGTATGTTCCATGTTAAAGCAGCATTTTGGGTAAAATCGTTTTATTTATAGTACGTGTTTGGACTTATTGTTCTTGCTATTATTATTACTTATATATTTATTTAATTACTTCCATAATGGAAGTCATGATTTATATAACATATATATATTCAGTATATATATATAATAGATATATAAATGAAATGAAATAGACCGTTCATGGAGACGGTAGGTCGTATGTACGCATGGATGTTGTTTTCCTTTCCTTATTGACTTGAATGGATGTAAGTAGATGAAAAATATATATACATAAATTAAGTAGCTTTATCATGTCATATATTTCATTAATATTAATTATATATACTTTATAATCATTCTTGAATGGTTAACAAGGAGAATGAATCTCATCGCATCGTGGAGACGGTAATTCGTACGTATGCACGAGCGATGATATTGTTCCCATAATTATTGAATTGAATTGGATTGGATGATATAATATCACAGAATTAGTATGATGTTATAATAACTATATATAGTTATACTTTACACCATTATACCCATCCAAGAAAGGTGGTGGTGGAAAAACATATTACACCACGGCGTGGAGACGGTATTCCGTACGTACGCACGCGCGGTGATTTAATTTTCCATAGGATGTATAGAAGGTGAAATGGGGTTGTTTCATATTTATAATAACATATCAGTATATTAGTGATACAGATGTTATTACATTATAATGAAACAACTAAGGAATAAGAAGTTGAAGAGGAAAGAAAACTTGAAAGGATCGGTAGAAGAGATTACCTCTTCTTCGACGCACCTATTTTAAACTTTTTCTTTGGGCACTAGAGTTTTTATTTTGAGAAGACAAGAACCTCTATGATATAACTATAGAGTTTTATAAGATTAATTTTCAGGGGTTGGTAGAGCTTCAAGGCTCAAAAGGGTGTGAAGAGAAGAGGGAATGGGTGCCCTTTTTATAAGGGAGGAGAGGGGCACCTTAGGAAAAACTTAAAGTTTTGTTTTATAATAAAGTCATATTCGGTTTTTAATAGCTCCAAATTGATTTATTTCGGAGAAAAGGTGGGTATGCGTAGGAATCCTCTCAACCAATAGGTTTTATACAAGTTTAGGATACTATTTTAACCTTATCATGTAGATTTAACTCTAAGTTAAATAATTTAACTTTTACCGTGTCTTTTTGTTTTCTTATAGTATATGGTTAATAAACGTAAAATAACAATCCAAACGAAACCCAAGTGGTTCACTATTAATATATATATCGTTATATAAGTCATTTGGATGGATCGTATATTTTTAGGAATAGAATATAAATTAATAATATAATATTTGTTTTAAAAACTATTTTATGTCCATTTTGACACTATTTGGTACTTGATTTTTGTGAAAATCATAACAGCATGATTAGTATGAAAAAACTTAATTAACTCAATACTAACATGTCATATTAACCTGTAAAATTAGTTTGATTCATAAAAAGTCTCAAATTACCTTTATTAGTGTGTTTATAACATCAATTATGTTAATATTTCATTAATAAGGTAATTACTGCATCATCATTGTGTCATATATAAATTAATTTATTTAATCTCTAAAAATTATAAATAAAATACCATTATGTAGAAAATCTTTTTATCTTTATCATTTATATTTATAGTCGAATTTATCTTATGTATAACCCTGTATTAAAAATGTTTTAGTTATTGAACTGTGATTTTTACAATTTTAACTATTCTTTAAATAAAATAATAATAAATGTCCTAATCTAATCCAAGTGGACATAAAGGGTAATATTTTATTCCTATGTTTGTTTTTGGTAGAATTAAACTTATGAAATAGAAATAGGACATGTTTTAGGGTAATAATAATATCATTTTTACCCTTAATTACCCAATTTACTTTTAACAGTGGTAAATAAAAGTAAAATGTCACTATTCACCAAAAATTATTTTTATCTTATTGAACCACATTTTACTCCTTGATATTAACCATTTCTATCGGATTTTCGAAATTCCACTCACAGAAGTGGTAAAATTATGTTTTAGGTAAATTTTCAAAATCTCCTAGGAGGTGGGTAAAAGACGGTGAAAAGTTTAATAAAAATTTTATATATCTAAAATTATTAGAAAATGACTCCAATGAATTACATTAAACTTATATAGGTATTATGTATCAATTTTGACCTCAAATAAATTTAAATAAAATAAATAATTATTTAAAAAAAAGTCGGTTTTTAAATAGTAACCTAGTGTTTTCACTATTCATCAAAAATTAAAAGTTTTTAGAAAAATACCAAAAAATCACCCTATGCTAATTTCGATATTCTGAATCCAAAAATTAATTCTATTTATAAAGATAAAAATTTTAAAATTTAAAAAAAAGTGGGTATTACTATTCCAAACATCTAGTTTATATAACATATCGTTGTTTAGTGAAACTCGTTATTGTGTACAACGCATGCTATCGTGGAAGGTCGTGGTTGCGTGTAATGCAAGCCAAGTAAGGGATACGTGTAGTGCAAGATCCTTTTGGTGTAGCGTACAACATAAGACATCAATGAAATTAAAAATAATATTTTTCATAAAATCTCAGGGTGTCACATTGATAGCTCCACTTGGGCCCATAATTGACTAATTTTTTTTGTTATCTATGTTGGGTTCACACAATTCTTCATCAAATTCATGTTTTTTGAATGGATATATGAATGGTTTGACTATATGATCATTAACATTAAATGTTTGACCATTGGTGGGATCTTGATTTTCAACAGCCCCATAGGGGTACACCTTATGCACTATGTATAGACATGACCATCTAGACCTCAATTATCCCAAGTGTATGTGAAGTTTAGAATTAGACAAAATAACATGTTTTCCCAGTTCAATGTGTTTGGTTTAGGGTTTCATGATTGGAAGTCTTGTACTTTTTCTTTATTGATCCTTGAATTTTCATAAGCCTCCTTCCAAAGTTCCTCAAGTTCATTGAGATCAAATTTCCTTTTTGTTCCAGCCAATGATAGGTCATAGTTCATTTAATTAATTTCCCAAAAAACCTTATGTTCAATTACCTCTGGAAAATATAATGACTTTCCATAAACCAACCTATATGGGTACTTTCAAAAAATGGTTTTTAAAGTGGTTCGATAGGCCCAAAGAGCATCTGCAATTTTCCTTGACCAATCATTCCAAGATGGTTTAATAGTTTTCTCAAGAAATTGTTTTATTTCAAGATTAGCTAACTCAGCTTGACCATTCGTTTATGGGTGGAAAGTAGTGGAAACTTTGTGAGAAATTCTATACTTTTCCATGAGTGATGAAAAAGGACGATTGTTGAAATGAGATCCACGATCACTAATGATTTCCCTAGGAATTCCAAATCTAGAGAGGATGTTTTCCTTGAGATTTGTTGTTATAGTTTGACGATCATTGGAATTTTTTAGGAATCACCACTACCAATTTGGAGACATAATCGACTGCTAAAATATGTACATATATCCCCGAAATATTGGGAAGGGGCCCATGAAATTGATTCCCCAGCAGTCAAACATTTCAATCACTAAGTTGGGAGTGTTTGGCATTTGATTCCTTTTTGTGATGAACCATACTTATTGACACATAGGACAAATTTCAAAAAATGTGTAGGAGTCCCTTGAGAGGGTGGGCTAGAAGATACCACACTAAAGAACCTTAGTAGAAGTTTTCATAGATTAAAAGTGACATCCACATGCTTCGCTATGAAAAAATTTATGGATGGAATCTTGTTTAGATTCTGGGACACACCTCTTAATGACTTGGTTAGGGCAGAACTTGTTGAGTTATGGATCATCAAACACATAGTTCCTAACATAAGAAAGTAATTTCCTTCTAGCTTTAGTCCCTAATAATTTCCTAATTATCCATGTAACTAAGAAGTTTTCTATGTCAGCATACCAAGGGCAGTCACTCATGTAGTATAGGTGTTCATCAGGGAATGAAGTAGACCCAGAGAGGTGAGAAAATTGTACATTAAATTGTATCTTAGAGAGGTGATCAGCTACAACATTTTAAACACCCTTTTTATCCTTTATTATGTGGTCTAATTATTGTAAGATAAAGACCCCCCTAATTGGTCCAGCCTTGGAATCTTGTTTTTGGAAGAGGTATTTGAGTGCAGAATGGTTAGTGAACACAGTGATGGGCGTCCTAAGAGGTAGGAGCTAAACTTATTTAAGGAAAACACAATAGCAGGTAACTCCTTTTTAGTGGTGGTGTAGTTGATTTGGAAATCACTTAAGGATTTTCTTTCATAACCAATGAGATAAGAAGTTTTATCACAGCGTTGTCCAAACACAGCTCCTAGAGGAAAGTCACTGGCATCACAAATGTGTTCAAAAGGAAGATTCCAATTTGAAGGAATCATAATGGTGAGAGATGTGAGAGAGGATTTGAGGGTTGATAATGAACCCTCACAACTTTCTGTCCAAACAAATGGAGCATCCTTTACTAGGAGGGCACAAAGGGGACGGGAGATTGAGATGAAATTCCTAATGAACCTTCTCTAGAAACCAGAATCTCCTTAGAAAGAACTCACTTCCTTGACAGTTTTGGGTAATGGAAGGTGATGAATGATGTCAACCTTCGCTTTATCAAAATCAATCCCCCTACCTGAGACCAGATGGCCTAGAACTAGTCCCTCTTTAACCATGAAATGGATTTTTCCAGTTTAGGATCAGATCCATTTCTTCACTTCTTGACAAGACTCTCTCAACATTACTCATACATCCCACAAATATATAACCAAACTTAAAGAATTCATCCATGAATACCTCTTTAAAATTCCCTACCATGTTTGAGAGGATTTCCATCATGCACCGCTGGAAGGTTCCAAGGGAATTGCATAACCATAAGGGCATGCATTTGAAGGAAAAGGTGTCGAATGGACAGGTGAATGTAGTCTTCCCTTGATCCTCCAGGGATACCTCAATATGATTGTACTGTGAGTACTCATCTAAGAAATAGTCGAAGGCATGACCTTCCACTCTCTCAATAACGTGGTCAATGAATGGTAATAGGAAATGGTCTTTCTTGGTAAACGAGTTTAGCTTCCTATAGTCGATGCAGACTCTCCAACCACTACTCACCCTAGTTGGAAGAATCTCTCCATCCTTATTGGTAATCAGTGTGATTCCTGCCTTCTTGGGAACCAATTGGATTGGGCTCACCCACTCACTCTCAGTTATGGGGTAGATGATACCATTTTTTAACTATTTTAGAAGTTCCTTCCAAACTACCTCCATGAGATTAGGATTGAGTCTCCATTGAGGTTGATGAAATGGCTTTCAATCAGATTCTAGAACAATCCTATAAGTCCCTATTAGTGGGCATATCCCAAGAATATCAGACAGGGTCTATGAAATGGCTTTTTTATGTTTCCTAAGGATATATAGAAGAGTACTCTCATGATTGGATTTAAGGGAAGAAGAAATGAAAATAGGATGTGTTTGATTGTCCCCTAGGAAGTCGTACTTGAGTGCAGCCGAATATTCCTTCTATTCAAGATCAGGTTGGTTTAGAATTTCAGCAAGAGATTGGGACATTGGTTCAAGATCAATTTTTTTCTATAGAGTTTTAGATAGCATCGAATCCCCATGTGTAGAAGTTTCATCTACAAGATTTGTTTGATCCGATTTAGGGAAGGAAGTTTGATTTATCTCCATGAAAGTGGTTTCCTGAAAGGTTTCACTGATTGTTAGACCTAAGGCTTCATCAAAATAGAAATTTGAAAATGATTCGTAATAAGGAGATAAACATCATTCATGTGAACAAAGGAAATCAACCTCATCTTGACTTAAACATCCATCAAATATTCCTTGATGTTCTATAGATTCATTTTCAAGTCTTCCTATCATGTTTACTTCATGAATTTCTCCGTCATCCCCTATTTGTGAACTTTCATTATAGATGTTGAAGTCTAGACTCATGTTTTTTAAGGTGATAGTCATGTTCCTATTTCGAACTCGGATAACATAGTTGATTGTTCCAAGAAAAGGACAACCAAGTATGATTGAGGTTTTTTCCTTATGTCTTTAGTTTTCATGGTTGTAAAGGACAATGAAGTTAGAATGGTAGATGATGTTTTCAACCTTTACCATAATGTCCTTTAAAATCCCCTTTGGAACCTTAATGCTACAATAAACAAGTTGAATTGTGACAGATGTGGGTTGGAGTTCTTCTAGGCCTAACCGGCAGTACACTAGATATGGAATGATATTGAAACTAGCACCTAGGTCACTCAGTCCCTTGAAAACATTGCCCTCTCCTAGTCCAACATTGATTTAAGGGAAACCCAGGACTTTCAACGTACAAGGAATGCCACTAGAATGGTGGTAATCACATTAGATTCCAAAAGGACTAGGTTTTTATGTGAAAATATTCTTTTAAAATTGCACAATTCCTAAAGGTACTTTGAGTAGGAAGGTATGGATTGGATTTCATCAAGAAGGGGAATGTTCAACTTTACTTGTGAGAAGATTTCCCTAAATGTTTCACTCAAATCATGCTTGGTTTTCCCACTCATGCGTTGAGGAAATTGTGTTGGTTTTGGGTTTGTTTGTTGAGGAATTGTTTCATTGACAATGTTATCACGTTTTTCAGTTTGATCATTTTGGTCCATTGAATTTTCATCTGATTTTGAATCTTTAGATGGGTTTAGAATTAGTTGTTAAGGTTTCTCAATTGATTTATCACTTCGTAAAATAGTCACAGGCTTCAGTTGTTCATGATTTGTTTGAGTGAAACTTGACTCTCTCCTTACTCTTTGTTGTGGAATGGCTTTTGTAGGCATGGGTGCATTTCTAGTTTTGATGGTTTTATGTTCTTATTTTTGGGAAGAGACTTCTGATTTCATCCTTTCCATTTGTTTGCACAATTTTTCTAGTATGCTTTGTGGAACAGTTTTGGTTAGTGCTTGAGAAGATTGGTTTATCCCAGGTCGATATTTTGGAGGTGGGATGGTTTGTTGAAAATGGAATGGTGGTTGTTGTTATTTTATAGGTTGGTTATGGAACTGGTTATGGGTTTGGTAGTTCTGATGGGTGTAAGGATTTTGTCCCTGTGGTTTTCTAGGTTGTTGGTTATCTTTCCTGTGGAAGCTTGGGTGGTCATTATACCTTGGGTTGAACGTGTTTTAGTATTGATACTTTTGAAAGTTCAAGGCATTTACTTCTAATGGTGGACCTCCTAAAAGAACATCCTAGATAGACGTAATGGTTGGGAATTTGTTTGTCTTATGGTCATGTTTGTCACAAATTGTGCAAACAGGGTCTATAGTTTGGATTTCATCGACTTTCCTAAGGTATATCACTTTAGCCTTCCAAGAGAGTGTTGTGAGTTTATCCCTAAGTCATTCAAATTCTCTAAGTTCAGGAATTCTAGTAGTTCTTTGTGGCTTTTAAGAATAAAGTTAAGTTCCCCATGTTTGGTTTTGTTCAGCAAGGCCTTCCAGATACTCGTAAGCACTATTTGTGGATTTGTTTTTAAAGGTTCCATTTCAAATCATGTCATTGAATTTTTTTTTTCTCAGGCCCTACCCTTCATAAGAAATTTTAAATAGTTTAGGTATTGAAAAACCATGGTGTGCAACATTGTTTAGGGTTTCATTGAACCTCTCTAGTGTTTCATAGAAAGACTCTACCTCTTTTTCCAAAATGTTTTGGATGCTCTTTTTAAGTGTAATTTTGTTTGGTTGGGAAGTATTTTTTATATAATTCTCTTAGTAATTTGTCCCAATAGTTAACAGAAGATGGTCTCTAATTTTTTATCCAATTTTTAGATCGATCCATTAAAGAAAAAGGAAATAGCCTCATCTTAGCAGATTCTAGTTGATGTGGGAGACACATGGTTTCAACAATGTCATTTAACTCCTTAACGTGAAGGTAGGGCATCTCGGACACCATTCCATTGAATGTGGGAAGGTGGTTTAGGATATAGGGTTTAAAGATGTAGTAGGCATCTCTTTGGTAATTGTGTCTAATGCATGAGGGGGAATTGGTCCAATCTGGAGTGAGGTAGTCATTCATGGTTTGATCATCTACATTCCCTAGGTTCAGAGCTTCTTGATTTTTGTTTCATATTTGATTTCCCCTAGGATTTACAATTTGATTTCTTGGAAGACCCTCCATTACAATTGATTCAATTTTTGATTCTAGAGTATCAAGAAGATTAAGATATAATGGAAACAATCCCCATGGGTCAATTGACTCCCAAATCCTAGGACTTTCAACCATAACTACTCTTTTAGAATTATAGCGATTTTAGGATGACATGCGCCAAAAGGAAAAAAAAGTGAGAAAGTGACAAGACAATAGATCTTCGGTGAAAATAGGATAATGGGTTCAAGGAAAGAAGGTTTTGGTGTAAGGTACTTTATTAATAACCGAAAATGGCGCAAAAATTTGATTCATGCCCAAATTCACCCAAGATAAGAAGGTAGAATTATCCTTGTAGTCTAGCTTGGGTTGTTAACTCCACTGAGACCAAACAAGATACATAAGATACACAACCTATGAGATGTAATTTTTGCAATGAATTGACCAACATGGTTTTGATTTTAGATGTTTAGAATAACACTAAGAAACCTAAGTGAATTCAATTCAATGAAAATGGTTTGATCTTAGGATTATATTAGGGGTGTATTGAATGAATTTTACTTCTTTAAACAATTTTGGTTTTATTAATTCTTGATGAATCCATTCTTCAAAATAACACCAATTTCATCATTTTCTGGTTTAATGTTAAATAAACTCAATTAATAAACTTGTACACACTTATAGAACAAAATTAATGATCTCTCCAAGGTATATGGTCTTTTTAGTATATGGATTTAACTTCCTTAAACACAATGAAGATGAAGAGTGGAAATAACAGAAGAATGGAAGTCTAAAATTAGTTAACAAATTAACAACAATTCATTCATAAAATAACATTTAATCCAAACATTGCATCTTCCTATTATCAACCCATTAAATAGTTATCCCTCCATTGATGGTATACTCTCAATGGTGGGCGGATGATGGCTTACAAGAGTTGGATTGAAGAAATAAAAACAAAAAAAATTACAGGCACTCCTCTGTGTGTGTGAACAAAATTCACACCAATGTCTTAACAAATTCACCACAATGCTGAGATATCGTTGTGAATTGTTATTATATAATTTTAATGAATAAATGGGACGAATAGAAGAGAAATATTTTGATTAAGAACATAGTAATACAAAAATAAACATAAATGGAAATTGAAAACATTACAGAGGAACATTGGCATAATAACATTTCATCAAGAAAAAAGAGATATATTCCCCCTCACCACCACTTCCTTAAATATGAAATTGGGAAGACTTGGGACAATCCTCAATCAATGAATTCCTAGTTATTAAATTAATTTAGACCTTAGGGTAGTGGAAAGTAGTGGAGAAATTGATTCCCCCCTTGACTTTTTATCATCTTTGTCTCCCCTAAAAAGATCGTCCTATAGGGGAAAACATATAGCCAAATATTGGTGGTCCATAGAATGGTATTTTTGTGTCCCCAAATGTCTTCTAGAGGATTGTAAAATTTGGTCTTATTTGGAGTTTTGGATCTGGAATTATGGAGCATTTAGTGGGATAACATTCTGGGCCACGGATTCTGGCCTAGATTTTGATATTCTATTTGGGCTGCCTTAATAACCATCATGGAGGCCGAATTAGAACTTTCTCATGAAGATTTATGTGTTCCACTACATTTCTTCTAGCATCCCACAAAATTTGGGCTTTATTGTGCCCGATTGGTGGGCCCGACATTCTTAACAATGTGCCGGTGTCCAATCTTCCTTCTCTAGAATTGTTTCCTTTCATCACAAAATATCTCCATCATATTTTATGAATACACCATGATCCCTAAATAAAAAATGTTCATTTTGAAGTTTATATCTATTTCTAACAATATATAATTATAATATAGATAATTAAATTCCTTATAATCAGATGAATCATTTGGCCTAAATTGGTGTACATTAGGCATGAAGTGCACAAATGATGAGAATTGATGTTCAAAATTAGAATACACAAACTCAGGACCATAAGATCATAAGTGAACATTTAATGCCATTAAAATGTATTTAACATATTTTTTTTATTGGATAATCACACCCCGCCCCCCATCTTGAGATTTTCTAGTCCCAAGCTAATAATTCGAAGATAATATTTGAATTCTTTTTCCGAACACATTATAAAAAAGAGTGCTCACAATGTAAACTACACACAAATTTATCTTTATAACCTATCAAAATAATTTAAAACAAGAAAAATTTAAAAGAAGATCCAAATCCCATTCCCATTCCTTTAATCTAATCCATCATAATACTTCATCCAACTCAATTAGGTGAAATGATGTGTTGTGAATCTCAATAGATATGGGGGATAATTTTCATTCAAGAGGGAAATCATGGAAGGGAAAGGTGGAATCACATTTGATCTTAATATGAGTATTCATTTTTTTTATTTTTTTATTGTATTGTTTCCACAGTAATAGAGGTTGTAGTTAATCAAATTAACTCATGTAGCAAAACTTTGCCAATGACTCCCTAGCTCAAAGGCCATAGGGAAGAAAGTGAAGCCCACATACTCGGGCGTCATACAGAGTTAAATTGATCAAAAACAAAGTCAAATTGCCATTAATAGATATATTGTGAAAAACTTGGGGCTAGAAAACTCTTGAGTCATGATCCCCAAGTGCTAAAATACTCACATTTTATCAATCCATTTCTCTACACACAAATTTTTATTTTTTTATATTTTTTTGAACTCATATTATTCATAAAAATCAAACCAGCCTACGTTATTTGTTATGGGACGCCAATAATTCAAATTAGTACCCCACAGTCAAGAGGACGTGCATTGTGGAATTTTGATTTAATAGATGAAAATAAAAATGATGAAAATTCTCACTGGACAACCACACATCCAAAATAAATGCTTGTAAACTTAATCCTGAATTAAATTAAGAATCAAGGAAATAAAAATTATTTTCTAGGTAGTTTTAATGTGAGAAAAGATGTTATTATATTAATGAAAAATGAATTTTACTTCTTTTTTTATCATCATTTTTTACAAACTTTTTGTTTCCACACAGCCCAACATAGAATGAAATTGTCCCTAGTTTCTTAAAATAAAAGAGAGGTGAAAGAGGGTGGGGGAAAGAGTTGGAAAGGGAATGTAACAAGTTCACCAGGTGGCTTTATAATGATGATTATGGTGCCCCTAAATCATTCTTTGTTCTCATGGGAGATGTAGGCACCTATTATATTGAATATGTATCACCCAAAATAGTCTTTAAACCATAAAAAAAATAAACAATCCAGAAAAAAAAAACAACACAATAATTTATTTAGTACCAAGTCTCGTCATTTTCATCGTTTCCCCTTTTTTTTAATCAAAATGATGATATATAGTCTTATTTTTAGTTTTCGAGTAAGGTAATAATAAGGGATCAAACCCCACGACATTGATGAATATGAGGCTCCCCTTTCATACCCATCCATACTCGTAAGAGAATAATAGGTCAACAATTTGAGGTTCAAAAGAATTATATAAAAATGATCCAATAATTCGATTTTAAATATAAAGTTGATTAAAACCACAAAATGATTGGAAACTTGAAAACCAAGGGTTGCCTCCCAAGATGTGCTTTGTTTCATGTCATTAGCTCGACTTGGACCCATAATTGTTTAATTATTTTCGTTAACTAAGGTATGTTCAACAAATTCTTAATCAACTTCATGTTTTTGGAATGGTTCTATTAAACGTTTGATCATTGGTGGGATCTTGAATTTCAACAGCCCCAAGGGCGTACACCTTATGCACTATGTATGGACCTGACCATCTAGACCTCAATTTTCCAGGGTGTAAGTGAAGTTTAGAATTAGACAAAAGAAGAAGTTTTCCATGTTCAATGGGTTTGGTTTTATGGTTTTGAGATTGGTAGGCTAGTACTTTTTCTTTATTGATCCTCAAATTTTCATAAGCCTAAATCCTAAGTTCCTCATGTTCATTGAGATATAATTTCCTTTGTTTTATGGCCAATGAGAGGTCATAATTCATCTTCCTAATTGCCCAAAAATCCTTATGTTCAATTTCTACTGTATAATGGAAAGCTTTGCCATAAACCAACCTATATGAGGACATTTCTAAAATGGTCTTAAATGCAGCTCAATAGGATCAAAGAGAATCTAAGAGTTTTCTTGACCAATATTTCCTATATGGATTAACAGTTTTCTCAAGAATTTGTTTGATTTCGTGATTAGCTAACTCAGCTTGACCATTGTTCTGTGGGTGGTAAGCATTTAAATCTTTTTGAGAAATTCCATTCTTTTCAATGATTGCTGAGAAAGGAAAATTTCATAAATGAGTTCCATGATCACTAATGATTGCCCTAGGAATTTCAAATCTAGAGAGGATGTTTGCCTTGAGAAATTTAATCACATTTTGATGATTATTGTATTTTTGAAGAATGGACACAACCCATTTGGAGATGTGATTGATAGCTAAAAGTATGTACATATATCCCATAGATTTTGGGAAGGGTCCCATGAAATCTATTCCCCAACAATCAAATATTTCAATCACTATGATGGGAGTATGTGCCATTTGGTTCCTTTTTGTGATGGATCCTACTTGATGACACTTAGGAAACTTTGAAAAAATGCATAGGTGTCCTTTGAGAGGGTGTGCCAGAAGAGACAACATTGAAGAACTTTAGCAGAAGTTTTCTAAGAGGAAAAGTGACCTCGACATGCCTCACTATGACAGAATTTATGGATGGAATCTTGTTCAGATTCCAGGACACACCTCCTAATGACTTTTTCAGGGAATAAATTATAGAGGAATGGATCATCAAACACATATTTCCTAACATAAGAAATACATTTCCTTCTAGTTTTATTCACTATGAATTTTGGAATGTCCCCTGTAACTAAGAAGTTTTCTATGTCAGCATACTAAGGGAAGTAACCCATGAAGTATACGTGTTCAATAGGGAATGAAGTTGACACAGAGAGGTGAGAAGATTCCCATCATACACTACTGGAAGGTTCTAGGGGCATTTCATAACCCTTAGGGGATGCATTTGAAGGAAAAGGTGTCGAATGTACATGTGAATGTAGTATTCCCTTGATCATATAGGGATAACTCAAGCTGATTGTACCATAAGTACCCATCTATGAAATAGTAGAAGTCATGACCTGCCACTCTCTCAAGGACTTCGTCAATGAATGATAAGGGGAAATGGTCCTTCTTGGTAAATGAGTTTAGCTTCCTATAGTTGATGCAGACTCTCCAGCCACTACTCACCCAAGTTTGAAGAATCTCTCCATCCTTATTGGTTATCACTATGATTACTACCTTCTTGGGAACTACATGGATTCGGATCACCCACTCACTCTCAGTTATGGGATAGATGATTCCATATTTTAACAATTTTAGAAGTTCATTCCTTACTACCTCCATGAGATTAAGATTGATTCTTCGTTGAGGTTGAAGACATGGCTTTGAATCAGATTCTAGAACAATCCTATGAGTCCCAATTAGTGGGAAAATCCCTGGAATATGAGATAGGGTCCAACCAATGTATTTCTTATGTTTCCTAAGGACATCTCGAAGCTTCCTCTCAGGAATGGATTCAAGAGAAGTAGAAATGACAATAGGATGTGTTTGATTGTCCCGTAGGAAGGCATAATTGAGTGAAGTGGGAAGTTCATTTAATTTATGATCAGGTCAGTTCAGAATTTCATCAAAATATTGGGACATTTGATCAAGATCCATTTTTTAGAGTTTTATATAGAATCAAATCCCCATGTGTATAAATTTTATCTACAATATTGCTTTGACTAGATTTCGAGAAGGAAGTTTGATTGGTCTCCATGAAAGTGGTTTCCAGAAAGGATTAACTGACTGTTAGACCTAAGGCTTTATCAAAAGAGAAATTTGAAAATGATTTAATTCAAGGAGATAAACTTCTTTCATGTGAACAATAGAAATCAATATAATCTTGACTTAAACATCCATCAAATATCCCACTATGATGTATGGATTCATTATCAATTCTTCCTATCATGTTTACTTCATGAATGTCCTCATCATCCAGTATTTCTGAGCTTTTATTATAGATGTTCAAGTCTAGACGCATGTTTCAAATGGTGAAACTCATGTTCCAATTTAGAAAATGGATAACAGAGTTGATTTTTCCAAGGAAAGGACAACCAAGGATGATTGGGGGGTTTTCTTTATTTCCTACGTTTGGATGGTTGTCAAGGACAATGAAGTCGGTATGGTAGATGAAGTTTTCAACCTTTACCATAACAGCCTTCAAAATCCTCTTTGGAACCCAAATTATATAATCAGAAAGTTGATGTATGACAGATGTTGTTGTAGTTCTTCTTGGCGTAAATAGAAGTACACCGAATAGGGGATGAGATTGAAATAAGCACCTAGGTCACACAATGCCTTGACAACTTTGCTCTCTCCTAGTTCAACATTGATGTAATGGAAACCCAGGTCTTTCAACTTAGGAGGAATGGTCCCTTGAATTGTGGTACTCACATTATCTGCCAAAAGGACTTGGTTTTTGTGTGAAAAGTTTCAATTAAAAGTACACAATTATGTAAGGTACTTTGAGTAGGTAGGTATGTTTTGGATGCATTGAGAAGGGAAATGTTCAACTTGAAATGTGTGAAGATTTCCCTCAATGTTTCACTCAATTTAGGCTTGCTTTTCCCCCTCATGAATTAAGGAAATGGTGCAGGTTGTGGGTTTGTTTTTGAAGAGTTGTTTCATTGACAATGTTATCGTGTTTTTCGGTTTGACCATTTCATTTATTTGAATTTTCATCTGAGTTTGAGTCTTTAGATGGGTTCGTAATTAGTTGTTTAGTTTTCTCAATTGATTTCCCACTTCATAAATTAGTCACAACCTTTAGTTGTTCAAGAGATGTTTGAGTGTAGCTTGACTCTCCCCTTACTATTTTTTTGTGGAATGGATTGAGTTGGAATGGTGTCCTTTTTTGTTTTGATGGTTTGAAGTTTTGGCTTTTGGGAAGAGACATTTGAGTTCAACCTTTCCATTTGATTGCATAATTGTTCTACTAGGCTATTGGGAATAGTTTGGGTTGGTCCTTGAGAATATTTTTTAATCCGAGGGAGATATTTTTGATGTGGGATAGTTTTTTGAAAATGGACCGGTTGCTATTGGTATTGGATAGCGTGGAACCATGTTTCATAGAATGACTCTCCCTCTTTTTCATAAATGTTTTGGATGCTCTTTTTAAGTGAAATTGTTTTGTGGTGGAGATGTATTTTCTGTAGAATTTCATTGTAAGTCATCCCAATAGTTGATGGATGATGGTATCAAATTGTTTAGCCAATTTTTTTCTTGATTCTTTAAAGAAAAACGAAATAGCCTCTAATTAGTTGATTCTAGTTTATTTAGGGGACACATTATTTCTACAATTTCATTGAACTCATTAACGAGAAGGAAGGGAATCTCGGACTCCATTCCATGGATTGTGGGAAGGTGGTTTAGGACATGGTTTTTAAAGATGTAGTTAGAATATTCTAGGGAATTGTGTCAAATTCATGAGGAGGAGTTGGTCCAAGCTGGAGTGAGGAAGTTATTCATGGTTTGATAGACTACATTCCCTAGGTTTGGAGCATCATGATTTTGGTTTCTCATTTAATTTCCCCTAGGATTTGAAATTGGATTTCTTGGAAGACCCCACATTAGAATTGATTGAATTTTTATTCGGGTGTATCAATAAGAATAGGATATAATGGAAACAATCCCCTTGGTTCACCTGACTCCCCAATCCTCAGACTTTCCATCCTAACTAGTCTGTTTGAATTATCACGGGTGTAGGCAGAGATGCACCAAAAGAAAAAAAAGAAAGAAAGGGACAAGATAAGAGATCTTGGGTGGGAATAGGATAATAGGGGTGAGAAAAGAAGTTTTTCATCTAAGGTAATTACTTGGTCCATTTCAATGACGCCAAAATTTGATTCACGCTCAAATTTACCCCAGTTATGAAGGTAGAATGGTCCTTGAAATCTAGCTTGGGTAGTCAAATCCAATAAGACCTAAGAAAATACCAAAGATACACATCCTATGATTTGGATATTTGTCAATGAAGTGGACAACTTGGTTTTGATATTATATTTTTTAAAATAAAACTAAGAAAAATATTTGAATTCAATTCAATAAAATTGGATTGATCTTAGGATTATGCTCGGGGTGAATTGAATGAATTTTACTTCTTTAGAAAATTTTGGTTTTATTAATTCTTGATAAATCCATTCTTCAAAATGACACTACCTTCATTATTTTCTAGTTTTAAGCTAAATAAACTCAATTACTAAACCCCTACACACAAAGAGAACCAAATTCATTATCTCTCCAAGGAATATGGTCATTTTAGTACTTGGATTTAGATTCATCAAACACAGTGAAGATGAAGATTGGAAATAACTAAATAATGAAAGTCTTAAATTAGATAACTAATTAACAAAAATTCATTCATAAAATAAAATTAAATCCATAATTTGCATCTTCCTATGATCAACCCATTAAAGGGTTCTCCATCCATTGATGTTATACTCTCAATTCTGGGCAGAAGTTGTCTTACAAGAATTGGATTTAAGAAATAAAAACCACGAAAATAACGAGCACTCCTCCGTGTGTGTGAACGAAATTCACACCTTTGTGTGAGTTAATTCCCCACAAAACTAAGATATCATAGTGATTTGTGATTAAAGGGTTTTAATGAATAAATGGGAAGAATAGAAAGAAAATATGTTGATTAAGAACATAGAAATACAAAAAGAAACATACAAGGAAATTGAAAACATTACAATTGAACTTTGGCATAATAACATTACATCAAAATACAAGAGATATATTCCCCCTATAAACCAATGCATTAAATAGAAACTTGGGAAGGCTTAGGCCGAGTCTCAGTCAATTTATGCACAATTATAAAATTTATTTAGGCATTAGGGTGGTGGAAAGTATTGGTAAAATTGATTCCCCCATAAACTTTTTATCCTCATTGTCTACCCTCAAAAGATAGTATTGTATGCAGAATCATATAGCAGAATATCTGTGTTCCATAGAAAAGGATTTTGGTTCCCCGGATGTATTATACATGTCTATAAAATGTGGGCTTATTTGGAAATGTGGATTAGAAGTTATGGCGGATATTGTGGGATAACATTCTGGGATGCAGATTCTGGTCGAGATTTTGATATTCTATTTGGGATTCCTTAATAACCATCATTGTAAAGACCCGTAAATTTCAAGGGAAATTTTTTTCTTAATTTTCTTTGGAATTTTACAAGAGCGCAGTTTCAGACGGCACCTGATTCCGAGGCCCGGTGTGCCCGGAATCAATTTCCGAAGTTTGGCTCGGGTACGTTCAGTGAACGGACGAGCGGGTTTTTCTATCTTTTGAACCGGTGCCCGGAATCAAATTCTGAGGGCACCGATGAAATCGCAGCGCCGGTATTTGCTTAGAAACGCCTCTTCCGGAGTTGCGTTTGCTCAGACGTGGTTTTTAAATTTTGCGGCTTTAAGTCAGAAATAAAATAAAGTTTGTGCGACAACTTTATTCTATTTCACTTAAGCTGCTTGGAAGCCACTTGAAGCCACTTAAAGACGGCTTGAACTGAGTTGAACTAGATAGGATGCTATCCGGAAATATCCTACCCCCTTGGTAGGATATTTGTGAGGTGGGGCCCGCACGAGCCCCGCCGTTTCTTTCGCTAAGTAACGCACCCGCGAAAACCCGTCAAGTAACTGAAAAGTCAACCGACGCGTTTTCTTTAATTATTAACAGACCATTTAATTGGGCGGTTTATTTCGTGAATTAAATGGGCTGTTTCATTCGTTGAATTAATTCAACAAATTTAATGGGTCGTTACTTACGCGTTTGCGTTCGTTGGCAAAATAATAAAATAAGACCAACTCTTTCTTTTGGAGGATTACTCGTTGTGCGAGATTCTCTGGGCCTCCACCTTCCCCGCGAAGAACGCGAAGAACGCGAAGAACGCCGGCGACCGGAATTCGACGACGCACACCGAGATCTGCGACGTCGACGAGCTTTACCCGCGACGTTCTTCGGCGCCGCCTCTTCTTCCGCTGCTGATCCTCGTTCGGCAACTAAGGTGAGAATCGGATCGTTTAAATTCTCCTTTTTTTTTAAATTTCATGGCAACGGATTTAATTAATTAAATCCGTTTGTTCTTGATCCGGAGATTGGCGACGCGACGCCGGATACCGCGACGACGCGTCGATTCCCTTCTTCCGCGACGAGCGATTCCGCGACGACCTCTCGTCCGACGACGACGACAAGGTAAGGGTTGATTTGAAATATTTTGTTTTCCCCGTGTTTATACTTTTAAAGTAAAGAACATGATCTCCGACAATTTTAAATTATTTAAAATTGTTGTTGATTATTTTCTTTTCCTCCCGTGGTTTATGACTAACGCGGAGGGTGCGGGTCTAACGAACAAGACCCAGCAACCCTCCGCCGATCTCTTTTGTTGTGCGGATATGGAGGACGACGATGAACCGCGCGACAGGGGCGATCTGTTGAACCCGCAGTGAAGATCGACCCCCGGGAGGAGCAACGGCGCAGACGGGAGGTGAAACGGGCCACCGGAGCAACTCCGGCGGCCCGCGGAAGGCGGCGGCGGCGCGGGTCACCGGCGCGGCGGCGCCGGCGACCGGAGGCGGCGGCGCCCGGCGCGCCGCTGTGGAGAAATTCCGCCGCGGCTGAAGCCGCGGCGGCGGCGGCCGGTTCCGCGGCCGCGCGGAACCGGGGAGGGACGCGGCGGCCCGGCCGCGTCCGCGTGACAGGCGGCCCCCTGCGGGGCCGCGTTCCACTTGAGCTGCGGGTAAAACCCGCGGCGCCCCCTTCGGCCGCTCGGCCGAAGCCGAGCCGGCCGGTCCGGTCGGCCAGGCCGCGCCCATATCTTGGGCCTAGGACCTCCGATTGACGAACCGTCAGCGGCTACGCGATCCTTGGATCGAGACGGTCGTTTCGGTATATTACACTCAAGGTTTCGGAAGACTTTGGGTTCGGCCGGGTTGGTTCGTACACGAAACCAACCGGGCCCTCGGAGCGGAAACGCTCATAACTTGAGCTACGGACGTCCGATCGACGTACCGTCAGCTGTGGTAGTTTCCTCTAAGTGAGACGGAACTTTTGGCATACTCCGCCCGAGGATCGGATACAGGCGGAGTACGGTCGGGTTGGTTTTTCCCTAAAAACCAACCGGGCCCCTGGGACGAAAATGCCAATAACTCTCAGACCGGGCGTCCGATTGACGCGCCGTCTGTTGCGTTGAGATCCTGTTGTCGATACGGAACTTGTGGATACATCAACTTCGGACTACGTGTCAGTTGATGTATCAGCCTCTCGGCTCGTGGAGCGGACCCTCCTAAACGAGCTCGCTATGTGCGGGAACCCTAGTGCTGGCTGTGGCTTCGACGACAGAGCAGAGATCCTCCGTGGACTGCGACGACGACAGAGCAGAGATCCTCCGTGGACTGCGACGACGGCAGAGCAGAGATCCTTCGTGGACTGCGGCGACGACTGTGCAAGAGATCCTCAGAGGACTGCGTCGACTACTGCACTCAGCGATCCTACGTGGAACAGTGCTACCGAACCTGTGTGAGCTGAATCTTCTTTTTACCTTGAGCGGTGGAGCGCTTGGGTGTAGCGGCGGACCCGTGGTACTTGACAGTGGTGTTGCGCTTGGATGCAGCAGCAGACCCTTGGCGGTGGAGCGCTTGGTTGTAGCGGCGGACCCGCGATACTCTATGGAGTGTGTGCGCTTGGTTGTAGCGACAGACCCGCGACGGTGGAGACGTGCGTGCGGAGTACGGAGACCGTGTAGATGACTGAGACCTGACGACTGCTTGACCGACTCGACTTGGAGTGAGTCGACTAGCCCAGTGGACGGAGCGCCCAGTAGTTGGCAGCAGACCCACGGCGGACGGAGCGCCTGGTAGTTGGCGGCAAACCCGCGGTACTCGACAGGAGGAGTACCTCAGTAGGCTATCTGGGTGAGCGCCCGGTATTTGGCAGCAGACCCTCAGCGGACGGAGCGCCCGGTAGTTGGTAGCAGACCCGCGGTACTCGACAGGAGGAGTACTTCAGCAGTCTTAGGTTAGTGAGCAGTACCTCGGAGTCGTGACAGGACCACTGTACACTTCAGAGATGGGGCTCTTCAACATTTACGGTTTCGATAATGAAAATCCTGGTTGAGCTGAATCTTATGTTACTCTCCTTTGTGGATTGTGTTGAACTATCCTATGTGGATTTACTGTTTACTCTCCTTGTGGATTTGATTCTTGCTTTCCTTTGTGGATTGAGTTGTTCTTGAGCTCGTGAGCAGAGCTAGAATTGGGGACTTAGGTATATGTATGGGCATATACCTAAGTCGAGTCAGATGTTACTTCGTGATTTCATCTTTCTTTTGTGCTATATCCTTTGTGGATTTCGGGAGACCTTCGGGGGTCTCGGGGTCCTTACTGAGTATCTTATACTCACCCCTGCACGGGCTATGCCCGCACCTTGTTGTGTTGGATGCAGACGACGGACAGCGCTGATCGCGGTTGGGGCGTGGAGCAGGACGGTACCTGGAGGTGGACCACTGGGCGGGACGTGCTCGGAGCGGACGTGGGACCCGAGGAGCCTGGAGGCTATCTGTACCCACCCTTCAGGTGGGATTGCCAGTGGACGACACGAGGCCGCCGTGTTTTCTTCAGTTGCTGTACTTTACTTTTCAGTTGTACTTTACAGTTGGGCTTGTATTTCCGGCCCCCTTTACTTTTCCGCACTTTGTAGTTACTTCTGCTTGCTGACTCTGTGGTGGTTGTTACTTATAAAGGCAATGCCTTCCCTGTTTACCGGGAATTTACGCCTTGGTGCTAGTCGCCAGCCCCTGGCCTATGGAAGGCGGGCTTGGGGTAGTCACGGCACGGGCCCCGAGGACGGGTCGTGACAAATTGGTATCAGAGGCGGTCGGTTCTACCGCAGACTCTGATTGTCTTTTCTTTCCATGTGAAGCAATAGTGTTTAGTGTATTGAGTGTGGTTATCAGTTCAGGGAGCCCAATGTTGGTGCGGCGGCCGACGTATCCGTACACCAGGACCCTGACTCCTAATTTCCGACTTAATGCATGAAAACATTGATGGCGTGTGTGTTTCAAGTCTTCTTTGTGATTACTTGTGTCAGCTCACCGGGTATACTGATCTGCTTCATGAAAGTCTCAAGTTTTCCTTGTGATTACTTGTGCCAGCTCACCAGGTATACTGTTCTGACTGTGGTGCTCTTGTTCTCCTTTTCAGGATGGCCCCGCGACGACAGCCAGCTAGGGTTCCGAGTGTAGGGCGCGACGGCAGCCCACCGAGCGACGAGGCCTCGGTGCAGGGCCCTTTGCCAGCAGTGGCACCTGCGGTAGCTTTACCCGTCGAGCCACCGATGCTACCAGTACCAGACGCTGACGATGCACGTCGCCTTAGGGCACTGAATGAGTTTCAGAGCCAGCGACCGCCCAGGTTTCGCGGTGAGGCGGACCCCCAGGCCGCCGAGGACTGGCTAGAGGCGGTGGTACGGATCTTTAGGCTAGTGAGGACACCAGCGGATCTCATGGTGATTCTCGCGGCGAGCCTCCTGCAGGCGGCGGCAGGACGATGGTGGAGCTTGATGCTCCAGGTGAACGATGAGGCATCTCTTCTTTGGACGGACTTTGAGAGCCTCTTCCGCTCGGAGTTCGTCCCAGCCACCCTTCGTGCGGTGCGTATCCAGGAGCTTCTACAGCTGCGGCAGGGCAGCATGACGGTCGCTCAGTACGCGGCGAGGTTCACCGACCTTTCTCGATACTCGACAGACATGGTACGGGACCCCTTCTTCCGGGCCCGGACCTTCGAGCAGGGTTTGAGACACGAGATCAGGGCATCGCTGATCTCCCTCAGCATACCGACTCAGGCAGGAGTACTAGAGCGGGCCCTTCTGATCGAGAGCTTCCTTGCTGAGTCTACACCAGCACAGAGACCCACCGCAGGGCGGCACGTAGCGGAGTCTTCGGTAGCAGGTAGCCGACAGATGACTCAGGGTTCCAGGCAGACCAGACCTACCAGTGGCCGACTGCACGACTCAGGCTCAGTTGTGCGGGGAAGCCGGGGTGGAGTCAGAGCCAGGCGTGCCGAGAGTGGGCAGTGCTACTCCTGTGGCGGAATTGGTCACATGGCTCGTGACTGCCCGACCCGCCATGCAGGGGAGCAGCAGACGGTTGAGGAACCACCTAGGAAGAGGCAGAGGTTCGACCGTGGCGGTCTGCAGGGAGGAGATGGACGAGGTAGAGGAGCTGGCCGAGCAGCAGGTGGTGGATGACGGTTTGAGGCTCTACCACCACCACCACCAGGAGGTCCACCCCGACCGCAGGGGAGAGCTCAGCTTCAGGCAGCCGAGGCCTTCGATCATGGAGCCCTGGGAGCTGATGGACAGGAGCAGAACTAGTGGATACATCCTTTGTACTTCTGGTTCCTTGTTGCTTTTGTGTAGCGTCTTGTAATATGAGCTGCAATAATAAAAGACGCATACCCTTGTGATATTTTCGTTCCTGTCCTCTTTCGTGATGTTACTAGGAGATTCCAGTTTTGGCTGTTGACTTGACCCTCACTTGTGAGACATCTACTGGAGGAGACCCAGTTACCACACACTGATGCCGACAGTGTGACTCAACCCTTGGAGGTGAGAGTAACGGTTGAATCTCTTAGTAGTAGCGTCGAGGCCTTACGACGTCATCCTTGGTATGGATTAGTATCATCCATGTTAGGATTGACTGTTTTAGGCAAAGAATGTGGTTCATCCAGGGGATGAGACCAGATTTCTCTTTTCGGCAAAGAAGAAATCTTGCAGCTCTTGTGGGACCTGTGATGGTCCAGGCCACGACAAAGAAGGTCCAGGTCATCCAGGAGCGGATGAGTACAGCTCAGAGCCGACAGAAATCATATGTTGACAGGAGGCGGAGGCCACTGGAGTTCGAGGATGGCGACCGCGTCTTCTTGCGGGTCTCACCTCGACGTGGTATTCGGAGATTTGGCCGAGGCGGCAAGTTATCTCCGCGCTTCATCGGACCCTTCCAGTTTCTTAGCAGGATTGGCGAGGTGGCTTATCGCCTGGCTCTACCACCTCAGTTGCACCGGGTGCACGACGTCTTCCACGTGTCTCAGCTGAGGAGATACGTGCACGACCTGACGCACATCTTTGATCATGGGGAGCTTGACGTTGACGATGGGGCAACTTTTGCGGAGGTCCCGGTGGAGATAGAGGATCGACAGGAGCGGGTCCTGCGTGGGCGATCGATTCCTCTTGTGCGCATCAGATGGCAGCATGGGAATCTCCAGGAGAGCACATGGGAGGAGGAGGCTCAGATGCGTGCTCAGTACCCTCATTTGTTTCCCTAGTTTTTGATGTATCTTTACGGGGACGTAAAGCCCTGAGGTGGGAGTAATGTAAAGACCCGTAAATTTCAAGGGAAATTTTTTTCTTAATTTTCTTTGAATCTTACAAGAGCGCAGTTTCAGACGGCACCTGATTCCGAGGCCCGGTGTGCCCGGAATCAATTTCCGAAGTTTGGCTCGGGTACGTTCAGTGAACGGACGAGCGGGTTTTTCTATCTTTTGAACCGGTGCCCGGAATCAAATTCTGAGGGCACCGATGAAATCACAGCGCCGGTATTTGCTTAGAAACGCCTCTTCCGGAGTTGCGTTTGCTCAGACGTGGTTTTTAAATTTTGCGGCTTTAAGTCAGAAATAAAATAAAGTTTGTGCGACAACTTTATTCTATTTCACTTAAGCTGCTTGGAAGCCACTTGAAGCCACTTAAAGACGGCTTGAACTGAGTTGAACTGGATAGGATGCTATCCGGAAATATCCTACCCCCTTGGTAGGATATTTGTGAGGTGGGGCCCGCACGAGCCCCGCCGTTTCTTTCGCTAAGTAACGCACCCGCGAAAACCCGTCAAGTAACTGAAAAGTCAACCGACGCGTTTTCTTTAATTCTTAACAGACCATTTAATTGGGCGGTTTATTTCGTGAATTAAATGGGCTGTTTCATTCGTTGAATTAATTCATCGAATTTAATGGGTCGTTACTTACGCGTTTGCGTTCGTTGGCAAAATAATAAAATAAGACCAACTCTTTCTTTTGGATGATTACTCGTTGTGCGAGATTCTCTGGGCCTCCACCTTCCCCGTGAAGAACGCGAAGAACGCGAAGAACGCCGGCGACCGGAATTCGACGACGCACACCGAGATCTGCGACGTCGACGAGCTTTACCCGCGACGTTCTTCGGCGCCGCCTCTTCTTCCGCTGCCGATCCTCGTTCGGCAACTAAGGTGAGAATCGGATCGTTTAAATTCTCCTTTTTTTTAAATTTCATGGCAACGGATTTAATTAATTAAATCCGTTTGTTCTTGATCCGGAGATTGGCGACGCGACGCCGGATACCGCGACGACGCGTCGATTCCCTTCTTCCGCGACGAGCGATTCCGCGACGACCTCTCGTCCGACGACGACGACAAGGTAAGGGTTGATTTGAAATATTTTGTTTTCCCCGTGTTTATACTTTTAAAGTAAAGAACATGATCTCCGACAATTTTAAATTATTTAAAATTGTTGTTGATTATTTTCTTTTCCTCCCGTGGTTTATGACTAACGCGGAGGGTGCGGGTCTAACGAACAAGACCCGGCAACCCTCCGCCGATCTCTTTTGTTGTGCGGATATGGAGGACGACGATGAACCGCGCGACAGGGGCGATCTGTTGAACCCGCAGTGAAGATCGACCCCCGGGAGGAGCAACGGCGCAGACGGGAGGTGAAACGGGCCACCGGAGCAACTCCGGCGGCCCGCGGAAGGCGGCGGCGGCGCCGGCGACCGGAGGCGGCGGCGCCCGGCGCGCCGCCGTGGAGAAATTCCGCCGCAGCTGAAGCCGCGGCGCCCCCTTCGGCCGCGCGGCCGAAGCCGAGCCGGCCGGTCCGGTCGGCCGGGCCGCGCCCAGGCCGGACCGGACCCGGCCTAGCCGGGTCGGGCCGGGTCGGGCCGACCCGGTTCGGGCCGACCCGGGTCGGCCGACCCAGGGGGGGTTTCGGGCCGGGCCGCCCCGGGCCCAGAACCCCCGTTTCGGGCCCTCTTCGGTCTTTCGCCCATATCTTGGGCCTGGGACCTCCGATTGACGAACCGTCAGCGGCTACGCGATCCTTGGATAGAGACGGTCGTTTCGGTATATTACACTCAAGGTTTCGGAAGACTTTGGGTTCGGCCAGGTTGGTTCGTACACGAAACCAACCGGGCCCTCGGAGCGGAAACGCTCATAACTTGAGCTACGGACGTCCGATCGACGTACCGTCAGCTGTGGTAGTTTCCTCTAAGTGAGACGGAACTTTTGGCATACTCCGCCCGAGGATCGGATACAGGCGGAGTATGGTCGGGTTGGTTTTTCCCTAAAAACCAACCGGGCCCCTGGGACGAAAATGCCAATAACTCTCAGACCGGGCGTCCGATTGACGCGCCGTCTGTTGCGTTGAGATCCTGTTGTCGATACGGAACTTGTGGATACATCAACTTCGGACTACGTTTCAGTTGATGTATCAGCCTCTCGGCTCGTGGAGCGGACCCTCCTAAACGAGCTCGCTATGTGGGGGAACCCTAGTGCTGGCTGTGGCTTCGACGACAGAGCAGAGATCCTCCGTGGACTGCGACGACGACAGAGCAGAGATCCTCCGTGGACTGCGACGACGGCAGAGCAGAGATCCTTCGTGGACTGCGGCGACGACTGTGCAAGAGATCCTCAGTGGACTGCGTCGACTACTGCACTCAGCGATCCTACGTGGAACAGTGCTACCGAACCTGTGTGAGCTGAATCTTCTTTTTTCCTTGAGCGGTGGAGCGCTTGGGTGTAGTGGCGGACCCATGGTACTTGACAGTGGTGTTGCGCTTGGATGCAGCAGCAGACCCTTGGCGGTGGAGCGCTTGGTTGTAGCGGCGGACCCGCGATACTCTACGGAGTGTGTGCGCTTGGTTGTAGCGACAGACCCACGACGGTGGAGACGTGCGTGCGGAGTACGGAGACCGTGTAGATGACTGAGACCTGACGACTGCTTGACCGACTCGACTTGGAGTGAGTCGACTAGCCCAGTGGACGGAGCGCCCAGTAGTTGGCAGCAGACCCACGGAGGACGGAGCGCCTGGTAGTTGGCGGCAAACCCGCGGTACTCGACAGGAGGAGTACCTCAGTAGGCTATCTGGGTGAGCGCCCGGTATTTGGCAGCAGACCCTCAGCGGACGGAGCGCCCGGTAGTTGGCAGCAGACCCGCGGTACTCGACAGGAGGAGTACTTCAGCAGTCTTAGGTTAGTGAGCAGTACCTCGGAGTCGTGACAGGACCACTGTACACTTCAGAGATGGGGCTCTTCAACATTTACGGTTTCGATAATGAAAATCCTGGTTGAGCTGAATCTTATGTTACTCTCCTTTGTGGATTGTGTTGAACTATCCTATGTGGATTTACTGTTTACTCTCCTTGTGGATTTGAGTCTTGCTTTCCTTTGTGGATTGAGTTGTTCTTGAGCTCGTGAGCAGAGCTAGAATTGGGGACTTAGGTATATGTATGAGCATATACCTAAGTCGAGTCAGATGTTATTTCGTGATTTCATCATTCTTTTGTGCTATATCCTTTGTGGATTTCGGGAGACCTTCGGGGGTCTCGGGGTCCTTACTGAGTATCTTATACTCACCCCTGCACGGGCTATGCCCGCACCTTGTTGTGTTGGATGCAGACGACGGACAGCGCTGATCGCGGTTGGGGCGTGGAGCAGGACGGTACCTGGAGGTGGACCACTGTGCGGGACGTGCTCGGAGCGGACGTGGGACCCGAGGAGCCTGGAGGCTATCTGTACCCACCCTTCAGGTGGGATTGCCAGTGGACGACACGAGGCCGCCGTCTTTTCTTCAGTTGCTGTACTTTACTTTTCAGTTGTACTTTACAGTTGGGCTTGTATTTCCGGCCCCCTTTACTTTTCCGCACTTTGTAGTTACTTCTGCTTGCTGACTCTGTGGTGGTTGTTACTTATAAAGGCAATGCCTTCCCTGTTTACCGGGAATTTACGCCTTGGTGCTAGTCGCCAGCCCCTGGCCTATGGAAGGCAGGCTTGGGGTAGTCACGGCACGGGCCCCGAGGACGGGTCGTGACAATCATAAATGCCGAATTGGCACTAGCTCATGAAGAATGATTTGTTCCTGTAAATTTCATCTAGAATGCCATGAAATTTTGGCTTCAGTGAGCTATATTTTGGTCCCCACATTCTCAAACGTGGGATGGTGTCCAATCTGCCTTCTCCAAAATTGTTTCCTTTCATAAAAAAATAACTCAATCTTCCTTTAGGAATCCTCTATTGATCCTTGAATGGATAATGTTCATATTTAAGTGTAGATCCATTTCCCAAAATATAAAATTAATATATGGGTAATTACATTCCATAAAATTATATGAATCATTAAGACTAAATTGGTGTATATTAGGCATGAATTGCATAAATGATGAGAATGGATGTTCAAAATTAGAATCCACTAACTCAATCCCATAAGATCAAAAATAAAAATTTAATACCATTAGACTGTAATTAAAATATGTGTTTATATTGACTAATAAGATTCCCAAGCCTCAAAATATTAGTTTCTCCACTATTATGATAAAGGTTTTGAGTCGGAAAGGGTGTCCGACTATTATTCAGACCATTCCACAAAAAACCCTCATGATAATTATTCAATGATTTTCTTACCTAGAAATAATTATATAAATCTATAAGGATACCAAAGGATATGAAATTGTTTAGTATCTAGTAATGTCATTCAATGGTGTTAGAGTATTCCAATAGTTTCAATGTGTTTTTGTTTTATGTTCTAGATCGGTATAGAGATGAACCCTTGAAGGATAAATATTTTTTATTGGTCCCCTGACCAAAACATATTATAGTTATTCCATTTCTCAAACTTCACCCTTATGAAGATGTGGAAAGGCTGAATATTTAGAATGAATTTTGGATAATTTGGAGAGCGAGAAGTTATTGTTGTATCTCTTATCCCAAATATCCATGATAGTATCTATATTTATAGGAAGAAGTTCTGATCAGGAGAACTGGGGCCCTCAGGAAAATGTTTTTGTTATTCTTTTCACTACATTCATCTGAGAGAGTATTATTTTCTTGTCATTAGTTTGTAAATTATGGGCATAAGAAGTCAACATGATAAGAAGTACGAGATTATTATTATAAATTTGGTCATTTGTGGTACCTATAGTAATTATGTATTAGTATTTCGAGGTTGTTACAGAGAGCTAGAACCACTACCTTGAATAAT
Source organism: Viscum album (assembly GCA_963277665.1). Classification (NCBI taxonomy): domain Eukaryota; kingdom Viridiplantae; phylum Streptophyta; class Magnoliopsida; order Santalales; family Viscaceae; genus Viscum; species Viscum album. The sequence goes on from OY728166.1 coordinate 245,988,227, forward strand.
CTTTTGTCTCAATTGGATTAACAATATAAGTATGTCAACTCATTCTAATGTTTTCTTCTTGTAAATGTTTTTAGTTTTGGTTATTGTACTTGATGTTGTTTCTTTTTTTGAATGTAGAATAATATTTAGGATCCTTACCAAATGTTGATTTGTGACATTGGATTCATGTTTTTAGGAATAATTTTCTTTATATTGGGTTTCTTACATTAGGGTGATCCTTTGTGATTTAGCATTTTCAGAATTTAGGTGCAAGGTTATTCAAACATAGTGGGGAGGACACAATGGATTTACTCTACTTCTCAGGAAATAAGGGTTTTATTTACTATCATATATTGTTAGGATTTATTTTTGGGTAAGTTTGTTTTTTATTAATAGGGTTGTATCTGTTAATTATTCATTACCAACCTAGAATCTCCCATCTGTTAAATTTAGGAAATATTTTTCTAGAGTTCGTATTGGGGAATGATCACTGGGTTGGGGTGTTATTTCTCTCTTATTTTTATCTTTGTTTCTTCATATACCATGGTTTTTATGAACCATTTTCCATGTTCCATTGTTTTAATTTGTGTTTTTATTGTTTTCTCTTGGTCTTTATTTCTCTTTTGTATCTTATTTGGTAGACTTGAGCCACCATTTTGAAGGTCGACAAGGTTTGAGGTATTTTTTCCTATTTTCGAGTCATTAAATTGAAATACATAATTTCTTGATTATTTTAATGGGTGGATTCATTATATTATCAAGTAAATACATTGTAAAAAAGGTTGTGATAATTGAAATTGGATTCATTTTTTTATATATTTAAACTAAGATGTTTTCATGGATTCTTCTTGTTAAATCATGTTTTCAAGCTTGTATGAATTATCATGAATCTTATAGGCCTGATTAGTTTTTAAAATGAACTATATCTTCTGAACTGGGAATTCCCAAGGATGTTTTTTTCTTTTATATAGTTATCACTAAATCCCCAAGGGAATTTTTATTTTTTTAATATTTTTCAATGGGATTTCATATCAATTAATATACATAATATGACTTATATGCAAAAAAATATGAATATATTTATATACATATATATGGGTATCCTCCTTGTACATATCCATCCCTCGTAGTGTAAATATATCTGTTGGGACATGGTATATATATATATATACATATATTATGGTTTATATGTCTGTAATATTAAAGAGTGGTTTTAGAACGTTAATTCTCTGTAATAAAAGTTGGAATTCAAAGGAACTGTGTTTCTTTTCAATTAAAAAGTATTGGTTCAGACTTTGGGGTATTCCATTTGAAATTAAAACAACTATTAGGGCATGCCCATTTTTATGGAACTAGGGTGTATGTTTAATGTGTTATGTGTGAAATATTCTTAGTAATGGTGGGTTTCAAATTAATTATAAATCATACAAAAGGAAAGTGGGTTTTTATTAAAGGGGAATATGGGGGTGGAGAAGAGGATTAATCTTTTTATGTGAAAAGAATAATATATATGCTTATGCTAGTTTGATAAATAAACTCACCAAAAAATATTTATCATGGGAAGCCTTGGGTACATATGAGGTATCTAAAGGTACATGAGTTGTATTAATTTATTATTTTTATATGATTAGTGTCCTTGAGATAGATCAACTATCTTCATATAGAATATGCACCTCTGTTGAACAAGTGAGGGTGACACTGAGGGTTGGGGTAAGTTATTTTTGGGTATCTAACACCACTAATCATTTATGTTGTTGGTGTCGAATGATTTTTCAAATACAATCTCAACAAGATCTTAGGTTCCCATGATGTCTATTTTACTTGTTTTCTACATTCCCCTATTTTTTGACACTTTTATAAAAATAAATTCCCTAATGTTCTTTTTTAATAAACCTCTTACCTTCTACCATGTATTGTTTTATAAATGGTTTATGGTAAAATCTCTCATTATTTAGAAACTGATTTGAAATTAAAATGGAATGTTACTTTTTTAAAGTGTTAGATTGCAACATATTTCAAAAGGAAACGATAGAAATATTTTTAATTATATTGATATTTAAACTAGTAAGAAATATATTTATCTATATAGGTAATACTTATAGTGTGGTTTATGTATGTATTGAGGAATTAAAATCTTGGTGTTCATGAAAACTGCGTCATTTGAGTTTCTGGTATAGTTAAACTTTGGGTCACTCCTTGTGTGGACATGTTACGTTGTTACTGGTGAATGTTGAGGTCACGTAGAAGTATGTTTAGTTGATTTATTTTCTTCCACTATAGTTTTCTGTTTTATTTATGATTTTCTTATCTTTATCCATTTTATCTATCAGATAAATCATTCCTAATTGAGTAATTCTTGATGTACGACACTAGTTTCCATCCGAGGAGGATCGGAAATGCCTCTTGAGTGTTATCACTGGACAACATCGGTTCCCAATTCGATTCGAACAAGGTTGGATCGTGATAATAATTCATATTTAAAAAATCACGATTATATCAAAAATATCATATATATTAATTAATTCTATCCATATTACTATTCATGTAAAGTAAAAAATGAAAACAGAATCTCATCACTTCGTGGACGTGGTAGTCCACATGTGCGCATGAGTGACATTATCCTTCTCTAATAGAAGGGATGTTAAGTGAATATATAAGATATATAACTACATAACTATACTTATTTCATAAATATATTATGTGAACATAAAATCAATTATAGTAACCAAACCTGAAATTTGCTGATGGAAAATGAAATACACCACTTTGTGTTTATTGTGGTCTATATGTACGCACAAACAATGAATTCATTTCTCATTGGATGAGAACGGATATAAAAATTGGTTATCAAATAATCATAAGAACATATTAATATATTGAATATACAATATTTATTTTTTTATGGATACGATAGATTTAGTTTATGTATAAAATAAATAATCTTCTAAGTGTCTATTAAGATGATTACCTATTATCTGAGTTTCCTTCTTTTTCATACAAAAATAATCCTTTTTAATATGGTATTAGCGTAAGGAAAAATTATCAAGAAAGAAGTTAATGAATCTAGGAAAGTGTTTGATTATTGATTTTTTATCTATATCTCTCAATGTTTGTAAATTTGGAAGGAGAATTGGATCACTTTTATAACTGAGGGGAGGGACCCATATGAAGTTAATTAAAAGATCTAAATAATATAAAGTAAAATTCTAGGTAAATTGGAATCGAATGACCAATAAATATAAATTAATATAATAAAATGATTAAATATCTTCAACAATTAATATTTACACAAGTTTATGAGTCATTTTTTCCCTTATCTCTTAGTATAACCACCTCAAAATCCTCTTCTAACCCAAACTATGGTGACAAAGTTTTTACTATTTTTACTATATATTATTACAAAAAATAAATGTTTCCCCATTACAAAAATATAAATTTTTATTCCAAATTTGGAAAAAATTTATAATATTTAATTTCTACAATTCATTGAAATATAATTTATAATAAAAATGAAAAATGTAACAAAACCTATTTTTATGAAAACAAATTTTCAATCCAAAAATTTGATTTATTCTTATTATATACCTAGAAAAAAACATTTGATGAAAGTTAAAAAATTTATTGATTCTATAATATTTATTTTTCATTAAAATAATTCATAAATCATGGATAATTTAATATATTAAATTAAAAAAAAAATGCACGCATACAAGTTGTGTATCTGAAAAGATTCTATTTTAGCGTTCAAATTATTTTATTTCCATTTATATTCAATTAACAACTAATGTATTAATTTTATACATGTGAAAAAAAAATTGGTTTTGTAATTCATATATTATAAATTAATATATAAATAAAATAATATATTAATTAATTAAATAATATATGATGAAAATATGCTCATAAAAATATTTCAAAAGTGTTATTTTCAAAAAATAGTATTTTATAAGTTAATTGGTTATTTTATTAAATAATTATAATTCATTTTAATACCATATATTTTTTCATAAAATATAAAAATTATTAACATAAGTTCAGTGTTGTGTGTAAATCACTCTGTTGAAAACATTAAATTTATTTAAAGATGAATATATCATTAAAAATTGAGGTGTTACAGGTTCTACAAGATCAAAACAATGGGATAAATTCATTAACCGGTACTCAATATCTAAAATGGGAAAAATACATTAGTATCTAATACAAATTAAACATTTTTAGAATCAGATGGGAATTATGAATATAAAGAACCAATTTTTTCTATGCTTTTGAATCTTTAAGATGTTAACCTCACCCATTATTGTTATTTTACCATGCATATCACCTCATCTTCCCAAACCAGTGTTAGTTAACATGGATAATCATTACAATTGAGGTGTTAAAAGGATTTAAAAAAACCTTAATATGAGTATTCCTTTTCCCCTTCTTCATAATAATATGTTTATTTAGTATTTCAATATTACACATTAAATTCCATTAAGAATATGAAGATAATTTTTAATCATATATACTTGAATCCTCTCCCCAATATAGCTTACAATGAAAAAGAAATATATGTATTTTTTTACAATTCCTTCGAATCTATTTAAAATATATATTTAAGACATAAGAAATTTTATGTATCTTTAATTTAGTAAATGCATCAAGAAGAAAATCCAATATCATGGAAATTTTTTATGTATATTGTTTCATAGGAACTTGGTAAAGAATAAATTCATTATAAAATATAGTATAAAATATTTTTCACATCCTATATAGAGATCATGATCTGTATTATCAACTATTTCATTAAATGATTTTTTTGGGTTTAGTAAATAATTTATTTCAAGTAGTATCAATAGAAACAGAAATATGATCCACTAATTTTTTATATCATGATATCTTCCTATCGAAGTTCCAAAAACATAATATTTAAGTTAATATATTTATTATATTTTAACGTTTATACTTACGTGGTAATATTTTGATGATGTTCCTTCACAATTATAAAGGAATCATTTATCGAATTTTGAAATTCATTCTCCACAATTGGGGGCGTAGTGTGTTTTTTATGGCTGACTAAAAAATGAATTCAAAATTTATATAAAATTCAATTCTCTATTCCAAATATAATGCACATACTAAGAAAATAATTTCACTAATAAAAAGATTTTATAAATTCATTCATAGTTAAACACGTTCTAAATTTTCATTTAGGACTTGGGAATTTTATTCCCCAACCCATTGATTGATTAGTAATTGAAAAATTTAAAAACACATGAAAACCATTAATATATAGAGGTTTGTTCCAAGGTTATGTGATATAAATTTTTCCATATGTCACCAACTCCATATTATTTTACAAACAAAATATAGATATATAGTAATTTAAATATAAAATAAAACTATTAACACCTTGTATTTTTTACAATGAGATATAAAAACATTAATAGTCTGATAAGTAGTCAGTAATATAACCTGTGAAGTTTGTTCCAATATATTTTTTTTCATATCTCCATGGATTCCTTTTTAAAAATACTAACACGCTAAAATATCTATTTTAATTGTATTTAATAATGAAAATAGTTAGACATTCCATTCCATAAATCAATATAAATTTAAAAACCGAAGTAAATTTAATTATATGATCCTTTAAGTAATTCATGGAAAAAATAAAAATTCAATGTAACAACTAAAAATATTTATGAAAAAATTGATTTTACAGCTTCAATATCATTCAACAACATTTATTCAAATTAAATACCCTCAACCCTATACTATTAACCAACTATATATTAATGATTTTGAGAATAAATTTATGTATTCCAACCTAATTAATTTTATAATTTCCCTTCGGATTCCAATGAAGAAGATTAAACCACCACATGAGGATTATATCTAGCATAAATCCCTAAAGGAATTAGAAATTGACACTTCCTTGTAATGGGATAATAAATTAAAGAAATAAATAATGTCATTACCTTGATATCTCTCAAGTTAACCTTCAACCCTAAACTCGCTAGATGAAATAAAAAGGAATTGGGGAATTATAGAATCACAATACCTCACAATAAATATATTAAATTCACTTCCAAATAGAATGAGAATAATAATGAATATTTTAGGGATTTTTTTTCCTGACCTTTCATCATTCTGGGTATTTTGGAGATAACCAAACTAAATAAAACATGAAACGAACCATGAAGAGGAAAGAAATATTATAGTGAAAAAATCTTGGAGGAAGGTGTCTCTTTGATTTAGGGAATGAAGAAATGTATCAATGGAGGAATTTTTTTATTCATTTTCTATATATTTAGTGATGTTTTTTTAAAATAAATTCATCAAAAATGTGTAATTTCTTGGTATATGTTTCTTAAAAAATAAAATAAATAACCCCCATTAATTATTTTAAATATTGTGGTGATCTTAAATATTAATGAAAATATTTGAAACAACTTTTTCATGAACCTCCTCCCCCAATGAAAGGGTACTTGGTTCTGTAAAGATGATAAGTGTTGTAACACCCCAAGCTTCTACGGTACGTTTCCCTTTGAATAATGCGATAGCGTGTGTTGTACGCAACCTCGAGTTCTAACACACACCACAACTAATTAAACTAGCCGTTGTGAATAGTAATACCTAATTTTTGAAATTATATATATTTTATATTTGAAAATGGACTTCATTTTTGGACTCGGAATATCGAATTTAGCCTAAGGTGAAATTTTGGTACTTTTCGGATAACTTTCATATTTTGATGAATAGTGAAAATTACTAAATTTTAATTAAAAACAACTTTTTTAATCAAAATAATTAATAGTGATAAATTATGAATTTTAGTAGTTTTAAAGTATATTTAGAATATATTTTTACCATTTAATATAATTTTGGTCATTGGACATAATTTTACAATTAAACCGAACATAAACAAGTGTCAATCTTTTGATAGTTATTATCTCTTAAAAACACGCTTTTTGTTTTGACAGCGGGAATTAATTTTAAATTAATTTCTGCCACTTCTGTGTTTTGAATTTAGGAAAATGGATTCCATATTTGGAATCAGGATGTTCAAATTGTGTAAATAGGAAACTTTTATTTTTAGACATTTTGAATAATTACTGCGGTAAATATTTTATTTACCATGGTTAAGGGTAAATCCGGTAAATAAGGGTTAAAAAAATAATATTATAATAATACTAAATTACCCTAAAAACGTGTCTTAACCCTATTTGTTGATAGATGGTCGACCATGGACATCTTTGTGTCAATTTTGGGACCCCATGGATCCACTTGTAAGTGATAATGACACTTTATTTTAATTTAGTTAAAATGAATACAAAAATGACACAAGCATATATCTTTTAGAACAACAATTTTTACATAGGGTTATATATGTTGGATTTTAGATTATAAATATTCATTAGAAAGCTAAAAGGATTTCCTACATAATGATAGTTTATTTATAATTTTTAGACATTAAATAAGTTATTTTATTTATGACACAATGATGATGCAGTAATTACTATAATAGTGAAAAATTAAAATAATTGATATTATAAATACCCAAATAAATATAATATGAAACTTTTAATGAATTAAACTAATTTTCTAGGCTAATATGATATATTAGGATTGATTTAATGTACTTTTTTCTAAGTAATAAATATGTTATGAGTTTCACAAAAATCAACTATTGAATAGTGTCAAAATTGACATAAAAGAGTTCTTAAAACAAATATTATATTATTAATTGATATTAAATTCCTAAAAATCTAAGGTTCGGCCAAGAGACTTATATTATGATAGGTTAATCATTAATGGACCACTTGGGGGTCTCTTGGATGTATATAGTAAGTTTATTAACCATATTATATAAAAATACAAAGAGACATTGTAAAAGTGAAACTAATTAACTTAGAGTTAATACTTAAAGATAAGGTTAATATAAGTACCCAAACCTGTCTAAATTCTATTGGTTGAGTGGTTTTCGACTTATACCCACCTTAACCTTTGAATAATAAGCTTTTGAGCCATTAGAAACCGAATATGAATTTATTATAAATTAATATTTCTAACTTTTCCAAAGGTGCCCCTCACCCCTCTTATAAAAGGGCACTCTTCCTTCTCATTTCTTCACACCTTCAAAGCCTTTTGGTTCGGCCAAACTCTGCACAAATACTCTCCCAACATCCCTCACTACAACCTAGAGGTCTTAGTTTGATCAGAAAGCCAACCTAAGGAGCCCTTTTGATCAAATCAAAAGGAAGAACCCGAAGAAGAGGTAATGATTTCACCACCCTTTTCTAAGTTCATTTCTTCTTCCACTTCTTCTTCCTTTGTTCTTACCATTATAAAATAATAACTCCAGTATCTCACATATACTGTGATGTTATTATAAGTATGGTACAACCATATTCAGTATTCTATCCACCCTTTGAATAACATGTCACCATACGTGCGTGCGTACGGCTTACCGTCTCCACGTCGTGGTGTAATTGTTATTCAATATAATATTATTTGGATGGGTATAATAATGATGTGTAACTCATGTAAATAATAAATATAACATGTTAATGATTCTGTATATATGATATACCATTCATTTATATATTATTTTAATATCAAAAGAATGATATTGTCGCTCGTGCGTACGTACGGACTACCGTCTCCACGAACGCGATGAGATTCATTCTCCATCGTATCCATTCAAGTATAATTATCATTTGATGATTTATAAATAATGTTTAAGGACTGAATATCATTCTTGATATGAATAAGATACAACAACCATGGCTTATGTAACAAAACATATAATAGAAAATGAGTAAGTTAACTCCCAAAACGACGATAATTCTAAGATATTATTAACAAATCAATGTTAAAAGATCATATATGATATCATATTAATATATATGATTCTTGTATAATTTAATAACAACTATTTCACCATTATACAGGAGGTTAACCTACCCCAACCAAGGAAAAGTACAAGGTAAGGGTTATTTCACAATCTCTTCATTATCCGAGGTTGTTTATACGTAATAATCTATTGGGACCTCTTTATCATCCACATCCATGTTTCTTTGAAATGTATTTCAAAACATTTTTACTATTTACAAGAATATGGGTTAAAGTCATTTATACCCTTGTTTGACTTTTTATAAGAGGTTTATAAAGGAATCTTTCCGTCGTTTTCAAAACAAGGTCCTTTTTAACCTTTTCGACTGAATTGAGGTAAGAATGTTTTTTTTAACTTATACGGCGGGTGCGGTTATTTTACGCCGTTATAAAATCTTCAAAGCTTTCCTTACAAGATTATAAGAATATTTTCAAAGAAAATGTTTTATTTTATATGTATCTTAAATGATTTCAAAATAAAAGGAGATACTTTTTTAAAAAGAATTTTGATTTCATCTATGTCAACATCCTTTGATGGATTTTAAGTTTATTTGAAGTTGATTTATTATGATACAAAACTTCTATATTGTATTGAAGGTTTTGTGATATGTTTGACTATGGATGTGCTATTTTTATACCATTCATAGTTTATGGTGAAATTATTGACATTTCGTATGCTAGTTTTAATACGAATGTTTATGTTATGTTTAAACCTTTTCATATGGGAATGCATTGGACTTAATAAGTGACGGGTGGAGCCCGCTATAGCTCCTCGATGCATCGGTAGGTCTCATGAGACAAACTAGTGTCTTGGAACAAGGCCTTGACAAAATCTTATTTGTAGTCTTGGCACGAGGCCTCGGCTATGTGGTTATGATAGTCTGGCATTATGCATTCCAATATTATGAAAGTGGTTATTGATTTTGCATGTGATTATTCGATTAGTAGAATATCCATGTGAACAAGTAAATAGCATTATTTCATTTTACTTTTGCCATACTATGTTGAAGTTCAAGTTTAAAAGGCTTTTGTTTTAGTTATACATTGCCTTAAATGTTTATTCTTATTTATGAAAGTTTCCGCTATATTGTTATCCTTACTGGGCATTTGAGCTCACCCCTTTTCTATGTTTTATTTTCCCCAGGATGTGAAGAAGTAAATTATGAATGACCTGCAGGGATATTATGAGGGGATAGTAGTGTGGATTATGGAGACATTATGTTGTTGTAGTAGTTTTTCATCTTATGATGTAATGTAAAACTTATGAATATATCTAGTGTTTCCAAGGCTACTAAACCAATCGGTCCTTCGGGATTTGATCTTTCTTGTGATCATGCCAATGTTATGTAATTAATGCACCGACTCTGGGTAGCTGGGGTCGGGGCGTTACAGTTGGTATCAGAGGAAGTTTAGTACAAACCTTGGAAGCTAGATTTAGATAAACTCTGATTAGAGCACATAGACCTAAGATGAACTTTGAGGATTAGTATATAAGAACTTCCTAGAATTTTGGTATTATAGAGACTTTGTGAGTTTTCCGAGCAATACATCCATGTCTGGATACGAGCAGGTAGAGGCGGCTCTGGCACAGATGTACCTAGGGGTAAAACCCGAAAACACCGCTTTGAGCTAGACTCGAACGGGAACTGGTGCACGACAACGGGCCTTGCTGCACTCTTGGTTACGACACTCCCGGGGGATATGCTTAGGATAACTCTCACTTTCTTTACAAATAATTATGAAGGGTTTATAAGTATATACTTCCTCAAAGAAAACATATTTATGATTATGGATTATATCCATAGATAGTTCAATTTATGTTAAGTGTTTTATAAGTATGGGATTATGTATTTTGATTCATAAACTGATCTAGTTTATGCCATTGTTTAGAAATGGCACCTAGTGGAAGAAATGGAAACCGTATCAATGCACGCACTCCATGTAGGGATTGCCCTCCTGCTCAAGATAATTATAGTGGGGCTGGTGATGCAACTGGTGCTGATCAGCTAATCACCGTACTGGGACAACTTACTCAGGTTATGAATAATAACCTTACCCGTATGGAGCACCCTGATCCGCAGCATGGAGGATCAATGTTAGATCGATTCATGAGACAACAACCACCAACGTTCAATGGGAGTACAAATCCCTTAGTAGCTGAGCAATGGATATTTTCCCTAGAGAAAATATTTCAGGCTTTGGGGAGTAGTGAAAGGGAAAAAGTTACCATGGCAGTTTACCGCCTCACTGGAGATGCTGATCAATGGTGGTCATTGATTCAAAACATGAAGGAAGATGATGAAGTATCAAACATGGAATGGAGGGAGTTCAAAGATCTGTTTTTAGAAAAATACTTTCCTCGCGACCATCGAGCAGATATGGAAAGGCAATTTCTGAGTCTGAGACAAAAGGAGGATGAGAATGTCACAAAGTATGAGGCTAACTTTACAAGGTTAGTGAGGTATGCTGGAGATTATATTCGCAACCCAAGAAGTAAGATTGATCGTTTCTTTGACGGGTTAAAACCATTTCTCCATCGAGCATTAGTCTCACAATCCTTTTCGTCGTACGAAGACATTGTCTCATGTGCTATCAAGACCGAAAAAGAATTCTCTAAGTCTTATGACTTTAAAGCGAAGCAAGAGAAGAAGAGACCTGCTGATCAATCTGGGAATGGAAATAAGGGGAAGAAGGGAAAGGTTGAATATCCATCTTGTGGTAAATGCGGGAAGAAACATCCTGGTGCTTGCCTGAAGGGAATGGGAGTCTGTTACAAGTGTGGTGAAAAAGGCCACCAAGCTCATGATTGCAAGGGGAAGAAGGAAGCTACCAACGTTCAGTGCTACAATTGCAGGGAGATGGGGCATTATGCAAATGCATGTCCTAAGCGTCAGGAGAACTTACCTCAGAAAAGGCCAAGGGATCAAGGCCAGGCTTATGCTATCACTACTGCTGAGGTAGAAACTCCGAAAGACGTGGTGGCAGGTAATTTAATGGTTTCCTCAAGTTTAGAAAATGCATTATTTGATTCTGGATCATCGCATTGTTTCATATCTTCCCAGTTTGCTAAGAAAATTAGATATTTCCAATTTGATTTAATAAGGGAGTTGTCAGTTAAAACTCCTAAGGGAAGTATCGTTGCAACAAAGTTTTGTGAATCAGTCCCCATTAGAGCACATAAATTTTCTTTATCTGCTATCTCATCATCATACCTATGATTGAGTTTGATATAATCCTCGGTATGGACTGGCTTTCGGACTATGATGCGAAGATTTATTGTAAGAAGAAAGAGGTTACGATTCTTGATGATAATGATAAGGAACACCTTATTTTTAGAGCAGAATCGTCACCACCTAATTCTTATTTAGATCCACCCCCAGTAGTTCAACTTAATTCAATTATTGGGGAGGAAGAGAATGAAATAACTGTCGGTGAGGAAAGGAATGTTCAAATAGAGGATGTACCTGTTGTGAAAGAATTTGTAGATGTATTTCCAGAAGATTTACCTGGACATCCTCCAGAACGAGAAGTTGAGTTTTCTATTGATTTGATTCCTGGATCAAGGCCTATATCGAAGACCCCTTATAGAATGGCCACTGTAGAGTTAGTCGAACTAAAGAAACAACTAGAGGAATTGAGTAATAAGGGATTTATTCGACCTAGTGTTTCTCCATGGGGAGCCCCTGTTCTTTTTGTTAAAAAGAAAGATGGATCTATGAGGTTATGTATCGACTACAGGGAGATCAATGCTATAACGATAAAGAACAAGTATCCCCTACCTCGTATTGATGATTTATTTGACCAACTGCATGGAGCTCAATACTTTTCAAAGATTGACCTTCGATCTGGATACCATCAGTTGTGTGTGAAGAAGGAAGACATTCCGAAAACAGCATTTCGAACCAGGTACGGGCATTACGAGTTTAATGTAATGCCGTTTGGATTGACTAATGCACCCTCTGTATTCATGGATCTAATGAATAGAGTTTTCAAGGAGTATCTCGATGAATTTGTGGTGGTATTTATTGATGATATCTTGGTATACTCCAAAACCTACAAAGATCATGAAAATCACTTGCGCATTATCTTGAAGACTCTGAGGAGGCATGAATTATATGGAAAGTTTAGCAAGTGTGAATTCTGTCTTCAGGAGATTTCTTTTCTTGGACATATTGTCTCTAAAGATGAAATCTCTGTTGATCCTTCTAAGACCAAGGCAATCCAAGAATGGCCAGCACCTACGAGTATAACTGAGGTACGTAGTTTTATTGGTTTGGCAGGTTATTATCGACGTTTCGTCCAGAATTTTGCCCGATTGGCTAACCCATTAACGAAGCTCACACGTAAAGGGGTTAAATTTGTTTGGACAAAAGAGTGTGAAGAATGTTTCGAAGAACTGAAGAGAAGATTAGTCAATGCTCCTATATTGACTCTACCATCAGGGAATGATGGGTTCATTATTTATAGTGATGCATCAAAGAAAGGACTTGGCTGTGTCCTTATGCAGAATGATAGAGTTATTGCCTATGCATCACGACAGTTGAAAATTCATGAACAAAACTATCCTACTCATGATCTTGAGTTAGCAGCTGTGATCTTTACTTTGAAGATATGGAGGCACTACCTCTATGGTGAAAAATGTGAGATTTATACTGATCACAAGAGTTTGAAGTATATTTTCTCACAAAAAGAACTCAACATGAGGCAAAGGAGATGGCTTGAATTACTCAAGGATTATGATTGCACGATACACTACCACCCAGGGAAGGCAAACAAGGTGGCAGATGCTTTGAGTAGAAAAGACCATGGAGTTTTGAACAATATGAGAATTGAAAGGGATCCAATTTTCATGGATCTAGTGAAGATGGACATGGGAATAACCAGGGAAGGTGAAACATCAATTCTTTTTCAAATGGTTGCCAAACCATCTTTACTAGAAAGGATTAAGAGTTCTCAGACCGATGATGAAGAATTCCAAAAGAAGATTAAAGCTGTGAATGATGGGAGATTGAGAGACTTTGTGTATAAAGGTGGAATTTTGAAATTCGGGAAGAGACTTTGTGTTCCCAATATACCTGATCTAAAAAGGGAATTGCTGGATGATGCTCATAGTTCCAATTTCTCTATACACCCTGGGAGCACCAAAATGTATAGAGATTTGAAGGAACATTTTTGGTGGGACAACATGAAGAGGGAGATTGCTGATTTTGTGTCAAGATGTATGGTTTGTCAACAAGTGAAAGCTGGAAGGCAACAGCCTGGAGGAGTCATGCAACCTCTTCCCATACCAGAGTGGAAATGGGACAATATTACAATGGACTTTGTCATGGGGCTACCAAAGACTCCTAGAAGGAACGATGCAATATGGGTTATTGTTGATCGTCTTACCAAGTCAGCATATTTTCTTGCTATAAGAGAAGATCTACCCCTGGAACGTCTAGCAAGACTATACATTAATGAAGTTGTGAGACTTCATGGAGTACCCCTATCGATTGTTTCTGATCGTGATCCCCGTTTTACTTCAAGATTTTGGAAAAGTCTTCAGAAATCCCTGAATACTGAACTTCATTTGAGCACTGCTTACCACCCTCAGACAGACGGACAATCAGAACGGACTATTCAGACCTTAGAAGACATGTTGAGATCTTGCTCACTTAATTTTCAGGGTATGTGGGATCAATATTTACCACTGGTAGAATTTTCCTATAACAATAGCTTCCATTCGAGTATACAGATGGCACCATATGAAGCGTTATACGGAAAGAGATGTCGTACACCAACCTGTTGGGATGACGTTGGTGAAAGAAAACTTGTAGGCCCAGAACTGGTGGAGGAAACGGTGGAAAAGGTGAAGGTAATCCAAAATCACATTAAAGCAGCTCAAAGTAGGCAGAAGAGCTATGCCGATAATCGAAGGAAGGATTTGGAATTTCAAGTCGGTGATCATGTTTTCCTGAAGGTATCTCCGTGGAAGGGAGTCATACGTTTTGGTAAGAAAGGTAAATTGAGTCCCAGGTACATTGGACCTTTCGAAATTATAGAACGAATTGGGGCTGTAGCTTACCGATTGGCAATGCCGCCAAGTCTCTCCAAAGTTCACGATGTGTTCCACGTATCTCTATTGAGGAAATACATGCCTGACCCAACGCATGTACTCACCTATGAAGATTTAGAACTGGAACCCGATCTGTCTTATTGCGAAGAGCCCATCAAGATTCTTGATACGAGAGAACAAGTTCTGAGAAACCGGACGACGCGTCTGGTAAAAGTTTTGTGGAGGAATCATAAGATGGAAGAGGCAACGTGGGATCCCGAGGAACTTATGATGAAGAACCACCCGAGTCTTTTTATGCAGTAATACCCTAGAAATTGCGAGGATGCAATTATTTGAAGGAGGGGAGAATGTAACACCCCAAGCTTCTACGGTACGTTTCCCTTTGAATAATGCGATAGCGTGTGTTGTACGCAACCTCGAGTTCTAACACACACCACAACTAATTAAACTAGCCGTTGTGAATAGTAATACCTAATTTTTGAAATTATATATATTTTATATTTGAAAATGGACTTCATTTTTGGACTCGGAATATCGAATTTAGCCTAAGGTGAAATTTTGGTACTTTTCGGATAACTTTCATATTTTGATGAATAGTGAAAATTACTAAATTTTAATTAAAAACAACTTTTTTAATCAAAATAATTAATAGTGATAAATTATGAATTTTAGTAGTTTTAAAGTATATTTAGAATATATTTTTACCATTTAATATAATGTTGGTCATTGGACATAATTTTACAATTAAACCGAACATAAACAAGTGTCAATCTTTTGATAGTTATTATCTCTTAAAAACACGCTTTTTGTTTTGACAGCGGGAATTAATTTTAAATTAATTTCTGCCACTTCTGTGTTTTGAATTTAGGAAAATGGATTCCATATTTGGAATCAGGATGTTCAAATTGTGTAAATAGGTAACTTTTATTTTTAGACATTTTGAATAATTACTGCGGTAAATATTTTATTTACCATGGTTAAGGGTAAATCCGGTAAATAAGGGTTAAAAAAATAATATTATAATAATACTAAATTACCCTAAAAACGTGTCTTAACCCTATTTGTTGATAGATGGTCGACCATGGACATCTTTGTGTCAATTTTGGGACCCCATGGATCCACTTGTAAGTGATAATGACACTTTATTTTAATTTAGTTAAAATGAATACAAAAATGACACAAGCATATATCTTTTAGAACAACAATTTTTACATAGGGTTATATATGTTGGATTTTAGATTATAAATATTCATTAGAAAGATAAAAGAATTTCCTACATAATGATATTTTATTTATAATTTTTAGACATTAAATAATTTATTTTATTTATGACACAATGATGATGCAGTAATTACTATAATAGTGAAAAATTAAAATAATTGATATTATAAATACCCAAATAAATATAATATGAAACTTTTAATGAATTAAACTAATTTTCTAGGCTAATATGATATATTAGGATTGATTTAATGGACTTTGTTCTAAGTAATAAATATGTTATGAGTTTCACAAAAATCAACTATTGAATAGTGTCAAAATTGACATAAAAGAGTTCTTAAAACAAATATTATATTATTAATTGATATTAAATTCCTAAAAATCTAAGGTTCGGCCAAGAGACTTATATTATGATAGGTTAATCATTAATGGACCACTTGGGGGTCGCTTGGATGTATATAGTAAGTTTAGTAACCATATTATATAAAAATACAAAGAGACATTGTAAAAGTGAAACTAATTAACTTAGAGTTAATACTTAAAGATAAGGTTAATATAAGTACCCAAACCTGTCTAAATTCTATTGGTTGTGTGGTTTTCGACTTATCCCCACCTTAACCTTTGAATAATAAGCTTTGGAGCCATTAGAAACCGAATATGAATTTATTATAAATTAATATTTCTAACTTTTCCAAAGGTGCCCCTCACCCCTCTTATAAAAGGGCACTCCTCCTTCTCATTTCTTCACACCTTCAAAGCCTTTTGGTTCGGCCAAACTCTGCCCAAATACTCTCCCAACATCCCTCACTACAACCTAGAGGCCTTAGTTTGATCAGAAAGCCAACCTAAGGAGCCCTTTTGATCAAATCAAAAGGAAGAACCCGAAGAAGAGGTAATGATTTCACCACCCTTTTCTAAGTTCATTTCTTCTTCCACTTCTTCTTCCTTTGTTCTTACCATTCTAAAATAATAACTCCAGTATCTCACATATACTGTGATGTTATTATAAGTATGGTAGAACCATATTCAGTATTCTATCCACCCTTTGAATAACATGTCACCATACGTGCGTACGTACGGCTTACCGTCTCCACGTCGTGGTGTAATTGTTATTCAATATAATATTATTTGGATGGGTATAATAATGATGTGTAACTCATGTAAATAATAAATATAACATGTTAATGATTCTGTATATATGATATACCATTCATTTATATATTATTTTAATATCAAAAGAATGATATTGTCGCTCGTGCGTACGTACGGACTACCGTCTCCACGAACGCGATGAGATTCATTCTCCATCGTATCCATTCAAGTATAATTATCATTTGATGATTTAAAAATGATGTTTAAGGACTGAATATCATTCTGGATATGAATAAGATACAACAACCATGGCTTATGTAACAAAACATATAAAAGAAAATGAGTAAGTTAACTCCCGAAACGACGATAATTCTAAGATATTATTAACAAATCAATGTTAAAAGATCATATATGATATCATATTAATATATATGATTATTGTATAATTTAATAACAACTATTTCACCATTATACAGGAGGTTAACCTACCCCAACCAAGGAAAAGTACAAGGTAAGGGTTATTTCACAATCTCTTCATTATCCGAGGTTGTTTATACGTAATAATCTATTGGGACCTCTTTATCATCCACATCCATGTTTCTTTGAAATGTATTTCAAAACATTTTTACTATTTACAAGAATATGGGTTAAAGTCATTTATACCCTTGTTTGACTTTTTATAATAGTTTTATAAAGGAATCTTTCCGTCGTTTTCAAAACAAGGTCCTTTTTAACCTTTTCGACTGAATTGAGGTAAGAATGTTTTTTTTAACTTATACGGAGGGTGCGGTTATTTTACGCCGTTATAAAATCTTCAAAGCTTTCCTTACAAGCTTATAAGAATATTTTCAAAGAAAATGTTTTATTTTATATGGATCTTAAATGATTTCAAAATAAAAGGAGATACTTCTTTAAAAAGAATTTTGATTTCATCTATGTCAACATCCTTTGATGGATTTTAAGTTTATTTGAAGTTGATTTATTATGATACAAAACTTCTATATTGTATTGAAGGTTTTGTGATATGTTTGACTGTGGATGTGCTATTTTTATACCATTCATAGTTTATGGTGAAATTATTGACATTTCGTATGCTAGTTTTAATACGAATGTTTATGTTATGTTTAAACCTTTTCATATGGGAATGCATTGGACTTAATAAGTGATGGGTGGAGCCCGCTATAGCTCCTCAATGCATCGGTAGGTCTCATGAGACAAACTAGTGTCTTGGCACAAGGCCTTGACAAAATCTTATTTGTAGTCTTGGCACGAGGCCTCGGCTATGTGGTTATGATAGTCTGGCATTATGCATTCCAATATTATGAAAGTGGTTATTGATTTAGCATGTGATTATTCGATTAGTAGAATATCCATGTGAACAAGTAAATAGCATTATTTAATTTTACTTTTGTCATACTATGTTGAAGTTCAAGTTTAAAAGGCTTTTGTTTTAGTTATACATTGCCTTAAATGTTTATTATTATTTATGAAAGTTTCCGCTATATTGTTATCCTTACTGGGCATTTGAGCTCACCCCTTTTCTATGTTTTATTTTCCCCAGGATGTGAAGAAGTAAATTATGAATGACCTGCAGGGATATTATGAGGGGATAGTAGTGTGGATTATGGAGACATTATGTTGTTGTAGTAGTTTTTCATCTTATGATGTAATGTAAAACTTATGAATATATCTAGTGTTTCCAAGGCTACTAAACCAATCGGTCCTTCGGGATTTGATCTTTCTTGTGATCATGCCAATGTTATGTAATTAATGCACCGACTCTGGGTAGCTGGGGTCGGGGCGTTACAAGTGTAACCTATGAAACCCACCTTTAATAATCCCTAGGATGGAAACTATCACTGAGGGTATCTATCAAAACATTTTGATGAATTTCACCTTTAAATACTAGAGATATATAACCAAACCACTAACCCACTCTATATATATAATGGTTTAATTTAGCATTAATCAATCCCAAATTTAACAATATATTACCAATGAGTCACAACTGGGGAAAATGAAAGGTCGAGTTCATAAAACTCTATTTTAACTACCCAAATAGATGAATCCATATTCTCTATCAAGATAGTCTAAAATAAAACTCAAGAAACATTATAGAGGGGTGAACACTATGGAGTACAGAGTAGGATGACATTTTAAAGAAATATAACAACCATGTAAAATCAATCTACTAGAATAGAAATATGTCAAAACAACTAAGGAGTATAAATCTTGAAAAACAAATAAGGTTATGAAATCATTCATATCCAAAGTTAAACACATTTACCAATTCCAACCACATCATCTACAAAAACAATATTTCATGCATAATCCACTTTCATAAATAAATAACTATATATTTTTCAATGAAACATAACTTTCACATATCTCACCATGTAAAAAAATTATAACCATAAATCATTAAGAGAGATATAATTATTAATATAAAAAGAGAATAAGGTATTGTAAAGTTTACCTCTACTCTTACCAGTAAATTCATTGAACCTTCAAACTCAACTATTTGTGATATAGTTGGATAACCCCTCACTAACTAATTTGGAATTTGAGAATGAAATAAAAATCATATAAAAATATTCCTACATTTTCTTATATCAGTCATTAAATCATACTCAAAACTCCTCACCATATCCCAAAATATATAATCATATATGTATCATCCTTGCACATAAAACATTATATGATCCCACTATAGACCATTCCTATATATTACCAATTTATATGATCCAATAATCACATCATATGGAAATAAAACTATATGCACAATACAATTATTGAATTGGTTACTAATAAACATTAATTATTAAGAAATATTATAGTTAAAGAAACAAATGTCATTATATAAATAGATTTCAATATCAAGTAAATTTAATTTCCAATAAGTAATTTCTCTTCCAATCAATTTACTAATCACTTAACCATTCCATTAATTAATTGTAATCAATCCCACAATCATTGTATGTCTGAGAAAATTTTATTTTTAAAATATCTCATCAGCATAATTATTCGTTGTTCTGCATATTCATAAATAAACACTTGGATATAATTAACCATCATTTTTATAATTATTACATCTTATAACCCATTTTAATAATTCATCCGTAAATTTTATTCTAATAATTAAATTCATATTTCCGTCACCACATCATTTATAATTTTAAGAAAATATGTGAAATTATTTTTTTCATCCACCTCAATATTTGTTATGTTAATTTAATTATCAAATCACACTATCTGATGACTATGACTCACATATCATCCTCATATTACTATTTAAAGGAAACAATAAATCATATATATAGTTATGAGACATTCTAAACCCATATAAACTATCAATTGAAAAAGGAATCCCCACTCAAGTAAAAACTTGAAACCAAAAAAATCCAAACACTAAATATATCAAAACAAAAATACATATCCCTCTTCTATGGACAATATTAAAAAACACATCTTATATAAAAAAAATAGTATCACCAACCTAGGGAGATATGTATGGATTGGGTTTTTTCCAAACCCATTCTTTTCATTCTCATATATTTTGAGTTATTACGGAGACATTTGAAGCGGTTTTAGATAATTAGAGATGATTTTTCACACCATGAGGTCTAGTATGATCATACTGTAGGTAATGGTAGATATCATTATGGATTTTTGGCAATAATAGATAGATATTGTGATTTTTGGTGAATCCATGGTCAAAAACACTTGTTTCAAATGGTATAGTGTCTGGGGGTTTCACTATTTTACATGGGTATAGTTACTAAACCAGTTTTAAAGGGTGTAGTTACTGAGGGAACATATAATATATCACTATCTATGAAAGGATGACCATTTCAGAGTGAAATTTAAATTTTATAGGTGTGGAACGTAGAAAATATCCTAGTGGGAAATGAACAATGGCTAAAATGATGAGTAGGTGGACTTGGAGGTGCTATGTAGGTGATAGATAAAGTTCAATGCGTGAGGATGAAAAATTTTTGGGGGATTCACTAGAATGTTGTGGGATAGAAATGGAAAAGTGAAATATAACACATTTAGGTGGGTATTTAAGGTATGTCATGGTGGTGGGAACTATGATCTTTTACGGTGAAACACACATTAGTAGAAATTTTACCTAGTATGATTTGGGATTTCATGTTTCATTGTTTTAATAACCCAGCCTAGGCTGCCACCAAAACCATCCCACCACTAGCTCGAAGGGAATTCTCAATTCCAATGGGTTGGAAAGTGGTGCATGGGTGTCTATGAAACACATGTGCGATTGATTTTATCCATAAAAACAATTAAATTCGAAGAATAACATCACCAGAATATTCATTGTGTCTCCTCTATAAGTTGGAAATTAATGCCAAATAAAATAAATAAAATAAAAAAAGAAAAGAAAACACTTTATAAAATTAAACCAATAAAATACCTTCTCTCGCCTCCAATTCCCACCATATAAATTTACCATTTTATAAAATCATCCAAATTACACTTATATAACACACCACCCATTGGAAAAATGTAAAGGAGTTGGGGAGACCGATTTCACCGACATAATAAAAATGATAAAACAAAACAAAATAAACCACAAACCTCCAAGTTACCTCAAAATTCACATCTACTAATCCTAATACCTCTCATGTCCTATAGGAAATAAAGTGCTAACAAGAAACTTGAAAATGGAATATAATATAGGCATGATAATAAGAAATCATATATGTCCACCACTTTTCCTTCCACATGTTGAACCTCAAACTAATTATAAATTTTCAAGATAGATGAAATTATTATTTAAAAAATTCAGAAATACCCCAATAAACTAACTCATCCAATCCCAAAATTTGTTTTAAAGAATCCATTTATTAATTTTGATAAATAAAGACAATCTATTAAATAAAATTTCTCATGTCAAAGTGTATTTTTCTAACTCATCCATTCAAAATCGGCTTCAAAATCCATCTAAATGTAACCTTCATGGAATAAAATTTAAATTTCCACTAAAGGGTTTTAATTCAAGATTGGTTTCTAAAAATAAACTTGAACCTCATTTAATGGAAACCAAAAAACTGCTGAATGATTACAATATTGAAATTTGTTTGCTAATCACACTTAATCAATGGTGAATGAAATATAAAACAATAGGAAACACAATGGTAGTAATAATAGATCATGTAACAAAATTAAGGTGTCTCAAACAATTCACACATAGAAGATAAAAAGAGATAAAAAAAATATAATCCCTAATATATATCATCCAACAAAAAATATATTTCCTGGGATACATCTTAGTTTCAACAATAAGACAATTTTAGACTTCTTCTAAATCAGTGGACCAACATTCAACCTATTTTTTAATAAACCAGTATTCTAGATACCCTAGAATAACCATAGAATCATAACTAATCAAACTACTATCCTGAAAACAAACAAAAAAATATGGGTAACCATCTATGGTGTGAAAAAACTATTATATAGTAAATAAAGGTATCCAACTAGGTTTCCAGGGATCCCATGATTAATAAAAAGTGCAAGTGAGGATATCACTAATCAAAAATCATTACAAAAATTATAGAACACAATAAAATATATCTCAACTCACCTCTAATTATTTCATATAAACCAAACCCTTCAAAAACATATAACCATTTCAGAAATTAACCATGTCCCACAAAGGATGTATCATGAATCATATGATAATTAACATCCTTGAAAGTAGAAGATAAAAATATAGGGCATATGGGGTTTTAAAATTTTGGAATATAAATTTTTAGAAGGTTTTAAATTGTTCTTTAAGAAAAATCCCCCGTTTAAATTTACAAAATCTAAAACTGAATTTGAAATAAAGTATCTAACATCATTTAAAAATTAAATATATTTTAAGAAATTCAGATACAATATTTTATGTCAACAACACTATCAATGTCCAAATTATCATTTTGGATATCCTAAATAATGGAGAATTTTATCTTTAATGAAACTAATATAATTTTTAAAGATCCGTCTAGGAAATATTAAAAATATTTAGCCTTCACATTAATGGAAAACAAATTTGAAATATCAATTCAAAAATTTAAATTCCTTCTCCCTCTATGGAAACAAAGATAAAACATAGTTTTCATCTTAAAATATCAAAAAAACTGAACTATAATTTGGAAATTAAAAAAAAGAAATTTAAAACTCATGAAATTTGGAATTCAAAATTTAAAAGTGTGGGAATGGGAAACGTTCATTGAATTGATGTTGAATATTTAAATACATTGAATCTGGTTTAAATAAGACTTGAATAAGGGATTACATACCCATGTATAAATAAAATCACTAAAAATAATCAGTTTAAATACTTTACGTTTTATCCAAATCAGAATGTTGTTAATGTGGGAGAAAAATATAAAATAGATGAAAATAATTGGTCATAGGATGCCCTACCTCAAATATATAATCCTAAACCATAAGGAAACTACATCAAATGACCAACATAAGAGGATAAATAATTTTAAGGGAGGTTCTCTAAGGGGTACATATTATTGGGGGTCACAAGATGAATAAAGCATGATAAGAATGTGGTATAGTTATATTTAATATAGGAAGGAAAAATGTTAAATTCATGAAAAGAATTAAATATGGGTAACTAATATGGTTTCATGACATGGTTTAGTAATCTATGTTCCAAGAGTGTGGAGGCTATAAGAGCCACTAGGAAATATCACATGATTTCCCCATATATCCCATATATTTTGAATAAATATATGCTAATCATCTAAAACAACACTATAAAAATGATGACCCATATACATTATTTCAAAACAGTTACTCTATACTATGTGTAACTCGTGTGACTCCCAAAAAGTACCCAAAAAACTAAATTAATGCTATTAATTATTGAAACATAAACTAAAAGAAAATTAAATTATTAAATAATTATAAGAGTAGTAGGAGGGGTTAAAATCATCCAACCATACCTATTACTACACACAAAAAGTCTTTGGTTTGAATATAGAATTTAATAGGATGAATAAACATCCACAACCAATTTCTTTAAGGGGGGAGGTGGGGAAAAATAAGAATAAAAAATAAATAAGTATAAACTATATGGAATTACCTTCAATGAGACTACATATACAAAAATCCGTGTATTTATTCACAAAATTTTCTTAAAACCATTTAATGTCTCCAAGGAAAAACTAAATATTATTACATATCATACGATTATATATAGATAAATGGATATCTATCTTGATTTTCCAAGAATTTATAATTTATAAAAAATTGTTGGAAAATAGAAGGAAAATTTTAGAAAATAGAACCCCACATAAAATCCTATGAAACTATTATATATAAGGGAAAAAAGAACTACCAAGGCATCTAAAAATATACAAATAAACAACCTTGAAACTCACCTATATGTCTCCAAAAACACATGATTTACATTAGAAACAAAATCTATCCCAATAATGGGAATAATAATATTAGATTAACCCAGGAATTCAAAAAAGGAACACCATCTCAGGTCAGACTCATCATACAATAGGTTGGAAACATCAGGTGGTTTAACCTATAGAATCGAATCAGTCCCAGTAAACAGGATCTTATAACAAGTACCACTCTATATATTACTAAAGACAACCAAGAGAAAATAAAAACATCAAAATAGTTAAAACCCTAAAAGAACATCCCAAAATCTCTCTAAAACAAATAAACAAACCATCACACACTAAAGCACCAATAAAAGTACACCAAACCAGATCAATACTCAGTTAGGACAGTATGGTTCTATATTCGGTCACAAGGATTATCATGGGTAACTCAATGAAAAAATAATGAAAAATTCTTCATAGTGATCTAGATATGAATATAAAATCCAATAGCACGCATGGTTTAACAAACAACAATACACAACAGTTACCCCAACACACACCATAGGTTTCCCCATGTTCAATAAAACTAGAAAAATATAAAAATTATGTCAACATCATGAACAATGACCATGTGGAACACAAAAAATAGGGCCTGATTATAACAGAACAAACATAAAATAGGATCACATAAAAACCATAAATTCTCTAGGAACCTCAATAAATACTCCCAAAATCGATCACCACCAAAAACCTAGACAATATCCAAATAATCCATTCACATTGTCTCTATATGGGGATACTAATAAAACCTCTAATTAATACCTTAACCAATCGCAAAATAAAATAAAACCATCATGATAAAATAATTTTAATGTTACATAAAAAACATACAATGGATCAAAGGTCCAAAAAATCCCCCTTATAACGAACATAAGAGAAGTAAAAACAAACCTTCACCACTAACTCATCCCAAAAATGGTTTTCAAGAAACAAGTGGGTTATCCACTATAACAACATCTAAATAATGTAGAAAAACACTATACATAAAATAAGACTTAGAAACACATTGATGCATTCTATGAAAAAAAATAGCATTATCCAATAATGTCAAAGTCTGGATAATTCATTGACTGAAGAGATCAACCATCCAATATGAAAAGGGATCACCCTTAAGGATCATCTAATATACAACACCCACCTTGTATTGAAACATTTCTGATAAAACTATTTTAAATAACAAAATACATGAATTCAACTCCATCATGTTTTTCAAACACAAAAAACTCCTATCCCAATACACCAAGGGAACAAATCCAAAAACAACACATGCTATTGGGGTAGAATAAATTCAAAAAAAATCTCTTTTTTGAAAGAATACATTTAAAATCAATATATTCTGTAAGGAATCAATCTAATTTCCAAAAACCAAATATTTCCTTAAAAACAAAAATCATTAAAATCCACTTTCCACCTTTTCAATAACACAATATTTCATTTAAAATTTCCAACTCTCTTACTGTTGAATTCCAAAAACATATTTTCCCAATTTCAAAAACTGTTGGTAAAGCCTCTTTAAAAGAAGGAACCACTAATGTTTGAAGAGTATCTTTCTTATTTATATATGATCACATGATAATAAATCTTCCCTATTAAAAATTTTATTGCTTTAAAATACACCCATGTTTCTATTTTAAAACTAACCATTCATGAAAATACACATCAATTGGGTCAAACCCCTTTTTCAATTGATCAAAAAAAACTCATTTCCCCTGAAAAAACATTCCAGTTTACCTCTTTAAACAACATATTTAAAAATTTATTTCATTATAACTAATTACCCATTTTGAATTATCACTAAGGATTTATTTTTAGAGAATTTGTTTCCCATGAAATCAGCATTTCACATAAAAACTAGTTTCATAATAACCACCAAATCAAAATAGATCAAAAATCCAAAAAAACCCATTCCTTCATCAACATATCATTAATCATAAATAAATTATCCATCATCATGGGAAATCACTCAAAGGAAGTCTACAAATAAATAAAAGTGGAGTGTAAAACCATGATTGACTCGTCCAAGTTGTTTAATGGACTATTGGAAAGATATAAAATAAATACTAACATGTGTTCAGTATCAAGATTATGTTTACTTCTTGATTTATCATCCCAAACAGCCTATCCTCACACTAATGACCCCTTTTATGTTTCTATCCCAAAATCGAACTGATACCCCAAGGAAACCATAAAATGCTAATGAGGATCAAAACCAAAAACAACAATAATGAAAAGAAAATACTAAATTCAAAATTCAATTCCCACTTCTCATGGAAACTTGAGCCTTGGGGAAGGAAAGATATAGTTAAATTATACCTAAATCTACCACTATAATTCTAAAGACAACTCTATCTTGATATTTACCATAATATACCCACATAAGAAGAGGTGGTTTTAGGAACCTTTTCCCATACTGAGAAACCCTGGATATAATATCAATTTTTAAAAACCATCCTCAAATGTCCCCAAAATGCCACCTAAACTAGACCAAAAATATCCCAAAGTGTGCTCTCAAAAAAACATTCTAGAAACTAGTTATATATAATCAAATAAAAACATATGGGAATTAATTTTGAAACATAAAATAATTAAATATATAGTATTGATTTACCAAAAATTATATCATGACCAATCTATAAGTCAAACTTACACGTGAAATCAAATAAAAAAACTAGTAGACAGAGTATACAATTTTAATAATTTGAATCAATGAAATAACTCATATTAGCTCTATCTCTCACCATAGAAACATCCCTTTTATTCAATAATCCAAACTCCACATATATAATTCACCACTACTTTATGAAAGGAAAAGGAACATGGGTGGCCAAAATGGATTGCCTATCCATAAATCCAATGAAAAAAACAAAACTATTGAACTCCATGTTACCTCACAATTCACAACAAATAAATGAAACAAAATACATTACCCAAATTAAAAAAATTATTTAAATGAAACATGAAACTATAATATAGTATATTTGTGAGAAAAAATATTTTTTTTAGTCCACCAACAACCATGCCACGCGTGAATCATTTATTTATACATCCACTTTTAATCTAGTTTGAATTATAATATATAAAAAATTTATAATCCTTTGTATAACATAAACTAATCACACATATAAATTTGTTTTATAAGAGCCTCTATTTCTATTAAATTAATCAAATCACATGGAAGGAATTTCCTATGCTTAATCCTACTTTTCCAACTCACCCACTCAAAATCCAATTTGAAATCCCTTTAAAAATAGCCTTTTTGAAATCACTTTTAAAATTCTACAAAAATAGTTTAGTTCCAAATGGATTTCCCAAAATATCCCTTAAAACCATATAAACAAAAATAAAAAATCATTTATGAATCAAACAAATAATGTTATTTTGACCTCACACCTTATCAATGAAGAATGAAATATAATAAAACAAGAATAACTAAGGTACTAATTACAACTAAAGAAAGAAAACTAACGTTCCTTATATAATGAAAGTATATAGTGGAAAAGTAATAGGGAAATATCATATATAAATCAATAAATAAGGGATACATTTCAGGTTCCACATCTTGGGTTTTACATTGAGGATATCCTATACCATTCCAATATCATTGGAAGATAAAAAATTCTTTGTTACATCCTAATCCAATATAAGAAATACCCCAACTTTCCCACATAAGGATTTATGGGGAATACCCCTAGCCCAAAAAACCAAAAAACTAGGTGTCAATAGATAGGCTATGAAATAACATGTGTGTCATGATTCATAGTCTCTTGCTAGGTTACACAACTTCTCATGAACAATAAAAAGTGTAGGTAAAAATAAAACTAATAAAATAGAATTGTAGGCATTATATCACATTGGTAAATATATATCACAAAACCTCCAATTACCTTGCATGAGACAACCCCCTATTATAACACATGATCATCACATAAGTAAATAATATCCTAAAGAGAAGTAACAATATTGAAATGATAATAAATAACCCCAAAATAGTATAAGTAAACATAAGGGGCATAAAAGGGTTACACAATTGAAAATATACATTTTTGGAAGGAGAAAAAATTGTAATTAAAAAAAATACACCAATTGAATTTAATGAATAAAAAAATTTAAACTATGTTTCCAATATCATTTAAAAATTAAAATATTGTTCAAGTAATTAAAACAACATATTTTCAATCATGAACACCCTTAAAGTCCAAATAAATATTTTTACCAAGTAAAACATAAAGGAAAATGATACCATTAATAACCCTCTTATTTTTAAGGTACTAACAATGCAATATAAAAAACATTTGGTAGGTGTGTAAAGTGATATCACACCTTAAAAATCCATTAAAATTGGAAAACACCTTCTCTTTCTATGAAACCCAATAAAAACCTAGTTTTCATAATATAATTTCAAAAAAACTCAATAATATCCTTTCAAAAATAAACTCTTGAAATTAATGGTTCTAAAATGAAAATTTTGGGCACATTCATGCCTACCTTGAATCGATTGTGAATGGATCGTACCTCTGAATAATATTTAAACAAGACCTGAAAGAGGGATTACATGGCCTAGAAGTAAAAAAATCAAAAAAACCGTCCAATAATAACACTCTAGGTTTCACATAAATCAGAAAACTTCAATGGTCAGATAATAAGAGAAAAAAAAGTAGAATAAGATATGGAATAAGCGTCCCTAGCTTGTTTTTTTGATCCCTAATAAAAAAGAAACATTTTCTATTTCGTGAAGGAAGCATAGAACATCGTAGGATGGGAGGCATACTAATCGATAGATGTGGTTTGGGGTAGAATGATACATGATATAAGATATTAATTGGTTATTATTGATTAATTTTATAAGGCAAAACAATAAATTCAAAAGGAAAAAAATTATATTTCTACACATGGTTTAGCCTCAACGTTAAATAAACCTTACGCAAACCATACTGAATTTCTTGGAACCCTAGGTCATATCGCATAGTTTTCACTAGGTCCCAACACTATTAAAATAACCATTCCAAAAAAACTATATTATAATGAATAAAAAACTATTGGTTTCCACATGGTTACTCCAAAACATGCACAACCAATGTGACACCCAAAAAGCATGAAAATTTTAAATTTCAATCCCAAAATTATTGAAACATGAAATAACAAAAAAATATCAACAAAAAATATTAGTAACATGAAGATTTATAATTATTATATCCACTCACACATAATGGAACTTTACATACCAATAAAGTATTAAATGTTGTGACATGGAAATTTAAAGCACCACAACCTACCCCATTTTTTGAATCAAATTAGGTTGTTGTTTATGGGTTTTACCATAGTTTCTATTTTATTCCCTTGATTTCTCTTCTCTATTATACGTTTATTTTAAAACTAAACAAACATAAAACCCCTATAGAAAAAAATAAACCATCTACTCTACCACATCCCTTTCCCTAGTGAATGTTTCTTATACCATGCATCTATAAATTCATGTAAGAAATTATTATACCTTATCTTATCTCCATGATATTATTTGCTTGATATGTTTTTAAATATTCACATATTTTGTTGATATTTAATCTTATAATTAGTATCCCCTTTGATACTAATGATTCAATTTATCATCATATAACTTTTATATTGATATACCTTCTAAATGAATGATGGGAGTTATCATCATTAATCTGGTTTAAACCCACCAATTAAATTGTAACATCTAAATTTCCTTGAACCAGTTCAATATTTTTCAATATTTATATTCAATAAATACCTTTATAGATATTATTTCATTAATATCTCTTAATAGGATCAATGGATATGATTTTTTCTAGGAAAGGGATGTAATTAACGTATACATTTTACCATCACACTATTCTCTCAAGCCTTAGTTTAGTACATGGGAAGGGGTTATTGTATGTAACCTCTTAAATTAAGTTCCCACATTTTTTTGTCTTTACATTCTATTAGAAATGGTTTTATTCATTTTTTAGTTACTAAATTATAATTTTGTTTATATTTTATAATGATTTTATGGTGATTGGGAAATATTTGGGTATTTATACACTACTATGAATGTATTATTCCTCTTTATGAAGGTGAAAAATATTAGATGTGGAATTAAAATTGGGATCTATAATGTTAGGTAAGGATGTTAAAATATTTAAAATTATAACTATTTCCTTCATTATGGTAATATTTATTTATTATGCATTGACTATGTACTTCTGTATTGATGGGATTCCATTCTTTTGTCTTATATTTACAAGTATGATGTAATATTGTAGATAAATATATGATAAAATTATAACTAAGAATGATAAATGAGGAAAATAAAATATAAATATAAATTTGGAATGGAAATGGTAATATGAGGAATTACATATGATTATATGTTACACATTAACTTATAAATTTTTTAATGAATATATTTTACAGTGTTAAATTAACATTTTCATATTGAATTTAATTATTATATACTACATCATTATGTGAGGAATTTTGTGTTAAAATAATATGTGTACATGGAATGTAAAGAGAAGGTATTAAATACATGTAGACATTGAATTTTAAAATTATAGGACGTACCTCTTGATTAAGTATGAATCAGATGGTAATCCAGAGTAATGTTGTTGTTGTGATAAAAGTATATTGTAAGTATGTTTTAGGGATGAAGGAATAGGATGTATCACTTTAGCCAAGTGGTATTATGGTATTATTAAAGTTATATTAGAATATATTTATACACTAATATTTATTTTCAATTGTTAAATATTTTTTATAATTATCAAAATACATGTTAATTATTTTAAATGGAAAATAGACAATTAATGGTATAGGGAACTATTAGGAGAATGCAGTTTTATTCTTGGTGATCGGGTTGTAGTTTTACATAACAATTAAAATTTGGTTAGGATTGTTTTCAAATGTTCATGTAAGAGGTTGTATTATTATTATGTAACCTGTAGTTTTAACATAATTAACTAGATAATTGGGTGATGTAGAGTAACTAAACAATTAATGGATCATAAAAACTAATATGACCCTTATTGTTTACTTTGATGATATGTATATAATTAACAATATTATTTTGATTTGTCAATTTTAAATTATTGCATTATTATTATGTTTATATTTTGTTGTAGTGTTCCATTTAATTTTTGTATATGTGTTGAACGTTTTAATTCTTTATTATATGGTTTTTTTTATATTATTTCTCTTGTCTATAGTGATTTCATACTATATATAAGCGGGTTTCATTTTCATGAGTGATGTTCTTCACATATATTCTAAGCTAGTGATGACTTAAAAATTATGTCACGTATACTTGGTCAAATTATGAGAGATAGTTACAGTGATGAGGTGTTTTTGGGATGATTTGAACAAGTTGATAGTAGGGATTACCAATTTTCAAGCTAGTTATGATGATAAATTGATGGTAGGATGTAACTTCTTAAACCAAATTCTACACACAGGTTCCCTATACCAGTCGTTTATGAGACCCAAAGTGTGCCTCCCCATACGCCAGAGGTTGCTGACCAGTAGTGAGGGTTTAATTTTGATTATGGAGATACTATGCCCACTTTATTAAAGAAATAACACATAATAAAAATATATTAAATAACCAAATTATATATAATCATAACCAAAAGGATACCAGTATCACATGATGACCAAAACTGAAATTCAACTTTAAAACTAATAATAGATATTCCATACTAGAATACATTCCAAGTGAAAAAATGAAGCACCAAAAGTAAAGAAACTGAAAAATCCTAAGTTGTCCCTAAACCATGTCTAGTTCCATTATCCAAGATCTATCCCAAATCAGACATCAAACATAGTCCCTTTTCCGTTATCATATCTTGAAAAAAATGGAATCCATTCAGTTAATGATCAGGAAACCCGAGTAGGCTGTGAATACAACTTAGTATGTCACCAACAACATTGTATAAAGAAATATCAATCCAATAACCAATGTATGAAGTTGTATAAATAATTCATAAATTAAATAAGGTAAACAGTTAACACTTATTCAATTACTCTTTATTTAACCACAAAACACTCGAGTTCCAGAGGACACTTGGACTCTCAATACCTACTATAGCTTGTTTCGAATTATAAACTAACCCAAAGGGGTATAATATCTTAGAATACTATTGTTACACTTCTTCATCTCAAATAATATTTAAATTCCATTGTTATCATTCATAATTTTAGTTTAAACTATGGGAGTTTGATGCAGCAGACCACATCCCACACTCAATTATCACATGTGAATGACATTTTTAACATTCATTATTTCGTATCACACTCTGGGAATTTGATGTAGTAGACCATGTCCCACAAACAATTATCACATGATAATTCCATTGTTACTATTCATCATTTCCTATCACACTGTGGGATTTTTATATAGCAGAACATGTCCCACACACGGTTATCACATTAATTAACTTTCTAATATTTTAATCAAATTCAAAAATAACATAAACCCATCATTCCATTAATTAATTCAATAATTACTTTATCAGAGCAATTCCTTTAATTAATTCAAAAATAAATTAACCAACTGATAATCTCAACATCTAATAAAAAATTCAAAAATTATTTGTTCATATTTCACAATCTCAACATCCAATAATTAATTCAACAATTAATTATTCATATATCACAAATTCTATATTTCAAAATTTATGTAAATAATTATTTATACACAAATCACAATTCAATGTTTCAATAATTAACTCATCAACTAATTATCCCACATTCCAATAATTTAAATATTCTAATAATTAACTCAGCAACTAATTATCTCCAGTCACAAAAATTTAAATAATTCGATAAATAACTCAACAATAATTATCCCCAACTCACTATTAAATATATTGATAATTAACTCAACTATTAATTATCTCTAATTCCACAATTTCAATAATCTGATAATTAACTCAACAATTAATTATCCCAAATTCCAAAATCCCTTAACTAGTTAGTTTAGAAAATTAATTAATTCAACTAGAAAATTCAATTTCTAAACAGACTAAATTAATTCTACAATTATGTACATGTAATTGAAATCATGATTATGGGAATTGAATAACAGGCCACTTATCTCGATTTTTTGACAGTGCTCGCCAATAGAATAATAACCAATCAGAAGCAGATTAATCAAGAACACAATCTAGATCTAAATCATAAATCCAAAATTAAACAAATCAATATCTAACCATTATAGATCAATATCTATAACTAATAATCTATAAACAATCCACTTGTATCTGAAAAGGGAGAGGGAGATATGGATAGATATATAAAAGGGAATAAATCACATACCTATAGAGGTATATATCTTCAATCCACCCTGATATTCGACATGAATAGATGTTCGGAAGAATTAGAATCTATCTGGGAGCTTTAGAAATTGCGAAATAGATGTTAGGGTTGAATTGGGATTGATTAGTGGTTAAAATGGGGGGTTCAGAAATTTTAAAACTACTTTTTCGGTTAATTTCAATCCCATTCACAATTTCCATGGTATGGGCATATATTTCCCTTAAAATGTGCACCTTAGACATGTTCCTCTACTTGAGGGTGCACAGTTTCTCCTTTTAGGGTCCATGGTTTTATTAACTATATAACAACACTAAAAATCCCCTCAGCATGGGTTCATATAGTTTTCTAGGACAGGGTGAGTTGTTTGGGAAACATTTTCACCCACCATTCACATGCCCTCCTCCTTTCTAAAATTCTATTTTTCACCCAAAAACATGTCAATTAAAACCTCAGTCACTAAATTATCAAACCAAAAAAAAATTCTTGAAGACGTTCCCACAACATCTCTATAAAAGGCCATGATCTTATAATTACTCTACCTTATAACAACTCATCCTCAAGTTGCACTCCCAATAATCACTATGATTGTGAGTAAAAAGATTGGTCCATTAATCCCTAATATCCTCTCCTATCTCCCTTGTTTCTACCTTTACATTCCATTGTTTTCATAATACATGAACTATAAGCATGGTCTTTCCCCACAACACTTTCTCGCTGAAATCCAACACATGTATCAGATGCTCCTCAAAGGACGCATCTATATCAAACATAACATCTTATAAATTGGTAACACAAGAGTGCTCAGTGTGATATATCTAATGTTGTGACACATAGAAATGGAATTCATAGCGCTGTGTATTTATGGAATATCCAATGGGTATACCACAGACCCAATTATCACCATAACCTCAAATGGTCCAATGAACTTAGGCACTAACTTTACCTACCTCCCTATCATATGGTGACTTAATCTAGGTGACACTTGAAGCACTACATGATCACCCTTTTTAAATTCAACGGTCCTTTGATGTCTATCTACATATGAATGTCTATACTCTGAGTCGTATCCATACATTTCAAAATCAACTAATCTTGCTCCAACATCTCCTATATGAGACTCGGTCCCAACTACACTGACTCTCCTACCTCCATCTAGCATAGAGGTGAATGGAATGGCCAGGAATAATGGTATGTGTATTTTTCAATATGTATATTTTCCTAAAAACTCCTATTATAGTAAAACTACATAATTTATAGGTGTTTCTAAAAAGTCCCACCAATGTCTATGACACATGCTCTTAATTATCCTCAAGAACTTTTATAGTACGATCTGATATCCCATTTGTCTTTGGGTGGAATTATTTACTCAGTAAAACATGAATACCAAGATCCTTCTATAATTCTATCCATAAGTGCGAAGTAATGTGTGAGTCATGGTATTTAATAATTATCTATGTCACCCTATTTATAAATACTATTTTTTCAACATAAAAATCTCAAAGCTGATCCACTGATAAATTCTTCTATATAGGAAAGAAATGTTCTACCTTCTTTAGTCTGTCCATAATAAACCAAATTGTATCATTATTCTAAGGAATCCTCAAGAGATCCACCACAAAATACATAGTAGTTTTGTTCCTCTTTCACTCTAGAATGGGAACGAATCCAATAAACAATCAAGTCCTTGTTGCAAATCCTCACATGTTGGTAGTTATAGAATCATGTCACAAACCTTATTATCTTCTTTTTCATTCATACACACCAAACCTATCAACATAGGTCACAATAAATTTTGGGAACACCTGGATTTACCACCCACATTGAGGAGTGAAACTCACACATTAGCTCCTCTCACATTCATGTAGTCATAAGAACATAATTCTTGACATAGATGATCTCATCCTCATCTGTACTCCAATCGGAAGGAGGCTCCCCTCCTTCATGTCATTCCCTCAAGGTCAGGCACTATGGATCATTACTCTGTATCTATATGATTAGACTCAAGAGTTTAGAATCTACTACATCTAATATGAGATTCATCTACTGTAGACTCTCCCGAACCACAATATTATTCTCAGCTAAGAAGGACATTATCATCCACTCAAAACTAGACTCCAAAAATTTTTGGTTCTGTATTTTATGGCTTAAGGAATCCGCAATACTTTTTCCCTTTCCAAGTATATATGCTAGCTCAATCAATAATTACTACACATACTCAACCCACCTCCATTGTAGGAGATTCAAAACTCGCTGTGAAAATATATACTTCAACCTATTGTGACTTGTATACACAGTAATCTTTTCTACCAACATATAATGTAGCCAACACCTCAAATCATAAGCCACTACATCTAACTCGAATACATGTATTGGGTATTTCCATTCATGTTTCCTCAACTAAAAATAACCATATGCCCCAATTAGATCTCCCTATATCAACACTACTCCATGTCTGGTCCTAGAAGCAACACAAAACGTCATGTCCTCTTCACCTAGCTTAGGTAGGATCAAGATGGGTGTCATTGTCAACTTCTTCATCAAGTCATGAAATGAATTCTATAATTTTCCTAACCATTCAAATATTACTCCCTTCTTGGTAAATCCCAAAATAGTTTATTCAAAAATGGAAAAGTCCAAATTGAACCATTAATATTATCTTTCTATTCCCAAAAGCTACAGATTTCGAAAACATTCTTGGTATTATCCCAAGAAACCGCTAACTAAACATTCTCTTAGTCTACTAACACGCCATCCTCTGGGATTTTATGATCCCTAAAGAATACCTAATAAATCCAAAACTATTATATATATATATATAGAGTGATGTATAGTGGATGCTCTCTCAATGTACTAATAAAGATGTCAGGATGTAGGGGATGATCATCACGACTCTTGGAGTTCACCATGATATCATCTAAAACACCATAAAAGACTTATCTATATATGGATGGATGATTATTTTCACCAAGTCCATAAAATCATCTAGTGTGTTCGTCATCCCAAATGGAATCCTAACAAACTCATATTGGTCAAAACATCTTTTAAATGTTGTCCTCGTTATATCAGTGGGTCGAACACTCAACAAATGATTCCCAGATCTAATGTCAATATTGAAAAATACACTTGATCCTCTCAATTGGAAAAATAGATTGTATATACATCAAATAAGATACTAATTCTTTATTATCATCCAGTTCAACTTCCAGTAATTAAAACACATGCACAGAGTCTTGTTTGCCTTCTTTGCAAACATTTTCTGAGAACCCCATATGGGGATACCCATACAAATAAACCCCTTATCCTGCAACTCATCCATCTATGTCTTGGCCTATTGAATCTCTATTATTACCATTCTGAATAGAGGAAAAGTAAATGGATTATCCCCCTGAATGAGATCAATAGTAAATTCCAAATTTCTCAATGATGGAAACCCTACGAAGTCCCTATAAAAGCATCCATAAAACTACCCTTTACATGTGGAATGACATCAGGATTTAACCCTCCATCATCCAAAAATAGACTAGAAACCTAGGTGGTAAGATCCCCCAGTTATTGAGTAATTGGACTCTCTTGGACCGCTTGGATATCCCACTATCCATGGTGAATATATTTTTATCCATAGGAGATGTAAAATTCACTTTCCTTCAGTAAAAAGCTATGTGGACTCATTATAATACCAATCAATATATATTCAAAATTTTGTAAAGGACTGACATGTCAAGAACATAGAGGTACCATAGAAAATGATACCCTACAACCTATAAAGAACATCACATGAAAAAAATATGTCTCTAAACCGTACTCCCAATAGTGTATCTATAGTCAAAACCCCACCCCTAAATTCCACTTCTATGCTCAAACTATTTATCGGTTTTGTCGAAACAAAATAATGAGATGCACCAGTATCAAATAAGGCACTAGATAATATATAAGAAACAAGAATAGTATATCTTACTATTGATGGTCCATTTCACTCTCCACAAGTGTAGTATTTATGGATTATAATTATCTTCCCCTATTTCCAATGATGTTGTGTGAGTTCCATCTGCTAAACCACTCTTCTGATATGGATTCTCTTGGAAAGAACCACCATGTGCATTAGCTCCACCACCATGAATATTAGATCTCTAGTTCCTAGACTGGTATAGTGGAGAAGATCCCCTTCCATTACCCTATTTTTTCAACCACCTGTATCACTACTCATTTATCGTGGGATCCCACATAGACTTTATAGATGTTGCATCTGGTTTAAATAATAATACTCTAGTGGGTGTCAGGGGAATTATCAATAGATTTTTCCTAAGTTTCCACACTTGTTAGAGATCAATCATGTACGATCCAGAGAAATGGATCCCTCTGTCTAGGTACCTTGCTTCCCACTACAATGGATAACATTTTCCTATAAATGATTCCAGCTCTCAAGATTCATACATCCTTATCATCTAGAAGCAACCATCTTCTCTATACAAGAAGTCTCCCTTAGCTTCACCTCAAATATGAGAACCTGATCCACCACCCCAGTAAACTTCTTCAACTGAAAGAGGTTAACTTACGACATAATATCACATTTGACTCTATTAGTGAAACATCTCACCATAATGGCTCATCCCATTCCAACATTTGCGAAATGCACTATAAGTATATAATGTGTCAATCAATGTACATCATGGACATAATTCCCTGATTCATCCTGTTGAGATCAATTACTCTCTCCAGCCTCGTCATCTTCTGATAGAAGTATTACAAGTACTTATCTAAGAATTCCATCCATAACATGTCATCAGCCTATTCAGTCCAAGACTAAATGTCCCACCAGCACTTCACTAAACTTTATAGAATGTAATCAACTAATATGATCCTCTCATCAGCAGGACTCTCTAAATGAACAAGTATCATCTAGATAGTCCTAATCCAGAACACCTCTCCTTCCATTCCACCCTCTCTAGTAAATTTTGGAGGGTGATGCAACTAAAACTCTCATGGAAAATCAAGAATGTTCTTCACAACAAGTTATTGGTCACATTCCATGAATTGTATGAAGGAATAAAATTACTCTTGGAACTACTCTCATGCTTCCTCACACATAATTGTAGTACCCCAAGTTCCACTTCTAGTAGATCATCTCTATCCATATTCTCTTTTCATCCTCTAATTATTAATAATCATATAGAAATATATCTACAATTAAAAACACACATCATAGGACACAAAACACCACTTTATCATGTTTACCTATGAGAAAGTCAAAAATGTCTGTTTCCGCCCAAAACATCACCACACATTCAACACGGAGATTTTAATACTACCCGTAACCATCCAATATCTTGGTCATGGTTTAAAAAAGGGTAAAATAAAATTTAATATTCATGTTACTCATTTAGAAACCCATTTATTGAAATTTTCATAATTTTACCACTTTTAATATTATATTTATCGTAGTTCTCAATTCAATTCCCAAGTAAGGAAAAATATTTCCAATTCAACTACTTACCAAAAACAAATTTTCCTGTGTGTGCCTAAAATGATTCTTGTCACAAATAATCATAAGATCCTAGAAAGATATATTCATAATAAAATCTCATTCCATACAGGGCCAGAATTGAAATCATATAAAATCTCAAAAACAATTATCACATCACACAACAATTTCACCAACCAATGTGCAATAGCATCCAACTGTAACAACGCATATCAATAATAGAAATTCCACCCTATGCACATGGTTTTCCCATATAAATGGGTTGGAAACTACCATGAATGAGCTCATGACCAAGGCCCAACTCATCCTCTTATCCTTTACAACTTTCCCAAATAGTAAAAAAAGGAAAACTTCTTTAACCCCACTTTCTAACATCCTGACCTGAGTGCCACGCATCATCACCCTGAGCTAGTTGGTTACATGACCTAAGGCTTTTCTCCCTAGATGCCAGATTATACCAACTTGTAGCAAGATCATAATGTCAATAATGGGGAGACTATGCCATATTTATTAGGGTAATAACAAAAATGAAATAAAAAAATAAATAAACAAATTAGATATAATCATAACCACAATGATACCAGTGTCATAAGTTGACAAAAACTGGAAATATGATATCAAAACTAACTGTATATATTCCATGAAGACATATACTCCATGTTTCAATATGAAAACCCAAAATTAAAGACACAAATAGCTCTCATGCAGGTCTGCAACCATGTCATGTCCCCTCGTCCAAGATTAATCCCAAATTATCCATATAACATAATTCATTTTCCCTTATCTTGTCCTCAAGACCTGAAGTCTATTAGGGTCCCAATCAGGCATCTCCAGTAGCGTATGAGTAAAACTCATTAGGCCACCACTTGTGATGTCTAAAAAATATCCTTTCAATAACACATGTATTCCATTTTATAAGGAATATAAAAAAACCAATAATGTAAATAATCACACTAATTCAATTACTTTTTATTTAACCACATAACACATGTGTTCCTAACGAAACCCTAACTCTAAATACCTGATTCAGCTCATTAAAGAGTATGAACTATCCTTAATTGATATCATACATCGTAAATTAATTATTACCATTCTTTAACTCAAATCATATACAAGTTCCATTGATACCATTCTTCATTTCAATTTACATTATGGGTTTTTCTATAGCATACAATTTCCCACACACAATTATCACATGTGGATACCATTGTTACCATTCATCATTACATATCACACTATGGGTTATTGATGCAGAATACCAGGTCCCACAAACAATTATGACATGAAACATTCATTTTCATCATTCATCAGTTCATATCAAACTATGGACTTTTGATACAGATTACCATATTTCACAAATGATTATCACATTAATTAATTTTCCAATTAATTAATCAAATTCAACAATTACATATACACATCAAGCCATTAGTTAATTCAACAATTATTTAGTCACATCAATTCCATTAATTAATTAAAAAATTAATTTCATATTTCATAATCTCAACATCCAAAAATTAATTGAACAATTAAGTATTCATATATCACAATCTCAACATCCCATTATTAATTCAATAATTAATTATGAATATATCGTAATTCAAAATTATGATAACAAACTCAGTAATTAAATATCCCCAAATAATAATTCATTATTCTGAAAATTAACCCAAAAATTAATTATCCCTAATTCCCAAAGTTTCAATACACTGATAATTAACTCAATAATTAATTATCCCCAGTTACCTCAATTTCAAAAATCTGATAATTTACTCAAAAATTAACTATCCCATATTAATAATTCAATATTAATATAATTAAATCAATAATCAGTTATCCCCAAATCCACAATATCAATATTCGATTAAATAAATCAATAATTAGGTATCCCAAAATCCATAATCTCTTAATTAATCATTTAACCAAATTAACTAATTCTATTAAAAAATTAAATTGATAGAAAAACTCTATCAATTATAAAATTACATAGACATAATTGAAATCATGACTATCTTATTTGATTAATATAACACCAGCCTCAATTTGTTAACAATGCTTAGTAATGGAAGAATACCCAATTTGAAGCAGATTAATCAAGAATGCGATGAATTACACGACCTAGATCTGAATCATTAATTCGAAAATAAATGAATTAAGATATATCAAACCTAGACAAACACCAAAAACAAATAGTCGATAAACATCCTCATTTTATCTAGAAAGGGGTCATGGGAAAGATTTATATATATCAAAATATGATGAATTCACATACCCGTGGAGGTGAAGAATTCCAAAAGGCCTTTCTATTAGCCACTAATGGAGGAAGGGAAGGATTGGAATATATCCATGAGTGTCAAAAATAATGAAATAGAGTCTAACATTGAATGGGGTCAATTGGGAGTTAAAATTGGTGATTTAGAAATTTTAAGACTAGTTTTAGGGTTAATTTAAATCATTTGCACTGTTTGATGGGCATGGGCACACAGTTTCCAATAATTGTGTGCTTTAATCTTGTGCCTCTTCTAAGGGGTTCACAATTTCTCATTTTCAGGTGTAGGGTTAGAGAAATCATGTATAATCCATGTGAATCCCCTCTACCTAGGATTTTAGAGTTTATTTTCCCATGGAGCATTGTTTGGGTAAACCATGCACCAACTATAAACATGCCC
Source organism: Viscum album (assembly GCA_963277665.1). NCBI lineage: Eukaryota > Viridiplantae > Streptophyta > Magnoliopsida > Santalales > Viscaceae > Viscum > Viscum album. The sequence continues at coordinate 246,030,329 of OY728166.1, forward strand.
CACTTCTTTTAGAATTTCCAATTTTCACCAAAATGTACCCCAAGGGAAAACCCAATCAAATTAATATCAAACAATGAAAAATAAATACATAAAAACCAGACAAAGATATCTCCAGAAATGTTGGGATCTTACACAAGATGATTGGAACATTCTTAGAGTTTGGATTTCGTATTATTCTAATAGTTATGCAGATGTGGTGACGTTGGGATGATTAGAATAGGTAAGGAGTTGGGTCTGCCTATTGACATGATAGTTAAGATGATGTGATTATTTTAGGGAAACTATAACATTTTGATAACTAGGATTTCCTATTTTTCAATATTTTTATGGTTGTGTTTATGTAATGGTATTTTTTATGAGATAATTAAGGTAATCATAATATTTGATACAATTATTTAAATGGTAGTGTTATAATTAATGAATTCTATTTATTTTTATAGTCCCAAATGAATCTTAATTTCCATTGATACTTTTTTAACACCCCATGATTTCAAAATAAGGTAATTTGTTTTGATATAGTATGATACATTTAACACTAAGCTTAAAATACCCCAAAAATATATTTCGTAAAATTTAATCTCTTTGATAGCTTGTGATATACAAAACCACATGTCTAGATGAATGTTAATAATGTTTCTCATTATAACCTTGTTGTCAAATTGGTGGGTATCAATAGGAAAAAATAAATTATAAAAATTGTATTTTTTAGGCATGTATAAAATAACTTCAATTCATATCTATCTATTATAAATAAAATAAGAATCATTTTAATGAAAAGAAACTATTTTTTGAATAAATCAATTCTAAAAGGTCGTCTCATCTAGCATTGCACACATACATTGAAATTAACTTTTAAAAGTTTTAGAAAATTAATTTTAAAAAAAGAACATAATTTTTTAAATCATCATGTCAAAATTGTCTTCAATGGAGTTATTGAAAGTTTTATAAAATGATATTTTTTTATTAAGAGTGAAAAATGTAGATTAAAATTGAAAACTATATTTTCATTTGAAACATTAAATTATTCCATTATGATTTAAAAATATAATGTATTTATAATAATACTCTAATAAATAAAATTTAGTTAATTTGAATCAAATTTATGTCAATTTTAGATATTAAAACTTTCTACAACCATAATAATTTTTACATTGGAAAATCAATTTTTTATTTTGTATATGGGTATGATTTTAAATTAAAAATTTATACTTCTATGAATTGAATTATTTAAAAATGGATTCCATATTTTATTCAAAATAATTAATATTATATAATATTTTCATCATAATTTTATTTCATAGTTAACAGTAAAAACTATAAAAATTAGTTACTACAATTCTAGCTAATACAGGTTTACATTAGGGTAAAGTGAAATAGACAATGGTTAAAATGAACAAGGTACTTTTATAATTCCAATTTTAGGATCAAATTTTGACTTTACGTCATACATGGTTCTATAATTATCCATTTTTTATCCTTTTGTCTTGTGAAAATCATGGGTATCACTTATTATTTTCAAAATGATCGACTGTGTCCTCTCCCCCACTTAAAATTGGACTCCCACAGTCATTTATTATTCTGAATGCCAAATAATTTTGGTTCATACTATTCATGATAAAATATCCTCATTAAATTTATCCCTATATCCTAGGGTCCTTGTTTAGGTCATAAGTCATACCTTGGTATTCATTAGGAATAAACCTAAAGAAGTTATCTGGAGAAGAGGTAAAGTTCATAACCATGTGTTTTTATTTTAATTATTCATATAACTCCATTAAATAATATATAGGTATAAAAAATTAGAAAAACCAGTACCTATAATATAATTTAATGATATTATTTTATTTTTAAAACCTATATCAATATCCACACCCTTGTAATTGGAAATGAAATTGTCGATCGTGTGTACGATGGACTGCCGCATTACGAAATGATGTATTTTTTTCCGTCACTACCTATTCGGGATAGAAGTAATGATGGATTTTATTTTTACATATAAATTTTATGACATAAATATACTTCTCTAATTATAATAACACATACACCTTCTTAATATCCAATGTTTTTGTAAAATAATGACATCGCTTGTGTGTATACATGGACTACCGCCTCCATATATCAATGTTAAATATTTTTCATTTTATTTCAACATGGATTCTAAAAGGGAAATTTTAAATGAATATAAATTCCATAATTTAGATAATAATGGTTATGTAAATTTAAAATTTATTTATATATATAAGGTTCAATCTGTTTTAAAAATATATACAATATTCAAGCGTGTGTATGGCTTACCGTCGTCATTAATGGTGTAACTCATTTTCCCATGTCTCCATTGTATAATATTTTATAAATACATAAATAATTAATATAGATATATATATAATATCTATATCAGGGGAAACATTATGGATATTATAGAACAATTTTCAATGAAAAATTACAAAAAAAATATCAAACCAAACCATACATGAAAAACGATGTAGTTATCACTCAAAATAGTGATTTTGACAAGGAAGTGTTAATACACTAATCGTAAAATAATATAAATAAATAATATATGGTATGAAATATATGATTATCTTAATTAATATGTTTATTATTAATCAATATTTATTATATGGGATTTATGGACACCTACAAAGAAAATATGACATGAGGTAAGGATTTCTCGTCTCACTTTTTCATCTGTGAGACATATGCCATTTTAACCACTTATTTAGTTTTTCTTGAGTATATACTACCCCTTGGAAATTCCATATTATAGTTTTTAAATATGAATTTTATATTTTTTATGATTCACCCTTTCATATGAAGATTGAATTTCACTTATTAAGTGATTTTAATGAACTACTAGAGCCCATCGATGCATTGGTAAGTCTCATTATACAGACAAGCTTGGGTTTTTCCTCGATGTATTACCAATTTTTGTATGATTTCTTGTCACAAGAACTTCAAGTTATCATTATAATGTTTGATATTATAAATACATTAATTATTAGATTAATTACTGATGATCCATTTGATTATTTTATTTGTTATAATATACATCATTAAGATTCAAAATCATGTGATTACTTATATGACATTATATGATCATGATTTATTACTTACTTATTATGATCAATTAATTTACTAAATGGAATTTGTTACAATTATTAACCATTCCATATTTACTATTCCATATTTATTCAATATAGATTTTATTATATGTTTACCCTTACTAATCATTACAAGTCACCCATTTCTTATTTTTAGTTTCATCAAGATGTCATGATGTTTTTATATGATTGATATGTTGGCATATGCTAAAGGGAATAATGGTGTACTCAAAGAAACTACTATCTTGTATTTTATGTTTTCAATTATAATATGTGATTCAAGTATATATCTAGTTTACTAATATAAATACACTATACATCCCTTTGGGATGTGATTTTTTATAACATGTATCAATAGAATAATGTAACCATCTACTCTAGGAGACTATGTTTTGGGTCATTTAAATTTATATCATAGGAAGTTTAGTAGAAACATTGGGAACTATATTTAGGAAAACAAGTATTAGGGAACCTAAACATATAATACGCTTTCATGTTAAGAATATAAGAGCATACTAAAGTATTTTTTGGAATATATAATGTGTTTTTTTCTAATAAATACATCCTTCTCTAGAAATTATAAGTGGAAAAAGATCAGGGATAGTTATACCTAGGGGTAATAAATCTGAAATGTGTGCATTGTGATTTTACTCTATTGTCACCTAGTGCATGAAAACGGACCTTATTATAAACCTAGTATAACACTCTTGAGGTATATTCTAGAAATGATTTACCATTTTATAACAAATCATTATGATGTATTTTAACAAAATTTCATGATTTTAAAAATTCCCCAAATAAATCGTGCTTATAATAATGAGATTCACTTTTTTGTAAATTTTTAAAATTATTTTATGTTTTTTAATTATTTTGGGATTCTTTATTATCATTCATAATTTTATGATATAATATATTGTATTTTAGTGTTTTGAAATGGAATTTAGTGGTGGTAATGGGAACTATATCAATGCACATACTATATAGGGATCTCCCTCCTGGTCAAGATAATGAACCAGGATCTAGATATACAACTAGAACTAATCAAATTAAAACTACATTGGAAAATATGGATTGGGTTATGATTAATAACCTTGACTGTATAGAGAATACTGCTAATAAATTTGGTGGTGTAACAATGTTACACTTCTTTATGCATCAACAACCAGCTTATTTAATGGGACTAGAATTCCATTTATAGCAGAGCAATGGATATGTTCTTCAAAAAAGTTATTTCACTCTTTTCGAACTAACTAAAGGGAGAAGTATTTATTTTTAGTTTATCAAATCTTTAGAGATTCCAAAAAATGGTTTTAATATATTCAAAATAGTATGGATGCGAAGAAAAATTAGATAATGGAGTGGAATTATTTTCAGGTAATCTTCTTAAAGAAATAATTTTACTTATGAGAAATGGTTGGATGTGGAGAGACAATTCCTGAGTCTAAGACAAAAGTAATATTAAAATTTTACTAAGTAAAAAATAAAACATTATAATTTTATAATAAAATGTTGCAGATTATATATATAATATAAATAAAAAGATTGACCATTTATTTAATGGTCTTAAGAAATCCTTTTCATGGAACTTGTCTCCTAAACATTCTCATCATATGAGGACATAGTATCACTAGATTTCAAGATAGAGAATGAACCTTATGAGTCTTATGGCTTCGAAATGAAGCAAGAGAAGAAGATGATGGAAGAGAAACAGAAACGATAAGGGAATGTAGGGAAAACATATTTTCCTATAAGCAATAATTGTGGAAAGAAACACCATGGTACTTACATAAATGTAATTCGGTTTTTGTCCACGTTTTGACATAAATTATATAAGGAACATTAATAAATTCTTAATAAAGAATCCTATAATGTTCAGTGTTTTAACTATAAAAAGATATGGAACTGAGAAAACTAATTCCCCATTCATCACGGGAATATAAATTAGAAGAAGCTAAGGGATCAGGGTCGATAATATACTATTAATAAAAATTATGTGGAACAATTAAATCTATTGTGGACTTTTATTAAAAAATTATGTTATAGAAGTATTTTAATGATGTTATATTGGTTATAAAAATCATGAAACATCTAATATTGGTGTTATTATTTGAAGAATAAATGTATTCACGAATGATAAACTTAAGAGTTATGCATACCATCATTGTTTTATGTGTTCAAGGTTTATTGTAAATTAAAATTATTAAAACCCCTTTTTATTTTTTATGTGATGGGATTTTATCAAAATTAAGGATATTATGGGAGACATTTATTGAAATACAACCTGCTGGTTTATTAAATGTCTTCCTAAAAAACATAATTATTGATGAATGACCATACATTTTATTGCAATATGTTTAAATGTATTGTTAACCCTTAGAATTTATCTAATCATTGGTGTTATTTCTATTTATAGGTTATAAATAGTTTGTATTTTTAATGAAATTATATTAATATATTTACTGAAAAATGACACCCTGAATGCTTCGTGACAACTCATCACGTCTAGAAAGGTTACCAGGCATGAACCCACAACTGAAGGGCCATAAAGGTGAAGAACCTACCACTGAAATACGAGGTGTATGGTTAGTATAATTTTATTTTTACGTATAGGATTTGACTAATAGATATTTAAGGAATGGATTATTTAAAATTTTGGGTGTTACTGTAGAGTTTTAAAGATTAAGGAATTCTTTTCGACATATTGTGCTAACTATTTTGGTTTTGGTGTTTTTTTGTACACATATAAATACATGTCACATTTTTATGGATTTTTTGAAATATTAATGTTATTTTTATTTCTTCAATCATTAAAATTCATCTTGGATATTCATTTCATAGAGAATTAAATGAAGTAGAAATTGATCAAACCACAAGAAAAGGATAAAAATTGTGATTATGAAATAATAAGATATTAACTAAGTATATTCTCCATTGTTATGCATCATTATATTAAAATAAACCCAAAAATCTAGGAAAATGATCTCTAAATGAAAATTGTATCCTATTACCTTCATTTTCGTTATAAATTTATGGTTTTCTAGTCGACCACTAACTTTCCTGTGATCAATTGTCTCTATCATCTTAATAAGTATTTAAATTTTTCCTCTATGATAATATTTTAATTTCACACTAATGTCTTCCAACTTGAGAACATATTTCTATGTTACTATATATGATTTTAATACATCCATTTCTCCCTTATTGAGAATAATTTTTATTAACATTTTTCTAATGTGGGTTTTCAATAAAGGTTAGACATATGATGACCAAATTATAATTGTGTGGTTAAAACATATTTAAAGGAGAAGAATATAAAACCCAAATATTTTAAAATATATAAAAAAATTGATAGCATATGTGAAATGAAACACTAATAATTAAAGAGCCATAAAATAAGTTGATTTAAATTTAATATCATTGATAGATTGTGAAACAGACAAACTTGAGCATGAATGAATTGTAATATAGTATACCATTATAACCAAGGTGTTAAATTTGATGGTTTGAATAGAAATAACATAATTAATAAAATTATATTCCTTTAACATTAAATAAATAAATTTAATTATTAAAAACTAATTATTAATAAATTAATAATCATTTGAAATAGAAATAAATTTATTCTGAAATACATTATATCTCTAAAAGGAGGTCTCTTTGTCCCTTTACCAGATAATTTAAAATTAGTTTTTAGAACATTGAGAAATATTATTTTACAAAATTAACTTAATTTTTGAAATTATCATTTCAATATCACCTTAGACTGATTTTTGGATTATTTTGTGAAAAGATTAATTCTTCAATAAATAGTGAAAATATAAGTTTTTGTTGAAAATTTTATTTTAATTTAAAAAATCCATTTTGATTTAAAATTTAATTAAATGTAAAACTATTAAAATTTTATTATAATCAATACTATTTATTTTATTAGAATCAAAATCATATTTATTTTTTACATTAAAACATTTTAAAGTAATGATAATTTTCTCTTTGTAAAAAGACTTTTCATCAAGACTGTTGGATTAATTTTAAATTAAATTTTTTCACTTATGTGAATAGAATTTTGAATACTAGATTATATAACTATTATATAAATATTTTATATTTTATATTCATTTAATATTAATTTTTTTAATGTATAGTACAAACAGTACAAATTAATTACTATGGTTAAGGTTAAAACAGGTTTACCTACAGTTAAACAGAAAAATAGAAGGGTGTAAAATGAGGTATAAATTAATAAAATTTATATTATATGGATATATTTACATATTATCTCATCCATGGTTTCATAATAATCTATTTTGGAGCCTTGTGGAAGGAGAGAAATTTAGGTATCACTTTTTATGTTTAAATATTCTAAGTGTGTCCCCTCCCTCACAAATAAATGGCCACTGGCTCTCCTCTCATATTAACACTCGAAAATCATTTTTGTTCGAAAATTTTCCCACAAAAATATAATTATTACATCCGTAAACACATCCTATATTCTCTGTTTGGATCAGAAATTTAATCTAGGTAGTCTTTAGTATAAACCAAAAGAGGTTGTTTGAAGAAGAGGTAACATTCCTAACCATGTGCTTTCATTTTACTTATTCTTATAACTCAATAAAATATTCTATAAATATTTAAAAAGTATATAATATATAACTATATGTTATTATATTTATGGAATCACCTATATCAGTCTCCTCTTCCATAAAATGGGAAATGAAACCATCGATCGTGTGTCTGGAGGACTACTGCCTCACGAACCGATGTAATTTACTTTCCATCACATCATCTCATGGATGAAAATAATGGTAGATGTAATGATTATAAATGATATTTATGAAATTAATATTATTTTTAAACTGTAATAACACATATAACTTCTTACCTTCTAATCTATTTTAAAACAAAGAGGTCTCTCATGTGCATGTGTGAACTACCACCTCTATATAGTAATGTGAAATGTTTTCAATTTTCATTTAACATGGACTTTTATAAGGATATATTTAATGAATATACACTAAATATTTTATATAAAAATGGTTCTATAAATATTTAGTATTGTTTAACTTTACTACATTCCATTTAAGAGGAAATATAAATAACAATTATTTATATGTACGACACACCATCTCCATGAACAGGGTAACTCGTTCCCCATATCAAACTTTTATAGAAAATTATAAAAATTTATAAAGTTATTATATATAATATTTATATCATGGTTAATATTAGGAATATTATGGAATTGTGATGAATGAAAAAGGACTGAAATTACTGCACTAAAATATACATGAAAAACGAAACAATTATTACCAGAAATAGTGATTTTAATAAAGAATTATTATCAAACGGGTCATAGAAGACTATAAGTAAGTCACATATGGTGTGAAATATATTATTATAGTTACTCAATATATTTTTATTAATTATATATTTATTAAAAATGAGGTATACGAGTAATAATGAAATCAGACCTGAACATAGGCTTTCTCGTCTCACTTCTACTTCCAAGAGATATATTACATGTTCACCCATTATTTCATTTTTATGGTATATATACTAATTATTTGATATGTTATATCATTAATATTGTTATATTAATTTTAGATAATATTTTAGTTTATTTTATTACTTTAATAGGGCTTAGGATTCAAAAGTGACCAAAGTGGAAGGGGTTTATTTCAGAATCAAATCATTATTTAGGGCTGCTTTTGTTCAGGTCTCACATGGGGGAATAGTTTGATACTGATAACCTAAAGAATATATATTTCATTATCCATTATTTATTCTAGATATTTTTATTTAATAGTACCATTTTCCTCCATATTTTATTTAAAATTAATGGGATATGGTTTTTAAGAAAAGATGGCTTTATTTCTTACTTCGATCGAAACTCCATTTTCCTTGCATCAATATTTTCAAAAAATATTTCCAAAAATGATTTTATCATTTTCCGAAAAAATTATTAATGAAATTTTCACCCTTGTTTTTATTTTTTAAATCTAAATTAAAGGAAAAGCTTTTTCATTCTATGAGCGAGGAACATTTTAATATTTCTACAATAGTGTGAGAAGAATGAAATTTTAATTTATACGGCATGTATGAAATTACACTATATTATCACCACTAATATTTTGAATATTACATTATAATTTTATATGAGTACTTTTAAATTAAATATTTTTCTGATTATTCTAAAAAAATTAGATTTTCAAATTAGTTTTCAAAGTGAAAAGGATATTTTCCTCAAAAATGGTTTTGTTGAAAATTTAATGGTATTTCTATTCATCAATGATAAAAAATCCCATTTTACCATATTATGTATTTTTAATATAATGTAATAATACCATCCTAATAATTTCCCTACATGGTTTATGATTAGTTTGACATGGATGTACTATTTTTATAACATTAACCATAGTACTCTAGATGATTTAAGATTACGTTTATTGATTGGGGAATGTACTATCATTTCATATACAAGTTTTTTTGAGAATTTTTATTTTTATTATGTTTCTCCAATTTTATATAAAGAATTAATTTTACTTATTAATTGATGAGAATATCCCTATATATCCTCTCGATACATTGATATGTCTCATAATACCAATTGGCTTCAGTTTTTGGCAGAGACTTGCCCATTTATATAAAATTTATTATCACAAGGAGAAAATGATATGGTCATGATGTATAAAATTATTCATTACCAAATTATGAGATTTGTTATTGATGTTCCATGTGATTATTTGATTTTCTATAATATTCATGTTTATTTATCAACCTCATGTGATTATTCAAATAGAATTATTTTATCATTGATTAACCCATTCATATTATGTTCAAGTAATTGATTGAACGTCATTTTTTTAGTTAATTATTTTTAAATATCAATTATTTCTCATTTATTGATGATATATTCCACTATTCGCACACACTTAATATGTGTTAGAGATCACCCCTTTATATATTTCCCTTTCCCAAAAATGTTAGAAAGTGTTTTACAATTGATATGTTGGGATATTATAGATTGAAAAATGGTACACCCAATTATAATATTATGTTGAATTTTATTTTTCAAAATGTAATATGAGATTCAATTATGTATCTAGTTTTCCAGAAAAAATAAGATATCTAGTTCTTTATGATGTGATTCCATATTTATTATTCCAATGTAATAAAGTATCCATTGTCTATAGGATACTAGGATCAAGGTCTTTAATACTTTTCTTTTGTTAATAATTTTATCAAATAAGAAATATCATTGAATGTTATGTAGTTAACAGTTAAAAATGTAAAATATTACTTCTTTTATTAGACTAACCATAATGTTTCCTTCCTTAAAAGTTTTATTCATGTATATCTGACCACATTTATTCCACATAGATATAGAAATATTTTAAAAAATTATCATTCTTAGTACTCATAAGCTCTGACTACAATATTGTTTTCTTGAGTTGTTTTACAGGATATAGTGATTGATATTGGACAAGTTTATGCTCAGATAGTTGGAGTGGAGTCTATGAAATCTTCATGTAGTCTTACTTATTGGACTATATAAGTTCCATGTAGTTATAGTTTGGTAATGGGAAATATTTCTTCTCCACTTTATTTATATAGATATGATTGCTGGATGTTTTATATTTCCTATGAGTATTTAAGAGTAATTCCTCTAATTGGATTAATAGATTCTGTTGGTGTTATTTTTCACCTAATTTCCTTTTTGTGGCATGCTTCAGGGGTCACTCTCATCACCATGGTTGACTCGGGATGGGTTTCTGTGTGGGGGAATTATGAAAAGGTGCTATAAAAGAATTTCATAGAGAGATAGGATAACGATTGGATTTAAGAATATGAAATTATTATATGGTTTTGGAAGGATAATGGTGTAATTTAATTTTACTTTTGGTCAAGGGGGACTATATAAGAGACTAATATTTTGATCCCCTTATTAATGATGCGAAAAATCATAATTTCATTGAGATTAGATATGATTTATGTATTAGGGACCACTGTGATCTCATAAAAGTCCAATGATGGGAAACTAAGCATGTTTAAGAGGGAAATTTAATCATTTCTGAGAATGAATATTTTGTTAGGATTCATGCATCATTGTTATAGGTTTCATATATGTTATAAATGTGAACTACGATTATGATTTATTATTTAATTTCTTACAACTTTTATTGATATGATGTAGTCTTCATAATTATTTCACATTCAATTATAATAAACTGATTTATTCTAGTTTAACATTCTCTTTTAAAACTCATGACATGATTTGAAGCTTATCCCTCATTCGTGGTATATCATGTTGGTTTTATAATTTGATGATTAATTCATATTAAATTTAAAAGCCTATAAAATCAAATTAGTAACTTGAACTATTTTTTAAAAATCAAATGATTATATGTGTTCATTGAGAGTGAACAATGTTTAAAAGATTTTTAATTCCAAAAAAATTCTAAAATATTTCTTATTTAGGAATTCATTTTATAAAAAATTGATGAATTAAAAATATTTTGAATATGAATCTTTTATCTGAATGTTTTAAATTCAAAAAATAATCAAAAATGAAATATTAAATCATGTTAAAACCCAAATTGGTAACATATAATGGTTTTTAAGAATTATATGTTAGTTTTTAGTGTGATTTCATGTTATTAAAAATCATTTTGGGGTTATAAATTCATATATTTAGTATGAGTAACTAATTTAAATATTATGAAGCATGCCTAATTAAAATTATTAAACTAAAATTAATGATCCATAGTTCAAATTAATATAAATTTAATAAACATAAAATTTATATTTTTGATAGAATTATTATGATTTATAAAGGCTGTAGGGAATTTTTTAAGAAATGATGACCAAATATTTGATGTAAAAAATGTGTAATATCATTATTTCTTCCTCAAGATTATATTTTTGGTTAATGATTTTTTACTTCATAGTAAAACTTTGTGAAATTAATTATTCATTGCTGGTATTTTATAAAGGATATTAAATAATATATTTTAGTTGACTACGGATGTGAAATGGTTGATAAGGAAAAGTCTTGAGATAAAGTTAATTTTAATATAAAAATTTATTACATATTAATCATAATTGTTAATTATTATCCACTTATTTTTAAGATTCTAACTATTGATAACTTTTTTTTAAAGCTGATAATATCTTATTTATTTTTCTTTTGTTGCATATCTTTAATATTTTGATTTCTAAATAGTTTGATATAATGAAACACGACATTTAACATATTATTCTATGTGTTTTAAAAATTTGAGTTTAATGGAATTTTTATTATGAAATAAAGGACATATTTCCCTATGGTTGGAGAGAGACCAATTAGATAGCCCATAGGCCCAAGGCCAAGTGGCCCATAATACTAGATTGAAGGCCCCATGTAACATCACCACCTGAATCACTGTCTTCTTATTTCATTCCTACGTCACCACCAGCATGCATCATTCCTGTGTCACCGCCAACATCCTATATACTCCCAAATATATTTCTATGTTTTAAACCCTAGTATTTTTATGTAGGATTCTTGGGTTTACCACTCAGGAACCATCCCAACTATAGAATGTTATTTTTTTTATTTCAACTATGGTTATTTTTTATATTTGTTTTCTTTATGATAAAACATTCTAAAAGTAAAATAAATAAATTAATGTAGAAATACAAATTGGATTTGACTATAAATTTAAGTATTGTTTGACAATGTTCAGTCATATTTTATTTAATATTCCATAAATTGAAGATTTTTTGTTTATATTAACTTCATTTGTTACCTCTATTATGTATTTTAAACCTCTAATTAGATGATATCAAACCTTGTTATGATATAATGATAAAACCTGTGTTTATTTTGACTAAAATACCATAATTTTTCATGCATCATTATTATGAAGCATGATCTTTGTGTCAACCCTATTTTTTTATAAAAATCAATTAGTGGTGGTTCTAAATATGATATAGCTACTAATATATTATGGGCGTATAAATTACTAGAGAAGGTTCATCATTATGTTCTCATTTATTTTCATTAGAGAATCAGTAACATGAATAATCTGAGGCTCGGAGAATCTACTAGTATTCTATGAAAAAATAATTTTGGTATTGGGGGTGAGATTTATTATAAGTGTGTAAACATTCCCATTTGAATAATATTGAGTTGAATTTTAAAGATGAATATGAAAATTATATTTTTTTTAAAGAAAGGTTGATTGATTTCATTATTTTCACTATACTGGAAATAATTTTAGTACATTAATGGTTTTATAAGAATATTGTTCTCATTCATGATATATTTAAAACTTGTTAAAGAAATTTCCAAATGGATATATATTTCAAGACTAATATAAAAAGACTCAATAATAACGTTTATTGTGTTGATTTTTGTTAAATAATGGAATTTATTTGTTACTAAAATTGGTGGGTTGTACATTAAATGTTTGAAATGTGTTTATTTTTATGAGATTTAAATGATTTTAAATAAGAAATTATGATTTCAACATGGATAATATGAATGGAATATTTATTAGGAGATCTGTTATGAGTTTAAAACGGCGGTGTATTATTGGGTTTTCCATCACTAGTGAAGTTCATTTTTAAGGGGAACTCCATACGATTGTGAGATTTTGGGGATTTTCCTTGTTAAAGGTCAGTAAGATACCAAACCTGATTCTTCTTCTAGGTAGTTCTGATTGAGAATATAATCTATTTGAGATGTATATTTCCATTATATTAAAACATAGAATTTGATTTTGGTTTCAGACTAATTTCTTAGAGCTTTATTTTGATTCATGTGGATATGAATCAATTTAGATATATCTAAGTTAAGGTATAGGTTTTTTTTAAACCCTTTGCATTTTATTGTATTTAGAGTTATTAAGATAATATTTTGAGGTGTTTCAGTGGCTATGAGTTGATTTTTTTCAATAGGGTCAAAAATGAATTGGGTTTTATCTATTTTAGATGTATTTCTCTATTTCTGTTCTTGGTTACTAGCCGTTGGGATTCCTAGAAAACATGGAATATAAAATTCAAATTTAAAAATCTATTAATTAAAGATGATTTACCTGAGTAACATGATGTGAGTAACTTTTCTGGTTTTAAATTAAATCATTTCAGATGAAATTAAGATTATATCACAAATCAAGAAACGATTAGCACACTGGTAGTAAAGCTACATTTTCATAGTGGAATCTTACATCATATTAATGATAAACATCATAATATTTACAAATTCAAAGATAAAACGGTTTAGAATATTTGGAAAACTAGGATCAAACATAAAATATACATAATAAAACAAAAAAAATGTTATTAAATACCTTCAAATTTATCCACTTAAGATTTATCATGTTATACTTAGTACATGTACTCACTTGAGGATACACATCAAACAAAGTGGTGAGGTAAAAGTCGAGTAATATGGTGAATATGGGGCATGAATCAATATGACATGGGTAAGCATAGTCACCATAATTATAACATAAGTACAGGATAATCATGAACATAGTAAGGGATACATTTGATAAACGAATGGAATGAGGAAAATTATAAAAATGAAACATCATGTCATCGTGCTCAATCACCACACATAGTTGTGAACAATGTTTTCATCATCTTCATGAATAAAATATGTGCATAATCATAACATCATAATTTTAAATAAATATTGAATAAATTTCATAAATAATATACATTCCCTATTGAGATAAATCATATTGCCCAATGCATTGGAGTTCTATATAATTCAATACCCACCCGTCACATCATAGTATTTACATAATCATGCATGCCACATCAAATGTATAAGAAGCATACTCCTGAAATAACCCATGGAATGGAATCAGTTTCATAAGGGTTTAATAAAAAATGATTTAATGAATAATCTTGGGGGTTCCCAAGTGAATGAGGTAAATCAAATTTCTAATAAGAATCATCATTCATTAGTGAATAAGAAGCAACTCTATATAAGAAAAAATGTCTTTTGAAAGGATTTTTTTTAAAAAAATCATTATATATGGATTATATTTCATGGTGGAAACCTATATATCCTTAAAAATAATAGGTAATAATTTTTAAAGTGTATTTACTGATCATTAGATAAATATTCATATGGAAAATTATGTGATATAGGGCTATCCAAAAGAAATGTTGTTCAGTTTGAGAGTCCCTTTACCTTAAATCCCACTTTATTATGTTTCCTTCCCGCCTCCTAAATAATAAATGTTGGATTAATAAATCACAATTATGGTGGTAAATTATATTCATTTTATCAAGTACATATCCATTATAATTATTTTATTCTTTTTTAAAACACTCTATTGAATGTGAGTTATTTTGATAACATGTTTTAATTAAATTTTTCCATTTTGTTTCGATTTGAATAATTTTGTTCAATGTCATTATACTTGAGTATAATTATTTCTAGGTGGTTATAATAAAGGTAATTATTTGTTTATATTTTATATATTATTCTTAATATCCATCCATGGTGATGGTTAGAAGTGTTCAAATAGTAATTTATCTCTTCATGATTAACCGACCTTTGACAAGACAATGTTGGGACAGCCGGAATGGGAAGTCTTAAATTTATATATATCATAAATAAAGAACATAGAGTAGGTTAACACCATTAATATAATTTTATCCTAGTAATTAATTAATCTTATTAATTTTTTAAAGTGGTGGGGAAAAAATAAAGATAAGAAAAAAATTAGTTAATCGAAGCTTACTTAATCCTCGTTGTACCTTTTCTGGTATGACATTAAAACTCCCTTTATGATTAGGGTTGGATGACTCCAGAACATTCCTCATTATTATAAAGGGATTGATAGGTGGGAATTTGGTAGATCTTTTCTTTTTTAAAGTGTGGGAGGAGTGGTTTTCCAAGGGTGGAGGGGTTATTTATTCTTCAAGAGATGGGTATTTTTAGAATGAAATAATAAATAAAAAATATATATCAAAGGAAAAGCTAAAAATAATTAATTTTTAACAATATATATCATATATAAATAAAATATAATGGTATTTAATACCTTATACCTATTAAAAATTTAAATTAATTTTTTTATTAAAAATAATATTTGAAAAAAAAAGATAAAAATTATATTAAGGTATCACTTTTAACTTTTGGTTTTAGAAAATGATTTTTAGGCTGGGAAATTATTTTTATTGTATTTTAATGATTAATTTGTGAAATTAAATATACACTTTCCTGAAATAAAGTTATATAAATAATTATGTCATTATTAAATTATGAATTATGTAGTTTAAGATACATAGTTGCAATAGAAGTTGTATTTTTTACAATTCACCCGAATAATGAAGTATTTCAAAAAATTAACAATTAATAGCCAATAAAAAATTAGATGTGATGATTTCAAGAATAATATTAATTTCATCCAAATCAATTTATTGAAAAGGAAGTTTAAATTTTAAATATAAAATTATGATTTTGATGAAGAAATTTGAAATATATTTTATTAAAAATATAGTTATATTTTCTTTGAGTTTATTTCAAAATGATATTTTTTTGGAGTTATAATATTTATATTTACCAAAATTAATCATGATAAATATTATTGATATCACAATTTATTATTATATGTTTAAATTACAATTCTAATGGATTCTTTACCATTCCCAATGTACAGTGTATTATTCTCAATGGTCAGGTTGTAACACCCTAATATTTTATAGTATTTCTCTTTTTAAATTTAATCTCCTTAATATCATGTGTTTCACACAATACCTAGAATAAAAATTAATTAAATATTATTATAACCTTTCAATTAAATTTGGGAGAATGAATAATATTAACTATATTTATATATTATATATTAAATCAAATTTTTTACATTCATCTAACAGATTTGACAGACATAAGATAAGAATAATTCCAATTTTACACATAAAAAACTATATTTTTCTAAATAGATTTCTATTGTATTTTAAGCTCACAGTTGTTTTAAAACTAAATTTAGACACATTTATAAATTTTATTTGATAAAATAAAAATAAAAATTGAAAACATAATTTCAAAATTATCTTACTGTGAGTTATTTTTATTTTTCTGAGACGATTCATTTTTTGAGGAATAGTAAAAAATATAGTTTTTCCAATATATGGTATCAGTTGTGATATCTTCAAAAACATAAAATTATATATAAATTTAATTAATGATTTTAAACACTTTAATTTGATAACAGAATACAAATATGATACAAAAATTATCAATAGCATATAAATTAAAATTTATTTAATGATAAATATATTAATCATTTACAGTGTCGACGTAGTTCATGCATAACATTAGTAGAGTAAAATTTCATTCCTTATATATAATTAATGAGTTCTAAGAATTATTTTAAGTAATGTTTTATTAATTATGTATAATTATGTACAAATTCTTGTTCAATTCTTGGTAAGAGAAGAAGAGTCAAATTACCAAATTAAATAAGTTTTCCTGATATGGATATGAGTAAATATACATAATTAATGAATATGAAGGATTATCATGATAAAAATTAATTAATTCTCATTGTATTATTTTATTTTTAATTTTTATTTAAAAAATAATTAACTTTAGTGTTTATGCAATGCTGATGCCCTGCTGGTATTAGCAAAAGAAAATTTAATAATATAATTTTAATTACAATAAGAGGATCCATTAAATAACCTAAAAATTTGAATAAATATTATTAAATGAACATTTTTAGGCACTAATCATTATCAAGTCGAATTTTTGATCTTTTGGATCCACTTGGATGACTTTAATCTCTATATAATATTTTATTTAAAAGAAAGTAATGTTGTTCACATTGTGGTTTTTAAATAGTATGACTTTTTAATATAGGGTTTTCATACGGGAGCTTCAATAATAAAACATATTATTAAATATAAAATTTTATATTATTCACTCTAACTTATTTCTAATTTTTATGGATTAAAAAATGCCTTAAATTCTTTGACATTGATGACATAGAAATTGTTAAATTAATCAGTAACCCAAATAAATGATACTAAAAATATTAAAAAAATAATATTAAATAATTGAGTTCATAAAAGATTTTTCTAGATAAATATGAAATTTATAATATGTAATAAAATATTTAGTTTCAATTTTAATATTTTTTTATTTTTTTAAGTCATAGTAATTAATAGTGTAGTTTTTTGAATATAATGATGTTTCATGCATATAATATATAATCAAATTAATTAAAAGTAAAAAAATTATTGAATAAGTCCAAATCGGATAATTTTTTGTCGAAACCAAAATCCCCTATTCTTTATAGACCCTTTTTAAGTGTTTTCCTCTTGAATATCCTCAATTATATTTTAATATTTTATGGAATTTCTAAATTTCCTCACACCACAATTATAAAAGGGAACTCTTTCCATCACTTCATTTCACTACCTTAATCGTTTTTGTCAATAAATATCTAACCATTTAAATTCTCAATACCATTTTTTAATTTCCTAATGTCATGTTCCTTCTAACTAGCCAACCCTAGATCCCTTCGGAATATATTAAAAGATACTCGATGAACAAGAGGTAACCATCTTTAACGAATCATTAGGTTTTATTCTTCCTACACTTACACTACTTTTATTTTTTCGATCCTAAAGTAACAACCATAGTATTAAAAAAATAATGAGATATAATTATAATTTTAGGATGAATATTTTCCACCTTTTATCCATCCTATGAAAAATGAAAGCACCACATGTGCATACGTACGGCTTAATGTCTCCATGACATGGTTTAATTTTCTTTATCACCATCTTATTTGGATAGTTATAATGATTGAAATAATATAAATATTTGATAATAATATAATGATATAGGTTCTATAAAAATTAATATATTATCCACTTCCTTACCCTTTCACTAGTAAAGAAATGATATTATTTGTCATGTGTATGTAGGGCCTTCTGTCTCCAAGAGGCGATTTGGTTCATTTTCCATATTCCCCATTAAATAAATATTTATAAAATAAAGAAACAATATATCTATTACCTTAATATCATTATATATATTTTGTAACTATATCCTATGTATAAGAACAAGGACTTACATTACAAAGGAGGCATAGGAAAATGATGTAGTTAACACCTGAAACAGGGGTAATGATTGAATATTATTAACAAAAGCATGATAAAATTATATATTACAATAATATAAAATATAATAACTATGACTATGACTATGTCATAAATTATTAAAAGTATCTAAATAATTATACAAGAATTTAAATTACATTCAACATGAAAGAAGTTTAAGGTACTGGTTTCTCTCATCTCACTTTTATTTATGGGAGATATATGTATTATTCACAACTTATTCCTTTTTGTCAGGTGTACAACCCCTTTGATATATCACATCACAAATCCCTTTATATTCATGTTATTGAAGTTTTCATTTTATTATTATTAATATTTTGGGGAACACTATTTGACAGATCATAAGATGTAAGGGACTTTGTTTCAATTTTCCCTTCATTGGGACTTACTTGGTATAATGAAACTAATAATTTTAATGTGATGTATCTACAAACCATTTGAGATAATTTTTGATTGAATTATATTTCTATTAAATATCATTATTATTTATATCATGGATATGAGTATTTCATAAACCGTATAGCGTATTTATATACACTTTTTACTTGGAATATTTTTTCATTAACATGGAAAATGTAGATAAATCGGTAACCTCTACTCAATACGAATATTTTGATAAAGACTGTTTTTCCTGAATTAAATATATTCTTCAATATAGGAATAATACATTGTAATTTCAGTTAAGGGTGGGTCCCATTGTTCTTTGGGTTTTCTTCAATGGTGTGAATTAGAAGGTACTGAGTTAAAATTAAATGTGACAAAAATTGTGTTTATTAGAAAACAAATGGAAGGAATAATATAGTAAAGAATATATTAAATATTCTTAATTAGTTATAAAAATTTTCCATATTCACCTCAATAAACTCTTTGACTCACCATATAAGAGAAAAATAGAGTTCTATGAAACATCATGAGGGGGATATCATAATGAAATGAATATTAAACTTCCAATATATTGAGAATGTTAGAATAATAACCCAATTGAATATATTAGAGGAACAATAAGGTGTTTTGGGAATGGAAAGAATGATATAAAGAAAGTAATTCATAAGGTACAATGATGATTTTATAATAATATTCTCCCTATGTTATAATCTTTGGATAAATATATTAAATGTGGAAAATATGGGAATTATTCAAATCTCTTTACAAGGGGAAAAATCATGAATAATATCAGTATTGTTATATAAATAATGGTTATAATAATAATGATATGGATTCTAAAAATGATTTATAATATAATATGATAAAGCTTAGTAAGTTGTTTAAGAATGGATTAAAAAGATTAAAGTGTTGCTCGTATTGTTATTTGGGTTTTAGTCAATGGTGTGAATCAGAAGGTACTGAGTTAACATTAAATGTGATAGAAAATGGATTTATGAGAAAACAAAATGAATGAAAACTAGAGTAAAGGATAATATCATTACTGTTAATTAGCTATAACAATTTACAACATGAAAATTAACCATCTCTTAGACTCACCAAAGAAGAGAATAATTGAGTTCTATGAGAGATAAAGAGGTGGAGACCATGAAGAAAAGAATAATTAATGTCTTATATATCTAAAATGTGATAATAATCACTGAAGTACATGTATTATAGGAATAAGAAGTCGTTTTAGGAGTCTAAATAATTATATAAATAAAGTAATTCCTATAAAAAATGAAAAGTATAGAATAATAGTCTTCTTATGTTTTTATTGTTGGATAAATGTTTTAAATGTGGAAAATATGGGATTTATGAAAATCAATTTCCAAGGGGAAATCTCATGAAGAAAATCAGTATGTATATACAAGTAATGGTTATACTACTAATTATAAGGAGACTACAAAGGACATGTGTAATAATATGATTATGCATCGTAAATTATTTAACAATGAATTATATTGATTAAAGTGATTTCGTATTTATATTCAAGAACCATATTATCAATGGTTCTTTATATATAAAAATAATGAGGTATATAAATATTGTACTATAATAATTCTTCTCTAAAGATTTGGAAGCATGTGAAAAAGAGTACATGTAACCAAGGAAAGTAATTCTTTTTTAATTTTATCATTTGGAAAGTAAATGATTTGGGAAATAAGAACCAAAATATGTGTCTCACATTTAAATAATCATGAAAAAGTAATATCTATGGGATCTTATTTTTGAATATTAAAATGGATGTTGATTTGACAGTTTATGTAGGGTTTACTACAAGTTTGAAATTAATGAATATAATCGGAATCCTGAGATTTTATTTTTCGAAACATGCATGTTTTAATTAAGGTTTAAAGGAAATAAATTTATTCATAGATTCGGTATCTAAAATTCAAAGTCATAATATGTTTTTTTTTAAATATTTTATAGTTTATTTTGAAAATTTAGTGACCTTACTTATAAATTTTTCGTCATTGAAATTGGAAAGACATTTGTTAGCTGAGTCTTATGATTAACTAATTATGGATGGATTAAGATGAACTATGGATATTATCGTTTTTTGATATTATGTTCTACACATTTTGGATTCATAGAACATTTAAATGATGAAGTAATTACTTGTAGATCTTGTGATTCATTAAAGTGCTTCAGGAATATAGAAAAATCAACTTGAACATCCATTTACTAACGTAAGTGATGAAGTGAAAAAATATCGAATCACAATGAAAGGATGATATTATGAAATATAAAGGAATAATTTAATTTTTATCAAGTTCTTATCTTGATAGTAGAAAAATCCCTCTACTCTGGTAAAAGTGGTTTTGAATAAAAATTATATCATCATACTTTCCTATCTAATATCTCAATGGTCTTATAACTCAAAAAATATTATGGTTTTTTATGGTAGAAATTATAAGGGATATGTTCTCTATCACTCTCCATAAAAACATTATAGTTATATTTATTTTCCATATCCATGTTTTCACTTACCACTAATGTTCTCATATTCAAAACCCTAATTTTGTGGTCACCTTTGAATTTCCATTTCCCTCTTATTAAGAGGATGTTTTATTAACCCTATTTACGATGTGGGTTTTCCAAAAAGGACTTTTCAATTATAAAAAATTGATTTTAGAATTGAAATTTCAATTTTTTGGGTAGAATTTTTTTGAATTAGGGGATAATTTTACAGCCCAATATTTGATTTTATGACTCTTTTTAAATTTAATCTCTTCGATGTCTGGGGGTTCATGAAAACCATAGTTTAAATTAATAGTGATATATTATTAAAATTTAGTCATTAAATTAGAGAGAATTAATAGTATTGACAACATATACATATTATATATTAAATCAAATTTTTACAATCATCTAATAGATTTGATAGGTATAATAAATAATTAATCCTATTTTACACATAAAAAACTATATTTTTCTCTAATTGCAGTTTTCCTACCTTTTAATGGTGCACTTGTTTGAAAACAAAATTGACACTTTTATAATTTTTATTTGAAAAAGAAAACTAAATTTTTTAAATAGGGTTGCAAAAATTGTCTTAGTTTTAAATTTTTGGATTTTTCGGATAAATTTTATTTTTTGATGAATTGAAAAAAAACACACTTTAAGAAATACGATATCTTTTATTGCATCCTCAAAACATAAATATGATAAGAAAATTTATTAAAATTTTTCAAAAAATCTTGTATGATAATATAATACAAATATTATATAAAAATTATTCGTGTAAAATAAATTTGAAATTATTTCATGATAAATATATGAAGCATTTTTAGTGTCAATGCAATGTCTGCGCAACATTGGAAAAGTAAAATTTGGTTCCCTATAGACAATAATTTAGTTCTAAAAAGTATTTTGAATACTTTTTAATTAATTATTATGTATAAATTATTATTTTAACTTATAATTTTTAATTTTAGAGTTATATAACATGAAACTTATCGAAATTATTGTGCAATTATTATGGATGGAAAGAAATGTCAAATTAAAAAATAAAATGTGTTTTCTAGACATGGATATAATTAAATATACATTATGAAAATATATAAATTATTATCTTTATTACAATTAAATTATTTTCATGATTGTAGTTTGTTTTTAATTTTTATTTATAAAATAATTAACTTTAATGTTTATGAAATGCTAATATAGGGCATGCGAAATCATAATAAAAATCAATAAATTAATTTTAATTAAAATTATAAGAATTCATAAATGAACCAAAGTTTTAGATAATTGTTATTGGATTAATATTATATTCCAAAATTATCCTTTTGTTGAATTTGGGACCTTTTTATCCACTTGGATAACAATAACCAACTTATAATATATTATTTAAAATAAGGTCAAGTTGTTCACACTATGGTTTCTAATAAGTATAAATTCTTAATATATGGTTTTTCAGAAGGTTTGTTAGACCATAAAGAATATTTATAAATCTAAAAGTTTTATATTCTTCATGGTAATTTTTTTATTTTTATGGAATAAATAAAATGCTAAAATGCTTGCACAATGATGGTGAAATAATTGTTAAATTAATGAAAACATCAAACAAATGCTATTAAAAATATTAAAATAATACAATTTGAGACAATTAATTTAATAAATGAATAATATAGATATATATGACATTTATAATTTATAGTAAAATATATTTTTTTGATTTTTAATCTTTTTTATGTTTTTAAATTCATTGTATTGAATAGTGTCAATTTTGATAGCAATGATCTTTTATGAATATAATATTTTATTAATTTACATAAAATTCAGAAAAATCTGAAGTAAGGCTAGATGGGATAATATTTTTTTGAAAATTTTATTCTATTTTTATTTATAGTCCTTTTGGAAGTATTTTCCTCTATAATAGCCTTAATTAAATTTTAATATTTTAAAGAATTTCTAAAGTTCCCCTCACCTCAATTGTAAAAAGTAACTCCTTATTTTATTTAATTTAAGCATATTGAGCCTACAATATCAACCAATATCTGTCCATTTCTCTTATAATCATTACTATTTAAGTTTTTGAGGTTTTTTCCATCCAAAATACCAACCCTAGATCCCTTAAGAATAGATTAAAAGTTATTCTCTGAATAAGTGGTAATCAACTTTATCAACTCTTTCAAGTTTGACACTTCTTCCACCTACTCTTAAAGTTGTCTTTATATGATAATGTAATAAATCAAGTATTATATATATATATATGTTGTTATGATATTATAATTACGGGATCACTATATTACACCTTTTATACATCCTACAATTGAAGAAAGTACCGCGTGTTCGTACGTACAATATACAGTCTGCACGTTGTGGTGTAATTTTTTTCATCACCACCTTACCATCATTGGTATGATTATGGATATAATAATTATATTCGATAATTATGATATTATATTTATCCTCTAAAAAATAATATACTATTAACTTCCTTACCCTTTCAATATTATGGAAATGATACCATCGTATATCCGTACGTACAGCCTACTGTCGCTATGACAGGATGTGATTCATTTTCCTTGTTCACCGTTCCAGAATGATATATATAATGAATAAATATGATATATATGAACTTAATATCATTATTCATATGACATAATGATACACTATATACAAGAACCATACTTATACGACAAAACATGCATAGGAAAATCAAACTGTTAACACCGAAACTAAAAGGTAATGATGAAATATTATTAAAAAAATGTGTTAACATGATATAAGAGAATAATATATGATATAATAAATATTAATATGATACTGGTACAGATTAATATAATTCTTTATATCATTATTTAGGAGTATAAAGCATGTTTAACTAAAGGGAAGTGTAATGTGACATTTTTTCTCATCTCACTTTTATTATTGTGAGATATATACCTTATTCAACACTAATTCCCTTTTTGGGGTATAATACCACTTTGATATATCAAAACGTGAATCTGTTTATCTAAATGGTAATAAATTTTTGATTTTTTTATTACTAATTTTATGAGTCATATGATTCGACTGATCACATGTGGTAAGGAACTTCATCTCATTTTTCAATTCATTGAGTCTTACTTAGAATTGTGAACCTAATAATTTTTATATGGTTTATCTACTACCCCGTAAAGATATTTTTAATATTTCTCTTAAATATCAATATTAATTATTTCATGGGTACATGTATTTCCTAAATTGTATTCAATTTTTAGATCTGGTGTAAACTTTGAATGTTATTTAATCAATTGGGGAAATATTGATAAATTTTTATCCCATAATAAATATGGATATTTTGATAATAAATATTTATAATGACTTATATCTGTTATTTGATGTATTAATAATGTTTTTTACTTGAAGTGATGGGTGTGCCCTATCATTATGTAGCCTCTCAATGCATTGACATGTCTTATGAGACAGAATATTTGGCCAAATTAAATGGGTTTCTGCCTATAGTTCAAAACCATATTATTAAAGACCTTGATGGTAGTGGTTTCATATTATAGATACATGAAGTCCAATAAATAATAATTTCCTTCATTTAGATTTATTTATTTCTATCCATGAGATTTTTTCTTTGAAAAAAATTTATGGATGTGTTCCATTCTCTAGTTATTGATTAAATGGAATGTGTGTCCAATTATTTACATTTCCATATGGATTATTCCTTATCGAATATATTTCTATTAATATTGATTCATGTTTCCATTGTATGTAACCCTTACTAATAAATTGATTTCGCCCTTTTATTTTATTCTCCTTACCCTGTTTATAAAGATGAAAACATTGAATAAGTGTTAAGGATGTAGTTTATTTTCATTTCTATATTATATGTTTAATTATCAATGTAATTAGGGAATCATGTATATATATAGTTAACCAGGACTACTAAATTGATTGATCCTTGGTGATGTGATTTCTTGTATCTATTCCAGTGTAATAAAGTAATTCACCAACTCTAGGATTCCAGTGTCAGAGTGTTTACACAAGTTTCTAATCCAATGGTCACATTATTATTCCAAAAATCACATTACCTCCTATAAACACCACTTCATTCATTCAAAAAATATTCAACTCCATTCCTCTTTTGGTTCTATATTTACATTTTCCATAGTGTTGACTGGTTTACTAATATTTTGTTTCATTCCTATAGTTTTTTTCTTGGGAGGTATTTTTATAGTAGACTATGGTGATCCATATTTTTCCATTATAGTAATTATATTTTCAAAATTTCACTATAATATAATCGGCATTTTGATGGGTTTATTGGTTAACTAATATAATGATTTTTATTAATGAAATAATGTGATGTTGGTTCCTCTATGTGTTTTATGTGTATAATATAGTATAATATAATATAATTCAAATTAATTTCAAGAAAAAAATACCATTTTTAAACTCTGGGTTTTACATTCTTCCTCCTTTAACAAATTTTATATCAAAAATTTTAACTCATATTATCGGTCGAGAAAAGGTGAGGTTATTGTTGTTTCATTATTTCATCTAGTTCCCATGTTTCCTATTGACACTTATGGTTCTTCCAAAGTACCTTGAAAAGGTGAGTTTTTT